>CM062816.1:1783741691-1784941691 GCA_031772625.1 Pinus tabuliformis
AACACATAATCATGGTAGAGGCAGAATAGTGTATTGGAACAAATTTCAGTATTGCAAAGAAATGAGGTCGAACTTGTATGAGATCTGGAGTTGTAGGTCGGAACTAGGAGACTCTGCCAGAAGAAAAGCAAATGTCAAAAAACACTCCATAAGCAACTGACAAAAGAGATAAGGATTCACCCATCTTTGTTGGATGATCTCTTGATTCAGAGGACTGTCGAGTAAGAGATATTCTCAAGGAGGTGTCAACAACTATAAAGCAAATAGAGAAACCCAGAACCCTGTTCCTGCCAACCCACGGGTAGCGAGGTCCGCTGTATTAGGAAATTAACTTAATAATCTTGTACTTAAATAAAGGATTATTGCATTATGTACAGTGAAGACTATCGAATAATACCTTAAGTGAATATCAATGTATCTTAATTTATGTACTCGTCGTAAATGCCATCAATGCATATACAACATTGTATTGATTATATTAAATATGATGCGCATATATATATTTCAGTGTAAATATAATATTTTCCTTCTCTCTCTCAAGTCCACTCTCTCGTACTTCCTCTCTCTCCCTTTTTCTCCTACCTCCCTCTCTCTTCCCCATCTCTCTCTCTCTCTCCAATCCTCTCCCTTTCCCCATCACTCTCTCTCTCTCTCTCTCTCTCTCTCTCTCTCCAACTATGTCATTATATCCCTCCCTCTCTCCTTCTCCCCCCCCTTCTCTCTTTCTCTCCTTCTTTGTCTCGTTATCTCACCGATAAACATACAAACTCTCTCTCCATATCTCACTTGTAACTCCCTCTCTCTCCACTTCTCACTCTCTATGTCTTTCTTCTTCCTTCCCTCTCTCCTCCTCTCTTGCAATTCCTCTCTCTCACTTTCTCTCCTACCTTCCTCTTGCCTCCCGCATCTCTCTCTCTCTCTCTACCCTCTATGTCATTATTCTTCCTTCCCTCTCTCCTCCTCTCTTGCAAGTCCTCTCTCTCACTTTCTCTCCTACCTTCCTCTCTCTTCCCTCTCTCTCTCTCTCTCTCTCTCTCTCTTCCCTCCAATCCTCTCACTATCTCCCTCCCTCTCTCCTTCTCTCTCTCCCCCCTCCATATTTGTGTCTCCCTCTCCCTCTCTTACCCTTCTCTACCTCTCACACTCATCTCCCTCTCTCTCTCTTCATTCCTCCTCTCCACTATCCTTAATTTTATCTCCATTTATCCCTTGTCACTCCCCTTATCTCTCCACCTCTATCAATCTATGTCTTTGTAATTCCCTCCCATATATATCTAGAGTTAATATATATCATGATATATTAATATATATTAAAATATAACAAATTTAATATTGTATTAGTCCAATATATCTATCTATCCTTCCCTCCTCCTCTCCCTCTCCCTTTCTCTCTCTATCTTCCCCTTCTCTCCCTCTCCACTTCTTCTATCTCTCTTCCCTCTTGTTATCCTTTCTCCCTCTCTCTCCATATTCTTTATCACCTCCTCTGTCTCTCCACCTTTATCTCTTTAATTCTTTCTTCTTACCTCCCTCTCTCCACTCTCTCACATCCTCCCTCCCTCTCTCTCTCTCCAACTCTATTACTATATCTTTCCCTCCCTCCTCTCTCCTTCTCTCCCCCATTCTCTCCATCTCTCCTTTTCTGTCTCTTTATCTCACCCCAAAACATACACACTCTCTCTCCATCTCACCCTTGTCACTCCCTCTCTCTCTCCACTTCTCAATCTCTGTGTATTTCTTCTTCCCTCCCTCTCTCCTCCTCTCTCTCAAGTCCGCTCTCTCATACTTCTTCTCTCTCCCTTTCTCTCCTACCTCCCTCTCTCTTCCCCCATCTTTCTCTCTCTCTTCCCTTGTCACTCTCCTCCTCTCTCTCTCTTTCTCTCCAACTATGTCATTATATCCCTCCCTCTCTCCTTCTCTATCCTTCTCTCCCCCCTTCTCTCTACTCTATTTCTTTGTCTCTTTATCTCACCCTTAAACATACACTCTCTCTCCATATCTCACTTGCAACTCCCTCTCTCTCCACTTCTCACTCTCTATGTCTTTCTTCTTCCTTCCCTCTCTCCTCCTCTCTCTCACTTTCTCTCCTACCTTCCTCTCTCTTCCCCCATATCTCTCTCTCTATTTATGCCCTCTATGTCTTTCTTCTTCCTTCCCTCTCTCCTCCTATTTTGCAAGTCCTCTGTCTCACTTTCTGTGATGTCCCCAATGATTGTAAATATTTATTTACCGCAGTTTAACAAGACTGGATATTATTATTATTTAAATTTATACATTTAAAATTTTGATTAAATTATGCATGAAACAAATCTTTGAGTGATAACAAATCTTGTAACTCTCACATTTCAAAGTAGTTTGGATAGGCAGTTACCTATCCCTAACTACTTCCTTGAAGATTTATTCTCCAAGAAGAGATCAAGAGGGTATTGGTACCTGAGATGAAGAAAGAGATTTATGTGTTGATATGTCCAACAAAGTTCTAGGTGCTATTTCTGGTTAAGACCAGATAGCTATAAAACGTAAGACACTTAGTCTAAAGGAGATCACCTTGCATGTGGGTGATAGCTCAGGGGGAGACTTGGGCCTGAAAGCAAGTCTCATGGTTGGGAGGAAATTTGTTAATTTATAGTTGAATCTGGTCCAGGAGGACAATAGTGGAAATCTATAGAACCAGATAAGTATCTAGAACTCTGATTTCTGCTTGAAAGTAGTAGATGGGTTATTACGGTAGAAACCCTATCTAGAATTTTGATACATGAAATATAATGTATAAATTAGAATTCTGCTTTTCTGTTAAGTTTAAATTAGGACTCTGAATTTATGTTAAAAGCGATAGATGGGTTATTACAGGAGAAATTTCATGTCAGACCTTAGACATATTTAGCTTATAGTTGCCCAGTAGTGGGTGTGTAACCTCTTAACAAAAGAACGCAGAGGAATAAAACTGTAAGAGAATTTGGAAAACTCAGTATGTATAATTCTTTAACTATGGGGAATATACAAATAGGAAACCCCTTGAAAATAACAACATTGTTAGAAAACCTTCTGGCGGAAGCATTTCCAATTTTAGAAAGAATACAGTATGAACACAAACTTTCTAGCTAGGAATATTACCCTAGTAGGGTTTCAACCCTTTGTATACCCTTTAGTTATAAAAGAAAATAAACAAAGCCGACCGACTAATCCGGTGGCCAATCTAACTTAAAGAGTACATTTGAATAAGAAACATGAAATAAACCCATTATCATAGATAAGAAAAAAGGAAAGGATTCCTTACAAATTACCAAGCGGAATCTAATGCAGGAAAATGGGACATAACACAACTACGCATGGAAGAAGACCAATATGTCCAAGTTGTAGTAATTAACAGAGGAAAACACATAAATACAAATCTTGGTAAGGCATGATAGATCTCAATTATGTAGTAGAGGAATTATAGCACTGATAACAAGACATAGTATAAAATTGTATATGCACTAGAACCTTTTATATGGAATAATCGAATAATGCTCTCTTAACCAGAGAAGGATGAGCTAATTCAAATAAAAGCCTATTAAGCACCTTGCCAAATCATATACTAGTGCTGAGAAATATAGTCGCACAAATAGGTTATAATCAAACAAGAAAGATGCAAAGATTCGGCAAATAAAGCACTGACTAAGACATGAAAGTTGAAGTTATAAATTCAGTCGTCCACAACTGTCTTGGATTAAGTTACAACTTGAATGCTCGGAAAACTAACAACCCATTTGGGGTTTGCATTACCATAACTATTTTAAAACAAAAATATGACAGCACAGAAGCAGCGTCAAGAGATGTTATGTTATGGACATCTACGCTATGGCCCCAGAGCTAGTAAACAGTATAAATATTTAACATCAAAACTGGAAATTAAGCCATTAAAAACCTTAAGGGCTTCAAACCTTGCATATTAAGAAATACTCGGAACTATCCTTCACTTTACCCTAAATTTAATAGGCGTAGAGGCTGCAAATCCGCGGTCTGGCTCAGTGAGGTAGGGTCTCAACCCGGAGAGAACCACCGTCGCTGCTGGAAACCCTCGGCAAACCTAGGCATATAGAATGAGATGTTAAATACAAGAAGAAGCTTTCATTTAAATGATGTAGAAAATGAAATATTGAATACAAAGAAGAAGATTTTAAATTTCCATTGCAGGAAGTGAAAATACCAAAGAACAAAGACACCTTTCTTTACTTGGTTAGGCTAGCTGCAAAAGAAACACCAAACTATAGAAATTTCACCTGTAGATTAAACTGATAATGCAATGTGCTAAAGAAATATACTTAATCTACTTCTACAATCAAATTTGCGTAAGCTTAACCAATTTTGAGCAAGAACAAATAGAACACATATAACAGAGAATGAGAAATCAATCACACATGAACGCAGAAAAATACTCTGGGGAAAGCCTCAGCTAAAAACCTCTATCTCTGTATTATCATACAAGTGGAAATATCTCCGGATTATACAAAGCTTTAACTCACAGGCTATCCAGCTCTCAGTACAATCCCTTAATGTTGCTCATGGATTGAATAGACACAACATATGCCTTCCTTCAGTCCTCCAAGCCTCATATTTCCTTGCGCAATTTCTCTTAGGTCCTCAAGCTGCCACCTGTGTGTAATTACCTCACACACTACTCACCAAACTCAGAAATAACTGCGCAATCCTCAAGGAATGAATTCCTCCTGCATGCAAGAGATATCCTCAATGGAATATTCCTACAACTAATAGTACATTGTCCCATCCTCTGATCTCAACTGGGTCTCTGACTGAACTGGCATGCATGAGTTATTTATGAGAGAATATTCAATTATCTGAAGTACACTAGTTACATGCATGCATGCATTAATTAACTGAACTCGCAATCAGTTCCATAAACTGTTGGAACTAATCTAACTGGACTTAACTCAGTTAACTGAGCTAACTAATTACAACTCAAAGTACAACTCATCATGATCTCCTTAATTAAGGGATAACTTCCTCAATCAAAGGGATAATTGTTGCATGTCTTCACATAGACTTCATGTTTGATTTTCTCCAACTAATTAACTCAAGATGAATTAATTAATTATTTTTCAAACAACTGCTAAGATCAAATTCGAATTTTAATTCTCAAATTTAGTTCAGGGACTAACTAAAATTGGAATGTATCCCGAAATCCTATTTATAGCAATGCTATTTTTAGCACTTCTATATTTATCATTTCTTGTTGTTGTTTTCAACACAAAGTTGTCCTGGGGAAATGTTCACCCAGCAGGCAGCGACGGAGGAAATACAACTGAACAAGGAAAGTATGATCATCTGCTTGGAAAGGCAAAATCGAACCAGAGAGAAAACCCGTAACTGAGAACTGAAACAGGGCAGTTCTGCCAAACAAGGAGCGAAATGCCGAAGTTGCTCGAGGATGCCATGAACAAAGGAATTAAGGAAAGCCTGTTCATTCGTCCGATGGAGTGGAGTTGTAGCAGGCCGTCGATGGGGCGAGCATACCAATGAATTGATGGGCAGCTGGAGGGCAGTCAGAATCAACCAGAAGTCCACTCCTGCCATCCCTTGGGGTTGGGAATCCAAGGTGTAATACATTAAGGGTATTAAATTATTAAACCAAAACCATGTGAAATATGAATTCTAATAATACTGCCAATCAATACATAAATAATAAATCATAAATTGCCTAGAATATGTGTCAAGTAAATGTACATGGGATTGAATACTGACATAATACCTTATAGATTTAATTCATCAAGATTTTTTTTATGACATAATACCTTATAGATTTAATTCATTTTATGGTGATTTTCAAGTGCTTTGGTAATTAATGTTCTTTTATCTTATTTTTACATATTGGGGATGTGACACTTTCTCTCCTACCTTCCTCTCTCTTCCCCCATCTCTCTCTCTCTGCCATCCAATCCTCTCATTGTCTCCCTCCTTCTCTCCTTTTCTCTCTCCCCCCTCCATATTTGTGTCTCCCTCTCCCTCTCCCTCTCTTACCCTTCTCTACCTCTCACACTCATATCCCTCTCTCTCTCTTCATTCCTCCTCTCACCTATCCTTAAGTTTATTTCCATTTCTCCCTTTTCACTCCCCCTATCTCTCCACCTCTCTCACTCTATGTCTTTGTATATTAATATATATTACAATATAACAAATTTAATATTGTATTAATGCAAAGTTATTAAATTAAATAATATTAATATTATAATATATTAATATGAATATTAGATTTAATAATAATAATTTAATATTAATAATATTAATATTAGGGTTAAAAATGTTTTTTTTGTATGGTATTAATAATAATTTGACCCATAGGCTTCACCTAAATAAAAACTCTTTTTTAGTGTGAGAAAGTACAAATAGGTTTATGGAGTAAATGTAAAAATAGGTTTTACTTATTTATCATAACTCTAATTTATTTATATTCTTATTTATTTATGTATCTCTTTTATTTACCATGGTATCATTAATTATTTGTCCCATGGTATTTGGCCAATAGGCTTCACCTAAATAAAAACATATTTTTTATTTTTATTTTTTGTAAATATAAAGAGGTTTATGGAATAAATATAAAAGGAGGTTTTATTTATTTATCATGTCTCTAGTTTATTTATATTTTTATTTATTTATCATACCTCTTGAGTAAATATAAAAAAAGGTTTTATTTATTTACCATACCTCTAGTTTATTTATATTTATATCTATTTACCATACATCTTTTTTGAGTGTTCTAAACCTCTTTATATTTTAAATTTATATGGTGCTTATACATACTAGTAATTAGATTGATTTTTAAATAAGGTAGAAATTAGATTAGAAATGTTAAATGTTAAGCATTACGCTTATGTTTATGTTTACATGTTTATTTTTTTATGTGAGATCTACCCCATATTAGGTTGTTTACATTTACAAATAGTGTTAAATGAGAGAAAATCTGAATAATAAGAATATCGTAAATTACAAATAGTATTCATTGTGATTAATCTCAAACTATTTTCTTCTACTATTTTTATTGTCACCCTAGTTACTTTTGTCGATATGAATATTGTCACCCTTGTTACTTTTGTCGTATTTTCATGTGATTATATGAAAGGACATGTTAAACCCTAAATTACAAATAGTATTCATCGTGATTAATCTCAAACTATTTTCTTATGCTATTCTTGTTGTCACCCTGGTTACTTTTGTCGATATGAATATTGTCACTCTTGTTACTTATTGTCACCCTGGTTACTTTTGTCGATATGAATATTGTCACCCTTGTTACTTTTGTCGTATTTTCATATGAATCTATGAAAGGACATGTTAAATCCTAAACCACTTAGCTCGAGATATTGTAGTAAACATGATACCTTGTCTCTCTTTCTCTGAAAAATTAATAGGTTTAATTACTATAACATAAAAATTAATGTACATTGTCAATAATTTTTTATGTTTACACTAAAACCAATGCAAAATATTAATCCAATCACTTTAAAATTAATGCACCATCATACATACAATTACATCAAATCAAAAATCAACATCTACATTGAAATCAATGCATCTAATGCAAGAAAAATCAATGTGCAAGTAAGCAAATCTATTGCAAGAATAAAATAGGATTATAAACCATCATCTACAAAAATAGGATTATAAACCATCATCTACAAAAATAGGATTATAAACCAACATCTACTCTGAAATCAATGCATCATCAAATAGGATTAGAAATCACCATCTACACTAAAATCAATACATTTAGTGCAAGAAATAAAATAGGATTAGAAATCATCTACATTGAAATCTAATGCAAGCAATCAAATATTATTAGAAATCAACATCTACATTGAAATCAATGCATCTAGTGCAAGCAATCAAATAGGATTAGAAATCACCATTTACACTAAAACCAATGCATTTAGTGAAAGCAATCAAATAGGATTAGAAATAATATACATTGAAATCAATGCATCTAGTGCAAGCAATCAAATATCATTAGAAACCAACATCTACACTAAAATCAATGGATCTAGTGAAAGAAATGAAATAGGATTAGAAATCACCATCTAAATTGAAATCAATGCATCTAGTGCAATAAATATTCTTCCCTCTCTCCCGCCTCCATTTATATCTATCTCTCCTTCTTTGTCTCTCTATTTCAACCCCCCAAACACACCCGCTCTCTCACTCCATATGCATCAATCTCTCTCTCCATCTCTCCATTCTTCCCTCTCTTCACTTTTCATCTATATCTCTATCTCTCTATATCACCCCAAAAACATACACTCTATTTCTCCAATATACCTATTTATCCCTCCCTCCTCCTCTCCCTCTCTCTATCTTCCCCTGCTCCCCCTCTCCCCTTCTTCTATCTCTATTCCCTCTTGTTGTTCTCTCTCCCTCTCTCTCTCCACCTTTATCTCTTTAATTGTTTCTTCTTACCTCCTTCTCTCCCCCTCCAACTCCATCTCCCTTTACCTCCCTCTCTCCACTCTCTCACATCCTCTCTCTCTCTCTCTCCAACTCTGTTACCTATCCTTCCCTCTCTCCTCTCTCCTTCTCTCCCCCATCCTCTCCATCTCTCCTTTTTTTGTCTCTTTATCTCACCCCCAAACATACACACTCTCTCTCCATGTCACCATTGTCACTCCCTCTCTCTCTCCACTTGTCAATCTCTATGTATTTCTTCTTCCCTCCCTCTCTCCCTCCCTCTCTCCGCTTCTCACTCTCTATGTATTTCTTCTTCCCTCCCTCTCTCCTCCTCTCTATCAAGTCCGCTCTCTTGTACTTCCTCTCTCTCCGTTTCTCTCCTACCTCCCTCTCTCTTCCCCCATCTTTCTCTCTCTATTTGACCTCCAATCCTCTCTCTTCCCCCATCACCCTCTCTCTATTTTCCCTCCAATCATCTCTCTCTCTCTCTCTCTCTCTTCCCTCCAAGCCTCTCTCTCTCTCTATGTCACTATATCCCTCTTTCTCTCCTTGTCTCTCCTTCTCCCCCACTCTCTCTATCTCTCTTTATTTGTCTCTTTATCTCATCCCTAAACATACACACTCTCTCTCCATATCTCAGTTGCAACTCCCTCTCTCTCCACTTCTCACTCTCTACGTCTTTCTTCTTCCTTCCCTCTCTCCTCCTCTCTTGTAATCCTCTCTCTCACTTTCTCTCCTACCTTCCTCTCTCTTCCCCCATCTCTCTCTCTCTCTCTCTCCACCCTCTATGTCTTTATTCTTCCTTTCGTCTCTCCTACAAGTCCTCTCTCTAACTTTCTCTCCTACCCTCCTCTCTCTTCCCCCATCTCTCTCTCTCTCTGCCCTCCTATCCTCTCACTATATTCCTCCCTCTCTCTTTCTCCCTCTCCCCCCTCCATATTTGTGTCTTTCTCTCCCTCTCTTACCTTTCTCTACCTCTCACACTCATCTCCCCCTCTCTCTCTTCATTCCTCCTCTCCCTTATCCTTAATTTTATCTCCATTTCTCCCTCGTCACTCCCCCTATCTCTCCCATATATATATATATATATATATATATATATATATAGAGGGTTAATATATATCTTGATATGTTATAATATATTATAATATAACAAATGTAATATTCTATTAATCCAAAGTTATTAAATTTAATAATATTAATATTATAATATATTAATATGAATATTAGATTTAATAATAATAATAATCTTTTAATATTAATATTAGGGTTAATAATGTTTTTTTGCATGGTATTAATAATAATTTGGCCCATGGTATTTGGCTCATAGGCTTCACCTAAATAAAACCTCTTTTTTAGTGTTAGTAAGTATAAAGAGGTTCATGGAGTAAATATAAAAAGAGGTTTTATTTATTTACCATACCTGGTTTATTTATATTTTTATTTAATTACCATGTCTCTTTTATTTACCATGGTATTTGGCCCATAGGCTTGATATATAATTAATTGTTGATTTCTAATCCTATATGATATATTTTTATTTATTTATCATACTTTTTTATTCGTCTTTTATATTTATTTATTTACCATACCTCTTTTATAAATATGGTATTTGGCCCATGGTATTATTGATTATTTGTCCCATGGTATTTGGCGCATAAGCTTAAATAAAACATATTTTTTTATTTTTTGTAAATATAAAGAGGTTTATGGAATAAATATAAAAGGAGGTTTTATTTATTTACCATACCTCTAGTTTATTTATATTTTTATTTATTTACTGTATCTTTGGAGTATATATATATATATATATATATATATACACACACACACCATACCTCTCGAGTAAAAAAATATATATTTATTTACCATACCTCTCATTTATTTATTTACCATGCTCTTTATATTTTAAATTTATATAATGTTTATACATACTAATAATTAGATTTATTGCGTGGAGAGGTGTGGTAGATCTCATCTAAACATGTAAATGTAAAAGTAAGCGTAAACATTTAACATTTTTAATACCATCCTAGATCCATCTTAACCAGGATCTATTAAGCGCTGATAGGGATCCAATTTCACGAGCTGCAAACCTCTTTTTTGAGTGAAAAACTTGAGGAAAAGTTTGCACCTTGAGATATTTTATCCCTCTCGTTGCTTGATAGATCTAGGTTAAGATGGATCTAGGTTGGTTATATATTACTATATAATATCTATATTCATATCTATGTTTCTCTTTCTTATGCCCTCTCTCTATCTCACACCCCAAATGTACACACTCTCTCTCCATATCTATATCTCTCTCTCCCTCCCTCTTCCTCTCTACCTCTCTCTCTTCCCCTTCTCTCCTTCCTTGTATCTCCTTCTCTCTCTCTTCCCCCCACTCTCCTCTCTCCCTCACTCTCTCTCTCCATCACTCCCTTGTCACACTCTCTCTCTCTCTACATTTCTCCCTCTATGTCTTTCTTCTTCCTTCCCTCTCTATCCCCCTCCAAATCCATCTCTATGTCCTCTCTCTTAGTCCTATCTCTCCCTTCATCTCCCACCTCCCTTTATCTCTCCCCCCCATCACTCTCTCTCTCTCTCCCCTTCTCTCTATCCCCTCCATCTATGTGGCTCCCTCTCTCTCTATTGCCCTTCTCTCCCTATCTCTCTCCCCTCCTCTTCTCTCGCTTCCCTCCTCTCCTCTCTCTCCATCTCTCCCTTGTCACTCCCTCTCTCTCTCCACCTCTATCTCTCTATGTCTTTGTTATTTCCTCCCTCTCTCCTTCTCTCCCCCCCCTCCCCTTTCTCTTCCTTCCTCTCTCTCCCCTCTCCTTTCCCTTCCTTCCTCACTCTCTCTCCCTCTTTCTCTCTCTCTCTCTCTCTCTCTCTCTCTCTTCCCTCCAATCCTTTCTCTTCCCCCATCTCTCTCTCTCTCTCTCAAACTATGTTACTATATCCCTCCCTCTCTCCTTCTCCCCCCCATCTCTCTATCTCTCTTTCTTTGTCTCTTTATCTCACCCCTAAACATACTCTCTCTCTCTCTCTCTCCCCCCATCTCTCCCTTGTCACTCCCTCTCTCTCCACTTCTCACTCTTTGTATTTCTTCTTCCCTCCCTCTCTCCTCCTCTCTTGCAATTCCTCTCTCTCATACTTACTCTCTCTCCCTTTCTCTCCTACCTTCCTCTCTCTTCCCCCATCTCTCTCTCTGTCTCTCCGCCCTCTAATCCTCTCACTATCTCCCTCCCTCTCTACTTCTCTCTCTCCCTCTCCATCTTTGTGTCTCCCTCTCCCTCTCTTACCCTTCTCTACATCTTTCACCCATCTTCCTCTCTCTCTCTTCATTCCTCCTCTCCCCTATCCTTAAGTTTATCTCCATCTCTCCCTTGTCACTCCCCCTATCTGTGATGACCCCAACAATTGTAAATATTTAATCACTGTAGTAAAACAAACTGGCTATTACTATTTAAGTTTAAATATTTATTATTTTGATTAATTGTGTGTGAAGCAAATATATTTATGACAAAATTGAAACTCTCACATGATAGGTAGTTAGCGAAGGCGATTACCTATCCCTAACCACCTCCTAGGAGATTTATTCTCAAGAAGGATCAAGAGGATAGATGTACCTCAGATAAGTGAGGAGAGTGAGAAAAGAAAATGAAATTGTATGTGCTGATATATCAGACATAATTGATAAGCTACATCTACTTGAGACCAGATAGTTGTGAAAGGACTGCTAGTCCTACTATAAAAGAGCAGCAGCTCGGGGGGAAGACTCAGGCCTGGAAGCGAGTCTCAAGGTTGGGAGGAAAATTCGGAACAAATAATTGTCCTGGTTCAATAAATCAACAGTGAATAACTTCTAAATCTAGATAAGTATATAACTCTTCTTGTAGGTTAAATGCATTCTCAAAAAATAGGAGTATCCATGCTATAGATCAAAAATATTGTCGAATAGATTATGCATGTTGTTGAGCTATTGAGTGCTTGAACCAGGGATGTATTAAGTTATTTAGAAATGGAATATGTATGCTCGTAAACAAATATAAATAAAAAAATAGTATCCATGCTAATAAATAATTAAACTCTAGCACATGCTTAAGTCAAAAGCATTTAAGGTGTAAACTGAACTGAAATGGCAAGTCGATAGAAAGAATTAAATAACCAATAAAATTAGAAGCCAAAACTCATCCAGGAAATTCATAACCTCGAAAATTTCTTATACGTTCTTCTCAAATAGAGGGAACAAAGTAACTCTTTTCTCTAGGGTTACTGTAAGCAAAGCCTTAAGAATTCAAGAAAACAAATAACTGTAGGAATTTCTCGTTAGAGGTCAAAAGACGCCTCGACCCAGAGAAAACTACAAACTCGAAAGATTATTCGAAGCAAATCATTATCAGTCATTATAAAAAAAAATAGGGACTTCGAGTCGAACCCTTGTTGTTAACACGTATTGGAATAGACAGAACCCGAAGGCCGACCATAACAACTAACTAAATAAACCAGAAAGCAATTAAAAGAACTCGACGAGCATGTATCAGTCCTAAATTAAATAGGAACAACCAAACTTGGAAAGAAATCAAACTGGGAACCCTAAACCCTACACACAGATAGTCGCCGTAAAACAATATTCTAAGTTTTCAAGACTATAGGTTTGACCTTGCGTCCAATAAATCAAAGAGACATAGCACACTACAAACTAACAGAATAAGTAGGAAATTGAAAACCTTCTTCGCAAATGGAAATAACAGAGAAGAAAACTACTTATACTTCCAGAGAAAATAATGCATTATAGTTATCAAACTACACTGAGTATGATAATATCGCTCTGAGGTAAAACCCAGAAATGCATTGGCCACATACAACATAGAAACTTAAAAACATATCTCTTTCTATTAAAGGAAAAGTTCTTATAGTCTAGCACTGCAAAATCTGAGGTAAGGACCCTCGTAGTAGTTCATAAATCCATAAGAATAAAGTTCCGTGTATAATATTATACAAAATATTGTATATCCAAAATCAAAATCCGGCGAGAAAGGCATATGACCAAAGGAAAATTCGACCCAAAATCCTATTCAATATGGGTAACAACTTTCATTAAGAAATTCATTAACCCTCATAGCTCAACACAGCTAGATGCCTTAGACCGAGAACTAGAAGTAGCTTCGAACACAGTGTTCACGTTACCCGAAGGCCGGAGGAAGGTCTAGTCTGCTACCCTGGAGTCAGTTTCCGAAAGGGAGCCTCGCCCTCGAACACCCATTGCATGGGGGATTGAAGCCTTCAAGGGAACCTTACAAAGCTCATGAACTTATTATCATATTCATGATGTAAAACATAGAAATGTATTCAAGAGTGTACTAATAGAAAGGCCCTGTACCTGGACTGAGGGTTGAGACCTCGAAACGACGCCTCTGGAATCCGAGCTTAAAAACCCTCCTTGCAAATCTGGCAGTTAAGACATATGGAAGCATAACTATAACAGAGAACTTCGGAGTAACAATGCAATGAATTGGGAAGTCGAGGAGTGAGATTACCTGTACACGCTCTGGAGCTAAACTTCGGAGCTGGGAAAGTGATTGCAGAGGTGAAACAAATGACAGAGAACAAATCCTCGACCAAACCAAAAGCATGAAGAAACCCCCATTTCCATCGGATCAGGATCCATATCATCGAACCATCGATGAAGGGTTGATGCTTTCGACAGAGTCAACCGCTGGACAGCACAACGAAGGATCTAGAGCCCTACTCTTGCCAACTCACGGGTAGCAAGGACCTTTTATTATAAATTCATTACGCCTTGTACCATTACAACCCTTAATTTGTGCTAATCAAATCACGTGTGAAAACCATGTTTTTAATGTATGGTCCTCCATATGGGTGCGACATGTGTATCCAAATGCAAATAAGTATCAAATATTTCGAATCAATAATTTAAATATGCATGTGTAATTTTATTTTATTTTATGAAGGTTATTTCATTCGTTTTAGGGACATGACAAGTGGTATCAGAGCACTCAGGTTACAAAGCTGAGACCTTTAGAAATAGATAATTAACAGTGTTTGTGATTTGAACAGAGAAAGAAAGAAAAGCAGCCAACATGAGGAGGACTTGAATTACACCTCATAGATCCGTGACAGGAACATAACCGACATCTTTTCAAGGAGCCAATTATGAGGTATGGGTACAATTGGGGGAAGAACCACTCAATGCCAACACTGCAGTCCTGGAAACTGTGCAAGAACTAAAGGATGAGATGGCCTGGTTGTGGGAAAATAATGAAAGGCTAATGCTGGAGCAGGAAAAGATTATGAAGAGTTTGTTTGATATACATAATCAACGACAGCCAATTCCTAGCCCAGAGCACGAGAACATGGCTGGTGAACAAGAGTTTTGAACCAAGTATTTAGGACTGAAGAAAATCAAGAAGAGAAATATGATAATGCATCAGAACACAAAATGCAGAAAAGACAAAAGATAGAACTGCAAGGAGAATTTCGGAAAATAAAACTGCCCCTCTTTGATGGTGAACAAGAAGAGGTAGCTGAAGCTTGACTTATTAATATGAATAAGTACTTTCAGTTGTATGAATATGACCATAACTTAAAGGCTTGCTTGGCCATCTTCCAGCTGCAAGGAAAGGCCACCCTGTGATGGGAAGAAGTAAAGACTGTGCATGGAGTGAATGAGCAAAGCATAAATTGGGAAAATTTTCAAAGATATTTTAAGGAAAAATAATTAACTGAAAGATTTTATGATGAAAAGGCAAAGGAGTTTCACGATCTTTTATTGGGTCAGTTATCTATGAATGAGTTCATAACAAAATTTACGTCCTTGCTTCGATATGTTCCTTACATATGGGAGAAAAAGGTGAAGGTGCAATGATTTATCAGCAGTGTGCCGTTGTTCATGAAACAACGCCTCGAGTTCGATAACCCAAATTCCATGGACAAAATTATACGAAAGGCTCAGATATGATATCAACAAAACAGACAAAAGGGAGACGTGGGTAAAAGATGGGTTGATAAAAAGGGAATTAAGTTTCCTTCCGGCAACAAGGGAAATAAAGCCATAATCAATAAGGGACCCCATAAAGGGCAAGTAAACAAAAAATGAATAGAAATCAATCCATATTTAGACTTCCAAATGAATCCAAAACTAATGAGCAGTTAAGCAGAACTGAAGTAGAAATAGCAGCAAGACGCCAAGTACAGTGCTGGGGATGTGGAGGACCACATTACGTCAAAAATGTCCCAATCGCAAGGGCACTGATCAAAATGCACATATTCAAGAAGCATCAACTGTAGGAGAAGTGGCCAGAAGAATTCCAAAAATTAATGCTACCCTTGAAGACCACCAGGCAGAGTACCAGCCAACCATGAGATAATTTGAAGGTAAAATCTTCGACCAAACTATATCTATTTTAATTGATCCAGGAGCTAATTTGAGTTATATTAGCCCTAAGATAGTAGAGCAATGAGATTTGCAAGCTGTTAAGTTTAAAAGTCCTTGGTTAGTGCAACTAGCCACGAGGGAAAAAAGAAGGGTGTTGGCCAAGGTCAGCAGTTGCCCCTTAAAAATAGCAGGTCAGTCTCTGGTGGCAGACCTGAATGTATTTCCCCTAGGATCTTATGATATCCTAATAGACATGGATTGGTTGGAAAAGAATTGGTCCCTCATTAACTGTAAAACCAAAGCTATTAACTATATGGACGAAGAGGTAAAGAGACAGGAAATTCAAGGCATATTAAGACCCCAAAAACTAATACCTGTAATAGCCTCTCAGTTAGCAAAGTGTATCAGAAAAGGATGTCAAATTTATGTGATACATGTAGGATATGCTAATTCAAAGGAAAATTTTATTTCTTTATAAAATATACCTGTAGTATAGAATTTTCCGAACGTGTTTCCTAAGGAAATTTCGGGACTTCTTCCAAAAAGAGATATAGACTTCACCATTGATTTGATTTCAGGAGCTACTTCGGTATCCTGAGCTCCTTATCGCATGAGTATACCGGAGTTGACAGAATTAAAAAATGCAGTTACAAGAGCTACATGATAAAAAGTACATCCGCCCAAGTGTATCACCTTGGGGAGCCCCGATGATTTTCGTTAAAAAGAATGATGGAACCATACAAATGTGCATGGATTATTGCCAATTAAATAAACTAACCATCAAAAATAAATACTATTTACCTCGTATAGCTGAGTTGTTTGATTAGGTGAGGGGTGCAACCGTGTTTTCAAAGATCGACCTTTGTTCGGGTTACCATCAGATCAGAATTAAGGAAGAAGATATAACTAAAACAACCTTTAGAACTCGTTATGGACATTACGAGTTCATTGTGTTGCTCTTCAGGCTAACTAATGCTCCCGCAACCTGCATGTACCTTATGAACATTATATTCCATCAGTGTTTGGATAAATTTGTGTTAATTCTTATCGATGATATATTAATTTACTCTCGAAATATAAAAGAACATCTCAGGATAGTTTTGCAAACTCTAAGAGAACATCAACTGTATGCTAAATATAACAAATGTGATTTCTTTAAAGAACATATCTAATATCTAGGACATATCATTACCAATGATGAAATTGTTGTGGACCAAGAAAAGATAAAAACTATAATGGCGTTGGCATTATGATACAGATTTGGCACTATGACACAGGTGTTGTCCTTGATGGCAACTCACACAGATGAAAGATCACAGTTCAGGCTCACAGAATGAAGAAAGAGAGGTATACACAGGTTCCCCATTGACCAAGCCGCGTGTACACGCAGGTTTGCAGACCAAAAGGTGCATATAGCGTACACACGAAGTTTCACGGAAGGAAAGGTGTGTACATGTTGGAAAAAATAGTTTTGGTTCGTGGTATTTGGTCCATGGTATTTTGATCTAGTATTGGTCCACAGTATCTTGTCCGAAGTGTTTACCCCAGGTATTTGGTTCAAGGTATTGATTTTAAGTGGTTTTGGACCATGGTATTGAGTAAGGCCTAAGACTATAAAAGGAGGAGAAGATCATTAGGCAAAGGCACTCAAGCATTGAATATCTAATGAAGAGCAAGATCTAGAATACAGGTCATTGGGTTATGGTGCACAACTGGATCTAAATCAAAGATGAACCTGAGCGCTTGATGAAGGATAAGTTCTATTGATGGTTCAAGATCGTAAGGCTTGAAGAGAAGTATCTTTGTGTGGTTTTTGATCTTTTATCTGAATAATTGGCGCATGTTGTAATTTGTAAATATGACGATCTGGGTATAACTAAAGTCTATAATTGTTGTAAAGTTTAAATCATCATTTATAGATCTATATGCAGGTACACTTTAGCAAAGGCGTCTATACAGGCTGGTTCTATATATCAAAATAGCGTATATGAAGGTTCGCCTTGAGATAACAGCGTATCTACGTAGGTTCGACACATTGAAGTAGCGTATACCTAATAAAATATGCTTTAGGTACTTCAGTTTGTTATTGCAGTGTTCTGGGTTCTGGTTACTGTTGCTGTATTATGGTTACATCATTCTAAGAAGTGATTGATTGATTTAGTTTTGGTTGGTGCAAAGGAGATTGGTTGATGCAGATATAATTGATGGTTGATTAATGTTATTGATGGATCCAGTCTGAAAATTTATGAAACATGGTCCCTGGAAGAAAAGAGAAGGTTGTAGCCTTCTGTAGGCCTGCACCTATGTACTAGTAAACACAACAGCTAGTACAAGAGCTAGGGGGTAGTAGCTCCCTTCCAGGAGAAGCTGGAGAACGAGAGAAGGTTGTAGCCTTCTGCAAGTAGAAGCCTGTGTACTGGTATAAGATTGCACCAATACAAAAATTGTAAAAAGAAGTTTCTTGTTAAAAGAAGATAGAGACGATTGCAGCAGGTGGTTTTCACCCACATTGGTTTCCACCTTATATCTTGTGTTCATGTGTGTGATTGTTTGTTCTGTTTTTCCTGCACCTGGTTACTGTTCATATGGTTCTGATGCACAAATTAAAGATCAACATATGATGAATTAACTAAATTATAAGTTTGAAGAATATACACTAGTTGCCTTAAATACAGTTGCGTATACATGCAAGTTTGATTAACTGAAGTAGCGTATATAAATCTGAAATGAAATGTTATTGACTTGCTAATATTGATTCACCCCCCCCCCCTCTCAGTATTATTTCCAACAATTGGTATCAGAGTAGGTCCTTTAGAAGAAACTTGATCGCTTGAAGGAAGATCTATCATCACGAGTAACTACAAAAGAGAGGGATCCATTAGACCACCAATCTTTGATGGGAGCAACTTCGTTTACTGGAAGGTACGAACCACAACCTATCTTCAATCTCTTGGAACAGATGTCTCGGAAATTGTGGAAGGAGGATATACATTCCCATCAGCGATTCCTACAAGTACGAGAAGTAAAAAACAATATGAAACCAATGCCAAGGCTGTCAATACATTATTGGGGAGTCTGTCACATTCAGAATTTGTCAAAGTTAAGCAGCTCAAAACCGCCAAAGAAATATGGGACAAGATCGTTCTAAGCCATCAAGGATACAATCAAGTAAAACGTGCAAAACTGCAATCTCTCAGAATTCAATATGAAACTCCCAAAATGCACAATGATGAAAGTATAGCTAATTACTTCTTACGTATAGATGAGATTGTTAATTGCATGAAGAACTTGGGTGAAGAGATAAAATAAGTTACCTTAGTTGAAAAGGTTTTAAGATCCTTGTCTACTAATTTTGAATCAAAAGTTTCTGCCATAGAAAAAAAGCAAGATCTTCAGTGTATCACTATGACACAGCTACACAGAATCTTAACTGCTTTCGAAATGAGAAAAGGAGGTCCATCAGACATGAGAGAAGCCGCATTCAACGCTTCAGGAAGAGAAGAACTCAATGAATCAGGACATATTTCAGAAGAAGAGTAAGAAGCAAACTTTGTCAAAAACCCTCAACGGGGTTCTGGAAGATTCAGAGGTAAACTATCTTTCAAATGTTTTGCTTGTAGAAGAGTCGGTCACTATGCTGCCAAATGTCCTCATAAAGATAAGCTTGATAAAGGTAAGGAATCAACAAAATGGAATAGAAAACAAAGTGTAAGTAAGAAAAGTTATTATACGCATGAAGATAACGATGGTTTATTACATAGTGATGAAGATAATAATGACTATAGACTTCTGATGGCTTTTGAAGATGATGATTTATTGGATGCTTTAGATGAAGATAATATTTATGAATAAATCTCTAAACTCAAAATCTGTTTAGAAGAAAAGAATATGATTATAGATACTCTGACATTCCAACTTGCTGAAAGAGAAAAACACAATGAAAAACTAGAATGTGAAATTGTGGGTCTAGGGAAAGATAGTGAGAAAACAAAAGCTCTCAATCTTAGATTTGCTAAAGGATCAGAAACTTTAGATGAAATTATCAAAGTGCAGCATTCTCCTCTGATTAAGACAGGTCTTGGATATACTGAAGAAGCATCTCAAGCACAGAAGCCGTCAACCTCCACTAAAAGCTATCTTGATGCAACAAAGAGCAGTGAACAGTTTGACAATCGTTAGTAAAGGCACAAAGCAGGTCACCAAGTAAATCGGGTTCAATCTACTTCAAGAATGAACAGAAGTTACAACCAACCTTAGGTAAATCATACTCAATTTGCTTCAAGAATGAATGTCAATGGAAACTACAATCACCAGGTCAGTAGATTCAATAATCACAGGAACTTATTTAATGGCCAATGTTTTTCATGTCATAACTTTGGACACAAAGTTGCTCAATGTGTTGCCTACAAGACCATCATGACTAGAGAAGCACGAAATCAAAAAAATGTGATAGGGATCATGAAAAGGACTTACAATAACTTTTCACTTCTTGAAAATGAACCTCTATCTGTAACAACTTCAGTCATGAAGATTCTGAATGCAGGAGTAAATTTTGGGAAACATCTCAGAAGGAGCAAACTTCATTGAGTCCCAAAATATGGAGAAAGAAAGAACCACAAACAGAAAGATGTGGTATAGCCTTGTATGCAGAAGGACAAGAAAATCAGTGGTACATCGACAGTGGATGCTTGAAACACATGACAGGTGATAAAGAAAAACTTCAGCCATACAATGCCTTAGAAAAGGAAAAGAAGGTCTCATTTGGAAATGACACTCTTGCTGTCATAAAAGGTAAAGGTTCTGTTCTCTTAAAAGAAAAGGTTAAAGCTGGGAATGTTATGTATGTTGATGGTCTAAAGCATAACCTATTGAGTGTCAGTCAAATGTGTGATCAAGGAAATGAAGTAGTATTTCGATCAAATGGATGTGTTGTTCATGAGCTTGATACAGGAGAAACCATGATCAAAGGCATAAGAACTCCAAACAACTTACACATACTCAAGGGAAGACAACAATAGTGCTATCTAAGCAAAAATGATGAACACTGGCTATGGCACAGAAGATTGGAGCATCTAAGCTTCCCACAAATAAGGAAAGCATGCAAATTCCAGGTTGTTCGTGATCTTCCTGATATCACCATTCCAGGAAATACAATATGCAAATCATGTCAATTTGGTAAGCAAACCAGAGCACAATTCTCTGACAAGGAAGGATCAGCTAGTAAGCCTCTTGAACTTGTTCATACTGATTTATGTGGTCCATCAAGGAAAAAATCACCTCATGGAGAAGAATACTTTATATTGTTCATTGATGATTTTTCCAAAATGTGTTGGATATGACTTCTAAAGCATAAAGATGAAGCATTTGAAAAGTTCAAAGCCTTCAAAGCTTTGGTTGAAAATGAATCAGATCGCAAAATCAAATGCCTCAGATTTGATCGAGGAGGGGAATTTACCTTGGATGAATTTTTCGACTTTTGTGAAGAACATGAAATAAAACCGCAAGGACTCCTCAGAAAAATGGAGTGGTAGAAAGGATGAACAGAACTGTTCAACAAGTGGCTTGTGCCATGCTAGATGAGCCTAAAACTCTTGCAACCTTCTAGGGTGAAGCTTCATTTGCTGCCATCACCATCCTCAACAAAGCAAACGTTCAGGTAAACAACACTCAAACTCCACACGAACTTTGGTATGGTAAGACTCCTACTGTAAAATACTTCAAAGTTTTTGGAAGCAAATGTTACATCAAAAGGACTGATGAAAAACTTGGCAAGTTTGAACCTAGAGCAGATGAAGGCATTCTCCTTGGTTACTCTTCCCGAAGTAAAGGATAAATGTATTATAATAAAGGACTTGGGAAAATTATTGAAAGTATTGATGTTGTGGTGGATGAAGTAGGCAAATATCCAAAGTAGGTAAAAAACGAAGAGTGTGAAGAAGATGAGGATTATCCTTCCACGTCAAATCAGAATAATTTTGAAGAAGAAGAAACCAATGAAGCACAAGAAGAACAGATAACGGAAAAAGAAAAGACTCCATCCAGGTATGTTCAGAAAAATCATCCAGAGACTCAAATTTTGGGACAAAAAGAGGCAAGTGTGCAGTCAAGAAGAACTATTACAGAAGCTTCAATCTATCTAGCATTGCTTTCCTCCATCGAACCTCAAAATGTAAATGAAGCATGCAAAGATGAATGTTGGGTCAAGGCCATGAATGAAGAACTTAAGCAAATTGAAAAGAATAATACTTGGGAATTAGTTCCTAGACCTCATGATAAGAATATCATAGGAACCAAATGGATATTTAAAAACAAGCTAAATGAAAATTGTGAAGTTATCATAAACAAAGCCAGACTTGTTTGTAAAGGATATGCTCAACAAGAAGGTATAGATTTTGAAGAAACTTTTGCACCTGTTGCTAGACTTGAAGCCATAAGAATGTTCCTTGCTCTTTCTAGCTTTCAAAAATTCAAAGTATACCAAATGGATGTAAAATATGCCTTTCTTAATGGAGACTTAGAAGAAGAAGTATATATTGAGCAACTAGACGGATTCATCCTTGGAAATGATCCAAAACTTGTATGCCGACTCAGAAAGGCTCTCTATGGTCTAAAACAAGCTCTAAGGGCCTGGTATTACCATCTTGACAAATACCTCCATCAACAAGGTTTTTCAAAAGGATCAGCTGATAGCAATCTATATACAAAGATTGATAATGATAAATTGCTAATACTTGTATTGTATGTTGATGATATCATTTTTGGTAGCAATGAAGAAGCCATGAGTCAAAACTTTGCTTTGGTAATGCAACAAGAATTTGAAATGTCCCTACTTGGTGAGCTCACATATTTTCTCGGCCTACAAGTTCAACAAAATAAAGATGGTATTTTTCTATCACAAACCAAGTATCTCAAGTAGATCTTGAAAAAATACAGCACGGAATATTCTAAACCAGTATGTACCCCCATGGTAACAGGATGCAGTCTCAGCTCAAATGATGAATCAACAGCAGTACATCAACCACCTTACAGATCCATGATTAACAATTTGCTTTATCTAACAGGTATCCGACTAGACATCAGGCATGCAGTGGTAATAGTTGGAAGATTCTAAGCAAATCCAAAGGAATCACACCTTCAAGCAGTCAAAAGGATCTTCAAATATCTTCAAGGAACTCAGAATTTTGGTTTATGGTATCCTAGGGATATAGATCTTACACTTCATGCATATACAGATGCAGATTAGGCAGGAAGCGTGGATGACAATAAAAGCACTAGTGGTGGTGCATTTTATATGGGTTCCAGATTAGTTTCTTGGTTCAACAAGAAACAGAGTTCAATTGCATTATCTACAGCTGAAGCAGAATATGTGGTTGTTGCATCTTGCTGCACACAACTCCTTTGGATGATGCAAACATTGCAAGACATTCAGATCACATGTACTCCACCCATCTCCATTCTATGTGATAATACAAGTACAATCAATATTTCAAATAATCTAGTCATGCATTTCAAAACCAAGCACATACCCATCAAATATCATTTTCTACATGAACAAGTGCTTGAACAAAAGGTCAAATTGGAGTATGTTCCCTCCAAAGAATAGGCTGTTGATATATTCACCAAACCGCTACCTAGAGAGACATTTGAATATCTCAGACAGAAGCTGGGAGTAGTTGATGCATCATCTTGCTGTTAAAAATTATCTATTTCAGAGAAAAGTGGTTGTACGCGAGTTTCATGAAGCATATCCGCGTATATAGCCAATTGTTGTGGATATAGTCGCATATATGTTGGTTTGAAGAAAATCACTGGATGAAAGGAGTTTGATATGGGTCTAACAGTGATCATCTGGCACAGGTTCAGGGGGAGCATATACTTATAGTAATGCATTGTTGGCATTATCTTAGAAGATCTTGGTACAAATTCACAATTGTTTTTTATTCAGGTGGAACAGGTTCAGGGGGAGATCATGGTTGCTGGTCTGGATGGTGATTGACAGATGCTGCTGATGATATTTGCTGATAACTATCATTGTCTCGTTTTAGATATTTGGTCTCTATGTCATGTATATCTTTTATTGACAAGGTCATGAAACGACCTATTTTGTTTCCCCACTATGCATGGGATGGATGATGTAATGTTCTAGTTCTAACATGTATAATCATTTGGTATATACCCACTTGGTTGGGTAGATGAGTCAAACTTGGTATATCCTCACTTGGTTGGGAGATGGATGTATGTATGAGTCATTAGTGATAGGAAGGTCATTTATGATGTATGTATAGAATCAGCTTTTTACAGATCTTGCTTATATTCAGGGGGAGCATGGATAACACACTTCAACATATTAGAGAATTATGCATGCATTCAGGGGGAGCATAACCCTCTGCCCTTGATGACAAAGGGGGAGAGTGACTTGGGGTTGCTATCAAGTCCAAAGGGGGAGATTGTTAGCATTATGATACAGATTTGACACTATGACACAGGTGTTATCTTTGATGGCAACTCACACAGACGACAGATCATAGTTCAGGCTCACAGAATGAAGAAAGAGAGGTATACACAGGTTCCCCATTGACCAAGGCGCGTGTACACGCAGGTTCGCAGACCAAAAGGCGCGTATAGCGTACACACACATTTTCATGGAAGGAAAGGTGCGTACATGTTGGAAAACTTAGTTTTGGTCTGTGGTATTTGGTCCATGGTATTTTGATCCATGGTATTGGTCCAAGGTATCTTGTCCAAAGTGTTGACCCTAGGTATTTGGTCCAAGGTATCTTGTCCGAAGTGTTGAACCCGGGTATTTGGTCCAAGGTATTGATTCTAAGTGGTTTTGGACCATGGTATTGAGTAAGGACTAAGACTATAGAAGGAGGAGAAGATCATTAGGCAAAGGCACTCAAGCATTGAATATCTAATGAAGAGCAAGATCTAGAATACAGGTCATTAGGTTATGGTGCACAGCTAGATTTGAATCAAGGATGAACCTAAGCGCTTGATGAAGGATAAGTTCTATTGATGGGTTAAGATCTTAAGGCTTGAAGAAAAGTATCTTTGTGTGGTTTTTGATCTTTTATCTGAATAACTGGCGCATGTTGTAATATGTAAATATGACGATTGTAAAGTTTAAATCATCATTTATAGATCTGTACACATGTTCACTTTAGCAAAGGTGCATATACACGCTGGTTCTGCATATCAAAACAACGTATACACAGGTTCGCCTTGAGATAACGACGTATCAATGCAGGTTCGACACATTGAAGTAGCGTATACCTAATAAAATATGCCTTAGCTACTTCTGTTTGCTGTTGTAGTGTTCTGGGTTTTGGCTTGGGTTCTGGTTACTGTTACTGTATTCTGGTTACAACATTCTGAGAAGTGATTGATTGATTAAGTTTTGGTTGGTGCAAAGGAGATTGGTTGATGCATATATAATTGATGGTTGATTGATGTTATTGATGGATCCAGTCTAAAAATTTATGAAAAGTGGTCCCTGGAAGAAAAGAGAAGGTCGTAGCCTTCTGTAGGCTTGCACCTACATACTAGTAAACACAACAACTAGTACAAGAGCTAGGGGGTAGTAGCTCCCTTCCAGGAGAAGCTAGAGAACGAGAGAAGGTTGTAGCCTTTTGCAAATAGAAGCCTGCGTACTGGTATAAGACTGCACCAGTACAAAAATTGTAAAAAGAAGTTTCTTATTAAAAGAAGATAGAGATGATTGCAGTAGGTGGTTTTCACTCACATTGGTTTCCACTTTATATCTTGTGTTCATGTGTGTGATTGTCTGTTATGTTTTTACTGCACCTAGTTATTGTTTATATGGTTCTGATGCACAGATTAAAGATCAACATATGATGAATTAACTAAGTTATAAGTTTGAAGGGTATATGATAGTTGCCTTAAATACAGTTGCGTATACACGCAAGTTTAATTAACTGAAGTAGCATATATAAATCTGAAATGAAATATTATTGACTTGCTAATACTGATTCACCCCCCCCCTCTCAGTATTATTTCCAACAAACGGAGTGGCCAAACCCAAAGGGCGTGGCAGATATAAGGTCATTCATGGGTCTAGTCGGGTACCACAGGCAATTCGTTGAAGGATTTTCCAGGGTAGCATCCCCATTACCTCCCTGTAGAACAAAGGAAAAACTTTTAAGTGGACTATGGAGTGTTAAAAGAGTTTTGATCAGCTTAAGAATTTACTTACCATCGTGCCTATTTTAAGCATTGCAGACCCAAATAAAGACTATGTGGTTTGTACATATGCTAGCAAGGAAGGTGTTATCACTCAGTAATTTCTCAAAGTTAAAGAAAGAAATCACCGAGGTAACCACAAACCAACTTTGGAGCATAGGCTCTAGCCAACCTATAGCTTAGAGAGGGATCTCCCTATATGATTTAGCTTTGTTTGCTAGGATTTTAGGCTAGTTCTGAATGTTCAGGGAGTTTTTTATTTGTATTGAAGATCGGTGGTGGGATTCTTGAAACAGATAGATAGAATGATGTATTCAGACCATTGGGCTATGGAGTCAACAAAAGGGTAGTAGATTTGATCATCTCACTAAAGGGAATGTTCAAAGGGCAAGCTAGCAGAGTAAAGTGCAGGTCTTTGGGCCAAGGGGGTGAAAAGGTTTTAACCAGGGTGAGAGAGCAATTAAGAATTCTCATACCGGGATTGAAACAAGGAACAAAGGGTAATCAGAAACAAAGAGCAATTAAGAATCCTTTGCTATAGATTATAAAGAGACAACCTAAACTAAGGAGCAACTAAGAATCCCTTAAGTTAGATATTAGTAGAAAACATGTATTTGCCTAACTGTTAAAATAAAGTGTAATTAAACAAATTCTGAGATAATATTCCAGTTATGGCATTCAGATTCAGATAAACATTATGGAAAAAACTTTAAGAAAGATAACAAAAATGTGGGAGAATACTTGTCTACACTTCGCTCAACACAATAATCCTTTGAAATATCTAGTCTTTATTCATCAATTCAACTTGCTGGCTCAGTTAATGCTCCACTAGCTGTACAATGTTTTGATCAAGAAGTCTATATAAATGTCTAACAATCCACCCCAAAATACTTCAAATGAAGAAGTATATATACAAATTCTAAACTGAAATATCTTGAAAAAATATCAAGATTGGCTTTACAAATATCTCAAACTGTTTTATATTAATAGAACTTAAATAAAGGACATTCAAAACTAATGAATCTATTTGGCACTATATTTATGGATTGATGGGCAAAGAATATAAATTCGAATTTTATAACAACTCTTAATTGATGATGATGCTTCCAAGTCACTAACTAAGTCCTTCCTTTGTGCATTCTGCTCCATAAATTCTACAAAATTAGGGTCCAATGATAAATTTGTATATCTCAATCCGAGATAGACATGTAAAAGTGAAAGAGGTTATTGTAGATAAGTATGTCATTGATATAAACTTCTTTCAGTTTCTCAAATTTAAGCTCCAATTGTTCACAATATTCTCTGCCAAAAATGTCAAAAATAGGACTATGCATAATTCAAAAAATAGGCTCTGAAGATACACATTTATCTCCCTTTTTGTAATACCTATGTCAAAAGTGAGATATTTTTTTCTATATTGGCCTTTTAAGAACACAAACCTCCTCCAGTTTCTCAAAATGCATATTGGATTGGTCATAGTAGTTTCTGCAAAATTATGGCTTAAACATGAAATTTCTGGAAAATGTACCATTTCTGCTATGTTTTTTCATCTATCTTCACTTTGATTTTTCAATCTGATACACTTTTATCTGATACACTTTTATTTTGATGACCTGTTAATATCCTTTACTGTGTTTTTACTTTTACTGTACATTTTAACTTTTTACTGTGTATTTCAATAGTAAATCATTTAGTTTTTAATATGTATCAGCATATGGTAATGGATATTGATCAACTTTTTGTATGTTTCATTTGTTTGTCTTCTAACTGCATACTTTGTATGGTCCCTCTGTTTTAAAAGTCAAGGCTATATATGAATTCTTTCTTCTCGACCTTGTGTGTAATTGTCTTCTTCTTTGTTCCTTGTATAATTATGTTCTTCTTCTGAATACAAGTTTTTGACTAGGTTTCCTGTCGAGTCTTGGAGTAAACAAGTTTTGTGACTAGTATCAGAATTGTTTATCCAAGGTCTAGTCTTCTACGGATTACCTGCAAAATTCAACAATTATTAAGAAAACACAAGTTCGCAAGAAAGGAGTCGGGGCAATGTTCTGAACGTAAATGGAGGTTAAATGATGTTACATAGGTTCAGGGTGGTGTTGAAGGGTTTAACGATTTTAACTATGAAAAAAGCGAAAGGCACGCAAATGAAGGTTTTCGGGGTTTTAAGCTTAACGGACAACTTTTTAAATATGGCGCGAAAATTCAATTAATGGATAATAGGTGGTTGTTGAGCAATTTATTGGGCTTAAATTGCTGCATTAAATTATCAATCAGGGAAACTCGTGAGCTTGTGATGGTGCCGGCAATATATATATGCAGGAGTAGGCAACTAACCTATGTCTAACTAAATTATTTACGATTCAATATAATATGCAAGGGAAGAGGCTCCTAACTAAGGAGGTCCTAGTTGTCCTTCCCTACAGTATCATAGAGAAATCATTCATAAAACTAAAAAAACTTAAAATGAAAACAAGAGAATGAAATTAGTTATTGTTTAGATTCAAGTAGAGAGAGAGACTAACTTAGTCTCTTGATTGTCCTCTCATGTACTAATCCAAACTAAACTAAGAGTCATTCATGAGCATAAGAAATGAAATGACTTGAAACATAAAAACAAAAGAATGAATTTCAATTACCATATAAATCATTGGAGAGAGAGCCTAACTTAGACTCTTGGTATCTCCTCATATGATACTTGAAACATAAAAGCAAAAGAATGAATTTTAATTATCATGCAAATCAAATGGAGAGAGAGTCTAACTTAGACCCTTGGTTGTTCTCTCACATGCTGATAAGATTTTAATTCAAAACTCATTCACCAATCAAATCCTTAAACATCTAAACAATGAAATGAAACAAGATCTAATATGAAATAACATGTTTCTCTCATCCTTTTAGAGTGAGCTCAATTCTCTTAAGAACAAGACAAATTATTCCATATACTACATTAAGAAAACTTATATCTAAAACTACATAAATTCATATCCTACATTCACACAATTTATATCTAAAACTACATAATGGAAATATATGAAAAATGAAGCCTTATTCTATTCCATCATCAATTGGATACAATGCTCTAAGAGTCCTCCTCTTTGGAATGGAGGAGGTGCTCCTATTTATACAAAAACTAAGATAACAACCTCATAAATGTAGACCCACTATTCTCTCCTTTGACCCACATATTTCTCAACCAATGATGACACATAACCCTATCCTCCATGATCTCCTCCATGAAGCTTATCTTTTCAAATTCGAATTTGATCATTCATGGCCACATAAAGATGCCCTGGAAGCTTCCTTGGAACCTACACATGTCACCAAAACAACCCACTTTCCATATATAAAGTAAAATATATTATTTTCTAATATTTAATCAAGAATTTCTCTAAAAATTGCTTAAAAATAAGCAATATTTGGAAAATATAAATGAGACCCATTAATGGTGAATAGTAGGGAAAATGGAGTGACAAGGTGATGAATAGTGAGCGAAATAATGGAAGCATAAGTGAAAAATGTATGGTAATGAGTGCCATTTTTGGAGCCCAACATACTCCCCAACTGAAGTTCTTGCATGTCCTCATGCAAGCTACTACAATGACTTATTTGATTTGATTCTTAAATGAGCTTCCTTTTACAAGATGTTTGGTTCTTGTGTAACAAACATCTTTCAATCATGGACTTCCTTTTAGCTTTGCACATCTTTGGATAAATTTTATTTGTTTGCAAAGCATTGACATATTTTAATGATTGGTTCTTGTGTTACAATCATTATTTACTTTGATCTCTTCTTAATGATTGGTTCTTGTGTTACAATCATTATTTACTTTGTTGAGATCTCTTTTTAATGATTGGTTCTTGTGTTTTCAATCATTATTTACTTTGTTGAGATCAATCATATGCTCATCATTTTGCAGTAGTTTTTATTGTGGAAAGACTATGTGGGTTAAGATGTAATATGAATGAGGAAAAAGAATGAAGTGTGAAATTCCCCCCTCCCCAACTGATGGTTTTTGGCAATTTTAAATGAGAAAGGAAATAGTGAAATAGTGGAATATTTTCCAAATATCATCATTTTAGCATCTAAAAAGAATTTCAAGATTAAAGGTTAGAAAACATCATACCTTACTTACCTATGGAAGTGGATGAATCATGCATGTTCAGCTGCCACAATTCTGATCTGAAGCTTCTTCTTCAAGTTGTGGAAGTGGATGAATCATGCATTTTCAGCTGCCACAATTCTGATCTGAAGCTTCTTCTTCAAGTTGTGGATGAAAGATGAATCTGAGGAGTCTGCTGAACATGGTTGAAAGTTGTATCTGCTGCTGGATGATGAATTTGATGAGTCTGCTGAATATGGTTGAAAATATATAAGGCTTGGAAGGTATACAAAATATAGAAGTTACATTTTCCTCCCAGCCTTATTTATTGACTTGTCCTCAAGTGAAATACAATGTATACAATGAATGGAAATTGGCTTCATCTGCTACAAAATATGGGTCTTCAAGTCTTCAACGCTCGATGGCACAAATCTTACTATGTGATTAAATGTGTCGATGTCGAACATAGCAAGAAGTTGTTGACTTAGTGGCCGTTAATGAATGCCCCTAGCCAACACAAGAGCTCCCACCATTGATTCCAATGGGAGTCAGGATGCCTAACACATCTTTGTAGGTACGAATAAATTTGTCGTAGTCGAGTCACCTACAAGATCCAACGAACAAGGGATATTAATGTACTCCCATTGTTCATTGGCAAGAGTACTTGCCATTAAGGCATGCAAGCCTCTAGGTGCTTTTTCAATGATACATAGACTCTAGGACTTTGACTCAAGCAGAGTTTTATTGGTGGAAATGAAGGGGAATGGTGAAGACAATGGAAATGGCAATAAGCTTGTAAGAAATGAATGTAAGGAAATGCATGTTGGATGAATAAGAACTCTTGCTGTGAAAAATGGATATGGAAATGTCATGCTTTATGGATGTACAATTGGTGGGATTCAAAATCTTTTCAGAAAGAGAGGTGGAAGGTAGTGGTTGTGGAGATGGATTTGTCTTGAGAATTTTTTTCATGAATTAGTCTTTGGAAGACCAATTGTGCACATAATGTAATCTCCTTATGATCACTTGATTATCCTGTAACCTGTAAAAAAAACTTGGTACAAAGAAAACATAAGTGTGCTCATGAAGAAATGGCCAGTTGCTTCATGATTCTTACGCAAAAATTTCATACCAAATAAAACAAATTAAGGACAGACAAAGTGTTAAAGTTGACTTAATCATGATATTAATATCAATCCATTTGTGAAAATAACCTTGAAGAGTAGTACTCCCTGTTTGTGTCAGCTGACTTCTGTGCATGGCGAAAAGTTTGGCATCATAGATTTGTTGTGTCCTGCAGATTAGTATGTTATAAAAGCATACAACAATATCAATTTGCCATCTCTAAACAAGTTAGTCAGCATTTAAATAACCCACCAAATGTTCTTTCAAATTATGCTTCCAAATGTTCCATTCTTTATTTTCAAGCTTTGAATTTTGTGAAAAGTTTTTCTTTCTGTTTTTTTTAGCTCTTGCCCTTGTACCAACTGTTGCACTTTCAATCAATTCCTGTAATTTTCATGATTCTCTCAATTTTCATGCCACTTCTCATGTTTCTCTCAATTTTCATGCCACCAAATTTTATAAACAATCACAAAACATTTAATTTTTTTTTTTTTTTTTTAACAATGTATTAAGATAATCATATATTAAAACCACATTAAAAAAACAATCAATAACCAACATAAATAACCAGAAATTAAAACTATATTAATTAATGCAATTATAAAACTTATTAATATAATTAATATATTAATACAATTTTTATATCAAACATTAATTAATAATCAAATAAAATAATTAACAAATATATTCAACAACTTATAAAAGAAAAATATAACAAATTACAATTAACAAATATTAATATATACAATGAAAATACAAATATTAATATATTAATACAATTATCATATTAATAATAAATTAATATAATAAGAAATTAATATATTAATAATACAACAAAATAATAATAAATTAATATATTAATACAATTAATATATCAATATATTAATTATAATAACAAATATTAATAAATTACAATTACAACAAACATGGAGAAAATATAAATAACCAAATCAAAACAAATAAATACAATAACAAACTAACGCTAAAATTACCAAATAAATACAATAATAAACTAACGCTAAAAAAATGGGATTTGGTGGATTCTTGGCATGGCGTGTAACATTTCAAAGGATATAATAGGAATTGGTCAAGACTACAACAGTATGTTGGGCAAAGACGTACGGTTTCCCGCATTAAGATGTAGAGAAAATTGGCATGGCGTCGGTGCAGGTATTGAAGTTAGTCGATATTGCCAAGGCAAAGACGCTGAGCCGTTCATGAATTTCCTTTGGGGCTTTTATCAAGGTTCTAGAATATAGTCGCTAGAAGGAATCCAATAACCATGACCGTCCCCAATCTCATCATTTTCTTGGTGGTAATCCGCTTCCTTTTTCTGTTGCTCCGAGTTTCTGAAATATTATTATCATCATGCGTCTCATCGGATGACTCAGTCGAAAAACTCATCGGACTCAAATCTGTAGGAGCAGGAGGTTTTTTTCTTCCGGGACTTGCGTCTCTTCTGATCTATTCGCCGTAACAGCAGCAGGAGGAGGAGGACGGGGCGTGGCCTGAAACTCGCGACTGGATACAGAAGCGGCCAGGATATTGTTGTTTCTGCTTGTATTGTTGTCCACAATGGCGGTGTCGTTGGTGTTGCCATATAAGGCCTCCAGCTGGTTGAAGAACTTATAGGTTTTCTCGTCTTGTCGACCGGACCTTCCCGCCTTAGTCCTCTTATAATACTTATTCACATTTTCGAATTTTTCTTTGCATTTTTTTTTTGCATGTCCTAACTCCGCGAGCTTCCTTGAAAGCTCGTCCCAGAGAGGAGCTTTGAGGGATGCATCACGGAAAGCGGCATCCATTTTTGATCGAATTTGAGAAGGGCGAGGGTTTCTTGCCTCGGCCATCGGCTCCCTCCGGATCCGCCAAAAGCGTCATTGTCTCGAAGGTCCGCCGCGTTATTGTTGTTGTTGTTCTCGTCGGGGCCATGTATCGCTTGTTTAAAAACGACATCGGTTCCAGTCACCGCAGGCGGCCTGCTGAAAATAGGCGAGGCTACCCGGTGGGGTAAGTCCGACGAAAATCCTACGCCTTGCACTCGAAAGAGGCCTTATACAACTGGAAGGATACAACTATGGCCCTGATCGCAATTCCTTGAACCAGTAGCAGTGGATTCTGTCAGTCCATCAGCGAAAGTGCACAAGGTAAAGGTACCTGTGCCATCGTTGCCATCGTTTGGGAAATGTTGTGGAAAATCATTAAGTGAAAAATGCTACTGTTATGTCTGAGATAGCAGGTTCCAAATTATTGTATGAGGATGAGCTTGACTCAACCACACTCGCACAATCTATTAATGACATTTTAGGTGATGAAAATCTAATGATGGAGATGCATGAAAAGGGCTTGAAAGCAGCTCTACCTGATGCAGCTTCTAAAATTGCAGAATCTGTTTGTTCTTAGGCTCATGAGGTTGCTTCTGCAAATCACTTGGACACCCCTCTTGCGCCAGTCGGATAAATTGAATGAAAGGGTGTGCAAATGTTTTCTCGTTGCTTCTCTCCATTTTCTGCAAGTCGCTGAAGCTATCATAACGTCAATCTTAAAAATGAAGGTAAATCCAGAGAGAGCCGAAGTCAGGAGATGGGTTCCAAGCTTTGGAACAATCATCATTAGATTCCATTGTCCAGGGATCCAACCAGTGAACTGATAGTATTTGCCCTTTGAAACTTGCCCAAACCAAATCAATTCATCGTTCATAAAAAAACAACAGAATGAAAGTCATTTTTTTTAATAATATATATATATATATATATTAATAATTATATATATATATATATATATATATATATATATGAGATATATATTATTATATGGGAATTTTTTTTTTTTTTTTTAATGGTTTGCCTTTTTTAAACATCTGAAAAAAAACAAAAGAAATGGGTAGTGTTTTTTTTTTAATAATAAGAATATGTATATATGTGATACATTTATTCATGGAAATTTTTTTATTAAAAAAACTAAATTTCATCTAAAAATTTAAACATGTTTTTTTTTTTATTCACAAAATTCTTTATTGTCATGTTGCACATTAGTTTTCCAGCAAGAGTATGTTTATTTGAACAAAATCAATAGACTTTCTGATCTTCCTGATCGCACTAAGCGCAGGAAGAGAGCATACTAGTCGATTGATTCGTTTTTATTCATGCAGGGGGGGTGTTTTTGAAAAGACAAAATTTAAAACTAGCTAAACACTAAATCATCAGAAAACTCAAACTTAAACTTCTTTGTGAAGATCCTGCTGTCACCAGATCTCACAAATTATTTTGTCTCAAAGCAAAATACTAGAACTGAATTAAATTCCTAATGCCTAATCCCTTAGCACCATCCCCGGCAATGGCGCCAAAATGTTGAGCAATTTATTGGGCTTAAATTGCTGCATTAAATTATCAACTAGGGAAACTCGTGAGCTTGTGATGGTGCCGGCAATATATATATGCAGGAGTAGGCAACTAACCTATGTCTAACTAAATTATTTACGATTCAATATAATATGCAAGGGAAGAGGCTCCTAACTAAGAAGGTCCTGGTTGTCCTTCCCTACAGTATCATAGAGAAATCATTCATAAAACTAAAAAAACTTAAAATGAAAACAAGAGAATGAACTTAGTTATTGTTTAGATTCAAGTAGAGAGAGAGACTAACTTAATCTCTTGATTGTCCTCTCATGTACTAATCCAAACTAAACTAAGAGTCATTCATGAGCATAAGAAATGAAATGACTTGAAACATAAAAACAAAAGAATGAATTTCAATTACCATATAAATCATTGGAGAGAGAGCCTAACTTAGACTCTTGGTATCTCCTCATATGATACTTGAAACATAAAAGCAAAAGAATGAATTTTAATTATCATGCAAATCAAATGGAGAGAGAGTCTAACTTAGACCCTTGGTTGTTCTCTCACATGCTGATAAGATTTTAATTCAAAACTCATTCACCAATCAAATCCTTAAACATCTAAACAATGAAATGAAACAAGATCTAATATGAAATAACATGTTTCTCTCATCCTTTTAGAGTGAGCTCAATTCTTTTAAGAACAAGACAAATTATTCCATATACTACATTAAGAAAACTTATATCTAAAACTACATAAATTCATATCCTACATTCACACAATTTATATCTAAAACTACATAATGGAAATATATGAAAAATGAAGCCTTATTCTATTCCATCATCAATTGGATACAATGCTCTAAGAGTCCTCCTCTTTGGAATGGAGGAGGTGCTCCTATTTATACAAAAACTAAGATAACAACCTCATAAATGTAGACCCACTATTCTCTCCTTTGACCCACATATTTCTCAACCAATGATGACACATAACCCTATCCTCCATGATCTCCTCCATGAAGCTTATCTTTTCAAATTCGAATTTGATCATTCATGGCCACATAAAGATGCCCTGGAAGCTTCCTTGGAACCTACACATGTCACCAAAACAACCCACTTTCCATATATAAAGTAAAATATATTATTTTCTAATATTTAATCAAGAATTTCTCTCAAAAATGCTTAAAAATAAACAATATTTGGAAAATATAAATGAGACCCATTAATGGTGAATAGTAGGGAAAATGGAGTGACAAGGTGATGAATAGTGAGCGAAATAATGGAAACATAAGTGAAAAATGTATGGTAATGAGTGCCATTTTTGGAGCCCAACAGTGGTTTTACGGGTTGGCAGGGAGGGGGGGGGGGGGTATTAGAGGTCGTCGCACCGCTTATGAGGCGAAGGCAGTTTTTAGGAAGGGTCACCCATTATAGTCTAGATCTTGAAACGTAGCCTTCGAGGGGATCGAGGAAAATCACTTTATCGGGTGGGTAAAGTTCGTCCATTGGGCGCAGCCGATATGGTTGTGGACCGTTGGATTTGGGTGCAAATGATTGGATGGTGGGCGGGCAAGAGAATAGCACAGATGAAATGTATGGAGGCTTTAGGGGGGCCCAATGCTTTAATCATAAGTGATTTGTGATTATTTGAGGTTAAGGAGGGGTTTTATTTGTTTTGTTGGGATAGGGGGCCAATGTATTAGTTTCTATTAAAACTAAAGGCTAGGGGTATTTACATAGGGATTTAGTTAATATATGGGAAAATAGTTTTATCAGGGATTATACAATAAAATTAATAATTAATATGAAATGCAATGGGCGGGGTGGGTATTTCCTTAAGTAAAAAGGTAAAATGTAACATTTGCGCACTTCGCTTTATACTTAGGATAAGAGGTTTTTTTGTGGATTTTTTGAGCGAAAAGGGATTTACATGGGGGGTTTTCATTTTTTCTAGTCAAATGGTGTTTAACCTTTAGGAAAGAGGATTTTTTAGGGTGATGAGGGGAGAACGGATTTAATGAAGGGGATTCTAGCACTTGTGTCCATAAGTCATTAAGCCGAGGGTCTGGTCCCACCAAAAGTCAGAGAAATGCTCTGAGCCTCTTTGACTTGTAGGATTTAAAGTACTAGAACATACTTGGAGATAGGAAATTAGTAAGTAAAGGGGAAAATGAATGAGGGGGAATTAATAACATGAACTTGTAAACCTTTGCTTTTGCCTTCATAATTGATCATACATGTTGAAATATGTATCTAAGCATGATGCATGTGTTTCTATCCAATTAAATGTGTAGTTCAACAACCTTTCTTCTATTTACCTATCTCTTACCCTAACATGTTCTCTTCATTTATTTGGGTGCATTTAGGCTAGCAAACCCTTATCTTATCTATTTTTCTTTTATAAAACAAACGATCTAATTCTAACCTTATATCATCCAAGGGCTCCGATTAAAATTATGAACTCCTTTTATTTCTCTACCTATCTAATGATCTGCCATGATTAAACTATTTGGTCAGAATTTATTCTCTAACTATAAACATAAAATTCAAAACATGAAGTAACCAAGATTAAACAGTTTGATTACCATGGATTGTGACATGAATAACAAGCTGCACACAATCATTATTATGCATAAGAGTAAATAATAATAGCATTTAAACTTGCACATTTTCTTGGTTTCTTTTTTTTTGTTGGGGTTCATATATTTCATTTTTTTTTTACCTTCTCTTGTTCTTTTTGTCCTTTGATTTTTCTTTTAGGACATACCCTCTTTACATTTTTTACTTTATTAATATGGAAAACATTTGCAGAAAGCAAAGGTATGTACAATATTACAAGGCTTAACCTTAGTCATTCAAAATTATGACTCCTATTGCTATAGGAACCTAACAATGGCTCCACATGGGGATGGCATCTCCTTGTGAGATGTCAATAACACCGTCGACTAGTAGCTTGATCCATTGGGCCAATCTTAAACATGCATATGCTTTGTTGTATAATCTCTGTGACTGAAACTCTCGAACTGAAAATACACCTTTTTCTGCAAATTGAAATATGATCTAACATACACTTGCTGTTGAAAAACTGAATTTATTCAAACTAAAATCCTACCTACTTACTCTAGTCAGCTGCCCAACTGCTGGTTAGGTAAAATGAAACAACTAATGCAACCATTCAAGCATCATATACATTGGTGGATTTTGCTGCTTGTGCTTATTTGTGATTAAAACTGAAGTTCTACAGCCCAATATAACCTTTTCAACCAATGAGAAGATAAGAAAATACTCGATTTCCTTTGTGGACTCTAAAAACTATACAAAAGGATCTTCCAAAAAGTATACACTATTGTTAAATTGATTTAAGCAACTGTACAATTGTTCTGGATGGCCTCCATGCCATGAAACTGAAATGTCATTTTTATCTTTAACGCCTGGCAGATTTTCAGATAAGCTTTGTGATGATATTTCTACTGATTGAAATGTTTGACTTATGAAACCTTTATCATTTTGATCCTAAATTTGATAGTTAGTTAATGAAGAACAATTCTGATTGTATTCACTATCCAACACATTAGTTATGGGATCATGAAAAACTTGGAAGGATTGCTGCAACTTATTACTCATAGGTTTCAATGGAACTTCATAGATTTCTACAAGCTGCTCATCCTTTTCTTTAGATCTTTTATACCACATTTGCTTTAAAAACTGAAATGATTCAAAACAAAGAGGCAAAGAAGCTTCACTTATTTCCAAATTTTCTACACTTTCTTCCTCAATTTCATAGCTTATATGGATAGGATGATCACTATTTTCAAGCTGTTGAAACTAAATTCCTTTATTTCCCAAACTAGTTTTTGATCGCTCTGTAAAGTTAGTTTGGATTTGAAGAACATAATTATCATCATATTGATCATATTTAGGCAAATCATTAAAAGAAGTAATGCCATCAAACATACACATTAGATCAGTAGATTGCTTTTCCACATATTGCTCTATAAATCTATCTTCTGAGCTATGGTAGTTGGAATTAGCATGAATTTGTTCATGGCTATCAACCTCTTCTTTTTGTGAAATAAATGTGTCATGGTGATTTTGAACAAAAAAATTTGGAGTGGCTAATCCCAAAGGGCGTGGCAGATATAAAGTCATTCATGGGGCTAGCCGGGTACAACAAGCAATTCGTTGAAGGATTTTCCAGGGTGGCATACCCCATTACCTCTCTATAGAAGAAAGAAAAACTTTTAAGTGGAATATGGAGTGTGAAAAGAGTTTTGATCAGCTTAAGCATTTACTTACCATCACGCCTATTTTAAACATTGCAGACCCAAATAAAGACTGTGGTTTGTACAGATGTCAGTAAGGAAGGTGTTGGTTGCATGTTAATGCAGGAGGGTAGAGTGATTGTTTATGAGTCTAGGAATCTTAAGGAGCATGGGAAAAAATATTCCGCCTACGACTTAGAGCTAACAATAGTCATTCATGCATTAAAGATGTGGCAACATTACCTGATAGGTAAGAAATTTATCTTAATAACTGATCATCAAAGTTTAACTAACTATTTTAAGCAGCCCACTCTGAATGCAAGCAAGCTCGTTGGGTCGACTTTCTAAGTGGATTTGATTTTGAAATCAAGCACTTGAAAGATAAGGAGAATCGGGTCGCGGATGCCTTAAGTTGGAAAGTACACTGTATTTACGAGATCTCTTTCAGTGAGATGCGAACTACCTTTAATGAGTTGATCAAAGAGGCAGCGAGACTTGATCCACAATACCAATTTTTATGGCAGCAAGCTAAAATTTCAAATAGAAATGAAAAACACCTAGGATATGAGATAAATCATGAAGGTATACTAATTTATAAAGGGAGAATGTATGCACCTAACCAGAAAAAATATTAAAGACTTAATTTTAGATAAACATCATAAAATTCCGTATGCAAGCCACCCCAGATACCAGAAACTAATTACCGCACTTAGAAAGAAATATTTCTCACCTGATATGAAGAAGGAAGCAGCTGAGTATTTGGCTCGCTGTCTATAATGTCAACAAGTGAAAGCGGAACACCGACACCCCGCCGGATTGCTGCATCCGCTGCTTATTCCAAAATGGAAGTGGGAAACCATTTCCATCGATTTTATTACAAGACTACCTAAGCCTAAAAACTAGAATGATTCGATAATGGTGGTAGTGGATAAGTTGAGCAAATCTACTCACTTCATACCGGTACAGTCAACCTACAAGGATATAAAAATTGCTAACATATTCATGCAAGCCATCTTTAGATTACATGGATTACCGAAAGTCATAATTTCCGATCGTGATATAAAATTTACATCAGCTTTCTGGAAAGCTTTATTTGAAGGTTTAGGCACACAGTTGCATTTCAACGCCGCTTACCACCCTCAAACGGATGGACAAACTAAGTGAGTAAATCAGGTAGTGGAAGATATGTTGCGAACTTATGTAATGCAACAACCATCCAAATGGGAGGATTACATACATTTGGTAGAGTTTGCTTATAACAACAGTTACCATACATCACTACAAATGCGTCTGTTTGAAGGACACCTTCAAGTTGGGGAGGGCCAGAGGATAAATTGATGTTAGGACTAGACATGTTAAAAGAAATGGAGGAGATGGTTTAAAAAGTATGTTCCAATTTAAAGACTGCACAATATCGACAAAAGAACTTTGCTGATCAAAAGAGGAGTTTTCAGGAATTTCAAATTGGAGATCATGTTTACGTGCATGTACGAGATAAGAAGAGTACATTACAGTGGAGCGGATGTGCTAAGTTAGCACCCCCGATTCTATGGTCCTTTCCATATTTTGGCTCGAATCAGATCATTGGCTTACCATCTCACTTTGCCCAGCGACATACGTGTGCACAACATTTTCCATGTTTTCGTGTTGAAAAAGTATATATGTGATCCTAAATATATAATCAATTGGCAAGATATTCAGGTAATTTAAATGCTAATAAATCTGCCAAAATAAAGTTGTTAAAGGAAAACAACTCACTAAATTTTGCTTCTGTGTAGGTCGAACAAGAAGGAGAGTTCTCGGTCAAACCTCTAGTTATACTTGATCGAAGAGAAGTAATGCTGTGGAAATGAGTTGTCACCCAAGTTAAATTGCAATGGCAGCACTTTGGACCGGAGGAGGCTACCTCGGAGGATGAACAGGTTATGAGGGAAGTCTGTCCAGATCTTTTTTCAGCAGAGAAACATCAGGAAGATGTTTAATCCTAGGGGGGGAGATGTGATGACCCCAACAATTGTAAATATTTAATTATTGTAGTAAAACAAACTAGATATAACTATTTAAGTTTAAATATTTATTATTTTGATTAATTGTGGGTGAAGCAAATGATTTTATGACAAACTTGAAACTCTCACATGACAGGTAGTTAGGGAAGGCGTAACCAGCTCCTAGGAAATTTATTCTCAAGAAGGATCAAGAGGGTAGAGGTACCTGAGATAAGTGAGTAGAGTGAGAAAAAGAAAAGGAAATTTTATGTGTTGATATGTCAGACATAATTGATAAGCTATAGCTGGTTGAGACCAGATAGTTGTGACAAGGACTATTAGTAGGTATTAGAGGTCGTCGCACCGCTTATGAGGCGAAGGCAGTTTTTAGGAAGGGTCACCCATTATAGTCTAGATCTTGAAACGTAGCCTTCGAGGGGATCGAGGAAAATCACTTTATCGGGTGGGTAAAGTTCGTCCATTGGGCGCAGCCGATATGGTTGTGGACCGTTGGATTTGGGTGCAAATGATTGGATGGTGGGCGGGCAAGAGAATAGCACAGATGAAATGTATGGAGGCTTTAGGGGGGCCCAATGCTTTAATCATAAGTGATTTGTGATTATTTGAGGTTAAGGAGGGGTTTTATTTGTTTTGTTGGGATAGGGGGCCAATGTATTAGTTTCTATTAAAACTAAAGGCTAGGGGTATTTACATAGGGATTTAGTTAATATATGGGAAAATAGTTTTATCAGGGATTATACAATAAAATTAATAATTAATATGAAATGCAATGGGCGGGGTGGGTATTTCCTTAAGTAAAAAGGTAAAATGTAACATTTGCGCACTTCGCTTTATACTTAGGATAAGAGGTTTTTTTGTGGATTTTTTGAGCGAAAAGGGATTTACATGGGGGGTTTTCATTTTTTCTAGTCAAATGGTGTTTAACCTTTAGGAAAGAGGATTTTTTAGGGTGATGAGGGGAGAACGGATTTAATGAAGGGGATTCTAGCACTTGTGTCCATAAGTCATTAAGCCGAGGGTCTGGTCCCACCAAAAGTCAGAGAAATGCTCTGACCCTCTTTGACTTGTAGGATTTAAAGTACTAGAACATACTTGGAGATAGGAAATTAGTAAGTAAAGGGGAAAATGAATGAGGGGGAATTAATAACATGAACTTGTAAACCTTTGCTTTTGCCTTCATAATTGATCATACATGTTGAAATATGTATCTAAGCATGATGCATGTGTTTCTATCCAATTAAATGTGTAGTTCAACAACCTTTCTTCTATTTACCTATCTCTTACCCTAACATGTTCTCTTCATTTATTTGGGTGCATTTAGGCTAGCAAACCCTTATCTTATCTATTTTTCTTTTATAAAACAAACGATCTAATTCTAACCTTATATCATCCAAGGGCTCCGATTAAAATTATGAACTCCTTTTATTTCTCTACCTATCTAATGATCTGCCATGATTAAACTATTTGGTCAGAATTTATTCTCTAACTATAAACATAAAATTCAAAACATGAAGTAACCAAGATTAAACAGTTTGATTACCATGGATTGTGACATGAATAACAAGCTGCACACAATCATTATTATGCATAAGAGTAAATAATAATAGCATTTAAACTTGCACATTTTCTTGGTTTCTTTTTTTTTGTTGGGGTTCATATATTTCATTTTTTTTTTACCTTCTCTTGTTCTTTTTGTCCTTTGATTTTTCTTTTAGGACATACCCTCTTTACATTTTTTACTTTATTAATATGGAAAACATTTGCAGAAAGCAAAGGTATGTACAATATTACAAGGCTTAACCTTAGTCATTCAAAATTATGACTCCTATTGCTATAGGAACCTAACAATGGCTCCACATGGGGATGGCATCTCCTTGTGAGATGTCAATAACACCGTCGACTAGTAGCTTGATCCATTGGGCCAATCTTAAACATGCATATGCTTTGTTGTATAATCTCTGTGACTGAAACTCTCGAACTGAAAATACACCTTTTTCTGCAAATTGAAATATGATCTAACATACACTTGCTGTTGAAAAACTGAATTTATTCAAACTAAAATCCTACCTACTTACTCTAGTCAGCTGCCCAACTGCTGGTTAGGTAAAATGAAACAACTAATGCAACCATTCAAGCATCATATACATTGGTGGATTTTGCTGCTTGTGCTTATTTGTGATTAAAACTGAAGTTCTACAGCCCAATATAACCTTTTCAACCAATGAGAAGATAAGAAAATACTCGATTTCCTTTGTGGACTCTAAAAACTATACAAAAGGATCTTCCAAAAAGTATACACTATTGTTAAATTGATTTAAGCAACTGTACAATTGTTCTGGATGGCCTCCATGCCATGAAACTGAAATGTCATTTTTATCTTTAACGCCTGGCAGATTTTCAGATAAGCTTTGTGATGATATTTCTACTGATTGAAATGTTTGACTTATGAAACCTTTATCATTTTGATCCTAAATTTGATAGTTAGTTAATGAAGAACAATTCTGATTGTATTCACTATCCAACACATTAGTTATGGGATCATGAAAAACTTGGAAGGATTGCTGCAACTTATTACTCATAGGTTTCAATGGAACTTCATAGATTTCTACAAGCTGCTCATCCTTTTCTTTAGATCTTTTATACCACATTTGCTTTAAAAACTGAAATGATTCAAAACAAAGAGGCAAAGAAGCTTCACTTATTTCCAAATTTTCTACACTTTCTTCCTCAATTTCATAGCTTATATGGATAGGATGATCACTATTTTCAAGCTGTTGAAACTAAATTCCTTTATTTCCCAAACTAGTTTTTGATCGCTCTGTAAAGTTAGTTTGGATTTGAAGAACATAATTATCATCATATTGATCATATTTAGGCAAATCATTAAAAGAAGTAATGCCATCAAACATACACATTAGATCAGTAGATTGCTTTTCCACATATTGCTCTATAAATCTATCTTCTGAGCTATGGTAGTTGGAATTAGCATGAATTTGTTCATGGCTATCAACCTCTTCTTTTTGTGAAATAAATGTGTCATGGTGATTTTGAACAAAAAAATTTGGAGTGGCTAATCCCAAAGGGCGTGGCAGATATAAAGTCATTCATGGGGCTAGCCGGGTACAACAAGCAATTCGTTGAAGGATTTTCCAGGGTGGCATACCCCATTACCTCTCTATAGAAGAAAGAAAAACTTTTAAGTGGAATATGGAGTGTGAAAAGAGTTTTGATCAGCTTAAGCATTTACTTACCATCACGCCTATTTTAAACATTGCAGACCCAAATAAAGACTGTGGTTTGTACAGATGTCAGTAAGGAAGGTGTTGGTTGCATGTTAATGCAGGAGGGTAGAGTGATTGTTTATGAGTCTAGGAATCTTAAGGAGCATGGGAAAAAATATTCCGCCTACGACTTAGAGCTAACAATAGTCATTCATGCATTAAAGATGTGGCAACATTACCTGATAGGTAAGAAATTTATCTTAATAACTGATCATCAAAGTTTAACTAACTATTTTAAGCAGCCCACTCTGAATGCAAGCAAGCTCGTTGGGTCGACTTTCTAAGTGGATTTGATTTTGAAATCAAGCACTTGAAAGATAAGGAGAATCGGGTCGCGGATGCCTTAAGTTGGAAAGTACACTGTATTTACGAGATCTCTTTCAGTGAGATGCGAACTACCTTTAATGAGTTGATCAAAGAGGCAGCGAGACTTGATCCACAATACCAATTTTTATGGCAGCAAGCTAAAATTTCAAATAGAAATGAAAAACACCTAGGATATGAGATAAATCATGAAGGTATACTAATTTATAAAGGGAGAATGTATGCACCTAACCAGAAAAAATATTAAAGACTTAATTTTAGATAAACATCATAAAATTCCGTATGCAAGCCACCCCAGATACCAGAAACTAATTACCGCACTTAGAAAGAAATATTTCTCACCTGATATGAAGAAGGAAGCAGCTGAGTATTTGGCTCGCTGTCTATAATGTCAACAAGTGAAAGCGGAACACCGACACCCCGCCGGATTGCTGCATCCGCTGCTTATTCCGAAATGGAAGTGGGAAACCATTTCCATCGATTTTATTACAAGACTACCTAAGCCTAAAAACTAGAATGATTCGATAATGGTGGTAGTGGATAAGTTGAGCAAATCTGCTCACTTCATACCGGTACAGTCAACCTACAAGGCTATAAAAATTGCTAACATATTCATGCAAACCATTTTTAGATTACATGGATTACCGAAAGTCATAATTTCCGATCGTGATGTAAAATTTACATCAACTTTCTGGAAAGCTTTATTTAAAGGTTTAGGCACACAGTTGCATTTCAACACTTCTTACCACCCTCAAACGGATGGACAAACGAAGTGAGTAAATCAGGTAGTGGAAGATATGTTGCGAACTTATGTAATGCAACAACCATCCAAATGGGAGGATTACATACATTTGGTAGAGTTTGCTTATAACAACAGTTACCATACATCACTACAAATGCGTCTGTTTGAAGGACACCTTCAAGTTGGGGAGGGCCAGAGGATAAATTGATGTTAGGACTAGACATGTTAAAAGAAATGGAGGAGATGGTTTAAAAAGTATGTTCCAATTTAAAGACTGCACAATATCGACAAAAGAACTTTGCTGATCAAAAGAGGAGTTTTCAGGAATTTCAAATTGGAGATCATGTTTACGTGCATGTACGAGATAAGAAGAGTACATTACAGTGGAGCGGATGTGCTAAGTTAGCACCCCCGATTCTATGGTCCTTTCCATATTTTGGCTCGAATCAGATCATTGGCTTACCATCTCACTTTGCCCAGCGACATACGTGTGCACAACATTTTCCATGTTTTCGTGTTGAAAAAGTATATATGTGATCCTAAATATATAATCAATTGGCAAGATATTCAGGTAATTTAAATGCTAATAAATCTGCCAAAATAAAGTTGTTAAAGGAAAACAACTCACTAAATTTTGCTTCTGTGTAGGTCGAACAAGAAGGAGAGTTCTCGGTCAAACCTCTAGTTATACTTGATCGAAGAGAAGTAATGCTGTGGAAATGAGTTGTCACCCAAGTTAAATTGCAATGGCAGCACTTTGGACCGGAGGAGGCTACCTCGGAGGATGAACAGGTTATGAGGGAAGTCTGTCCAGATCTTTTTTCAGCAGAGAAACATCAGGAAGATGTTTAATCCTAGGGGGGGAGATGTGATGACCCCAACAATTGTAAATATTTAATTATTGTAGTAAAACAAACTAGATATAACTATTTAAGTTTAAATATTTATTATTTTGATTAATTGTGGGTGAAGCAAATGATTTTATGACAAACTTGAAACTCTCACATGACAGGTAGTTAGGGAAGGCGTAACCAGCTCCTAGGAAATTTATTCTCAAGAAGGATCAAGAGGGTAGAGGTACCTGAGATAAGTGAGTAGAGTGAGAAAAAGAAAAGGAAATTTTATGTGTTGATATGTCAGACATAATTGATAAGCTATAGCTGGTTGAGACCAGATAGTTGTGACAAGGACTATTAGTAGGTATTAGAGGTCGTCGCACCGCTTATGAGGCGAAGGCAGTTTTTAGGAAGGGTCACCCATTATAGTCTAGATCTTGAAACGTAGCCTTCGAGGGGATCGAGGAAAATCACTTTATCGGGTGGGTAAAGTTCGTCCATTGGGCGCAGCCGATATGGTTGTGGACCGTTGGATTTGGGTGCAAATGATTGGATGGTGGGCGGGCAAGAGAATAGCACAGATGAAATGTATGGAGGCTTTAGGGGGGCCCAATGCTTTAATCATAAGTGATTTGTGATTATTTGAGGTTAAGGAGGGGTTTTATTTGTTTTGTTGGGATAGGGGGCCAATGTATTAGTTTCTATTAAAACTAAAGGCTAGGGGTATTTACATAGGGATTTAGTTAATATATGGGAAAATAGTTTTATCAGGGATTATACAATAAAATTAATAATTAATATGAAATGCAATGGGCGGGGTGGGTATTTCCTTAAGTAAAAAGGTAAAATGTAACATTTGCGCACTTCGCTTTATACTTAGGATAAGAGGTTTTTTTGTGGATTTTTTGAGCGAAAAGGGATTTACATGGGGGGTTTTCATTTTTTCTAGTCAAATGGTGTTTAACCTTTAGGAAAGAGGATTTTTTAGGGTGATGAGGGGAGAACGGATTTAATGAAGGGGATTCTAGCACTTGTGTCCATAAGTCATTAAGCCGAGGGTCTGGTCCCACCAAAAGTCAGAGAAATGCTCTGACCCTCTTTGACTTGTAGGATTTAAAGTACTAGAACATACTTGGAGATAGGAAATTAGTAAGTAAAGGGGAAAATGAATGAGGGGGAATTAATAACATGAACTTGTAAACCTTTGCTTTTGCCTTCATAATTGATCATACATGTTGAAATATGTATCTAAGCATGATGCATGTGTTTCTATCCAATTAAATGTGTAGTTCAACAACCTTTCTTCTATTTACCTATCTCTTACCCTAACATGTTCTCTTCATTTATTTGGGTGCATTTAGGCTAGCAAACCCTTATCTTATCTATTTTTCTTTTATAAAACAAACGATCTAATTCTAACCTTATATCATCCAAGGGCTCCGATTAAAATTATGAACTCCTTTTATTTCTCTACCTATCTAATGATCTGCCATGATTAAACTATTTGGTCAGAATTTATTCTCTAACTATAAACATAAAATTCAAAACATGAAGTAACCAAGATTAAACAGTTTGATTACCATGGATTGTGACATGAATAACAAGCTGCACACAATCATTATTATGCATAAGAGTAAATAATAATAGCATTTAAACTTGCACATTTTCTTGGTTTCTTTTTTTTTGTTGGGGTTCATATATTTCATTTTTTTTTTACCTTCTCTTGTTCTTTTTGTCCTTTGATTTTTCTTTTAGGACATACCCTCTTTACATTTTTTACTTTATTAATATGGAAAACATTTGCAGAAAGCAAAGGTATGTACAATATTACAAGGCTTAACCTTAGTCATTCAAAATTATGACTCCTATTGCTATAGGAACCTAACAATGGCTCCACATGGGGATGGCATCTCCTTGTGAGATGTCAATAACACCGTCGACTAGTAGCTTGATCCATTGGGCCAATCTTAAACATGCATATGCTTTGTTGTATAATCTCTGTGACTGAAACTCTCGAACTGAAAATACACCTTTTTCTGCAAATTGAAATATGATCTAACATACACTTGCTGTTGAAAAACTGAATTTATTCAAACTAAAATCCTACCTACTTACTCTAGTCAGCTGCCCAACTGCTGGTTAGGTAAAATGAAACAACTAATGCAACCATTCAAGCATCATATACATTGGTGGATTTTGCTGCTTGTGCTTATTTGTGATTAAAACTGAAGTTCTACAGCCCAATATAACCTTTTCAACCAATGAGAAGATAAGAAAATACTCGATTTCCTTTGTGGACTCTAAAAACTATACAAAAGGATCTTCCAAAAAGTATACACTATTGTTAAATTGATTTAAGCAACTGTACAATTGTTCTGGATGGCCTCCATGCCATGAAACTGAAATGTCATTTTTATCTTTAACGCCTGGCAGATTTTCAGATAAGCTTTGTGATGATATTTCTACTGATTGAAATGTTTGACTTATGAAACCTTTATCATTTTGATCCTAAATTTGATAGTTAGTTAATGAAGAACAATTCTGATTGTATTCACTATCCAACACATTAGTTATGGGATCATGAAAAACTTGGAAGGATTGCTGCAACTTATTACTCATAGGTTTCAATGGAACTTCATAGATTTCTACAAGCTGCTCATCCTTTTCTTTAGATCTTTTATACCACATTTGCTTTAAAAACTGAAATGATTCAAAACAAAGAGGCAAAGAAGCTTCACTTATTTCCAAATTTTCTACACTTTCTTCCTCAATTTCATAGCTTATATGGATAGGATGATCACTATTTTCAAGCTGTTGAAACTAAATTCCTTTATTTCCCAAACTAGTTTTTGATCGCTCTGTAAAGTTAGTTTGGATTTGAAGAACATAATTATCATCATATTGATCATATTTAGGCAAATCATTAAAAGAAGTAATGCCATCAAACATACACATTAGATCAGTAGATTGCTTTTCCACATATTGCTCTATAAATCTATCTTCTGAGCTATGGTAGTTGGAATTAGCATGAATTTGTTCATGGCTATCAACCTCTTCTTTTTGTGAAATAAATGTGTCATGGTGATTTTGAACAAAAAAATTTGGAGTGGCTAATCCCAAAGGGCGTGGCAGATATAAAGTCATTCATGGGGCTAGCCGGGTACAACAAGCAATTCGTTGAAGGATTTTCCAGGGTGGCATACCCCATTACCTCTCTATAGAAGAAAGAAAAACTTTTAAGTGGAATATGGAGTGTGAAAAGAGTTTTGATCAGCTTAAGCATTTACTTACCATCACGCCTATTTTAAACATTGCAGACCCAAATAAAGACTGTGGTTTGTACAGATGTCAGTAAGGAAGGTGTTGGTTGCATGTTAATGCAGGAGGGTAGAGTGATTGTTTATGAGTCTAGGAATCTTAAGGAGCATGGGAAAAAATATTCCGCCTACGACTTAGAGCTAACAATAGTCATTCATGCATTAAAGATGTGGCAACATTACCTGATAGGTAAGAAATTTATCTTAATAACTGATCATCAAAGTTTAACTAACTATTTTAAGCAGCCCACTCTGAATGCAAGCAAGCTCGTTGGGTCGACTTTCTAAGTGGATTTGATTTTGAAATCAAGCACTTGAAAGATAAGGAGAATCGGGTCGCGGATGCCTTAAGTTGGAAAGTACACTGTATTTACGAGATCTCTTTCAGTGAGATGCGAACTACCTTTAATGAGTTGATCAAAGAGGCAGCGAGACTTGATCCACAATACCAATTTTTATGGCAGCAAGCTAAAATTTCAAATAGAAATGAAAAACACCTAGGATATGAGATAAATCATGAAGGTATACTAATTTATAAAGGGAGAATGTATGCACCTAACCAGAAAAAATATTAAAGACTTAATTTTAGATAAACATCATAAAATTCCGTATGCAAGCCACCCCAGATACCAGAAACTAATTACCGCACTTAGAAAGAAATATTTCTCACCTGATATGAAGAAGGAAGCAGCTGAGTATTTGGCTCGCTGTCTATAATGTCAACAAGTGAAAGCGGAACACCGACACCCCGCCGGATTGCTGCATCCGCTGCTTATTCCAAAATGGAAGTGGGAAACCATTTCCATCGATTTTATTACAAGACTACCTAAGCCTAAAAACTAGAATGATTCGATAATGGTGGTAGTGGATAAGTTGAGCAAATCTACTCACTTCATACCGGTACAGTCAACCTACAAGGATATAAAAATTGCTAACATATTCATGCAAGCCATCTTTAGATTACATGGATTACCGAAAGTCATAATTTCCGATCGTGATGTAAAATTTACATCAGCTTTCTGGAAAGCTTTATTTGAAGGTTTAGGCACACAGTTGCATTTCAACGCTGCTTACCACCCTCAAACGGATGGACAAACTAAGTGAGTAAATCAGGTAGTGGAAGATATGTTGCGAACTTATGTAATGCAACAACCATCCAAATGGGAGGATTACATACATTTGGTAGAGTTTGCTTATAACAACAGTTACCATACATCACTACAAATGCGTCTGTTTGAAGGACACCTTCAAGTTGGGGAGGGCCAGAGGATAAATTGATGTTAGGACTAGACATGTTAAAAGAAATGGAGGAGATGGTTTAAAAAGTATGTTCCAATTTAAAGACTGCACAATATCGACAAAAGAACTTTGCTGATCAAAAGAGGAGTTTTCAGGAATTTCAAATTGGAGATCATGTTTACGTGCATGTACGAGATAAGAAGAGTACATTACAGTGGAGCGGATGTGCTAAGTTAGCACCCCCGATTCTATGGTCCTTTCCATATTTTGGCTCGAATCAGATCATTGGCTTACCATCTCACTTTGCCCAGCGACATACGTGTGCACAACATTTTCCATGTTTTCGTGTTGAAAAAGTATATATGTGATCCTAAATATATAATCAATTGGCAAGATATTCAGGTAATTTAAATGCTAATAAATCTGCCAAAATAAAGTTGTTAAAGGAAAACAACTCACTAAATTTTGCTTCTGTGTAGGTCGAACAAGAAGGAGAGTTCTCGGTCAAACCTCTAGTTATACTTGATCGAAGAGAAGTAATGCTGTGGAAATGAGTTGTCACCCAAGTTAAATTGCAATGGCAGCACTTTGGACCGGAGGAGGCTACCTCGGAGGATGAACAGGTTATGAGGGAAGTCTGTCCAGATCTTTTTTCAGCAGAGAAACATCAGGAAGATGTTTAATCCTAGGGGGGGAGATGTGATGACCCCAACAATTGTAAATATTTAATTATTGTAGTAAAACAAACTAGATATAACTATTTAAGTTTAAATATTTATTATTTTGATTAATTGTGGGTGAAGCAAATGATTTTATGACAAACTTGAAACTCTCACATGACAGGTAGTTAGGGAAGGCGTAACCAGCTCCTAGGAAATTTATTCTCAAGAAGGATCAAGAGGGTAGAGGTACCTGAGATAAGTGAGTAGAGTGAGAAAAAGAAAAGGAAATTTTATGTGTTGATATGTCAGACATAATTGATAAGCTATAGCTGGTTGAGACCAGATAGTTGTGACAAGGACTATTAGTAGGTATTAGAGGTCGTCGCACCGCTTATGAGGCGAAGGCAGTTTTTAGGAAGGGTCACCCATTATAGTCTAGATCTTGAAACGTAGCCTTCGAGGGGATCGAGGAAAATCACTTTATCGGGTGGGTAAAGTTCGTCCATTGGGCGCAGCCGATATGGTTGTGGACCGTTGGATTTGGGTGCAAATGATTGGATGGTGGGCGGGCAAGAGAATAGCACAGATGAAATGTATGGAGGCTTTAGGGGGGCCCAATGCTTTAATCATAAGTGATTTGTGATTATTTGAGGTTAAGGAGGGGTTTTATTTGTTTTGTTGGGATAGGGGGCCAATGTATTAGTTTCTATTAAAACTAAAGGCTAGGGGTATTTACATAGGGATTTAGTTAATATATGGGAAAATAGTTTTATCAGGGATTATACAATAAAATTAATAATTAATATGAAATGCAATGGGCGGGGTGGGTATTTCCTTAAGTAAAAAGGTAAAATGTAACATTTGCGCACTTCGCTTTATACTTAGGATAAGAGGTTTTTTTGTGGATTTTTTGAGCGAAAAGGGATTTACATGGGGGGTTTTCATTTTTTCTAGTCAAATGGTGTTTAACCTTTAGGAAAGAGGATTTTTTAGGGTGATGAGGGGAGAACGGATTTAATGAAGGGGATTCTAGCACTTGTGTCCATAAGTCATTAAGCCGAGGGTCTGGTCCCACCAAAAGTCAGAGAAATGCTCTGAGCCTCTTTGACTTGTAGGATTTAAAGTACTAGAACATACTTGGAGATAGGAAATTAGTAAGTAAAGGGGAAAATGAATGAGGGGGAATTAATAACATGAACTTGTAAACCTTTGCTTTTGCCTTCATAATTGATCATACATGTTGAAATATGTATCTAAGCATGATGCATGTGTTTCTATCCAATTAAATGTGTAGTTCAACAACCTTTCTTCTATTTACCTATCTCTTACCCTAACATGTTCTCTTCATTTATTTGGGTGCATTTAGGCTAGCAAACCCTTATCTTATCTATTTTTCTTTTATAAAACAAACGATCTAATTCTAACCTTATATCATCCAAGGGCTCCGATTAAAATTATGAACTCCTTTTATTTCTCTACCTATCTAATGATCTGCCATGATTAAACTATTTGGTCAGAATTTATTCTCTAACTATAAACATAAAATTCAAAACATGAAGTAACCAAGATTAAACAGTTTGATTACCATGGATTGTGACATGAATAACAAGCTGCACACAATCATTATTATGCATAAGAGTAAATAATAATAGCATTTAAACTTGCACATTTTCTTGGTTTCTTTTTTTTTGTTGGGGTTCATATATTTCATTTTTTTTTTACCTTCTCTTGTTCTTTTTGTCCTTTGATTTTTCTTTTAGGACATACCCTCTTTACATTTTTTACTTTATTAATATGGAAAACATTTGCAGAAAGCAAAGGTATGTACAATATTACAAGGCTTAACCTTAGTCATTCAAAATTATGACTCCTATTGCTATAGGAACCTAACAATGGCTCCACATGGGGATGGCATCTCCTTGTGAGATGTCAATAACACCGTCGACTAGTAGCTTGATCCATTGGGCCAATCTTAAACATGCATATGCTTTGTTGTATAATCTCTGTGACTGAAACTCTCGAACTGAAAATACACCTTTTTCTGCAAATTGAAATATGATCTAACATACACTTGCTGTTGAAAAACTGAATTTATTCAAACTAAAATCCTACCTACTTACTCTAGTCAGCTGCCCAACTGCTGGTTAGGTAAAATGAAACAACTAATGCAACCATTCAAGCATCATATACATTGGTGGATTTTGCTGCTTGTGCTTATTTGTGATTAAAACTGAAGTTCTACAGCCCAATATAACCTTTTCAACCAATGAGAAGATAAGAAAATACTCGATTTCCTTTGTGGACTCTAAAAACTATACAAAAGGATCTTCCAAAAAGTATACACTATTGTTAAATTGATTTAAGCAACTGTACAATTGTTCTGGATGGCCTCCATGCCATGAAACTGAAATGTCATTTTTATCTTTAACGCCTGGCAGATTTTCAGATAAGCTTTGTGATGATATTTCTACTGATTGAAATGTTTGACTTATGAAACCTTTATCATTTTGATCCTAAATTTGATAGTTAGTTAATGAAGAACAATTCTGATTGTATTCACTATCCAACACATTAGTTATGGGATCATGAAAAACTTGGAAGGATTGCTGCAACTTATTACTCATAGGTTTCAATGGAACTTCATAGATTTCTACAAGCTGCTCATCCTTTTCTTTAGATCTTTTATACCACATTTGCTTTAAAAACTGAAATGATTCAAAACAAAGAGGCAAAGAAGCTTCACTTATTTCCAAATTTTCTACACTTTCTTCCTCAATTTCATAGCTTATATGGATAGGATGATCACTATTTTCAAGCTGTTGAAACTAAATTCCTTTATTTCCCAAACTAGTTTTTGATCGCTCTGTAAAGTTAGTTTGGATTTGAAGAACATAATTATCATCATATTGATCATATTTAGGCAAATCATTAAAAGAAGTAATGCCATCAAACATACACATTAGATCAGTAGATTGCTTTTCCACATATTGCTCTATAAATCTATCTTCTGAGCTATGGTAGTTGGAATTAGCATGAATTTGTTCATGGCTATCAACCTCTTCTTTTTGTGAAATAAATGTGTCATGGTGATTTTGAACAAAAAAATTTGGAGTGGCTAATCCCAAAGGGCGTGGCAGATATAAAGTCATTCATGGGGCTAGCCGGGTACAACAAGCAATTCGTTGAAGGATTTTCCAGGGTGGCATACCCCATTACCTCTCTATAGAAGAAAGAAAAACTTTTAAGTGGAATATGGAGTGTGAAAAGAGTTTTGATCAGCTTAAGCATTTACTTACCATCACGCCTATTTTAAACATTGCAGACCCAAATAAAGACTGTGGTTTGTACAGATGTCAGTAAGGAAGGTGTTGGTTGCATGTTAATGCAGGAGGGTAGAGTGATTGTTTATGAGTCTAGGAATCTTAAGGAGCATGGGAAAAAATATTCCGCCTACGACTTAGAGCTAACAATAGTCATTCATGCATTAAAGATGTGGCAACATTACCTGATAGGTAAGAAATTTATCTTAATAACTGATCATCAAAGTTTAACTAACTATTTTAAGCAGCCCACTCTGAATGCAAGCAAGCTCGTTGGGTCGACTTTCTAAGTGGATTTGATTTTGAAATCAAGCACTTGAAAGATAAGGAGAATCGGGTCGCGGATGCCTTAAGTTGGAAAGTACACTGTATTTACGAGATCTCTTTCAGTGAGATGCGAACTACCTTTAATGAGTTGATCAAAGAGGCAGCGAGACTTGATCCACAATACCAATTTTTATGGCAGCAAGCTAAAATTTCAAATAGAAATGAAAAACACCTAGGATATGAGATAAATCATGAAGGTATACTAATTTATAAAGGGAGAATGTATGCACCTAACCAGAAAAAATATTAAAGACTTAATTTTAGATAAACATCATAAAATTCCGTATGCAAGCCACCCCAGATACCAGAAACTAATTACCGCACTTAGAAAGAAATATTTCTCACCTGATATGAAGAAGGAAGCAGCTGAGTATTTGGCTCGCTGTCTATAATGTCAACAAGTGAAAGCGGAACACCGACACCCCGCCGGATTGCTGCATCCGCTGCTTATTCCAAAATGGAAGTGGGAAACCATTTCCATCGATTTTATTACAAGACTACCTAAGCCTAAAAACTAGAATGATTCGATAATGGTGGTAGTGGATAAGTTGAGCAAATCTACTCACTTCATACCGGTACAGTCAACCTACAAGGATATAAAAATTGCTAACATATTCATGCAAGCCATTTTTAGATTACATGGATTACCGAAAGTCATAATTTCCGATCGTGATGTAAAATTTACATCAGCTTTCTGGAAAGCTTTATTTGAAGGTTTAGGCACACAGTTGCATTTCAACGCCGCTTACCACCCTCAAACGGATGGACAAACTAAGTGAGTAAATCAGGTAGTGGAAGATATGTTGCGAACTTATGTAATGCAACAACCATCCAAATGGGAGGATTACATACATTTGGTAGAGTTTGCTTATAACAACAGTTACCATACATCACTACAAATGCGTCTGTTTGAAGGACACCTTCAAGTTGGGGAGGGCCAGAGGATAAATTGATGTTAGGACTAGACATGTTAAAAGAAATGGAGGAGATGGTTTAAAAAGTATGTTCCAATTTAAAGACTGCACAATATCGACAAAAGAACTTTGCTGATCAAAAGAGGAGTTTTCAGGAATTTCAAATTGGAGATCATGTTTACGTGCATGTACGAGATAAGAAGAGTACATTACAGTGGAGCGGATGTGCTAAGTTAGCACCCCCGATTCTATGGTCCTTTCCATATTTTGGCTCGAATCAGATCATTGGCTTACCATCTCACTTTGCCCAGCGACATACGTGTGCACAACATTTTCCATGTTTTCGTGTTGAAAAAGTATATATGTGATCCTAAATATATAATCAATTGGCAAGATATTCAGGTAATTTAAATGCTAATAAATCTGCCAAAATAAAGTTGTTAAAGGAAAACAACTCACTAAATTTTGCTTCTGTGTAGGTCGAACAAGAAGGAGAGTTCTCGGTCAAACCTCTAGTTATACTTGATCGAAGAGAAGTAATGCTGTGGAAATGAGTTGTCACCCAAGTTAAATTGCAATGGCAGCACTTTGGACCGGAGGAGGCTACCTCGGAGGATGAACAGGTTATGAGGGAAGTCTGTCCAGATCTTTTTTCAGCAGAGAAACATCAGGAAGATGTTTAATCCTAGGGGGGGAGATGTGATGACCCCAACAATTGTAAATATTTAATTATTGTAGTAAAACAAACTAGATATAACTATTTAAGTTTAAATATTTATTATTTTGATTAATTGTGGGTGAAGCAAATGATTTTATGACAAACTTGAAACTCTCACATGACAGGTAGTTAGGGAAGGCGTAACCAGCTCCTAGGAAATTTATTCTCAAGAAGGATCAAGAGGGTAGAGGTACCTGAGATAAGTGAGTAGAGTGAGAAAAAGAAAAGGAAATTTTATGTGTTGATATGTCAGACATAATTGATAAGCTATAGCTGGTTGAGACCAGATAGTTGTGACAAGGACTATTAGTCCTACTATAAAAGAGCAACAACTTGGGGGGAGACTTAGGCCTAGAAGCGAGTCTCAAGGTTGGGAGGAAAATTCGGAACAAATGATTGTTCTGGTTCATTAAATCAACAACGAATAACTTCTAAATCCAGATAAGTATATAACTCTTCTTGAAGGTTAAATGCATTCTCAAAAAATAGGAGTATCCATGTTATAGATCAAAGATATTTTGGAATACATTATGCATGTTGTCGAGTGATTAAGTGCTTAAACCAGGGATGTGTTAAGTTATTCAGAAATGGAATATGTATGCTGGTAAATAAATATAAATAAAACAGTAATATCCATGCTAATAAATATTTAAACTCTAGCACATGCTTAAGTCAGAAGCATTTAAGGTGTAAACTGAACCAAAATGGCAAGTCGATAGAAGGAATTAAATAACCAATAAAATTAGAAGCCATAAACTCTTCAAGGAAATTCATAACCTAGAAAATGTCTTATACGTTCTACTCAAATAGAGGGAACATATTAACTCTTTTCTCTAGCGTTACTGTAAGTAAACCCTCAAGAATTCAAGAAAACAAATAATTGTAGGAATTGCTTGCAAGAGGTTGAAAGATGCCTCGGCCCAAAGAAAAATACAAACTCGAAAGATTATTCGAAGTGAATCATTATCAGTCATTATCAAACAAATTAGGGACTTCAAGTTGGACCCTTGTTGTTAACACGCATTGGAACAGACAAAACCTGGAGGTCGACCATAACAATTAACTAAATAAACTAGAAAGCAATTTAAAGAACTCGACGAGCATGTATCATTCTTAAATTAAATAAGAACATCCAAACTTGGAAAGAAATCAAACTGGAATCCTAAACCCTGCACACGGATAGTCACCATAAAACAATATTATGAGTTTGCAGGAGTACAGGTTCCACCTCGCAACCAATAAATCAAAAAGACATAGCACACTACAGACTTACTGAGCAAGTAGGAAATTGAAAACCTGCTTCGCAAATGGAAATAACAGAGAAGAAAACTACTTATACTTAAGAGACAATAATGTATTATAGTCATCAAACTGCACTGAGCATGATAATATCGCACTAACCAAAAACGCGTTGGTCACATCCAATATAGAAACTTAAAAACAGAGCTCTTGCTATTAAAGGAAAAATTCTTACAGTCTAGCACTGCAAAATCTGAGGTAAGGCCCCTCGTAGTAGTTCATAAATCCAAAAGAATAAAGTTATGTGTATAACATTATACAAAAGACTATATATCCAAAATCAAAATCCGACAAGAAAGGCATATGACCAGAGGAAAATTCGACCCAAAATCCTATTCAATATGGGTAACGACTTTCATTAAGAAATTCCTTAACCCTCATAGCTCAACACAACTATATGCCTTAGATCAAGAACCAAAAGTAGCTTCGAACATAGTGTTCACATTACCCGAAGGCTGGAGGAAGGTCTGCTCTACAACCTTGGAGCCGGTTTCCTAAAGGGAGCCTCGCCCTCGAACACCCATTTCAGGCGAGATTGAAGCCTTCCGCGGAACCTGACAAAGCACATGAGCTTATTATCATATTCATGATGCAAAGAATACAAATGTATGCAAGAGTGTAGTGACAAAAAGGCCCTGTACCTAGGCTAAGGGTTGAGACCTTGAAACGGTACCTCTGGAATCCGAGCTTAAAAACCCTCCTTGCAAATCTGGCAATTAAGACATATGGAAGCATAACTATAACAGAGAGCTCTGGAGTAATAATGCAATGAATTGGGAAGGTAAGGAGCGAGATTACCTGTACATGCTCTGGTGCCAAAGTTCAGAGTTGGGAAAGCAATTGCAGAGGTGAAACAAATGACAGAGAACAAACCCTCGACCAAACCAAAAGCATGAAGAAACCCCCATCGTCGTCAGATCAGGCTCCATATCAGTGAACAATCAATGAAGGGTTGATGATTTTGAGGCAAAGTCAACAGCTGGACAACACAGCGAAGGATCTAGAGCCCTACTCCTACCAACTCGCGAGTAGCCAAGACCTTTAATTAGAAATTCATTATGCCTTCTACCATTACAACCCTTAATTATGTGCTAATCAAAACATGTGTGATAACCAAGTTTTTAATGTATGGTCCTCCATATGGGTGCGACATGTGTATCCAAATGCAAATGAGTATCAAATATTTCGAATCAATAATTTAAATATGCATGTGTAAAAAAAAATTATGAGGGTTATTTCTTTTGTTGTAGGGACATGACACTATCTCTCCACCTCTATCACTCTATGTCTTTGTTCTTCCCTCCCATATATATCTAGAGTTAATATATATCATGATTTTTTCACATAGGAAAATATTGGCAGATCAACCCTGAAGGAAATCAAATCCCGACGGCTGGACTATCAGGGCCTAACCCTAAGGGTGTTGAGGAGAATTGACCTTGTGACCTCGCGATCGGCGAGACACTTAACAACATGGACTCGACTAGTTGAGCTAACCCTTTAGTTAATATATATCATGATATATTAATATATATTATAATATAACAAATTTCATATTGTATTAATCCAAAATTATTAAATTTTAAAATATTAATATTAATATTAGTTTTAATAATAATAATATTTTAATATTAATATTAGGGTTAATAATGTTTTTTTGTATGTATTGATAACTATTTGACCAATGTTATTTGGCCCATAAGCTTCACCTAAATAAAACATATTTTGTGATTTTTGTAAATATAAAGAAGTTTATGGAATAAATATAAAAGGAGGTTTTATTTATTTACAGTTCCTCTAATTTATTTATATTGTTATTTATTTACCATTTCATAAACCTCTTTATATTTTAAATTTATATTGTGTTTATACATACTAATAATTAGATTGATTTTTAAATAGGTCGATATTAAATTAAAAATGTTAAATGTTAAACATTACGTTTACGTTTACATTTACATGTTCACGTGAGATCTAACCCCATACTCCCCCATACTGGGTTGTTTACATTTATGTTTACATTTACATTTTTATGTGAGATCTATTGGCTGTAGAGTGCCTCTCGGCGCAATAATGTCCACCCTATTAAAAAATCAATTTTTTTTTGTAAGCTTGGTGCTACTCCCTTTTCTATTAATTTTTGATAAACAGATAGTCAAATATGGCTTTCAATATACTATTGGTGGCCTCAACCTACCCGCAGGAAACTAGGTTTGTTGGCCACCTATCCGCATCAAAAGCTGTCCAAAATTTAAGCAGTTTAATTCTTATCATCCAAGCTACATTTGCTTCTTTATCTATTATATGCTTCATACTTAAAAAGTAAATTATAATCAAAACAATAACAAAATGTTACTAGCTGGCCTTCTGCTTCATTCATTTGATGATTCTACTGGAGCCGGGTCTTTTGCACTTGACCCAGGTTCTTCACTCCGTAGCAGTGTCTGGATCTGCTTTTCCATTCTCTTCAAGCAGAGACTGTTATGATATTGTTGCATTTGAAGTGATTGTATCTCCTTCTGGAGATCTTTTAGACTTGGTTCTGCTTGTTTGTCCACTTCTGGCTCTTCTCTATCCTTGTAAGTTGTCATTGCTTTAGCCAAAAGGTTTTTCATTACCTAATATTGCTGGATGGTCTGCCTAAACAATGTTTGGCGACCTCGAGTATGGCCTGGATCCTGAATTATAGGCTCCCATTCTGCTGTAGGAATTTCTTCGTTTTCTATATTGGCATTTAACTCCCCTTCCCATTCGGCTATGATTACTTTTACTTCAGTCGGGGTTCCTACATAGTAGGCATTGATTAGATTCTGCATACTTTCCTGTCCTATTTTTCTACCCCTTTTCCTCGATGGTTTGCTTGCTGATGTCTCCGGGCCTTTCATTTTCTGTTCAGTCTTTTTTCCTGTTCTTCTGCTCCCTTTTTGTCCCTATTGTCTGCCTTCCTTTACCATCTTTGTCTGCTCTCTATTCTTACAGTCCTTGCACTCCTGTGCCCTTGCTTGATTCAAGTTCCGGTGCGTCGGGGCCTGGTGGACACTGGATTTTATACTACCTGTAATGTGAACCAATAGTAAAACATTAAAATCAAGAATAATTTTGTCCTTAGTATTCTTACTTTGTTTTATGGTCTGAGTTTTGGCCTTTTCGCTTCCAATTTTTTCCGCATTCTTCCCATCACTGTCAGTTTGAAACCACTCTGTTACATTCTCAATCCTCAACTCTATGCCCCCTCTGCTTCTCATTCCCCAGGAGGATCCCAGGTAACCCCCTCCACGCTCATGGTCTAGTGGGCTTGAGATTTTCTCACCGTCTTCAGGGGAGTTGAACTTTGTCAGCCATTCTGCCACTGGGACGGACCCCCTCTTCACTTCTCTATGTTGCGGTTTCCCTAGGCTGACAACCCCACCCATTGACCTCTTAGGGTTCCCTTTCTCCTTCCTTTCATTGCCCTTTTGAGCTAGAGTTTGCCCTTTCCTATCCCTATGGTCTAGATTTTTATCCCTGTGCGGCGAGTCCCCCCCCATCTCCATGCTATCCTCCCTTGGTTGTTTTTCCAATTCTGGTGTCTATCCTTCTCCCCTCCCCAGTCCAACGAGAAACAACTCCCTCGACATCTTGCAGAGGCCTCTAGGCCTTTCGTCTTCTCAATTTTGTGGCGGTTCCTACATGCATGCAGTCTAGATCTTTGTCCAGGTTCTGTTTCCCCCCAGGCTTCTTACAATGCCCTTTATTCCCCACCCACACCAACAGGATAATCATCCCTTTATACCATGAGATTATTCTCAGGCAATTACAGAGGGAGACATTTAAAATATCGCTACTTTCAACATCTATGTGGCTCAACAGCCTTGTTCTACCCCAAGACCAGTCTATCGTTTTACGGGGTTCGATTTTTCCCTCTCACCCTTCCAGGGAAGCTATCAGGTTGAACCCATTCTGGGTTAACAGACAATTATCCTTGAATACTCAAGATTTTTCATTCCTTCTCTCAACTGGAAGACCAATAACATAGAGCCAACCTTTTTCTAGAGTATTCATTACTTTTCTCCTTAAATTCCAAATTCTTCTCAAATTCCATGGCATTGTTACCCTATCGACACAGGTGAGGTTGTAAGTACATATCAAGTTTTGCTTACGAAGGTCGTTTGTTAATCGTCGTGCCCCAACTCTCGACGTTCACCAGCTCCGCTACCTGCATGCAATTACCCTTCAGCCTTGCCACCTTTTTCCTTAACTTGCTCTCCCACCTACCTATCATAATTGCCGAGGTACCCTCCACTTGCCTTGCTTCGTTGTCTGCCTCGTTGTAGGTCTCGGTCTAGGTGCCCACCTACCTTCCATTTATCATCCTCCATCATCGCCTTTCCATTTCCGGCTACTCTTGCCGTCTTATATTTTATGTTTCCCTTCGACAACTTGCTTGCCTTCCTGACATGTGTCCTATACATTTTACCTCTGCCCTCCACACCTCGACCAGGGATTCTGTCCTTCTTCCCTGTCTTTTCTAAGAATTTCCAGAAGGCTATTCATTCCTTCTGTTTGACTTATATCTTCACCCGGTGTATCTCGGTTGCTTCCAAGTTTGCCACATCCCTAGTTTGCGAGGCAATCAGCTACCACATTCCCTGATCTTCGAACATGTGTCGGTATGATGTAGCTTATCCCTTGGATTAGGTTTCCTATTTCTTGTACTAATCGTGTCATTCTCCAACTTTGGCTTATCTTCTCCCATTGGGTTCCTTGTTAAAGTTTTTTCACTATGTCTATAACTAGTGTCAAGTCTCCTTCCACCTCTATTTTCTGGAAATTTTCTCTTCAAGTTATTTCTAGCGCATAGAGTTTTGCTTCATTATTGCTCGTTGTTCTGCAGTCCATAGCAAACAACCGGATGGTGTTGCCCTGGTGGTCTCTGAACACACCTCCTAAGCCAGCTACACCTAGATTTCCTTTGGCTACACCATCGAAATTTAGTTTTATGAAATCCTCTAGGGGGAACACAAAGTGGATTGAGGAATCACGGGGAGTAGGTTTCTGTTTCCAGGAATTGGGCATCAGCATACGAGGACTCAGGTTTAACCTTTCCATTATTCGGTGTTCTTGCGGCATGGTTTCCCAATCATCTGGGTAACATTTCTCCGCAAGAATCATCTCTCTAATGTTCTGAACTATCATTTCCCATGACTCCATTGTTGTTCTTTTTTCCCCTTTAAAAATTCGTCAGTTCCTTTCCTTCCACACCGCCCATAACAAGAATCCTAGGGAGATATTCCTGGCTTGGTTCAAGATGGGGTTCTGGTATAGATTCTTTCACTATTTTTCCATTATTGTTTTCGTACTTGTTTGATCCTTGTTCGTGTGGACGAATAGTTGTTCGTGATTCTACCATAGGACTTTGTTGTAACTGCAAGCATTTAGTAGGTGTTCCATCGTTTCCATTTGTCCTTCACATGTGCAGCAAACCGATGGACCCTGCATCCCCCTTACCTGTAGTTGATCCCATGTTAGGGCTCGGCCATGGAGGACCACCCATAGGAAGAAGGCCATTTTTTACCACATTTTGTCCTTCCATATATGTTCCCATATGGGTAACCCTTGTTGTTGTTAGTGTTGTGCTTGCAGAAAATATCCTTCTTGTATGGTGAACATCCCTTTTATTATGTATCCCCACCTTATAATGTCTGGTACTTCCATTATCGCTATTCTTCTGGAGTCCATCTCCTTATCGTAGGTTGCCCACTAAATAGAGTCTGGTGATTTTGGCCAGTGTTATCTTCTCTTCCATTTTCTCCATTGTTCTTCTGGATCCGCCAATAGTTTTTCACCATCTAATTTGTTGGGTTGTTATATTTAGGAATATTTCCACTAGATCTGGCCTACTAAATAATTTTTCTCTCTGCTACCAAGCCTCTTGCCAGAACCTAGCTTTGTCTCCTCCCCTGATTTCCCAGAAGCTATGGTTTCTTATCAGTTCTTTGTTTTCTGTTGCAAGGTTCCATATAGTCGATCCCTTTATATTTTCCTGGATTCTTAATCTTCCTTCTGGCGATCTAGGCATCCCATATTTTCTCCCCCATATTTCTTTCCATAGATCTGTTCCTCCCTATATCCATCTCCACCATAACTTAGCCCCCATTACTTGGTTTAGGGTATACAGATCTCGGAGTCCTAGCCCCCCCACTTTGTTTGGTTTAATTAGCCAATTCCAAGATAGTAATGCCCATTTTTTTACATTTTCTGGCCCTTGCCACATGAATTTCTTAAAGATATTGATCATTCCATTACATACTGTTTTAGGAACTACTAGGCTTGAGAGTTGGTAGATTGGGATTGATTGTAGCACTGCTTTTAGCAGTATGACTCTACTTGCCATGTTTAAAGTCCTGAATGTCCAGTTTTGAAGCTATCATTGAATCTTTGCCAGAAGTGATTTCCAATTTTCCACTCTAATTGGGTGTAGACTTAGCGGAATACCCAAATATTCCGATGGGAACGTTCCTATACGAAAGCACATTGTTCTTGCCAGGAATGCTTGGGGTTGGGTTGTTGTATTGAAAAAAAGGATATCCGACTTCTCTTTGTTGATCTGGGTTCCTAAGGCATTCATGAAGTCTTGCAAGATGTCTATTAGGGCCCTGACTTCCTTGAGTGTTTCTTGCCCAAACATCATGATGTCATCAACAAACTATTGATGAGTTAATGGCAAGTCATTTCCCCACATTCGCAGACCTTTGAATTGTCCTGCTTGCACCTTTGCTTTTACGTATCTTCCTAGCCCTTCAGCTACTAATATGAACAAGAAAGGGGACATCGAGTCTCCTTGTCTTAGTCCCCTTGTTGCATTGAATGTCTCCATCAAAGCTCCATTTAGGGGAATTGAGAACACATGGGTTGATATCATAGAGTAGATCCAATTTATCCATCAGGGATCAAAGCCAAAGGCTTTCAGGATTCCTTGGAGATAGGTCCAGCTTAACTGGTCATATGCTTTCGATAGATCTAGTTTTATCATCATTCCTTTAGCTTTGAGATTCTTAAGGGAATGGATTGCCTCTTGAGCCATTACTATCCCATCCACAATTTGCCTTCCTTTAACAAAACCAGTCTGCTCTTGTGAGATTAGACCTGGGAGGATCGGTTTGAGGCGATTGACCATTATTGTTGACAAAATTTTGTATATTACATTGCATAAATCTATAGGTCTAAACCCCTGAGGCTCTTCCGAGTGATCATATTTTTGTATAAGAGCTAGGAAGGTTGAGTTCAGGGTTAGGTGCATCCTTTTAGTTTGTCTGGACTCCTCCACAACTTCTAGGATATCTTCTCCTAAAATCAGCCATGTTGATTGGAAAAATTCTACTGTGAAGCTATCCGGTCTTGGTGCTTTATTCTTTGCTAATCCTTTGATCACCTCTTCCACCTCTCCCATGGTTATTTCCCTCATTAGTGCTAGGTTCTGGTCCCTACTGACCAGCTGAGGGATATGCCTAGTAATCTTGTTTATATCCTCTATCCTTTCTAGATTTGGTTATGTCATTATATTTTGGAAATGATGGACCAATAAGTTCTCCATCTCTTCCTTTTGTATTACGTGATTTCCTTCTTGGTCTACTAATGAAAATATCTTGTTATGCTGGCGATGTTGAATCATCGCTTTGTGGAAGAATCTAGTATTCCTTTCTCCCTCCCTCAGCCACTGAACTCTCAATTTTTGTTTCCACAAGATCTCTTCCTGCTGCCTCCTTTCCTCCAAACTATTCAACAGTTGTCCTTCTTCCTCCACTAAGGATTTCATGCGGCCATTTGTTATTATCTGTTGTTGCACCCTTTTCATCCTTGCCTGTAACAATTCTTGGTCTTTTTGAATATTGCCAAATTCTTCCTTATTCCATTTTTATTTATTTATTTTTCCTTTGATTTCTTTGAGGCATAGTTGGAATGTATGCATTTTGTTTCTCCCTTGTTCCTTACTTGAGCTCCACCATTCCTTCAATTTTCCTAAGAAGGTCGGATCGCGCAGCTAGAATGCTTCAAACCTGAATGGTCTCTTGGTCTGCCCTTGTTTCAAGTCCACTTCCAATCTAATCGGCTAGTGGTCAGATCCCATGCAAGGCAGGATTGACGCTTCATAATATACATCTCTTCTTATTAAGTTTTCAATTGCCAAGAATCTATCTAACCAAGACACAATTTGACGATTTCGTCCTCTTCAGTTATTCCACGTGAAAGTTCCATTAATTGTAGGAATGTCTACTAGATGGAGCTCTTCTTGTAGATCCCTAAATTGTTCCATTTCAGGTTCTTCTCTTCTTATCCCATCCTTTTTTTCCTCCTGGGAGGTTATTAGATTGAAATCCCCTGCAATCAACCGAAGTTTTTCGTCATGCATTTGGCTTAATGTCCTTATACTTTGTATAAAGCTTTCATTCTTTGCAAGAATATGCGGCCCATATACTGCTGAGTTTATGATCCATTCTTTAGTCCCTATATTCCGGAAACGACCTGTAAGGATTCTTTGCATTCCTATCCAGTAGTCTGCCTTTACCTCTGTTGGGTTCCATATGATTGCAATGCCCCCTGCACTTCCTTTCGCATCCAATGCTACTACTTCATATCTTGGTTTCATTTTCCATAGAATCTCTTCTAATTTTTCTCCTGTTATCTTTGTTTCCTGGAGAAGAATTATTTGAGGCTTTTCCTTTCTCAATTGATCCTGTAGGTATCTTTGTTTTCCCTAGCTGTTAAGGCCCCTTATGTTCCATGATAGTACTATCATTGGGTAACTTTGTTGAGTTGTTGGAATACCACTGATAGCAGTACTACCCTTCCAGTGTTTACCAACATCTCTCCCATTATTTGGATTGACTCCTGTAGATTTCTCCTCCCTCTTTTCTTCCCTCCTTTACTTCTGTTTTGTTGTTCCTGTGAATTTTCTTGTTGCATGCCCAGTTGCTCTGCTATCTCTACTTGTCTCTGTCCTTGGTTGGCCTTGTATTGTTGAAAGGTTTCCTTGTACAATTTCTTTTGATCCTCTGGGATGAATCTTTCATCCAAATGCCTCCATTCATTTAACAATTTTTTTATAACTTCCTCTTCCATACTTAACTCCTCCCCCCTACCTGTATCTACTTCAATTACGGTAAGATCAATTCCTACCTGCTCTTCTTTTTCTGTCAGATCTATTTGGCCTTTCCTCTTTGGGGTTATTTTTTATTTTCTTGGGTTGCTTTCTTTTTCTTTTTCCTGATAATCCATTTATTCTATTTCATTTTCTATTTCTTCTTCTTATTGCAATACCTCATATTTGTTTTTACTGATTTGTTTGTTTTGGTTGTTGTTTACTGGGTTTTGGTGTCCTTTTGGGTTCTTCCTCTTGTGATTAACCTCTTGGAACCCCTCATTCACCTCATGTGGGGGTTTCATTTGATTTTCTTTTAGATCTAACACTTCTTGGTTCAATGAGAATTCTTTAAACAAGTGTCCATATTCATGGAACCATCAACATCAGAATTGGATATGCTCGTAGTCCAAGGTCTGTTGCCAAATTTCTTCATGATATTCCAATTCTATTGATTCAGGGATGGGCTCTGATATGTTCATATACATGCAGATTATAGCATATGAGGTATAACGACCCATTTTTGTGGTTTCTGCTATTCTAACAAATCTTCCTATTGAATTCCTGATTCCTTCTAGTATTTCCGGATCCAAGAAATCCATTAGGAAACCGAATAATCGAACCCATGCAGGGGCTGCCATGAATTTTTCTTATTCGGGTTATAACATTCTTCCCAATATCTCATGAACAATCTTGGGTTATAATGAAAATATGGACTGTTTTAAAAACTCTTTCCTTATCTTGCAGGTTTGAGAAGATTACCGTGAAGAAGCCTCTCGCTCTCATTTTGAGTTCTACATGGCCTTTTGGTTGCCATTTTTGTTGGATCCATTTGGTCAGGTCCTTCTCTGTTGGCCAGACTCCTATGAATTTGCATATCATGGCATAGTCCTTCATGTAGCTGCAGTGTCTTTCTAGTTCGTTCATCGGTATTACAAATTTGGGTTTCTCTGCTGCACATGGCATGCACTTCCCTCTACTTCTTGCATGCCATCTCACTCCAAGGACAGGGCCATTATTCGGGTCGACCGCTTCTCGAGAACTTGGATGATTGTTGGTTTTCCCACTTGAATCTCCAGTCGTTACATTCCGGTAGGAGGGGATCCCCCCCGGCTCCCGTCTGCAGCTTCCATGTATTTTCCTACTGTCGGCTATCTTTCGTTCAACTGCTCCTCTTGTAATGTCAGTGTTTGTGCATGTTTTCAAACCCTAGGGTTGGCTAAGCTCTTGCATAGCATTCTTCCCACTATTGAGTGTAGGTGATTTTTGCCCTTACAAGTGCACAAAATCAATCTAATTATTACTATGTATAAACAGAATATAATTTTAAAATATAAAGAGGTTTGTGAACACTCAAAAAATAGGTATGGTAAATAAAAAAAAAATTAAATAAATCGGACATATGGTAAATAAATAAAAATATAAATAAACTAGAAGTATGGTAAATGAATAAAACCTCTTTTTATATTTACTTCGTAAATCTCTTTATATTTAAGAAACTCAAAAAAAAGGTTTTATTTAGGTGACGTCTATGGGCCAAATACCATTTTAATACCATAGACTAAATACCATGGACCAAATACCATATTAATAAAAGAGGTATGGTAAATAAATAAAAATATAAATAAACAAGCGGTATGATAAATAAATAAAACCTTTTTTTTTATATTAACTCCATAATCCACTTTATATTTATGAACACTCAAAAAAGAGGTTTTATTTAGGTGAAGTCTATGGGCCAAATTATTATTAATATCATGCAAAAAACATCATTAACCCTAATATTAATATTAATAAAAATAAAGATGGCACATGGTATTGACCCATGGTATTGAGAACCAATGGTATTGACCCATGGTATTCACCTCGTATGTAGTCTATTTAAAAGGGGAAATTAAACCAGCATAGATCCATCTTTACTATGCATCTACTAAGTGTCGAGAGGGATCAAATAGAGTGAAAAAATTTCCCTCTCTGCGCTTGGTAGATCCATAGTAAATATGGATTTGTTTGTTTTGGTTGTTGTTTACTGGGTTTTGGTGTCCTTTTGGGTTCTTCCTCTTGTGATTAACCTCTTGGAACCCCTCATTCACCTCCTGTGGGGGTTTCATTTGATTTTCTTTTAGATCTAACACTTCTTGGTTCAATGAGAATTCTTTAAATAAGTGTCCATATTCATGGCACCATCAACATCAGAATTGGATATGCTCGTAGTCCAAGGTTTGTTGCCAAATTTCTTCATGATATTCCAATTCTATTGATTCACGGATGGGCTTTGATATGTTCATATACATGCAGATTATAGCATATGAGGTATAACGGCCCATTTTTGTGGTTTCTGCTATTCTGACAAATCTTCCTATTGAATTCCTGATTCCTTCTAGTATTTCCGGATCTAAGAAATCCATTAGGAAACCGAATAATCGAACCCATGTAGGGGCTGCCATGAATTTTTCTTATTCGGGTTATAACATTCTTCCCAATATCTCATGAACAATCTTGGGTTATAATGAAAATATGGACTGTTTTAAAAACTCTTTCCTTATCTTGCAGGTTTGAGAAGATTACCGTGAAGAAGCCTCTCGCTCTCATTTTGAGTTCTACATGGCCTTTTGGTTGCCATTTTTGTTGGATCCATTTGGTCAGGTCCTTCTCTGTTGGCCAGACTCCTATGAATTTGCATATCATGGCGTAGTCCTTCATGTAGCAGTATCTTTCTAGTTCGTTCATCGGTATTACAAATTTGGGTTTCTCTGCTGCACATGGCATGCACTTCCCTCTACTTCTTGCATGCCATCTCACTCCAAGGACAGGGCCATTATTCGGGCCGACCGCTTCTCGAGAACTTGGATGATTGTTGGTTTTCCCACTTGAATCTCCAGTCGTTACATTCCGGTAGGAGGGGATCCCCCCGCTCCGCAGCTTCCATGTATTTTCCTACTGTTGGCTATCTTTCGTTCAACTGCTCCTCTTGTAATGTCAGTGTTTGTGCATGTTTTCAAACCCTAGGGTTGGCTAAGCTCTTGCATAGCATTCTTCCCACTATTGAGTGTAGGTGCTTTTTGCCCTTACAAGTGCACAAAATCAATCTAATTATTACTATGTATAAACAGAATATAATTTTAAAATATAAAGAGGTTTGTGAACACTCAAAAAATAGGTATGGTAAATAAAAAAAAATTAAATAAATCGGACATATGGTAAATAAATAAAAATATAAATAAACTAGAAGTATGGTAAATGAATAAAACCTCTTTTTATATTTACTTCGTAAATCTCTTTATATTTAAGAAACTCAAAAAAGAGGTTTTATTCAGGTGACGTCTATGGGCCAAATACCATTTTAATACCATAGACTAAATACCATGGACCAAATACCATATTAATAAAAGAGGTATGGTAAATAAATAAAAATATAAATAAACAAGCGGTATGATAAATAAATAAAACCTTTTTTTTTATATTAACTCCATAATCCACTTTATATTTATGAACACTCAAAAAAGAGGTTTTATTTAGGTGAAGTCTATGGGCCAAATTATTATTAATATCATGCAAAAAAAACATCATTAACCCTAATATTAATATTAATAAAAATAAAGATGGCACATGGTATTGACCCATGGTATTGAGAACCAATGGTATTGACCCATGGTATTCACCTCGTATGTAGTCTATTTAAAAGGGGAAATTAAACCAGCATAGATCCATCTTTACTATGCATCTACTAAGTGTCGAGAGGGATCAAATACCCCGATTTGCAAACTAGGATAGAGTGAAAAAAATTGATCCCTCTCTGCGCTTGGTAGATCCATAGTAAATATGGATCTATGCTGGTTCTTAGATAGGGATGACATTAGATTAGAAATGTTAAATGTTATGCGCTTGGTAGATCCATAGTAAAGACAGATCTATGCTGGTTCTTAAATAGGGCTGACATTAGATTAGAAATGTAGATCCATAGTAAAGATGAATCTATGCTTGTTCTTAAAGAGGGTTGACATTAGATTAGAAATGTTAAATGTTATCCTTATTTGCAAACTAGCATAGAGTGAAAAAGGTTGATCCCTCTCTGTGCTTGGTAGATCCATAGTAAAGATGGATCTATCCTGGTTTTACATTATTAGACATGTTAAATGTTAAGCATTACCCCACATTGAGTTGTTTAAATTAACGTTTAGATGTTTATGTTTTTACATCTACCCCATATTGGGTTGTTTACATTTATGTTTACATGTTTACGTTTTTATGTGAGATCTACCCCTCTCCCATTTCACTCCCTCTCTCTCTCTCCACTTCTCACTCTCGATGTATTTCTTCTTCCTTCCTTCTCCCTCCCTCTCTCCTCCTCTCCTTAAGTCTGGTTTCTCCCCCTTTCTCTCCTACCTCCCTCTCTCTTCCCCCATCTCTCTCTCTCTCTCTCAATCCTCTCTCTTCTCCCATCACTCTCCTCCTCTCTCTCTAAGTCTAGTCTCGTTCTTCCTTTCTCTCCTCTCTCTCTCTCTCTATTTGCCCTCCAATCCTCTCTCTCTCTCTCTCCAACTATGTCACTATATCCCTCCCTCTCTCCTTCTCCCCCCCTTCTCTCTATCTCTCTTTTTTTGTCTCTTTATATTACCCCTAAACATACACACTCTCTCTCCATATCTCACTGGCGACTCCCTCTCTCTTCACTTCTCACTCTCCTTTCTCACTTCTCACTTCTCTATGTATGCCTTTCTTCTTCCTTCCCTCTCCTCCTCTCTCTCACTTTCTCTCCTACCTTCCTCTCTCCCCCCATCTCTCTCTCCCCTCTCTCTCATGCAATCCTCTCACTATCCCCCCCATCTTCCCCCCTCCATATTTGTCTCCCTCTCCCTCTCTTACCCTTCTCTAGCTCTCACACTATCTCCCTCTCTCTCTCTTCATTCCTCCTCTCCCCTATCCTTTTATTTATTTACCATACCTATAGTTTATTTACATTTTTATTTATTACCATACATCTTTTTTGATTGTTCATAAACCTCTTTATATTTTAAATTTATATTGTGTTTATACATACTAATAATTAGATTGATTTTTAAATAGGGCAGACATTAGATTAGAAATGTTAAATGTTAAGTATTACGTTTACATGTTTGTGAGATCTACCCCATATTGGGTTGTTTACATTTATGTTTACATATTTACGTTAGATTGATTTTTAAATAGGACCCACATTAGATTAAAAATGTTAAATGTTAAGCATTACATTTACATTTACATGTTTACGTTTTTATGTGAGATCTACCTCCATACTCGGCTGTAGAGTCCACACAGTAAAAAACACATATTTTTATTGAAATTTTGATAATTTCTTGGATTTAGAAACAGGGAAAAATTTAAATGTCATTGATTTACTAGATTAATAAAAAATTTAATTATTATTTAAAGTATTTGTTAGATAATTATTATGTTTGATTTTAGATTTTTGTGATTCAAATTGATTTTGATAGTGTCTTTCTGAATTTAATTTTGATTTTGATATGATTAATCGAAAGACATTATCAAAATAAGATAATTATTATATTTATAAATTTGTTATAAAATTAGTTTATTTTATATTTTGATAATTTTGTTTGTTTAATAAATGGAAAAATTGATATAATTTAATTGACAAATCAACAATAGGACAATTGTTAAACGTATGTTGGCTCGTTATTGTTATTGAAATAAAACCAGGTTGAAATGACCTCTTGGTAACTCTTGTATTGTGTAATGGAACAACTCGTTCTGAAATGGAACCCTGTAATGATTTGCCAAAGAGGGAAATAGGCTGTCCAGATTTGCCAAAGCCGGGTCGCCTCAAAATGTTAAACTTTCCGGCAAAAGAAGGGGTTGCCGGAACCATTTGTGCGCCACCGCCAGTGGTCGAACTGGGCATAGCCATTGCTCTTTTTCTTTTTCACTTTCTTTCTTCAAAGTTTGAAGTACAAGATGTTCGAACAGCGAACAGAGTGACGCACGGTACCAGAAGCCGTGACACAGAGACAGAATTTACTAATATAACACAAATCTCACTAACAACAACTTCAGTCACAGTTCTGCTAGTTGCCGGGTTTTGAACTGGAGACCAGACTGACACGGTGTTGCTAAAAGTGCTTACAGCCGTCACAGAACTTACCAAGACAACGCAAATGTCACTCGAGGGCGAATTGCCTCAACCTTAAAGCTATGTTGACAACTGTTCACAGTACATGCAAAGATCAATTATATAGTTAAAAAACTAGAGAGGTCAATAAACTTTTTTATTAAAAAAAAACCTAATTTTATAACGGAAAAACTATTAAATGTAAAAGCACGCTTAAAGACCTCAGCATTACCGTTAAAAAAGGCATTAATCTATTTATGCATTCAAAAGTGCATTTTAAACAAGAAGAAATCACAATCTTCTTTGAAATTATATTGTTGGATTCGACCATTAACCCATTTAGTTTGTTAATTAAACTATGCCTTTATGTTTTTCTCATCATCTAGTAGTTGAAGTATGCCTTTATCATTTTCTTTACATTTATTTATGACTAAAACTCACAATCTTCCTTGAAATTATATTGTTAGAATCCACCACTAAGCCATTTATATTTTTCTCATCATCTATTAGTTAAACTATGCCTTTACGTTTTTATCGTCACTTATGTATGACTAAAACTGTAAATGTGTAGACTTACGCGTTCTTACTACCCACCACCTTTATGTTTTTCTAATCATCTATTAGTTAAACTATGCCTTTATGTTTTTCTCTGCACTTATGTATGACTAAAATGTAAATGTGTAGACTTACTAGTTGTCACCACCCATGAGCGTTTATGTTTTTCTAATCATTTATTAGTTAAACTATGCCTTTATGTTTTCATCATATATTAGTTAAACTATGCCTTTATGTTTTTCTCGGCACTTATGTATGACTAAAACTATAAATGTTTAGTCTTACTAGTTGTTACTACCCACCAACATTTATGTTTTTCTCATATCTGTTAGTTAAACTATGCCACCACTTATGTATGGCTAAAACTGTAAATGTGTAGTCTTACTAGTTGTTACATGCGTATACTTACTAGTTGTTACTACCCACCAACCTATGTCTTTATGTTTTTTGTTGGCACTTATGTATGACTAAAATTGTAAATAGGTAGACTTACTAACCAACCAGCCTTTATGTTTTTCTCATCATCTATTAGTTAAACTGTGTTTTTTTGGCACTTATGTATAACAAAATTGTAAATGTGTAAATCTAAGTTATAGCTGTTAAATTTCAAAATTTTGGGTGCCTCAATTTTTTTGATGGTGGTGAATCTATTTCCACCATCAAAAATATGATTCAAACACTACTACTACAAATTTTTTTAAATTTTTTTAAACCGGATTCCAACCATTTTTAAACATCTAAATGATGCCTTTGACTCGATAAACAACTCCATTTTAATGTGAGTATACATGGTAAAACTCTGTGAGTTCCAAAATTGATGGAGAATTTGTAGCATGTGGCTTTTTTTTCCCTAACCAACGTTAAATCAAATCAATTTATTTATATTTTTGACCATTTCAATAATAAATATTTCCATAATGCGAGGTATTCAACATCATTATTGAGCCATTCTTAGTTCCTATACACACAATGATTCTATTTATTCATGGGACTGAAAATAACCTCTTCCTAATCTCCATACAAATGGTTATTCTATTTATACACATTGATTCTATCTATTCAGCCGGACGGAAAATAACCCCTCCTTAATCCACATAAAAACTGTTATTCTATTTATACGCACAGTAATTCTATTTATCGAGACTGGAAAATAATCTCTCCCCAATCCCCATACAAATTGTTATTTTATTCATTAAAACCGAAAATAACCCCTCCTACTTTTACCACACCTAAAAATTATTAAAAATTAAATTTAAAAATATTAGTCTCGACTTATTCTCGAACTTCTCAAATGAAATGATCTCTATCCATTCCCAATTTTACGGGGCATCCACATCGGCTCTCATGCTGTGGAGGTCACCTCCACAATAGATAGAATCTTCATTGTATCTCAGTGTGCATAAAGTTCGTGGGTTCATCTCCTTTGGAATTTACCCAACCAATATCCGAATCCAACCAATTAATTTGATAAAACAAGTCTGGTTCAATCCAGCGGCCATTGATTCCACTACGTAAGATTCCCAAATCCGCTTGCTCTTATAAAATAATACATTACCTATAACAATTGAAAAAAATAAACACAAATAGCTTTAGGTTTAAAGCTTGACCAGGTGTACCTGGACCAGTCGATCTGTTATTAAACCGTTGAGAGCAGATTGGCCATGTAGCCGGCAGATCGGTGATATAGCCGGAGCAAGGACATATTTTCACAAAGTTACCGGTCGTTGTAGCCGGAGTGAGGACGTATTTTCACAAAATGCCCGGTAACAAAGTATGGAAAGTTGCTTTTCCCGCTGTGTGACGTACGGGATGTTCGCCACGGGGCGATTTCAGGCATCAAATATGACACCACTACTCTCATGCGGCCGTGGACGCCATTTCAAATTAAACATTAATTGCCGTGAATTCGTCTGTTACTTGCCGTTGGGAGATAACGAGGGTTCCGATCCCGTTTTACCTATTTAGCTCATTGATTATGAACATTTAATGCCTTTTTAGCGGTAATGCTGGGGTCTTTAAGCGTGCTTTTACATTTAATAGCTTTTCGGGGATAAAATTAGGTTTTTTTTGTTTTTTTTTTTAAATAAAGAAGTATATTGACCTCTCTGGTTTTTTAACTATATAAGTGATCTTTGCATGTACTGTGAACAGTTGTCAACATAGCTTTAAGGTTGAAGCAATTCGCGCTCGAGTGACATTTGCTTTGTCTTAGTGAATTCTGTGACGGCTGTAAGCACTTTTAGCAACACTGTGTCAGTCTGGTCTCCGGTTCAAAACCCGGCAACTAGCAGAACAGTGACTGAAGTTGTTGTTAGTGACATTTGTGTTATATTAGTAAATTCTGTCTCTGTGTCACGGCTTCTGGTACCGTGCGTCACTCTGTTCGCTGTTCGAACATCTTGTACCTCAAGCTTTGAAGAAAGAAAGTGAAAAAGAAAACGAGCAATGGCTATGCCCAGTTCAACGACTGGCGGTGGCGCACAAATGGTTCCGGCAACCCCTTCTTTTGCCGGAAAGTTTAACATTTTGAGGCGACCCGGCTTTGGCAATTCTGGACAGCCTATTTCCCTCTTGGCAAATCATTACAGGGTTCGGTTTCAGAACAAGGAGTTGTTCCATTACGATGTATGTATCTTTCTCCTTTTCTTTTACCGTCTCTTTTTTATGCGAAAATTCATGTCAATGTCTGGAATGATCTTTTTGGCTTTAACCGCGCAGGTTACGATTGAGCCGAGGCCTCCTAAGGGTTTCCAATATAAGATTATATATGAAGCATTCAAGAAGTACCCTGAGGTCCCTGCTTATGATGGGCAGAAGAGCCTCTATACGGCCAAGCCTCTCAGCGACAAGCAAGTGGAACTGGACGTTGTCTTGGCGGAAAATGAAGGCGGAGGAGTTCCTTCCACAAGGTGAGTTATATGTTTTTTACTATTTGCTTTTCGTTACCACTATGAAATTTATGTATCACATACTGAGATTTCCTTAAATTTAACTGGCATTGTGTGTCTTGTTAAAGATGGTTTTGCCGAGCAGGTAATGCCCGTGACAGCTATTTAAGTCTAGATTTTGGTTGTTTTTAATCGAATTTTCCTAAATAATTGTGCCGCTGCTATTGATGTTCGATTTAGTTCGGCATGTTTTTTGTATAAAGAATTCTAATAGTAAGTGGATTTCATGTTCTTAAATAAAATATGTTGTTGACAGACCCTTATCTTGGTTTTTACTGAAATTCATCTTATATCAAAATTTAACATCATAAGATCAACCTCGGATTCATGGATTTACTGAGCTGAACCATTATGTTTTGGCAGGCGGGTTAGGACTTACCACGTGCTATTCAGGCAGGCCGCAACGATTCACTTGAAGCAACTGGCACAGTACTTAGCAGGGGAGCCTGTGTCGCTTCCGCAAGAAGCATTGCAGGTTATGGATGTGGTGCTTCGTCAAGCAGCTCTGAGAGTGTAAGCCTGCAATTTACCAAATAAATGATAACATTGTGGCTCTTTTTGCTTTTTGGATTTGCCATAAAATATGCTCTATAAATGCTTACAATATTTAATGTTTGCATTGGCAGTTTCGTTGAAAAAGGGAGATCGTTCTTTGGGAAACACTTTGGCGTTGAGAAGCTTCAGGGGGGTTTGGTGGCCTATCGGGGGTTTTATCAATCTATTCGGCCCGCGCAAGATAATCTTCTCACTTTAAATATAGGTACGGTGTTGTTCTGATAACCAGCTTGAGAAAAATTCTTAAATCTTCTTGAATTTTGATATACACAGTTGTAAGAGATAATAATTTTATGCCGTAGACATTGCTGCGGCGCCCTTCTATGATTCTGTCGAGTTAACAAGCTTTATTAGTGAGGCATTTCGAAAAGACGTGCGGGAGTTGGACCGCGAATTTTCTAGAAATGATTCCGTCGGTGACGGGATGCGATCCAGGGTATGAGGAGTTTGTTTGCGTTCTTCTTCACCCTGTTTTGGTTGCAAGGACATGATTTCTTTTTCTATGGGGATTTCCTTTCCTTTTGCTAACTGGAACTTGTAGCTTTTATATAATTTTTGTTTGTGCGGCAGTTGAAAAGGTTGCTTAAAGGTCTTCGTGTCGAAACTATTCATATCAGGCATAGTTATCGAATTAAAGGTTTGACTGATAGGCCTTTGGAGGTTTTAAGGTGTGTTAATTCTTAGGTTTAAGGGGCTTCCTGAAATTTATTGTTTTTATTTGGCTTTCTAGATATTGCTCAGATTTTTGTCTCTTCCTATTAGGAATTCAAAGCACGTGCATTGTTTTATTTGAACAGTTTTGATAGCAATGGAGTGCAACTCTCTATTGTCGACTATTTCCAACAACAGTACAAGCTGACTCTCCGATTGCGGGGCTTTCCGGCGATCGAAGCCGGTAATAAAGAGAAAAAGAAATATATTCCCATCGAGGTAAACTCTTATCGTATTTATGAAATATTGTGATGTGGTTGTTGTAGAATTATTGAGTTATTCTATTATGGCATCATAATGTTATTTATAAAATTATCGGATGCAGCTTTGTCGGATTCAAATGGATCAGCCTTATATCAAAGTTCTAACCGAACAACAACGAAGTGGTTTATTAAATCTAACTTGTTTACATCCCCAAGACCGAAGGGAGAGAACTAAAGTGGTAAGTCCATAGATCGTTCATCCGTGGCAATGTTGTTTCATACGTTCTTGCATTTTAGTATTAAGCAGAAATAACGTTACCTTTTTCGTTTTATCTTCAAAAGTCAACACCAAGAGAGTGAATCAATATACTTGTGTGTATGTGTTTTAGATTGGAGGACAATTGAGAGATTCAACTGCCAAAGATGCTGCCGAATTTGGTATTCAAATCAACACGTTGATGACAGAAGTCCCCGGGAGGGTCTTACCTCCACCAAAGGTACCTGTGATCATATATTTGAGCATTATCTATTTCTAACATATTTATTGAATGCTTTTTGTGGATTCTGTATCGTTTGTTTCATTGCAGATAATGTACAAGGCTTATGAAGAAAATCCAAGAGAAGGTTCATGGAATATGAGAGGAAAGGTATGCAATATATTAATGCCAAATTGTAGAAACTATGGTTTAGTTGGATAAGGAACCCGACTTGTTTGACTCTCCCCAGCTTGTCTTTTAACATTTTGTACAGATTTGGGAGCATATGAATTTTCTTGCACAACATAACATCATTTTACCCTACTGCATGTGTGTACCGAGCTTTCTTCCATGATGGTTAATTGCTTAGCAAACTGATTTGAAATTGTGGTCGCTATCTTGCTCTCCAGGTCATATGGAGGGGTGCCAAAATAAGTTCCTGGGCAGTGATAAATTTTTCTAAATATGTTCCACCTCAAGCAGTTCAAGCTTTTTCTAGCAAACTTCCAGAATTGTGCAATACATATGGTGTGGTAAGTAACATTGCTTTGGTTTGTCCTTTTAGGCATTGCACTTCATGCAAAAGGTTTACGAATTGGATGGATTCTATCTCATTTGCTTGAAATGAAATTATGCTCTTTCCCAAGGTCACTTGTCAATATTTTACAGTTTGTAACTCGATTGGTTTGTATAATACTGTAGAAGTATGTGTGTTTGACTGACTAGGAGAAGTCTGCACACCTAGTAGCACAATTTTGAAACCAGCGAAGTGAAACTATAGTTTCTTGTGAAACTGCTATCATCCCAAAACATAGAAATGTAATAGAATTGTCAACCACTTATTTCTTAATTGTATGTGGTAGAGATATCAATGGAAAGAGTGTTGGGAGGGGAAATGACTAGTAAAATGTATCATTAGCTCTAAAGTTGAATATATTTTGGTTTCTTCACTAGGATTGCAGCTACAATGGTAACTCTGTGTATTTCCATCTGCAGCTTATGAACCCTAATTTGGCAGCACCACCGGCAACAGAGATAAATGGGAATGTTGAAGGTGTTGTAAAACATGTGATAGACTCAGCGGAGCGGAATGGTAACCCTCTTGAGCTTATCCTCTGCATAATGCCCCAACAAGAGAACAAGCACCTTTATGGTAGGCATTGAAAATCCTCCCCATCTATATTTATTTAAGGAGAGTGTATACCGTTTTAATCTTTCATTATTAAATACAAGGAATAAACCCATTTCTGTTTTAACTGTAGCTACTGTAAAGAGGTTATGCGAGTTGGAGTTTGGTGTTTGGACCCAGTGTTGCTTGGCAGACCATGTCAAAAAATGCAGGCCTGATTACATTGCTAATGTTATACTAAAAATAAATGCAAAGGTATGAATTCTATTTGAGGATAACCAGCTTTGTATATCAAGTACCTTTCTTGTTTTCATCCCTGATTATGCCATCATTTGGCTTTTGAAAAGCTTGGTGGGCAGAACTCATTGTTGGTTGATGAACAAAAGAAGCAGCTTCCTCTTATATCAGACGTGCCCTCTTTAATAATCGGTGCTGATATTTCACATTCAAGAGTTGGAGATGATGGTCCTTCAATATGTGCTGTAAGTTTATGCCCTTCTCTACCTAGTTAACATATGGGATAGTGAGGAATATTCTAATCGAGTTATGTCTTGGTTTAATTGTCCCATAGATTGTTGCAAGTATGGACTGGCCATTCTTCTCAAAGTACGAAGCAATTGTTAACACCCAAAAACGAGGTTCAGAGATTTTTGACGATCTGTATTGGGAAAAAGATGATGAACAGGGCCGCAAACAAACAGGAGGCATTTTCAAGTATGTTATTCAATGCTTTAATAATGCCTTAAAATATGCTATTCAGGGCTGCATTAAATTCTTCTTTTGATAAAAAATAAAATTCCCATCTTAAATGAATTCGATCAAAATTCCTATCTTAGTAAAAACATTTCAAATCTAAAGTTCTGAGGTCGTAAAGTCCCATCATTTCAAAAGTACAGGTTTTTTAATTTCTTTGCCATGAATTAATTCCTGGATTTTATTTCTTAATGATATAATCACTAATTAGTAACGCATGCCTCTATATGACATCCTTTTACAGAAATACCATTAAGTACAAGTCATCTTAAGAAGGATATATGCATTTAAAAAAATACTTTTTGCTATCTAAAGCGTTAGCCAATTTCCTTGCGTTTCTTCCACTGATAAATTTCACCTGCAATGCCAATACCCATATGATCTAAATTTTTCATCACACTCAACACAACACTTCAACACTTTGATACCAAGTTCTTTATTTATTCAGTTGTATCAATATGTGAGGAATGTGTTTTTATGTTTTAAAGTTCTTTAAACAGATATGTTAACTTTATAATCTGTTTTGGTTTTCTTCTTGAAGGGAGTTATTGTCTTCATTTCAAGAGCGATGTAACACGAAGCCAGAGCGAATTTTATATTACAGGTCAGATAAGTACATGATATCAAATGTTGTCTGTAGATTTGAATTATGGTGGATTGGTTTATTGCTGATTCGTGTGATTGATAGAAACTTTTTATGTATGTGAAATGATATGAAATGTAGGAAGTTTAGTTTGTCCATGTCTCTTTTGTTCTGTCTTTCAAAAGAAAAATCATCCAATTTCAAACATAGAAAACATCATCTTTTCGTGGATAAATTTATTCTGGATAATGTTTTTGCGGTTTGTTAGTGAATGCCAATTCAAAGTTAATATTTTTGCTGTTTGTTAGGGATGGTGTCAGTGATGGCCAATTTGAAATGGTTTTGAACAATGAATTGGGAGCATTGAAAAAGGTTTGTTTTCTCAAGCGAAACATAGTGGTCTTATATATGAGAAGAACAAATGACACGATACTCTTACGGTTAATCTTAGGAAGAAGAGTCATTTTTTTGATATGAGTTGATGCATTGAAAAAATTTATTTCTCAGGTTTATCTCAATTCATTATTAGTACATATTGTTTGTGGGTCACTTGTCTCACAGACAAGGAGGTCTCAAACTTATTTGGTGATTAGATTATCATCATTATTATTGTGGATTCTGTCTACATAGTCTGGTTATTTGTTTTGCTCTACATGCAGTCTAGTTATTGGTTTGGCTCTACATGCAGGCCATTGAAGCTCTTGGCTGGACTGATCAATCCCAAACATCACAAGCTGAGGAGCCCTCGCAGAAGAGGGTTAGAATAGGCAAGTCACCGAAGGTTACATTCATTGTGGTGCAAAAGCGTCACCACACACGCTTTTTTCCAAATACTGAGAAGAGATGTCCAACTCTTAAAAATGGAAATCTTCTACCGGGTAAACCATTATTGTTTTAGAACGTTGTTATAAGCTTCAAACATTTTGTGTTTGCTCTGCACCTAATGAGTATGTTACTTTGGATGCTGGGATTTACAGGAACTGTTGTAGACTCGGTCATATGCCAACCTAAAATATTTGACTTTTATCTCTGTAGCCATGCTGGAATAAAGGTTTGATTTCTTTTCACCTTATTTCTTTTTTTATCACTCGGTAAAATTTTATCAGGCCATGCCCTGTTTTTAAAACGTTGGGACAAATGTGCAGGGCACTAGTAAGCCAGCTCACTACAATGTACTCCAGGATGAGAATGGCTTCACCCCAAATGATATTCAACGATTGACTAATGACCTGTGCTTCACGTAAGGATTACTATTCAATATGGCAGATAGCTGAGATGACTGCTTCTGTTTCAGAGTATTTTTTCTAGGGAATGTGCTTTTTATTGAAGCACTTTTGAGTGTGAGTCTGATGGAATTGGAATTGTCATGGTTGACGTTCTTTCTTCTAAATTCTCAGTTTGCTAGCTATTTCCTGACATGAACGTATTTTTTAGTACAGTATCCACTGAAGCATGTCCTTATCATGCAAGAGCTGGTTGATTTTGCCTGCTTAATGATCAGGGTAGCAGTTTTAAGTTTGTTTTCCATAAACTAGTATTTTCTCCAAAATGTCTGAGGGTCTCATTTTTGTTATCATCTTCTGGGACAATTGCTTGCTTCATTCTTTTTCGGTCATTGTTAGTACCTTTCGTTATCATCTTCTGAGACAATTGCTTGCTTCATAGCCCCTCGGGTTAATGCATATTTTCCATTAACGGTATTTTGTTATCATTTTCTGGGACGATTGTTTGCCTCATTCGTGCTTATGTTTATGATGGTGGAGGGAGACTCCTATTTCGTTATAATACTAAATCTCCTTTGAAAAAGGACCAATTTTTGGCTTTTTGGATTCGAAGTTTGTAACTGCTACAAACCCACATTGGGTTTCTTTCTGTCTCACATCAAATTATTTTACTTTGGCCTGTTTTTTTAAATTGTTTTGTAAAGGCTTTGTAAGGGGCTTGTTACTTGAAGTAGATTTACTTGGGAGAGGGAATTATTCCAATTTATTGTACAACAATTAAAAACAACCTATGTTGTTTTCATTCACAATTATGTTTTGCATTTTATTTTATTTAATATAAGACGACCTAATTGTTGGCAGTGTATTGTCTATAGAGTGCAGTTTACTTTGGTTTTTGTGTAATTTTGATGAATGGATTCTGTTGTTCCAGGTATGCAAGGTGCACCCGGTCTGTATCAATTGGTAACTCTCAGCACTTTATCCATGTATATATGTGTGTGTGGGGTAATGCTTCAGTGCCTTTTTAGATAGATATTTGGGATTTTATATTTTCTGATTTCCCCGCCGTTTTTGACAGTGCCTGCATGTTATTACGCCCACTTAGCTGCAAAACGTGCTCGTGTGTGGCTTGATTCGGGGATTAGTTCTGAGAGTGGGTCTTTCCATGGTAGAAGCGTATCTGGCATGAGTACTGGCTCAGCAAGTCAAATTCTGTCAGGGCCATTTATGAAGCCATTGCCTCCTGTACATGGCCGCATTAAGAACTCTATGTTTTTTATATAATCTGGCATTATTTCTATGACTAGGGATAAACATTCAGGCATTATTAAATTTTGTTTTTTTCTGGAATTAAATATGCCTTTTACAAACACTCGGGCATTGTAAAATTTTGGGTTTTTTCTTTTGAATTAAATACGCATTCTGCCCGTTTAGAGGACTGTATTTTGCAGTAAATCTAAGAAATGTGGTAGATTAAAGCGGTAGATAGCGTTTTCAAGTAATTCACAATATATCTTATGGGTTTTAGCTTTTGTCCAAGAATGTCCAGCTTTTGTCCAAGAATGTCCATCATTATGCTCAAATTTTGGTAGCAAATGGAGTTGCAAATATTGAAATCTGAATTCTAGAAATGGACGATAGATCCATTGAGATTGTTTATAGAAGACTTTTTGAAGCCAGCGAGTTATTAGATTTTGTTTTACCTGCAATCATATTAATAAACAAATTTACAGTTGCATCGATGGCAAAGAGCATCTACGGTCTCCCATGAAGTAAAATAAGAATAGTCTATTGTATTCGTTTAAGTTCATTGCAACTGTCTGGGACCTAGATATTGTTACCAAAATCCAAAATCAAGCGGCCATTTGTGGTCGATCCTAATTAATCATTATGTGCATTGTTTGCCAACCACAGTATTAACAGCATCATTATCTCTATTGTTTGCCCACCATAGTATTAGCCTTGTTTTACTTTGCGATCTTATACATGAAAAGGAGTTGATTATTCCATTGATTGAATATATCTTTTTGTATACTCTTTATCACTGTTAATCCGAGGAAGTGAAAATGAATTTATTATTCCATCGATTAAATAGGTCCTGTAAATTTTATATGGTTTTTCAATTTATATACTGCTATCGCTGTTAGATCCTGTGAATTTTATATAGTCTCATCAATTTACATACTCTTATCACTGTTAATCTGAGGGCTGGCGCTTATCAAATGCTATTTTACATTAAATCCTGAACATCACTTGATTTAGAACCACCTTAATGTCTTCTTTTTCCTAAAAGTCAAGTGAATGCAAAAACAATGTTATCAATGAAATATTGATAACAATTTCCTCTTCTAGGGTTTCCCTAAAAAGGTGCTATTTTACATTAAATCCTGAACATCACTTGATTTAGAACCACCTTAATGTCTTCTTTTTCCTAAAAGTCAAGTGAATGCAAAAACAATGTTATCAATGAAATATTGATAACAATTTCCTCTTCTAGGGTTTCCCTAAAAAGGTTTTTTAAAAATTTATTGACTTTGTAATTTTAAAATTTTTATTAACTTTTTAATTTAAAAAAAATATTTAATTTTGTAATTTTAAAATTTGGTAAATAAGAGAACCTGTTTGAATTATGAATGATTTATGCATTTTGTTTGAATTTTTCAAAATGATTTATGCATTTTGTTTGAATTTTTCAAAATTAGGTGAATACGATAACTTTTTTCAGAGAGAAAATCATCATGGATTATATTAAGGAAATATAAAGATCTAAATACATGATCAAAATACATGAGAATCGGCAGAAACATAGTCAAACATAATTACAGCTGTATGAGGTGAATACGATAACTTATTTACATGATTTATGCATGTTTAAAAATTCGGTGAATTTTCAAAATTTGGTAAATAAGTGAACTTTGTTTGAATTATTTATGCATGTTTCAATGAATAAGACAACTTGTTTAAATGATTGATCCTTTTTTATTGAGCGTCTTGGTAGAATCATAGGGTATTTGGTGAAGAAGAGAACTTGTTTGAATTAGGGTTTTTTCTTTTCCTAACTAGATTTGGGGAGTTTGTGAATTGTATTAGTTTAGTTTTTTGTTAATTAGATTTGGGAGTTCGTGAATTGGGTTAGTTTTGTTATGTTGAATTATAGGGTATTTGGTGAAGAAGAGAACTTGTTTGAATTAGGGTTTTTTCTTTTCCTAACTAGATTTGGGGAGTTTGTGAATTGTATTAGTTTAGTTTTTTGTTAATTAGATTTGGGTGTTAGTGAATTGGGTTAGTCTTGTTATCTTATACATGAAAAGGAGTTGATTATTCCATTGATTGAATATATCTTTTTGTATACTCTTTATCACTGTTAATCCGAGGAAGTGAAAATGAATTTATTATTCCATCGATTAAATATGTCCTGCGAATTTTATATTGTTTTTCAATTTATATACTGTTATCACTGTTAGATCCTGTGAATTTTATATAGCCTCATCAATTTACATACTCTTATCACTGTTAATCTGAGGGCTGGTGCTTATCAAATGCGATTTTACATTAAATCCTGAACATCACTTGATTTAGAACCACCTTAATGTCTTCTTTTTCCTAAAAGTCAAGTGAATGCAAAAACAATTTTATCAATGAAATATTGATAACAATTTCCTCTTCTAGGGTTCCCTAAAAGGGTCTTTTAAAAATTTATTGACTTTGTAATTTTAAATTTTTTATTAACTTTCTAATTTAAAGAAAAATTTAATTTTGTAATTTTGAAATTTGGTAAATAAGAGAACCTGTTTGAATTATGAATGATTTATGATTGAATGATTTATGCATTTTGTTCGAATTTTTCAAAATTAGGTGAATACGATAACTTATTTAAATGATTTATGCATATTTAAAAATTCGGTGAATTTTCAAAATTTGGTAAATAAGTGAACTTTGTTTGAATTATTTATGCATGTTTCAATGAATAAGACAACTTGTTTGAATGATTGATGCTTGTTGATTGAGCGTCTTGGTTGAATTATAGGGTATTTGGTGAAGAAGAGAACTTGTTTGAATTAGGGTTTTTTCTTTTCCTAACTAGATTTGGGGAGTTGTGGATTGTATTAGTTTAGTTTTTTGTTAATTAGATTTAGGGTTTTTTCTTTTCCTAACTAGATTTGGGGAGTTTGTGGATTGTATTAGTTTAGTTTTTTGTTAATTAGATTTGGGAGTTAGTGAATTGGGTTAGTCTTGTTATGTTGAATTATAGGGTATTTGGTGAAGAAGATAACTTGTTTGAATTAGGGTTTTTCTTTTCTTAATAGATTTGGGGAGTTTGTGAATTGTATTAGTTTAGTTTTTTGTTAATTAGATTTGGGAGTTCGCGAATTGGGTTAGTCTTGTTATGAGGTTAAAGTTTTCCTTGGTGAGTTAGTGTTGCTATGAGGCTAGGGCTTTTCTTAATTTTCCCTAACTAAATTGGGGAGTTTGTGAATTGTATTAGTTTATTTTTTGTTAATTAGATTTGGGAGAGTTAGTGAATTGGGTTAGTCTTGTTATTTTTTGTTGAGTTAGTGAATTGCTACGAGGCTAGAGCTTTTTTTAAATTTCCCTAACTAGGTTTTGAAGAGTTAATGAATTGTTTTATGTTATATGCAACAACTTTATTTTAATTTAACTAGATTTTGAAGAGTTAATGAATTGTTTTATGTTATATGCAACAACTTTATTTTAGTTTATATTGATGATGTTTTCTTGAGGTTATGGTCAACTACTTTATCTTGTATATATTAATAAAGTTTTCAGCTATTCTTATTCATATTAATGAAGTTTCTGGTTATTTAATAGGTTAGTTTTGTTCCAACATGGTATTCTTAGTTTTCGATGGTTTTCATGAATTGTGAATAGAGGATAGTGCTCGATTCCCCATCTGTTTGTGTTCGCCTTGCCAAATTGGCAGAAGTTTTCTTTCCATGAACCGCATACTCTTTTAGTTTTCCATTTGTCCAGCTATAGGTCTGGGTGTTCTCCGTTTGTGTTTCCCTTGCCGAATTGACACAAGTCCTTTTTGCATGTATCCCATACAATAAAGTTTTCCATTTGTCCATGTTAGCTATAGGTTTGGGTGATCCCCTTTCATAAGTAGGTAGTGGACTTCTCACTTTTCCCAAACTCTATTTAAGTTTTCCATTTGTCCATGTTAGCTATAGGTTTGGGTGATCCCCTTTCATAAGTAGGTGGTTGACTTCTCACTTTTAAAAATCAATCCATTTTTTTCAATTAATAGTTTCTTTGCGAACTTGCAAATCATACATGTGCTAATTATTTCCTCACATCAAATTATGAACATGACTTGGGAAAGCATGACCTCTCCCCTTTCATAAGTAGGTGGTTGACTTCTCACTTTTAAAAATCAATCCATTTTTTTAATTAATAGTTTCTTTGCGAACTTGCAATTCATACATGTGCTAATTATTTCCTCACATCAAATTATGAACCTGACTTGGGAAAACATGACCTCAGCTCAATACACTAATTTAAATCCACTGAGATTTGATAAAAGAATATATCTCTAATAACCATTATCATTTTGGAGGAGAAAAATTATGGTGGTGATGCTCTCTTCAGTTGCGGAGGCTGGTATTCGGCCCTAGACCGTCGCTTCTCTCTTCCAGTGTCTTGCAGCTGGAGTCTTTTAGGAATTTCATGGCTTTTGGAACCTCGAGCTCTTTCGCGTGGCTGTCCGCTGCTTCGCTTCTTCAATCAGTGTTGCCCTCATTGACTGCTGGATTCAAATCTTCGTTTCCAATTTTTGTGAAGTGCCGGCCGTCTCCTCAGCGGCCGACTACTTATCGACCCCGATCTCTATTGTTGCCAAGGGTGCTTCGTCTGCGTCCTTGTCAGCTAGTTTAGTCATGCCTACTGTAACAACTTCTGGTGTTATGAGTGTCGTTCCTACCTCAAGCCAAGAGAGCCTCATCTGCCCTTTTGCGGCATTGTGAAATCTGCGTTTGACAGTTCCCCTTGGGGCTCGTTTCCTTCCTCATATCGTGGCATTGCGAGCTCTGTCTCTGGTTCCCATTCCTCTGGGATACCTGTTCTTGATGCTCCTTTGATTGAGGTCCCTTTAGTGGTTGAGCTCCAAGTTTGGCAAATTTTTTCTTAGAAGTTGGATTGATCTGCAGGTTTAATGGTCTGTGGCCATGGCTCGTAGACCTTCATTCTTGGATTTTTGAACAGTGGAAACCCTTAATATCTGACAATTTGAATATATACCCTCTGGCAAGAGGATTCTTCATCTTCATTCCTGGATTTTTGAACAGTGGCATTGCGAGCTCTGTCTCTGGTTCCCATTCCTCTGGGATACCTGTTCTTGTTGCTCCTTTGATTGAGGTCCCTTTAGTGTTCTTGTTGCTGCTTTGATTGAGGTCCCTTTAGTGGTTGAGGCTCTAAGTTTGGCAAAATTCTTCTTAGAAGTTGGATTGATCTGCAGGTTTAATGGTCTGTGGCCGAGGCTCGTAGATCATCATTCTTGGATTTTTGAACAATGGAAACCTTTAATCTCTGACGATTTGAATATATACCTTCTGGCAAGAGGATTCTTCATCTTCATTCTTGGATTTTTGAACAGTGGCATTGCGAGATCTGTCTCTGGTTCCCATTCCTCTGGGATACCTGTTCTTGATGCTCCTTTGATTGAGGTCCCTTTAGTGGTTGAGGCTCTAAGTATGGCATTTTTTTCTTAAAAGTTGGGTTGATCTGCAGGTTTAATGGTCTGTGGCCGAGGCTCGTAGACCTTCATTCTTGGATTTTTGAACAGTGGAAACCCTTAATATCTGACAATTTGAACTTCATTCTTGGATTTTTGAACAGTGGAAACCCTTAATATCTGACAATTTGAATATATACCCTCTGGAAAGAGGGTTCTTCATCTTCCTTCTTGGATTTTTGAATAGTGGCATTGCGAGCTGTGTCTCTGGTTCCCATTCCTCTGGGATACCTGTTCTTGATGCTCCTTTGATTGAGGTCCCTTTAGTGGTTGAGGCTCTAAGTTTGGCAATTTTTTTCTCAGAAGTTGGATTGATCTGCAGGTTTAATGGTCTGTGGCCGAGGCTGGTAGGCCCTTCATTCTTACCATTCTTGGATTTATTGAACAGTGGAAACCCTTAATCTCTGACAATTTGAATATATACCCTCTGGCAAGAGGATTCTTCATCTTCATTCTTGGATTTTTGAACAGTGGCATTGCAAGCTCTGTCTCTGGTTCCCATTCCTTTGGGATACCTGTTCTTGATGCTCCTTTGATTGAGGCCCCTTTGGTGGTTGAGGCACTAAGATTGGCAATTTTTTTCTTAGAAGTTGGATTGATCTGCAGGTTTAATGGTCTGTGGCCAAGGCTCGTAGACTTCCATTCTTGGATTTTTGAACAGTGGAAACCCTTGAAGATTTGAATATACACCCTCTGGCAAGAGGATTCTTTATCTTCATTCTTGGCCTTTTGAACAGTGGAAACCCTTAATCTCTGACAATTTGAATACTCTGGTAGGAGGATTCTTCATCGCCTTTTTTGACAATGTTGAAAAGTGGGCACTGATTTCATATTCTGGTTTGTGGTTTTGGGTAGTGCATGGCTCTCTTTGCAGCATTGGTTCTCCTTTTTCGGCATCAATCTCGACTGCTCCGGTTTGGGCAAGGCTCCCCAACCTTCCTTTGCATATGTGGAACCTTGCTTCTTTGACTATATTTGGTAATGGCTCCCAAACATTCTTTTGCATATGTGGAACCTTGCTTCTTTGACTATATTTGGTAATGCCTTGTACCCTTCCTTTGCATATGTGGAACCTTGCTTCTTTGACTATATTTGGTAATGGCTCCCAAACATTCTTTTGCATATGTGGAACCTTGCTTCTTTGACTATATTTGGTAATGCCTTGTACAAATATTACTGTTGGAGCAAAGATACAAAATATTACCTGAAGCCCACATATGGTCACATGGAAATGCAAAAGTTTTCCTTCTGAAAATAAGTTAACAGGGCCTGGTTATTTACGAACACTGGATCACGAAAACATTTCTTTTTGCTGTAGAGCTTTTCTTTTTGTTATAAAGCTTGCTATGAGACAGGACATTTCCTCAAAAACTGCCCCAAAGTTGGGAAGGGCAAAGCAAATAAAACCTGTCAAAAACCAAGATGGTCCGAGGGCACCACTTCTAAACATTATACACAGTCTAAGGAGGAGGATCCTCCAGTTACTCATTACTCGCAATGAGGTCAATTTGCAAAAAGACATAAGACATTCAGAGTTCAAGATTGATCCTACAAGAGAAGGAGTTTCAGCAGTAAAACAAGTAAAGTCAAGCAGCAGTGTGGAGGCGGAGGTCTCCGACATCACAGTAAAAACTACTAATTCAAATGTTTCTCTGGAAAATTCTCTTGAAAAAAATACTAAAAATACTAGTAATTCAAATGTTTTCTTTGGAAAATCCTCTTGAAGAAAGGAGTTGTGGGCTGATCAACTGGTAAAGTCAAGCAGCAGTGTGGAGGTTTCCGGCACCACACTTAAAACTAGTAATTCAAATGTTTCTCTGGAAAATTCTCTTGAAAAAAATACTAAAAATACTAGTAATTCAAATGTTTCTTTGGAAAATTATCTTGAAAAAAAGTGGTGGGGCTGATCAACTGTTTTTGGACAATACTAAAAATACCAGTAATTCAAATGTTTCTGTGGAAAATTCTTTTGAAAAAAGAGTTGTTGTGGGCTGATCAACTGTTTTTGGACAAGGGCAAGAACATTGCTTCAAAATTCAATTGATCAACTGTTTTTGGACAAGGGCAAGAACATTGCTTCAAAATTCAATTCCTCTTTCCGAAAAGGCTTCCACCTGCGTTGATCAGTGAGAAGTGGAAGATACTTCTTTGGGTCAAAAGAATAAAATTGCCATTAGAGGTCACTCAAAGAATGATGGCATGTTAGACTCCATCATGTTAAGACTAGTTTGAAAACTTGGGTTGAACCAAAGTGATGGCATGTTAGACTCGTTTGAAAACTTAGGTTGAACCAAAGTGGAATGGATTGCAGATGAAAAACAGTTCTCCAAGGAAAACGAAAAGTAATACAAAGCTAAAATGATTCTAAGTTGAGAATGGATTGCAGATGTTTTTGGATTTTAGCGGGGTCTTTTGGAAAGTTTTCAGTTGAAATGGGAACATTTAGTTTTGTACTGAGGAGTTCCCGTGTATGGATTTGGGTTAATCCTGCATGTTCAAGCCCAAATGTTCAAAGAATTCCGGTACTCCTTATTCTCGGAAGAATTGGAAAGTTTTCAGTTGGAATGAGAACATTTTTCTTGTACTGAGGAGTTCCCTTGTATGGATTTGGGTTAATCTGGTGTATTCAACCCCAAATCTTCAAGAAATTCTGGGACTTCTTATTCTCGGAAGAATTGTAACGATTTTGAATCAGATCCCTGTTGAGATTTTCTGTTTTATTAAATTTGGGAAAAATCTCATGTATGTGACAACAATAGGATTAGTTGCTATATTAGCTCCAGTATTTTTTGAGGAGGAGTTAATGCATTCTATATTTGTTGTGAGGGAATTTATGATTCAGTTTTATGCTCGAGCTATATAGAAATGTAATTCCGTAGAGGATTGGAAGAGTGTGTGTAAAATGTGTAGAGAAAATAGGGAGAGCTGAGAGTATGTGTGAAGAATTAGAATTGTTGTAATCTCTTTTGAATAATAAGATTGCCGATGCCTTTGTTCTGGTGGACGTAGCCCAGATTGGTTGGGTGAACCACGTTAAATCTCTGTGTTATGGTTTTGTGAGGTTTTTTGTATATGCTGTGTATGTTTATTTTTATTTCAGCTGCGCTTTGTTAAGTCTAACAAGTGGTATCGGAGCGGCGCAGCAGAGCGTGGAGGGCCCATAACCTAGAAGTCTCTGGTTGTGGAGTTGGTGCGTGTGACAGATCGGCTGAAGGTGGAGTTTCGGCAATTGGCGCGGTTTTAGCAGAGACAGTCGTGCCAATTTCTGATAGTGAACGGATTGGCACGGTTGATTTTGGAACAGAAGCGCCAATTTGCGCGGATCCGAGTTTAATACTCGCGCCAGAGCTTCATTATTCCGATTGGCGCGGAATCCACTGGTTTAAGTGTGTGAATATTTTGTCACTTGTACGGATTTTGCTCTGGCGCGGAGCAATTGCTGTCAAAGGAGCGCCAGGCAGTGGATTGTGTTTTAGGCGGGGGTTTTCTGTTGTCAAGAAGCACCTGGCAGTTTTTTTTTTTTTTTTTCTCTGTTGAAGTTGCAATTTTTGTTTTTCTTTTTAAATTGTGATTACACGGTACGACAGAGGCATTTTTTAATTTGGAATTGGAGATTTTTTGATTCAACATGGAAAAAACTCAAAGCGCTCGTTTTGAGATCGAGAAGTTCAATGGCAAAAATAATTTCGAGATCTGGAAGTGAAGATGCATAATTTGCTTGTGCAACAAGGCGTGGCGAAGGCGTTGTTGGGAAAATCCAAACAGCCTTACCCCATGACAGATGATGAATGGAATGAATTGGATGGAAGAGCTCTGAGCGGTATTCGGGCGGATGATGTTTTGTTTAACATCGTGTCAGAGAAAACTGCTGCTGGTTTGTGGACAAAGCTTGAGACGCTGTACATGACAAAATCCTTGACCAATAGGATTCTTCTTAAGCGACAATTGTACAGTGTGCGCATGAAGGTACAACTATTATTGATCATTTGAATGTCTTTAATACTCTCATGGTGCAATTAGAAAGTGTAGAAGTAAAATTTGAATCAGAAGATAAAGCTATAACTTTATTGTGCTCGTTGCCCGAGTCATGGGATCATTTTGTTATTTCTATAAGTCTAAGTATATCATAAACCCTTGAATTTGATGATATTGTTGGAGCTTTGTTGTCCGAAGAGACAAGGAAGAGGTCGAATTCTGAAACCTCTACATCAGAAGCAATGATGGCTAGAGGTCGTTCTAGAGAAAGACGCTCCAGTAAGCACAGCGACTCGCGTTCAAAATCGAAAGGGAAGAACAGTAAGGTAAAGTGCTGGTTTTGTGGCAAATCGGGACATTTGAAGAAGGACTGTTGAAAGAGACAGCAAGCATCCAAAGAAGACTCTTCAACAACGAAGCAAGAAGCAAACACGACAAATACAGGTTCAACATCCAAGACAGGTATGAGTGATGAAGTGTTATTAGTTGATTTGTCTAGTCATGATCAACATTGGCTGTTAGATTCTGGTGCATCAAATCACATGTGTATTCATAGGGAATGGTTTAAAACATATAAACCAATCAATGATGGAATAGTTTACATGGGAAATGATGCCACATGCAATATTGTGGGAATTGGAATTGTTCAACTTAAAATGTTTGATGGGACAAATAAAATTTTCACTGATGTAAGACATGTACCTGAACTAAGGAAAAACCTCATTTCATTAGGAGTACTGGACACAAATGGATATAAAACCTTTATTCAAGGTGGAGTAATGAAAATTTATAAAAGAATTTTACTAGTAATGAAAGCAAAGAAGGTTGGAAATCTTTTTCAGTTAGAAGGAAGAATAGAGTCAGATTATGTTTCTATAGTGTTTGAAAATGACAGTTATTCTATTCGTTTATGGCATCAAAGGTTGGGCCATATGAGCGAAAGAGGATTAAAGATTTTATCTGATCGCAAGTTACTTCCTAATCTAAAGTCTGTTAAGTTAGATTTCTGCAAACATTGTCTATTTGGGAAACAAAGCAAGCAGAAGTTTCAAATTGGGAAACATACTAGTAAGGGAATCCTTGATTATATCCATTCTGATGTTTGGGGTCCGTCTCCTACAACCTCATATGGAGGTTCGTCATATTTTGTATCTTTTATTGATGATTTCTCTAGAAACGTGTGGGTCTACATGTTAAAGAAGAAGTCTGATGTGTTTACAGTTTTCAAACAGTTTAGAGCATTAGTTGAAAACATCACTGGAAGAACTATTAAATGTTTAAGAACTGACAATGGTGGTGAGTTTACTTCAAAGGAATTTGATAATTATTGCAAGGAAGCTGGGATCGAAAGACATAAAACCACTGTGTATACTCTTCAGCAAAATGGAGTCGCTGAACGCATGAACATGACTCTTTTAGAGAGAGCAAGAAGTATGCTGAGTAACGCCAATTTGCATAAGGAATTGTGGACATAAGCAGTTGCTACAGCTTGCTATTTGATAAATCGATCATCATCAACTGCAATAGGATGCAAAATTCCTCAAGAGGTATGGAAAGGTCATCCTTGCGATTATTCTAAACTGAAAGTTTTTGGTTGTGATGCATATGCTCTAGTTCCAAAACATCAGTGTTCTAAATTAGATCCTCAATCAAAACGATATATCTTTGTTGGATATGGTGATGGGACTAAGGGATATAGATTGTGGGATCCTACTACTCACAATATCATCATTAGCAAAGATGTTAAATTTAACGAATCCTCACTTGAAAGTTCAGATGTAGATGATAAAGTGAAACAGGATAATGTATCTAAGCATCAACACATTCAATTTGAAACCAGTCCAAATGTTGATGATGATCAAGATGAACGTGGTTTGGATGTAAGTCATCAACAAGTTTCAGATGCAGGTCATGAACAAGTTTCAGATGTAGATCATGAACATGATTCAGATGCTGATCATGAAGAAATTCCTACAGATACTAATCAACCAATTGTGGAAATACCAGAAACATCTTTAAGGAGGTCCACGAGAATTAAACGTCCTCCTAGAAGGTATGATGATTATGTTACTTCAGTTGCTTTAACCGCTAACGATGATGAACCTTTGTGTTATCAGGAAGCTGTAGAAGGTTCAAAAAGTGAGAAGTGGAAAGAAGCTATGAAGGACGAGATGATGGCATTACACAAGAATGACACATGGCATCTGGTAGAACTTCCTAAAGACAGAAAAACTGTGGGATGTAAATGGGTGTACAAATTGAAAATGGGTGTTGATGGTTCAAAGGACAGGTACAAAGCAAGGCTGGTCGCGAAAGGTTTTTCTCAGAAAGCAGGCATTGATTTTCATGAGATATTTTCACCAGTTGTAAAAATTGTTTCAATTCGAATGGTATTAGCATTAGTGGCTTTGCTTGATTTAGAATTACAACAACTAGATGTTAAAACTGTAGTTTTACATGGAGATTTAGATGAGGAAATTTACATGGAACAACCGGAAGGGTTTGTTCAAGATCGCAACAAGAAATTTGTTTGTAGGCTCAAGAAATCATTGTATGGTCTGAAGCAATCGCCTCGACAATGGTACAAGAAGTTTGATTCTTTCATGTTGAGTCAAAATTATATAAGAAGTGAATATGATCATTGTGTTTACTTTAAGAAATTAAGTAATGGCATGTTCATTATCTTAGTGTTGTATGTTGACGATATGCTTTTAGCAAGCAAAAGCACAACATAGATCAACAGGTTAAACGCTCAGATGGCTAAAACATTTGATATGAAAGATATAGGAGCAGCAAGACAAATTTTGGGCATGGAGATTTTCAGAGACAGGAGCAATGGTAAGCTGTGGCTATTACAACAGAAGTATATTGAGAAAATACTCTTGAGGTTTGGTATGAACAATGTGAAACCTGTCTCAGTTCCTTTAGCTTCCCATTTTAAGCTTTCTTCAAGTTTATGTCCTAGTACAAATGAAGAAAAGGAATATATGTCTCGAATTCCATATGCCAATGTAGTAGGTTGTTTAATGTATGCGATGGTTTGTACTCGACCAGATATTTCACATGCGGTTGGGGTTGTTAGCAGGTATATGGCAAATCCAGGAAAAGAACACTGGTCAGCAGTGAAATGGGTGCTTTGGTATTTGAGAGGCACGAGTGATTATTGTATCACTTATAACAGAAGTAGTGAATTTGTTTGCGGATATGTTGATTCCGATTTTGCAGGGGATTTGGATAAGAGAAGGGCAACTTCAGGGTATGTCTTTACTCTTGCAGGTGGAGCTATTAGCTGGATGTCAAAGCTATAGAATATTGTGGCTTTATCCACCACTGAAGCAGAATACATAGCTGCTTCACATGCTTGCAAAGAAGCGGTTTGGTTGAAAGGTTTGATTGGTGAGTTTGGCAGGTTACAGGACAACATCAAGCTATTTTGTGATAGTCAAAGTACAATTCATTTGGCTAAAAATCCAGCCTATCATAGTAAATCAAAGCATATACCTATGAAGTACCATCTTGTAAGACAGGTTATCACTGAAAGGGGTGTTTCTCTTGAAAAGGTGCATACAAAGGAAAACTGTGCAGACATGTTCACGAAACCAGTTTTGTTAGAGAAGCTGCGTTGGTGTCTGGCTTCTCTTGGCTTGCAGAAAAGATAAAAATAATAAATGAACAGGGCATCAGGCTAATTGTTGTCAAGGTGGAGATTGTTGAGATTTTCTGTTTTATTAAATTTGGGAAAAATCTCATGTATGTGACAACAATAGGATTAGTTGTTATATTAGCTCCAATATTTTTTGAGGAGGAGTTCATGCATCCTATATTTGTTGTGAGAGAATTTATGATTCAGTTTTATGCTCCAGCTATATAGAAATGTAATCCCGTAGAGGATTGGAAGAGTGTGTGTAAAGTGTGTAGAGAAAATAGGGAGAGCTGAGAGTATGTGTGAATAATTAGAATTGTTGTAATCTCCTTTGAATAATAAGATTGCCGATGCCTCTGTTTTGGTGGATGTAGCCCAGATTGGTTGGGTGAACACGTTAAATCTCCGTGTTATGGTTTTGTGAGGTTTTTTGTATGTGCTGTGTATGTTTATTTTTATTTCAGTTGCGCTTTGTTTAGTCTAACAATCCCATCTTTATTAATATAATCTCTTTACCCTTTCTATAAAAAAAAGCAAATTACAAGCTTGTACTTGTTATTTCAAACTTCTGTACTTGTTATCTAGTAAACTTTTTTTATCATGATTTTTTAATCTGAATGCCTTGATGCATATATCCATGTTAGTAAATTACAAGCATTCTTCCTTGGTTTGTATACTTATTCTGGTTATGTTAAACTGTACTTTGTTATTTGGTAGATAATTCTTTCCAACTCACATTTTAAACATCATTTCCTCTGGAAAGCAAGTATAATGCTGATAGCATAAAAGTTACTTTATGGCTAGCTTCGGAGAAGCCGATGCAATTATACGTCGATTAACACGTTGGCCAAGATAACCGCCATTTTCCAACCTTGAAAGACGGTTGATCTGGTGCTGCCTTCGAAGTAGCTGGAACATGCAAACAAAGTAATAATGATTTGATTTACTTTTAGGCATTCGTTTGGATATTGATAAATTTATTTTATCTTAATATACTATTTGATTTACTATTGATTACTTACAAGTTGTTCGCTTGTGTTCAATGGGTATCTATCTCTCCTTAAATTTCCTTTTCGTGTAGAACCACCACTCTTTAAAGTATTGATCCCTATTGCTGTCTGCTTGAGAAGTACACCACTATGACATTGTTCACTTCTGGTACAGGGAATGATGAGTCCACTTGACTATTTCTAATTTACCCCGGAATACAATCAAAATCAGAGTTACTCCCGTTGCCCAAATCATTATGACTTTACACATTAACACGGTTTCTTTGAAAACATTACCTTCTTTTTTCTTTTTTCTTTCTCCCTACCATTTATGAGTTTTCCAAAGTTTGTGGCAGCCCTTTAATTTAAGAAGTCTTTTTAGATGATGGTGTCAGATTATCAGTTATCAGTGCTCGCATGTGTTTCACTATGTGAGACCACCTTAAATCTTATCAACAAAGATATTTGCCCATGTCAATTAATGGGAGTTCATTGTGGAATTCGAAAGAGAAACTTTCAAAGACACTAGAACTTATCTCAACTATAAGGTTGAATCTAATAGATTTTTCACTCTTGCAATGTTGTATAGAATTTATGTTTCTCAACCACGAGTCGAGATTCTTTCATGTTAATTCACAACTTTTGCTTCTTTTTTTCAGCTGTCTACCAAATGTTGAATGTTAGCACTCTCTAAATTTCCCTAAGCTGAGGAGAGAAATTCCAAAGGTAACTACATGCGACTTTTAGGTTAGGTTCCAACCCTACTAGATTTGGAGAGGGCTCTCTCACTAGGGTTTTACTTAGTGAATCAAGTGACTGAAATCTCTTGATATTTTAAGAAGTCTTTTTAGATGATGGTGTCAAATTATCAGTTATCAGTGCCTACATGTTTTTTCACTATGTGAGACCACCTTAAATCTTATCAACAAAGATATTTGCCCATGTCAACTAATGGGAGTTTATAGTGGAATTTGAAAGAGAAACTTTCAAAGACACTTGAACTTACCTCAACTATAAGGTTGAATCTAATAGATTTTTCACTTTTGCAATGTTGTATAGAATCTATGTTTGTCAACCATGAGTGGAGATTCTTTCATGTTAATTCACGACCTTTTGTTGTTGTTGTTTTGTTTTTGTTCAACTGTCTACCAAACATTGAATGTTAGCACTCTGTAAATTTCTCTAGGCCGAGGAGAGAAATTCCAGAGGTAACTACATGCGACTTTTAGGTTAAGATCCAACCCTACTAGCCTTGGAGAGGGCTCTCTCACTAGGGTTTCACTCAGTCAATCAAGTGACTGAAATCTCTTGATCTTACGCTGGCTATAAGGATAAAAAAAAGTGAATTTATGTTGTTTGAAAGTAGGTGAAAGAAAGAAGATCCACTTTGAATAGACTTAGTATAGTTAATGATTCAAGTGAATAAGGGATGATGATGGTATTTTGAGCAGGGGCAGAATATGCAACTCTGTTGATAATTAACCAAGTTTGGTTGTAGTGGGTGAATGAATGCAACATCAAGAGGGGACAATAAGAGCATCAAACTATGGATGAATTTAAATTGCCATTAGAAGAAAATGAAACACATGAATGTTCACCTAATATAAAATAGAGTACAAAGTGAATTTTGCAAAATTCCTTTAAGCTGAGCATGAAGAATTGTTTTCACACCATGGAAACATAAGAAACGTTGATAGCAAAGAGAATACACGTACCAACAGACATCTGACATAAGAATCCCCATCAAAACACCTTTTTCCTTCTTTTATTCACTTGAGAAAATGATACAAAAACACAAAACTTGCAGACTAGCCTCTTCACACTACCAACCCAAGCTATTTTCCATGTTTTTACATCATTATAGACAATGAGGAATTTGGATTACCACTCTAGGTTATTGAATTCACTTCATAAAAGTCAAATGGTCTAGATGTAATGCATCTTTACTTGTGCAAAAAAAATAGAAATTACTATATCAAGACTAATATATTTTAGAAACATCAACAAAGTTGGAATTTATCGACACATGACTTTGAAATTAAAACTACATGACTTCAAACTTATCTATGCTTATCCAATAACCAAAATTACTTCCAGAAGTTCTACAGTTTGAAATTTCGCAAAATAAATTGGCTAATATGTTTGTACAATAGAGTCTGAATTTATGGAAACATAGGGTTTAAAGACGAGCTCATATATCCTGAATCCTGGCAGCGGTTACAAAACCAAAAGAGGTTTTTGATATGAGAGTGTCATTGAGAGAAGCCTTTCTTAGTTTCCAAAAATTCCTCTCCAACTCCTCACAATATGCGCCCAAACATCATAACTAAAACATGAAATGACAAAACCTGAAAAATAGACTCTAAAGATGCATTTAAATATTTCAATATATGACACTTGCGTAGAAATTGAAGGATTTTTTTGTATTTTGGCCCCTGCGTGGAAAAAACCTCTTCCAGTTTTTCAAATTTTGTTTCCATTTGGTCATAAAGCACTTTTTAAAATGATGGCAAAAACAATGAGTTTCATAACAAATTCGTAGCAGAGTGTGGCAAACTTCCATGGTTGATATGGTTGTAGAACTTTCTTAGAAAAACATAGCAAATGGGTATGTTTGGAATGACAGTGTGATGGTGTAGAACCTCTGAAGTAGTTTTTTCAATGGTTGCAGACCTTCAAGATAACTGGCTCTAACTTGCGCAATCGATGAGCGACGATTGTTTCCCACGAGCTTTGAATATTCCCTTTCCCCTTCAGCTTTTGAAACCTTCTTGCACCTTGACACAACTCTAGAATTCAAAATGAATCACATATGAGGGAGAATGAGAGAGGTTCAAGGAAATTTGAATTTTATGCCACCCAAAACTATTTTGTTTTCATGATGGTGGTTTTGAACGATGACATGAGATGGTACTTTTACAATCATGAGTAGGACATGACACTGACCGACTTCATAACTAACTCTAAAGGACTTATATGACGGACATGACCTCCGCAACTGACTTATAATAATTTTAACCATTCATGATTACTAGTTTTTAATGATGACTCCTCATGAACCCTTCATGACCTTACAAATTCGAATTAAGGCTAATAGACTCCTTTTTGACACAAATATTTACAATGACCTTTTGACAAAATTGACTTTTTTGTACAAGGACCCTTTAGACTATGAGACACAGTGATTCATAAGCTAAACTTTACAAAGTAAACCCTAGAATGAAATAGTAAGATAGACATATTTGATTCTTAGATTATAAGACTTTAACATTAGTTCTAATGGGGATGACAACCTCCTAGTGAGGTGCCAAGAACACTGCAGACTAGTAGCCATTGGGCCATGGTTCAAACACAAAAAGACTAAATTGACTATGAATGACTTGACTTTTACCTTATATATGGCAGTAGACCACCGAGACCTTAGGGCTTTCACTTCGGGCTTCAAATCCCAATGATGGCCACTCACACTTGTAGTACTTGGAAAATAAAATGGTAAGTACAATGGAGTGTTGGATCAGCTGAATCTCAAGTGAGAGAGTGTTTTAGCAACCTACCATTGACATACCTCTCCTCTAAGTAGTTTATCTGTCAAGTCCTTTAGCAAGTAAGCATTGTTCCCATGGAAAACAACAATTTTGAAGGGCCCCTTCCACAAATTCTCAAACTTCCTGTGCTTTCTTTTCTCCTCATTCGTGGCATTCCATTTTAACACTAAGTCTCCAATCTGAAAATCATTTGCATTAGTTCTCTTCTTTGCTACAATCTGCAAACTACAACCCTATTCTGCAACCAAAACCAATGTACAAGCTGAAAATGATACTGCTCAATAACTGCTAAAATCAAACTGAAAATATTACATCCCAAATTGAATAAATGCTCGCCCAATGAGCTTATTTATATACATACCAATCTACCCTAACAACTAAGAACCAAATGCTTGATTCAAGCAATATGAAACCTCCATTATAACCAATCAAAGAGCTTATCCAATACCTAGGCTCCTTGACTATGCTTAAGTGGACCATTTATTGGGATCTCAGAATAAAAATTGAATCCATGCTCCATAGAAAACACAAAAATTGCCTTAAATGATAACTGCAATAGACTTACTATTGAATCTTGAAAATAATGATAAATCACCTCTTTTGATGACTACAGAAAATCAACAAAAAAATCCTTGAAAACACAAAACATTATCCCATCTTGACAATCCAAAGGATAATCTTCATTCAAAATTAGTCCTTGTTCTATCCTTTCATGCTCAAGTTCAAATTCAAAGAAAATGGAATCAACATGTTTGTCTATAAAAATGTCCAAAATTTACTTTTTTCAAATATGATAGCCATATTATGTATGTTTGGATTGTTCTTTTGTTGATCAAACAATTTTGTTGTGGTCTCATTAGATAACTTTGTTTGAAAAATATCATTTTGATTTTCATGATAAGAGACAATTTTTGGCACCTAATCCTCTTGTAAATGTGGAACGTTGCCAACATGAACTAGTTCACTACTTGCATCTTGATCACACAAAAACTGACAAACTGGCTCCAAATCTTCACCTATCTCAAGAGAAAGGACATGAATATCTACACCAAGTTCTTGATTGATTTCATCTTCAGCTAAGAGAAACTGTTGTTTGTTGTAAGTTTTCTTGAATGTGATGGAAACAAGTTTCTATTATTCCATCTCGATGAAAAGATAACTTGAACAAAGCTTTTTCAATTTCATCATACATTAAATCCCGATCATAAATGTCAACTTCCATATGTTGAATAAGATCATCAAACTTTCCATAAAATTTTTCTATCAACACTATAGAAGGGTAATTTTGCTTCTAATTAAAAGAAATCCTTAAGCGAACATAGACTAGCAACTGGCAATCCTTCATACCATGATTTTGCGTTGTCCTCCAAGGTTTCTATTAAACACATACATGACAGAAACAAAAGATGAATGATAGGCATGAGAGAGTATCTATTATTAACAAATGATATACATTTATAGTACATTTACATGACTTTTGGTTTCATATTCCAAGGTATTTTGGACTTCCTTATAGTATTCAGCGTCCACACCAACCCTCAGAGGATTGGGTGTCCAACATTCCCTCCCTTAATCCGAAGGGTTATGTATGAGTCCAAGAAGAGAGCTGTAATACAAAATGTGCAAAAATGCATGGCAACACTACGCTGAATGTGCTCTCTGAAATGTTGGTATAAAGGGCGGTGGTTTAAGGATGATCAACAACACTGGAATGCTTAGTGCAGTTCCGGGAACCCTTCCAAGTCTGGCATGAAGCTCAGGTCTTTTGCTAGAGGAAGTGCTCCTTATGTTTTGAAGAGAAAAACCTTCAACCATGAAAGGGAGTGTTGGGTCCCTATAATACTAGTGATTACCCCATTAATATTGTAGTTGCATCCCTTATTAATATTGTTGTGCCCCTATTATCCCCATATTGTTATTACTATGCCCCATAGAATCCCTCTATTGTTATTTTTGTGGCGTTATATTATTATTGTTAGGTCCGCTGGGTTATATTGTGACTCCTTAGACTCCTATATATAGAAAGGAGGTTTTGTCATTTGAATCATCCAAGAATTGTTCATTTATGTAATGTAAAGGAGGTTGCCACCTCGAAGAGGCTGAATTCTAAGGCGCTGATCTATCTTTTCTTGAGCTGGTTTCATAACATTTGGTATCAGAGCTTTGGATTCTAGGGTTTCGCTGCTCTAAACAGGGCATCGTGGAATTTTCGCTATAACTTTTTTTCTGCGATGTTTCAGAAGCTAAAAAAAAAAACTAATTTGAGAAGAAATCACGTTAAATCTCAGATTCAAATTTCAGAGCTTTTCGCTCTATATTTGCGGAGATATGATCTGAGGAAGTTGGTTTTTTTGCAGACTCTTGAATTACATTCCAAACAGGTGACTTGGGGAAAATCGTCATAACTTTCTCTTTGAGCATCGGATTGAAATTTCGTAAGAAGGTACAGAAAGAGGATGGACTATAGTTTCTTGTATATATTTTTCAGATCCAAAGGTTGAAACAGTGACTCGTGGCACGTCGTACAAGTTCGCTCTACTGAACTAGTCTATAATCAGGTCATTATGGGAGATTTTGCATAACTCTTCCTTGGAGAATCCAATTTGGATCAGACAAGTGGCATTGGAAAGAGGACATAGAGGGATACTGCAGGTTGCAATTCCAGAACTAGATGATCCGAAATTACAGAGATACATCAGAGGCAATATCGACCTCCTACAAAGTAAAAAAAGGTGTGTAGATTCTTTTAACTTTTTGCTTAAGATTGGTTTTAAAATTTATTTTGAAGGAATTCAAAGGGCTTAGTAGAACATTATTATCAGTAACTGATGCCCCGAGGAAAGAAAATGCAAACACCTAGTAAGCAACCTGAAATCTCTAGCATGACTCATAAAGAAGAGAAAGAAACGCTACATGATATATCAAAATTACAAGAACAAGTGCAACAAATGTCACGTTCACAAAAGTTAACAGAAGCTAAGATAAATGGCATGGAATCTAAGATAAAGGGCATGGAAGCTAAGATGGATGATTTGAAGATAGATTTGAAGAAAGACATGGCAGATTTGAAGACAGACTTGGCAGATTTGAAGACAGATTTGACAAATTTTCTACAAGAAATACTTACTAATGGTGAAAAGGCTGTAAAGGAAACTCATGATGCAAACAAAAGAAATGTTAATAATGATTTCATAGACTCTAATGTGGGATCGAAGACCCACCATATTCCAAAAATCGATATGAGGAAGTTTGATGGCAAGGATCCCGCAACATGTATATTGCAAATGGAGCAATTTTTCGATCTCAATAATGTGCAAAACACACAAAAGGGACATATTGCAACTTTATATTTGGAACCAAATCAGTTTGTATGGTATCAATGGCTTTGCTCTCGTAAACAAATTATCACTTGGGCAATTTTTACGGAAGAATTGACAGCACAATATGAGGATACAAAAAACAACACTTTTTTTAGCCAATTGATAAGTCTCAAACAAAAGCGTTCAATAATGGAGCACATTGAGGAGTTCCAAAGATTGAACATAAGGGTAAAAAATATTCCAGAGGAGCATAGGATTGATGTGCTCATAGGGAATTTAAAGGATAATATCCAACATGATGTTCGCCTTTGGGAACCTGATTCATTAGAGAAGGCATTCAGGTTAGCAAGAAAAATAGAAAGCAAAATTCTGGCAACCAGGAAGCATACCACTCACAACTATAAAGATGGAAGTGTTGTTGCCCCTAGTCTTCCACAACCTATAAGGTTGACACCACAACAATTGGAAGAAAAAAGAGCAAAAGGGCTTTGTTACAGTTGTGATAACAAATACAGTAAAGGTCATAAGTGTGCTGAGAAGAAATTATTCTACATAGATGGCGAAGAGGAAGAAGAAAAGGAGCAAGAAAGGTCAAAAGAAGAGGATATACTCCAGGAACAAAGCCTAGATAAAGAAGAAATGAATTCGACCATATCTTGTAATGCATTGGCTGGAATTACCATTCCTCAAACCATCAAGATAGAAGGACAAATCAAGAAGAAAAAGGTAATAGTGTTGATTGATACAGGAAGTACCCACAATTTTATTGATTGTAAGGTAGCAAAAGAATTGAATTGCTTCTTATATCCAGCACTAGAGTGTCAAGTGATGATGGTTGCAAATGGAGGAACAATAAATTGCTCTAGAAAGTGCCATAATATCAAGCTATCGATGGGAGAATATTTATTGACTATTCCAATGCTTTCCATTCCAATGGGAGGGGCTGATGTTCTATTAGGAGTCCAATGGCTACAATCCTTGGGTACAATAGCTTTTAATTTTCAAGAACTTTTCATGAAATTTTCTGTGGAAGGAAAGGAAGTTGAATTAAGGGGTATTGCAGGGAAACCGGGAAAGATAATCAGCTTTAATGGTATGATAAAGCTTCTAAAAAAGGAACAAAGGGGTGTAATTGCACAATTATGTTCGCTAGATGTTTCCACATTGGAATCATCTATTTCTCCATATCTCCAAAAAGTTTTGAACAATCATTCCAAGGTATTTTAGACTCCCAAAGGTCTCCCGCCTATTCGTGATCATGATCATGCTATTCATCTGATTCCAGGAAGTGTTCCTCCAAACATCAGGCCGTATAGATATCCCTATGCCCAAAAGAGTGAAATTGAACGTATGGTTGCAGAAATGCTATAGGCTAGGATAATTCAACCGAGTCAAAGTTCTTTATCTTCTCCAGTAGTATTAGTGCACAAGAAGGATGGATCATGGCGCATGTGTCCGGATTATAAGGAGCTCAACATGCTAACTATTAAAGATAAGTTTCCCATTCCTATCATTGATGAATTATTGGATGAATTGCATGGATCAATTTACTTCACCAAGTTGGATCTTTGTTCAGGATATCATCAAATTAGAATGAAGACTGAAGACATTCCAAAAACAACATTTAGAACTCATGAGGGTCATTATGAATTTTTGGTCATGCCTTTTGGCCTTACCAATGCACCTTCAACATTTCAAGGTTTGATGAATTCTATTTTCAAACCATTCCTTAGAAAATTTGTGTTAGTATTTTTTGATGATATACTAATCTACAGCGAGTCTTGGAAGGATCATGTTGAACATGTTGACAGGGTGCTACATCTATTGGAGGAGAAACTATTATATGCAAAAAGATCCAAATGTTTCTTTGGAGTACAAGAGGTGGAATATCTGGGTCATATTGTATCTCATGAAGGAGTTAAGGTAGACCCTAGCAAAATTAAAGCCATTAAGGAATGGAAAATCCCCACATCCATAAAGCATCTACGAGGATTTCTCGGGTTGACAGGGTATTATCGCAAGTTTGTTAAGAATTATGGGAGAATAACAACACTTCTAACAACATTATTGTAGAAAGATGCATTTTCATGGACTCCGGAAGCAACAAATGCCTTCAAACTTCTTAAAGAGGCAATGTGCCAAGCACTAGTTTTAGCTACACCGGACTTCACAAAAACCTTTATCATGGAATGTGATGCTTCAGGAAATGGAATTGGTGCTGTTTTAATGAAATATGAAAGACCCATTGCTTTTGAAAGTTGTCCAATCAAGGGAAAGTTTTTACACAAAGCTATTTATGAGAAGGAAATGTTGGCAATACTCCATGCACTTAAGAAATGGCGACCCTATCTAATGGGAAGACACTTCAAGGTAAAAACAGATCATGATAGCCTTAAATACTTTTTAGAACAAAGATTATCCTCTGAAGAGCAACAAAAGTGGGTCACAAAGATGTTAGGCTATGACTTTGAAATCATCTACAAAAAAGGGAAGCAAAATGTGGTGGCAGATGCACTCTCAAGAAAGGATGAGGATGTGGAAGCATTGTTGTGTGCCATTTCTATTATCCAACCAGATTGGATAAACGAAGCAGGGGAGGAATGGAAGAATGACAAAGAAGTGTGGGCACTTATTTGAAAATTACAACAAGATTCCAGTACGTTTGATACATTTAGCTGGCAAAATGATTCTTTATGGTACAATTATCGCTTAAGAATTCCCAACTAAAACAAAAGATTCTTATGGAATTGCACACTTCTCCCTTAGGAGGGCACTCAGGGTTTTTAAAAACTTACCACAGGGTTAAGAAGGAATTTTTTTGGGATGGCCTTAAATCGGATATGCAAAAATTTGTGGCAGAATGTTTGGCTTGCCAACAAAATAAAGTTGAAACAATTAAGACACTGGGTCTATTACATCCTTTATCCATTCCAAGCCAACGTTGGGAGGAGGTTTCAATGGATTTTATCACAGGTTTATCCAAGTCTGAGGGAAAGAGTGTCATCATGGTGGTAGTTGACAAACTTACTAAGTATGCACACTTTTGTGCATTATCACATCCATTTAAAGCCAGTAAAATATCTACTGCATTTATGGAAACAATTCAAAAGCTACATGGAAACCCAAAGATTATTGTAAGTGACAGAGATCCCATTTTCACTGGAAATTTTTGGACAGAATTATTTTCTTGTCTTGGTACTCAGTTAGCTCATAGCTCATCTTATCATCCTCAATCTGATGGGCAAACTGAGATAGTAAACAAATGTTTGGAAGGATATCTTTGTTGCGTTGTATATGATAAACAGACACAATGGGTCAAATGGTTGCCTCTTGCTGAATGGTAGTATAACACACACTTCCATACAGCAACAAAAATGACCCATTTATGGCACTTTATGGATATCAGCCACCATCCATCACATCATATTTAAGAGAAAATTCTAAGGTTCAAGCAGTGGAACATCACATTGAACATCAACAACAAGTCCTGCAAATCTTAAAGGATAACCTCGTGTTGTCACAAAATAGAATGAAACAACAGGCAGATCAACATCGCAGCGAAAGAAGCTTTGATTGTAGGTGATTGGGTATTCCTACGACTACAACCATATAAGCAGATGTCCCTCAAGCAAGCTAAGAAGGATGATAAATTATCACCAAAGTATTATGGTCCGTACAAGGTGTTGCAAAAGATTGGTACTATGGCATACAAATTAGAGCTTCCTGCAGCTTCTCGATTACACCCAATTTTCCATGTTTCATGTTTAAAGAAGGTTATAGGCGACAAGCTCCTAGTTCAAACAATATTGCCAGAACTTGATGAGGAAGGAAAAATTATATTGGAACCGAAAGCAGTCATAGAAACAAGAACTCGACAACGACGAAATCGATCAATTTCAGAGTATCTTATCAAGTGGAAGAACTTATCCGCTGAAGATTCCACATGGGAGGATGAGAATTTTATACAGAAGCATCCATAACTACTCAAGTGTTGAGGACAACACTTTTTTGAAGGAGAGGGGCATGTTGGGTCCCTATAATACTAGTGATTACCCCATTAATAATGTAGTTGCATCCCTTATTAATATTGTTGTGCCCCTATTATCCCCATATTTTTATTACTGTGCCCCATAGAATCCTTGTATTGTTATTTTTGTGGCTTTATATTATTATTGTTAGGTCGGCTGGGTTATATTGTGACTCCTTAGACTCCTATATATAGAAATGGGGCTTTGTCATTTGAATCATCCAAGAATTGTTCATTTATGTAATGTAAAGGAGGTTGCCCCTTCGAAGAGGCTGAATTCTAAGGCTTTGATCTATCTTTTCTTGAGCTGGTTTCATAACAGGGAGGTCTCACCCCGCATAAAAGGGAGAATCTCAACCTGTGATGGTTTAAGGATTACCACCAACTCTGGAATGTGTAATGCAATTCCTAGAACTCTTCCAAAACTAGCAAGAAGCTGAAGTCTTCTGCGAGAGGAAGTGTCCCCAATTATATGAAGAGGTATCATTGACTGAAGGCATGCTCAGGGGCATCTTTGTCTCTGGCTACAACTCTAAATCTGGTATGGCAGGTTGTGGCTCAGGCTCGCTTGATGTGGCTTTGAAGCTTGTAGATGACCATCATTTCTCCCCATGTTAGATACAAGGTGAGATGATGGAGCAAACTCAATAGCAAGACTGTTCAATATTCGAGAACAAATCTTGTTGTATGAGCGAAATATCTTCTTGGTTGTTGAAGCCCATTGCCAAGAAGCGATCCATCCAAGAAGAATCTTTGTTCTTGCAGGAGGTTTGTTTTTGAAGCATCTTTTTGAAGAATGACTGGTTTTATGACAATGCTTACATGGATGAAGATCAAAACAATGATCTTTCATGTGGCCAACTCGGTCATAGTATTGGCATTTCACAATTTGTCGCTGTTGCTGTGGAAGAGAAGCAGAATTTGGAACAACTAGAGGTGAACTGTCATGAAGGAATCCAACACTCTGAAACTGAATGGGATTTGAGTAATCTGGAATATGAAAGAAAACCTCCTTATCATATCCAAGGCCTGTTCTGTGCTTGTTGCTGACAAGCTCTTCCCAAGGTTTGATAATGGGCTTGGGAAGTGTAAATTGAACTTATGCATCTGCATGTAACTTTGCTGCTTTATTGGGTACTGGATCTGAATCAACTGTAACATTTATTGTCTTGCTGTTTATGGGAGTCTGTTTCAATCTTCTGAATAGAAGCAAGTTCAGAATGATGACTCCACTGCTGTAATTCTTCCTGTTGTAGTTGAGATTCAAGCTACAAAAAAACAATGTTTTCTTGTGCATGTTGTAGACATGTCTGAATTTTGGAGAGAGAGTGTTCGCTGATTCTAAATGTGTTGCCAGTCATTGAGTGTTCATAGTATTGAGGAACTCTAATACTTCACCAATTAGAACCATCTCATAACATTGATCCAACAGTTATCGCGTAATCTCGTGTGAAATCTTGCACGATGCATAACAAGTCGAGAGCGCGCAAGAAAACTGGTTTTCCCATGCTACGTGTCAACCCCTCAGGTTAATCGCATGAATTTGCAAAATACCATTTACCACCTTGAGACCGCACGAGATACTACTTACACCTACGAAGACCGCTCTTCTATTCTGGTTAATGTCTGCACTTGTTGGCACGCGATGACCATTAGATCTATTGGATATGTCGATTGGACAATTTAGATCTTCTCTTGGGTTTCTCACGAATTTGTTAGGGTTTCCTCATTGGCTCCGAAATTAGGATATCATTACTATTCTCCTTGTTAATCCACCTTCATCTCCACAATCAATCATCTCGTTATATGATGAAGTTCCTTGGACCTTCATAACCAATCAGCTGCGCTTAAATCTGGTTATGTATGTGGATTTTCCCCCTGAGGGTCCCGCTTATCTGACCAATCACTGTCGGTCCCTCGTTGACTTCTCCTTTTATCAAGCGCTTCAATCCATGCCTTTGATCTCACTTCTTTAGATCCAACATGATCTCACTTCTTTATATCCAACAGATATCGCGTTGTCCACTCACCAACTAACCCGGACGATCTCCACCGTCGATGTGACCCGTCCAATCGAACGGCTATCGCCCAATCTCGCATGAAATCTTGCACGACTGATATCAGGTAGAGAGCACACGAGAAAAGTGGTTTTCCTGTGCTACGTGTCGCCCGCTAAGGCTGATCGTGTGAATTTTAGGAATATCGTTTACAACCTTTAGGGCATGCGAGATATCGCTTCCCACTTATCAATACTACCCACTTGCTTAATTCATACTTTTAATAAAGACGCTTAATGAAAGGCTTAGCGCTTAAACTTAGTATTAATGCTTAACACTAATTGACTGTGATTTATAAATAAAATGTATGAACAAAGAAAAATGCCTGATTAGGGTCCAGAATGCTGATACACAGTCATAAGAGAATTTCATTCATCGAATCCTTGTTTAACACTATGAAACCAAGAGAGTGATGAAACCATGAGAGGTATATAGGTAGGCAATGTTTTCACTGGATGGAGAGCGGTAGCGTTTGGTGGTAATAATTGTGCATATAGTGTTAAAAGAGCCGTCGGTGGAGGTAGAGAATCCAAAAATGGAACTGAGGAATGCCAAGAGGCGTTTGTAGTGGGAGGAGGTATGGTAATGTAGAGAAATGGTATGGCGCTAAATGAATACACTGCAACTGCAATAACTGTGTGTATCTGTGGTAATAACTGTGGATACACAATGTTTATACACAACAATTCATCACAACATAATATCAATCAACTTATGAGTAATAACATACCAACTACAATAACATACCAAATGGCGTGCCAGTTTTGTTTTCAGTGCACAGCTTTCAACCTCTAGCACAACACCTCTAACACACATAATTTGACGCACTTCAATGCTCCAGGTAGAAGGTGTCAGTTCTACAATGATAGATCTCTCACTTCTACACAAAAAGGCCATAAAACAATGGGCTCAAATATGAGTATGGAAGGATATTGCCCGCTCTGATACCATGTTAAACACATATATGGCAGAAACAAAAGATGAATGATAGGCATGAGAGAGTATCTATTATTAGCAGATGATATACATTTATAGTACATTCACATGACTTTTGGTTTCGTATTCTAGGGTCTCTTGGACTTCCTTAGACTATTAAGCTTCCACACCAACCTTTAGAGAATTAGGTGTCCATCAGTTTCCATAAACATCTTCATTAAGAAATTCTCATGAAACCCAACTCCAAGTCTACATACATGAATATGAAACTTAATTAAATGAAGAGCAACATTTTGTTTTATTTTTATTTTTTATCTTTGAATATTGGGAGATAGGTTAACCTGTCAACACGAGACATAGGATTTGGAAAGTGAGGAATATGAAACCTATCCATAGGGACATACCTGGCATTTGTTCTTGCATTTGAACTCATCTTGAAAACATTTAAGTTACCCAGGACTTCTTGAAACTATTGACCTTTGAATAGTGGAGTCACCATGAAAGTTTGATCTTCTGGATCCTTTGAAATTGGAGTCACCAGGTGAAAGATGTACAATCTTTTGATGTCCAAATGCTGTTCACCATCGGCAATTAGATTTGATCCTTGTCGTTCACACTTGGGGAAATGTGACCTCTTGCTCCTCGGCAACAACTGCCAATATGTTAGCACTCCGTAAATTTTCCTAGGTTGAAGAGAGAAATTCCAGAGGTAACCACAAGCCACTTTTAGGCTATGATCCATCCCTACTATCTTTGGAGAGGGTTTTCTCACTAGGGTTTCACTTAGTCAATCAAGTGATTGAAATCTCTTGATCTTAGGCTCACTATAAGGATAAAAATGGCGAATTTATGTTGTTGTTTGAAGGTAGGTGAAAGCATTAAGGGAATTTTGAGGTCTAAAATGCGCCTCCTAAGAAAAATGTACAACCAAAATAAAATTTATAAGAACCAATAGGATTCAAGATGATTATGTCAACCATGGGGGATGATTCAACATTTTTGGAGTAAAAAAGTAAAAATATTTAAAAATAATAAAGTAATAAAACTGTTTTTTCAACTCGTATTTGAACTTATCTTCCTAAGGTTATACTCAAATTTTGAGTGGGAGTACTCGTTGGATGAAAAATTTAATTACTCATCCAAGGAGTACCCATATTGCATACTTTCGATGGACCCTACTACATGAAAAAACGTGATTGCAATCACGTTTTGCTTTTTTTTTTTTTTTTTTTTCGTATAGTAGGTGTTAGAGCCTAGATTTGTCTCAGGTTGAAAAGACAAGGTTCTAGGTCCACATCAAACCATGCTCAGCCTCGTAGCTAGCCCTACGAGGACAGGAGAGGGCTCTCTCCGGGTCAATCTCAGCGAAAGATAATCAATGGGGTTGGAGATGACTGATTTAGCAACTGATTTTAGGATAGGTATTAAGTGCAAAGGATTTGATTTGATTTTTTGAGGGTTTTGTGTTGGAAACAGGGAAAGGCAAATTGGGCTCGAGGATGAGGCACAGTTTCTGCAGAGTTCTGATTGGGGCAAGGAAGGCAATCGTTTTGATGCTTTAAAGCGAGTGAGATGGATAGATCAGACTGGTGAGGAGCTAAGGAGAGCAAGAGAGTCTCAAGAATTATCCTTAAACAGATGAAAACATGGAAATTTAAACAAATTCAAAGGCAGAGCATAACAGTTAATGAATTCCACCTTAATCACTCATTTGTTCAAATTCAGAAGAAAAGAGAGGAAAATGATTCACATAACACTAATGAAACTTACAATTACTCAGAGAAGCACACCATCAAAACATAAAGCCACATGGATCCCAAACAGTGCTGCAAAACCCTGGTCTTTCCTTAGCCAAAAATGCAGAGATAGAATGTACAACAATATGCCAAAACAATCCCAAGTGTCCAACCGTGAAAATGACTTAGAAATTACATGATATAGACTAGCCCAACCCATTCCCTTGCCTCTAGGGGTCAAGCTCATCATCCTAGGAGCTGTTTCAACCAATTCTAAACAAAGCGCTAAAATGTAGGCAATCAAAGCAACTTGCCTCTATAAGGTAGGAAAGTGATTCATTCATTAAATTTTCACTTTTTGGTGAATGAATCCTCTAGAACAAGTAAATAAGTGCAAAAATTACATCATGTTTATCCAATTACATCAAGATAAATAAAAAATTACATCACAAAGCAAAACTAGTCACACTGGCCGAATTTCTGAGCTGGAAGGTGAAAAATTGAGCAAAAATCCTCTGTGCGCCGCGCCAAAATCTGTATGCATCGTGCCATTTTGAGGCTGAGTTTGAGGCACTTCCTGAAGTCCAAATTGAGCCCAAGTGTGCTTGTTGGAAAGCCCTGCCTATCTAATTTCCAACCCAAGTGGAATTTCTGAATTTGGTTCCCATTTTCCCCTCCAAAACCTCAATCTCCCAAGACTGCTTCCTGTGTGTGAAATTATGGGTAGAGAGGTCATTTTTAGGGTGTTTTTGACCTCCCGAGGATTCAAAAATTGCCCAAACTTCTTGGTCATGCACCAGCAGTCATGATTTTTCATGAAAAATCCAAAAATATAATTTTTTTTGCATTTGGAGCCTCCTATCATAAGCGCGCGCCACGTGGCGCAGCTCAAAGGGAGAAAAACCCTGTTTTTTGTACAAAAATTTGCAAAAATACCAAAAATGCCCCAAATTTCTTGAAATTTGGGCTGGAGCTTCTTCATTAAGTGTTATGCTGGCCTAAAGAGGCTTTGGCCAATATCTGAAGACGATCGAGCTCCCTTTGCCTCTTTTTCTTCTTTATTGCGTTTCTCAATTTTGCCTTTAAATTCCTGATTCGGGCCTTGCAGACCTTGTTTCGTGCCATGTAGTGAAAAGCCATGTGTCTCAGCAAAGCATGGTCCTTGTCGGCCTTGTTCAACAACCTCTCTAAGTGCATGTTAACTCTCTCGAGATTGGCCTCCCGATTCTCATTAATCTCTTGCTCCAATGACGTGAACTCAATTATTCTCCTTTGTGCAGCTTGGCGATGCTCACGAATGTTTTGTAGCTCCATGATTGCTTGCTGATTCTCAAGATGTTTGTTCCTCTGCTCCAAGTAATTCATGGTACACTTAGCTCTCTCCAAGTCAAGGGATAAGGATTGGATCTCTGTTTGCTGCTCCTGGATGATCTCCCTAAGTTTGGCACTTTGTGGGCCCGTATCTGTATCATCATCATGAATGAGAATGAAGTCAGTCTCTCTTTCACATGAAGGCTCACCTAAAGGCCCTTCATCCTGCATTGGCCTCTTGCCTTTGTCTTGTACTCGTGATGCTGATGGAGAAAGCGAGGCCCTTTCCACCCCGGGTGGAGATAACACTGGCTTTGCCGCTGCAAACAAATGACTGGTGCCTCTCTGATATGTGATGAATACCGGCACACTAGCGGTCTCATTGTGCTCATACTGATGAGAAGGTACACATTCATGCTTAACCTCTGATAATCCCCGTGAGGCTTTGAAGAAGTCACGAGAGATGAAATCATCCCAAGTGATGCCCTGTACTCCAAGCTGATGAACCACCAAAATCTTAATAAGACCAAAATGATAGACATTGTTAAGTTGCTGCTGAGGGGTTTTGTGCTGCATAAAGGTGGTAATCCTCTCTATGTTTCGGCAAATGAAATACGGAATGTTCATCATCTGTACCCTGGTGAAATGCATGAGCAACCTGATGTGATAAGCATAGAAACGAGAGAACCGTCCCTCACAGCTGAAATATTTCATGATCAACTTCATTAGTGGAGCATATTCATCTTTCAGATATCGGAATGGGAACACTCTCTTGAGCTGCCTCAAGAAACTGGTTTTAATGTATGGCTCATAATGCTGCCGATCAATCTTCTGCTTCTTGTGCCATGGTTCTCCAATGTTTGGTATGCCGGTTGCTAATGAGACAGATTCTGGTGTAAGCGTGAAGGTGACATCGGCTAAGGTAGCTTGATCTCCATGTAAGTGCAGCACAAAAAGACGAGCCAGCTCATGATGAAATTGAACACTAGCCACCTTTTGACAAAACTCATAGCATGACTGGTGCTGAAAAGAAAACATGGCAAGAGGGCAGGCCTGCAATTCTATAAGGGTGATTGGTTCTTCTCTTACATGTCTGCCACTTTTATGAGGCCTCCGGGGTGCCTGTTCTTCCAAGGGTGAGTCACTTTGGGTTTCCATTTCATAGTCCGATGAATGCTCAGATGCCATGACTGCTTTACAAAATACCTTGAAGAAAATATGCTGCTATATATGAACTGTGCTTGGACTGCTCTTTAATGATGTATGAAACTGCTGTGTTGTAATGCAATATAGTTGGATTCTGCCACCAAGGGGAATATTAGAATAAATTTTATTAGGGAAAGGAGGGAGGTTAGAGGGGTTTTATGTATAGGGTTAGGAGATTTTATAAGGGCTAGGGTTTTGGGATTTGAATGTAGGAAAGAAAATGTAGGATTGATGAGCTTAGTGGGGGGGTAGGAAATGATGAAACAAGGGAGAAATAGGGAAGGAGGAGAGTCCTTGGTGACAAATCAAAGATTTAAGAACCCACAACAATCTTCCTTTGAAGGCACTTTAGATGTAGGGTTTGGATTTTTGTTTCAATCGTTATCACCCATAAACCACCATCACTTATCACAAAATTTGATGCAACATCAAGAAGAAGGCTCTACTTGGCAAATCCACGCAAGGAATGAGCAACTTGGAGAAATTTCAAGAAAATTCAGGCTGTGGACTATATGCGCCGTGCCAAGAACCTAGTGCGCCACGCCTGTTCAAAATAACACTGGGCAATTTCTCCCAGTGCGCCGCGCCGGCTAGTTGCAAGCAATTTCACCCCAAAACACGCACTTGCTCACCCAATTCACTTTGAAATGCTTCTCTTCGACCTTGGCATGCAGAATGACATTGATCTTCATGGCAAAACCTTTATAAAGACATTGATTTGATTTTTGGTTCTTCAAAACCAATTTTTGTAATGTTTTGAAATTGGCACTTTTCCACAATTAATACAACTCTGTCTTTTCGTTTCCTCCTTGATTTTTTGGTTGAAATGATGAAATTCTTGGCAATTTTTTGCAGGAATAGCTGACATGGGATTTGGCAAAGGAGACCAGGGCTGCGCTTGAAGAATTCAAGAACTGAAATTTTTTGAAAATTATTACAAAAGGACAAAATGTTTGACTTTTCTTCAAAACAGAGTTTTGAAGAACAGTCATAATCCATCCATATGATGATGAAAATCTTTAAATGAAAACTTTGAAAGAACCTCCCTCTGGCCTGCTGACTTTATTGGACACTATGAGGACACATTTTGTGAAACCCTAGACCTAGTGACTGAAAATAACTCTTGCTGTTCAAAAGACATGAAAACTTGATTTTGATGAACAGACCTGAGCCAACAGTGCAAAGCATGAGGGGGATGAATGACAAAAGCCCTTTCGACAGAGTTTATGGCATGCCCCTAGCGGAATGCAACTGGGTGAAATGAGCGAGACACCTAAAAATGAAATGCAAAAAGAGTTTTGATCTCTGACAGAGGGATGACCAGACCGACTCTAACATTGGCTCCAATGGGGATGGTAGCTCCTTGGAGGTGCCAAGAATGACAGATCTCTGGAAGAGCTAGACAGTGCCTTTGTCCATTGGGCTATGGAGTCATTATTTCGACAAACAATACAAGATTCTGACTCAATTTATTTGACTGAAACTTGACTCAAAACGACTCGATAATAAAACTAAAATGACTGAAAAACTGACTCGACAAACTGAACTCAAAACTGAAATCTTTCTTCAGAATTATAGCCTTCACTTCGGGCCCCAGACTGAAGAAAAGATCACAACACACACTTGCAGTGAAACTGAAATAAAATGGTATTTACAATGACAATGATAACAACAGAAATAACTCAGAAATGGTACCGTTTGAGCAGCCAACCGTTGACCGGCCCTATTGGACAATCTTCCCCGTTCATCTCCTTCAAAAGAAAGGCATTCTGACCCCGATATGCTGCAATTTTAAAAGGACCTTTCCAGAGATTTTCAAACTTACCGTGCTTGCCCTTTTCCTCATTCCTTGCATCCCACTTTGATACCACATCATCCAACTGAAATGTGTCCGCCTTTGCTTTTCTGTCATAAATCTTTTTAATTCTCTCTTGCAACGTGAATGTGTTCTGAAAAACATCTTCCCGTGTCTGCTGCAAGTGGATCGTTTGATTTAGTCTTCTCTACATTGGGTCATCTTCACTACCAGCCTCCTGAAGAAGTTTGACTACCGGAGCTGCAAAAGAGGTAGGGAACACGGTATCAAATCCATAAACTAGCTCAAAGGGGGACATACCGATGGACTTCTTCTGACTCACTCAATTTTCCCAAAGTGCATGAACCAACTTCTTATGCCAACTCTTCTTGTTGATTTCCAGCATCTTCTTAATGATATTAACCAAAGATTTGTTGGAAGACTCCGCCAATCCATTGCCTTGTGGATGATAGGCGGTTGAGTGCCCCAAAGTAATGTGATATTTACTACAAAACTCAACCATCCTTTTTGACTTGAAAGCTGCTACGTTATCAGTGATTAACTTACTCGGGCAACCAAAACAAGAAAAAATATTATTCTCAAGGAATGAGATTATTACCGCATCCATAGCTTGCCTAGTGGGAATTGCTTCGATCCACTTCGTGAAATAATCTGTTGCCGTGAGGATCCATCGATGCTGACCTGAAGAAGCGGGATGAATTTCACCAATGAAATCCAACCCCCACTGCTGAAAAGGGGCACTCACCTCAATGGGCTTAAGCGGCAAAGGCTGTAATTTCTGCTTTCCTTCAAAAATCTGACAGTTATGACAGCTCTTGATAGTCTTGAACACATCAGCAAACAATGTCGGCCAATAGTATCTAGCCCTCAGAATTTTATTTGCCGTTGTTTTCCAAAAAAGGTGACCACCACAATCTCCTTTATGGAAATCCTCCATGACCTGCTTCGCTTCTTCCTCCACCAAACAATTTAACAAAACGCCACCGGGATCTTTCCAGTAAAGTGTAGAATTCAAAATACAAAACTTAGCAGCCTTTAACTTAAGAGTTCTAGCTTTGTTTCTAGCCATACTAGGTGGCGCGGACAAATTCTGAAGGACATATATGATATCTGAACACCATGGAGAAAGAACAAAAATTTCTGATACCTGAAGTGACGAACTTTCCTCATTTTCATCGGACATAGCAGCGATCAGATTTATGTCTAAGTCGTGCAGATTTGATTCAGCCATCAACTTCGCCAATCCCTGTCCTTTAACAAGCTTTGTGGGCCTTATCTCCACATCATACTCCAGCAAAGCTGCAATCCATTTGCCACGTCTTCCTTCAGGATCTGTCTGGACCAAAAAATCTTTGACAGCAGCGTTAGGAACATAAGCTAAAATATGAGAATGCAGAATGTAAACGCAGAAATCTTTCAGTGCTTTAACAAGTGCAAGGGCTTGCTTCTCAATAATGTTATATTTCAATGCAGCATCTCTTATAATCCGGCTGAAGAAAGCAATGGGTCTTTCATGCTCATATTTTTTCTACATTAATACAGCTGCCATAGTATGCTCTGAAGCAAATGAAAACAATATAAAATCCTAAGTATAATCCGGGCTGATTAGAACCAGGGCTGAAGAAATAGCCAATTTTACTAAATTGAAAGATTTTACAGCCTCTTCGTCCACGTCACTTGGCTGTCCTTCTTAAGCATGTTTGTAATCTCTCTTAGATGTTCAGCAAGATTAGGAACAAAGCGGCACAAAAAATTCATCTTACCATTAAAAGATTGAATCTCCTTCTTATTCCGGGGCAGGTCAATTTGCTGAATTGCTTCCACACGTGCTGGATCAATACAGATGCCATCCTTTGAGATAATGTGCCCAAGTAGTTTGCCTTCATCCATGGAAAACAAGCTCTTCTTTGGATTCAGCGACACACCATATTTTCTGCACTTTTGAAAGACAATTTTCAAATGATACAAGTGTTCTTCATCTGATTTGGAAAACACGGTCAAGTCATCAAGGTACACAACCAAGAAGACATCCTTCTCATTTGCAAAATCCAAGTCCTTTGCCCGTTGAAAAGTGGCACCCGCGTTCTTCAAACCAAAAGGCATTTTTGGCGTAATGAAAGGTTCCCCACGGAGTGGTGAACGCTGTTTTGTCTCGGTCATCTTCATGGACTAAAATTTGGTTATATCCGGGTAGCGACATGCGAGATGGTCCAACTACTCACTGAAGTATGTGATCCATTTTTGGCAACGGATAATTATCCTTCAATGAAACTTTGTTGAGATTCCAAAAATCAATGTACAAACGAATCTCACCGGTCTTCTTTCGCACGGGCACCATATTAGATATCCAATCAGAAAAGCGGATGGTAACAATGATTCCTAATTTGTACAACCGATTGATCTCCTTCTCGATTGATGGTAGAAATTTTGGATTAAGCCTTCTTAACTTCTGTCTGAAAGGCTTTTGATTAGGCTTAATAGGAATTGTGTGCTGAATTATATTGGTGTCATATGTTTTCAAATCAGAATAGTCCCAAGCAAACACATCGGCAAAAGATGACAACAAACTGATATATTTGGCTTTTACCTTCGGTGGCAATGTTTTGGACAGCTTTACCATCTTCAGATGTTCTGATGTTCCAATGTTCACGTCTTCAACTCCCTTCTCTGTTGGCTGCAATGTTGGTTTATAGGCTAGGTCATCATGATCAAAGAATTCTTCTAAAGGTATCAAGCCTTTAGGAATCACATTATCCTTGAGCTGCAACACTTCCATTTGATTGATCTGCACATCATCTTTTCCGTCATCATGCTGTACATCAATTGAGGTATCTTTGAACTTACCTTTGTTTTGCAGAAAATCATTAATCTCCTCATCATCTTGGAAAACTTGCCAATATCTCTGATTGTCCGGGACAGTAGGACGGTGTTTCATATGAATTTCAAATTTATTACTTGAATTCATAGGAATCTTCAAATTACTTGCTGCCTTAGCAAGTGCATCGGCAATACTATTTTGAATACGAGGCACACACGTCAAAGTGTAATCTGAAAACAACTTCGAAATGTCTAGAACAACATTCCGGTATGCTCGCATCCGAGGATTCTTTTCTTGATATTTGCCTTTAACTTGCTTAATCACCAATTCGGAGTCGCCATATACAGCAATCCTCTTAGCATTCAGCTTTCTTAGGATATTTAGGCCAGCGATCAAAGCCTCATACTCAGCTTCATTGTTTGAGCAATCAAAAGCAAGTTTATAAGAACTTACCCGCACATTACTCGGCACTTTGTTTGGAGCAGAAAAAGGACTGCGTACCCAAATTCCAATTCCAGCACCATCATTTCCCACTGCGCCATCGAAATCCATAGTCCACAAGCCATCTTCCTCTTCTTCTAAGTGCTGAAATTCTATTTGCTGTATTTTTTCTGCTTGCTGTCTATTATCCTTTTCTGAACGCTGAATGGTATTGCCATATTCTTGACTTTCTTTCTTCAAAACTTCTCTGAAATTCTCTACTATTTCTGGAATATCATCTGCTGCAACTAACTGACTATCAATCTCATTGAAACTATCTAAATACAAAACAAAAGATTATAAATCTGTATGTACATAATTAATTGGATGATTAATTGGTTTCTCCTTGCTTGTAATCATGTATTTCATTTTCTGCTTCTGATAAAGTTTTCTCATCTGGCCAAACACAAGAATCGCCACATAGGAGAAATCAAGCTGCATATTTCCTTTGATCTTTTCTCCCCAAGATCTGGAAAGAAGCATTCCAAACCGAGGAGGTATATCGATCACCACCACATCCATCAAAACGTTCTTTGCCGGAATCTGATCCAAAATGACCACCAAGTCTTTAATAAGCCCAATACATTTCACCCTGCTAGAATCAAACGAATAGAGATCATGGTATTTCCTAGTGATGTCCAAACCCAACTTCTCCATGATGGCCTTTGGCATAAGATTGTGGGAGGCGCCGGAATCAAACATAGCATTATGCAACACAAACTCATGCACTCTCAAACTGATATACAAAGGAGGCACGTCACTATCCGGAGACTCACCATTCAATGCTGGTCAAAAATCAGTTCAGGTTGATCATCTTCTACACTCACCATATCAGACATTGGATCAAAATTCAAAATTTTGGAAACCTGACCTCTATAACTGCTGTTCCTCATCAGCTCTGTCAAGGGAATGGATACCTTCAATTTAGAAATTTCATTTTCCAAACTAAAAGTGGAAGTTTTCTCTACTTCTTTGGCTGGAACCTCTTTCTTCTCAGCTTTATCTTTTGGTACAATGGGCTGATTGAATCGTTCATTTGCTGATGGAGATTTGTTAGGCATAGGATCAACAACTTCTTTCTATTTATTTGGTGCAACCGGTGACTCATTCTTAGATGCTGGACCTTCCTTTCTCTTCTGGATTGGATTGATGGGGACATTTCTGTTTCTTAATGAATACTGACGCTGCTGGGCAGACAAGGCATGCATATACCCTCTCTGATACTCATCCGAATCCTCTTCAAGAGCTGTATCATTCGCCAAGATAAAATCTGCATCCTGCTGTACAACTGAACTTTTTGCATACTCATCATCTTCAGTGATAAAGGTGGGCATATCATCAGGAGTAAAGAAGTGATTTTCTTCCCCTATTACATGGTCTTCATCATCAAATTCAGGACCAACAAAATTCTGCTGAAGAGGTGTCTTTACTTGCTGCTGTTGTGATGCCGTTTCTTGTGCTCGCTGCTCACGTTGTTTGATCCTGAATTGAGGTTGCTGCTGTCCATGGAAATTAGGATTCTGGATCTGTGGTTCAGGCTTATCAAGTGTCAACCTTTCAATCATATTTTCTACCTTGCAGAGCACCTGATCTGAGGTAGAAGCCTCTTCCTTTATTGAGACTTTCTTCTCGGTTTTCAATCTAGCTCTTTTGTCATTCAAATTTGCCTCAACACTAACGACAATTTTATGCATTTCTTCTAAGGTAGCTGGATCTCTTTCCCTTAATTGATAAGCCATGTCCGGATCAAAACCATTCAGGAATTTAAGCAAAGCTGACCTTCTAGTTGGCTTTAAGTCGTCAGGAATTGCATTATAAACCGCATTAAATCTAGTACAATAGTCTTGCACGGACTCACCAGCATTCCGCTTGATTTTGGTATATTCGGATGTGATCTGAAGAGGATTTTTCTTGACTTCCCAGTGATCCAAGAACTATTTTTGAAGCTCTTCTAATGTGGGAATACTTCTAGCTGTCAAAGCTCTAAACCATTTTCTTACCTCACCTGCGAAAGTCTGCACGAATAATCTCATGGTCACGTTTTCAACATCAATCTCATGAAGCTCAAATAAATCCGTCATCTTATCCACATGTTGTTGTGCCATGGTACTTTGAGGAGTGCCATCAAACAAAGAAATCCATCATCTTATCCACATGTTGCTGTGCCGTGGTACTTTGAGGAGTGCCATTGCTCTTGGTGGATTTGGTCTGGGGGATGTTGGGGGAGAGGGTGCAGCTGATGTGTGAGGTGTATGCGGAGGTGAAGAAATTTTGGATGTAGAAGGAGTAGATGGAGGTGAATTTACAGCCGACTTTTGATCAGCAATGTTAGGCTGCGGGGGAAGGGTGGGAATGAAGGGAGGTTCGGTAGGGATTTTCGAAGCGGATGCCGTTACGGAAGATCCGAGGGATGCAGATGCGGCTTCTAGGAAATCAATGATATTTGAAGCGTGAATTTCACTTTGGAGGTGCTTCAAGATAAAATTCTCAATTGATTTATTATTTCTTTCAACTTCAAGAGCTGCAGCAAAGTCAGGATTTGGAACTATAGAACCAAGAGCACTTTCGGATTTGGTTTCAAACAATGACAATTCAAATTTTTCATCAAAATCAAGCTCTTCAAGATACTTAAAAATTGCAGGACATGAACGAGATTTAAACACGGGAGTGACAGAGCTCTCTTGGCAAACAATTCTTGAAATCAGATTAGGATTTTCATAGAAAGGGGGAGGATTTGGATCTGGATTAGCTCTTGTATATCTCTTTGAAGCCAGCGTGTTATTTTCAAGAAATCAAAAGGACATAAACAACTTGTTCAGCCTTTCAAATTCTAAACTTATCATCCAAAAGCTTAGAATTCTCAAATGTACTGGGGCGATTTACAAGTCAAGTGTCATGATTACAAGCTAGACCGGAGATTGACTGAAGCAGCGTTTATCTACTTGCGCTAATGCAAAGCAAAAGTGTTTCGAAGGCTACCTGGCATAACTTCAGGTTCCGTCTGTAGCTTAGAAAACCAATGACATCAACAAGCAAACCATTTTCTTCCCCAGTGGAGTTGCCACTATGTTAGAGCCTAGATTTGTCTTAGGCTGAAAAGACAAGGTTATAGGTCCACATCAAACCACGCTCAGCCTCGTAGCTAGCCCTACGAGGACAGGAGAGGGCTCTCTCCGGGTCAATCTCAACGAAATATAATCAATGGGGCTGGAGATGATTTATTTAGCAACTAATTTTAGGATAGGTATTAAGTGCAAACGATTTGATTTTATTTTTTGAGGGTTTTGTGTTGGAAACAGGGAAAGGCAAATTGGACTCGGGGATGAGGCACAGTTTCTGTAGAGTTCTGATTGGGGCAAAGAAGGCAATCGTTTTGATGCTTTGAAGCGAGTGAGATGGATATACCAGACTGGTGAGGAGCTAAGGAGAGCAAGAGAGTCTCAAGAATTCTCCTTAAACAAATGAAAACATGGAAATTTAAACAAATTCAAAGGCAGAGCATAACAGTTATTGAATTCCACCTTAATCACTCATTTGCTCAAATTCAGAAGAAAAGAGAGGAAAATGATTCACATAACACTAATGAAACTTACAATTACTTAGAGAAGCACACCATCAAAACATAAAGCCACATGGATCCCAAACAGTGCTGCAAAACCCTGGTCTTTCCTTAGCAAAAAATGCAGAGATAGAATGTACAATGATATGCCAAAACAATCCCAAGTGTCCAACCCTGAAAATGACTTAGAAATTACATGATATAGACTAGCCCAACCCATTCCCTTGCCTCTAGGGTTCGAGCTCATCATCCTAGGAGCTGTTTCAACCAATTCTAAACAAAGCACTAAAATCTAGGCAATCAAAACAACTTGCCTCTATAAGGTAGGAAACTGATTCATTCATTAAATTTTCACTTTTTGGTGAATGAATCCTCTAGAACAAGTAAATAAGTGAAAAAATTACATCATGTTTATCCAATTACATCAAGATAAATCAAAAATTACATCACAAAGAAAAACTAGTCACACTGGCCGAATTTCTGAGCTGGAAGGTGAAAAATTGAGCAAAACTCCTCTGTGCGCCGCACCAAAATCTGTATGCGTTGCGCCACTTTGAGGCTGAGTTTGGGGCACTTCCTGAAGTCCAAATTGAGCCCAAGTGTGCTTTTTGGAAAGCCCTGCCTGTCTAATTTCCAACCCAAGTGGAATTTCTGAATTTGGTTCCCATTTTCCCCTCCAAAACCTCAATCTACCAAGACTTCTTCCTGTGTGTGAAATTAGGGGTAGAGAGGTCATTTTTAGGGTGTTTTTGACCTCCCGAGGATTCAAAAATTGCCCAAACTTCTTGGTCATGCACTAGCAGTCATGATTTTTCATGAAAAATCCAAAAATATAATTTTTTTTTGCATTTGGAGCCTCCTATCATAAGCGCGCGCCACGTGGCGCGGCTCACAGGGAGAAAAACCCTTTTTTTTTGTACAAAAATTTGCAAAAATACCAAAAATGCCCCAAATTTCTTGAAATTTGGGCTGGAGCTTCTTCATTAAGTTTTATGCTGGGCTAAAGAGGCTTCGGCCAATATCTGAAGACGATCGAGCTCCCTTTTCCTCTTTTGCTTCTTTATTGCCTTTCTCAATTTTGCCTTTAAATTCCTGATTCGGGCCTTGCAGACCTTGTTTCGTGTCATGTAGTGAAAAGCCATGTGTCTCAGCAAAGCATGGTCCTTGTCGGCCTTGTTCAACAACCTCTCTAAGTGCATGTTAACTCTCTCGAGATTGGCCTCCCGATCCTCATTAATCTCTTGCTCCAATGACGTGAACTCAATTCTTCTCCTTTGTGCATCTTGGCGATGCTCACGAATGTTTTGTAGCTCCATGATTGCTTGCTGATTCTCAAGCTGTTTGTTCCTATGCTCCAAGTACTTCATGGTACACTTAGCTCTCTCCAAGTCAAGGGATAAGGCTTGGATCTCTGTTTGCTGCTCCTGGATGATCTCCCTAAGTTTGGCACTTTGTGGGCCCGTATCTGTATCATCATCATGAATGAGAATGAAGTCAGTCTCTCTTTCACCTGAAGGCTCACCTGAAGGCCCCTCATCCTGCATTGGCCTCTTGCCTTTGTCCTGTACTGGTGATGCTGATGGAGAAAGCGAGGCCCCTTCCACCCTGGGTGGAGATAACACTCGCTTTGCCGCTGCAAACAAATGTCTGGTGCCTCTCTGATATGTGATGAATACCGGCACACTAGCGGTCTCATGGCGCTCATACTGATGAGAAGGTCCACCTTCATGCTTAACCTCTGATAATCCCCGTGAGGCTCTGAAGAAGTCACGAGAGCTGAAATCATCCCAAGTGATGCCCTGTACTCCAAGCTGATGAACCACCAAAATCTTAATAAGAGCAAAATGATAGACACTGTTAAGTTGCTGCTGAGGGGTTTTGTGCTGCATAAAGGTGGTCATCCTCTCTACGTTCCGGCAAATGAAATAAGGAATTTTCATCATCCGTACCCTGGTGAAATGCATGAGCAACCTGATGTGATAAGCATAGAGACGAGAGAACCGTCCCTCACAGCTGAAATATTTCATAATCAACTTCATTAGTGGAGCATATTCGTCTTTCGGATATTGGAATGGGAACACTCTCTTGAGCTGCCTCAAGAAACTGGTTTTAATGTATGGCTCATAATGTTGCCGATCAATCTTCTGCTTCTTGTGCCATGGTTCTCCAATGTTCGGTATGCCGGTTGCTAATGAGACAGATTCTGGTGTAAGTGTGAAGGTGACACCAGCTAAGGTAGCTTGATCTCCATGTAAGTGCAACACAAAAAGACGAGCCAGCTCATGATGAAATTGAACACTAGCCACCTTTTGACAAAACTCATAGCATGACTGATGCTGAAAACAAAACATGGCAAGAGGGCAGGCCTGCAATTCTGTAAGGGTGATTGGTTCTTCTCTTACATGTCTGCCACTTTTATGAGGCCTCCGGGGTGCCTGTTCTTCCAAGGGTGAGTCACTTTGGGTTTCCATTTCATAGTCCGATGAATGCTCAGATTCCATGAATGCTGTACAAAATACCTTGAAGAAAATATGCTGCTGTATATGAACTGTGCTTGGACTGCTCTTTAATGATGTATGAAACTGCTGTGTTGTAATGCAATATAGTTGGATTCTGCCACCAAGGGGCAAAAAAATGCAACAAGGGAATGTTAGGAAGGGGAAACAGTAAGGGATTAGGGAATATTAAAATAAATTTTATTAGGGAAAGGAGGGAGGTTAGAGGGGTTTTATGTATAGGGTTAGGAGATTTTATAAGGGCTAGGGTTTTGGGATTTGAATGTAGGAAAGAAATGTAGGATTGATGAGCTTAGTGGGGGGGTAGGAAATGATGAAACAAGGGAGAAATAGGGAAGGAGGAGAGTCCTTGGTGACAAATCAAAGATTTAAGAACCCACAACAATCTTCCTTTGAAGGCACTTTAGATGTAGGGTTTGGATTTTTGTTTCCACCATTATCACCCATAAACCACCATCACTTATCACAAAATTTGATGCAACATCAAGAAGAAGGCTCTACCTGGAAAATCCACGCAAGGAATGAGCAACTTGGAGAAATTTCAAGCAAATTCGGGCTGTGGACTGTATGCGGTGCGCCAAGAACTCAGTGAGTCGCATGCTCCCAGTGTGCAGCATTCGTTCAGAATAACACTGGGCAATTTCTCCCAGTGCGCCACGCCACCTGTTCTGTATGCGGCGCTCGCTAGTTGCAAGCAAGTTCACCCCAAAACATGCACTTGCTCACCCAATTCACTTTGAAATGCTTCTCTTTGACCTTGGCATGCAGAATGACATTGATCTTCATGGCAAAACCTTTATAAAGACATTGATTTGATTTTTGGTTCTTCAAAACCCAGTTTTGTAATATTTTGAAATTGGCACTTTTCCATAATTAATACAACTCTGTCTTTTTGTTTCCTCCTTGATTTTTTGGTTCAAATGATGAAATTCTTGGCAATTTTTTGCAGGAATAGCTAACATGGGATTTGGCAAAGGAGACCAGGGTTGCGCCTGAAGAATTCAAGAACTAAAATTTTTTAAAAATTATTACAAAAGTACAAAATGTTTGACTTTTCTTCAAAACATAGTTTTGAAGAACAATCATAATCCATCCATCTGATGATGAAAATCTTTAAATGACAACTTTGAAAGAACCTCCCTCTGGCCTGCTGACTTTATTGGACATTATGAAGACACATTTTGTGAAACCCTAGACCTAGTGACTGAAAATAACTCTTGCTGTTCAAAAGACATGAAAACTTGATTTTGATGAACAAACCTGAGCCAGCAGGGTAAAGCATGAGGGGGATGAATGACAAAAGCCCTTCCGACAGAGTTTATGGCATGCCCCTAGCGGAATGCAACTGGGTGAAATGAGTGAGACACTTAAAAATGAAATGCAAAAAGAGTTTTGATCTCTGACGGAGGGATGACCAGACCGACGCTAACAGTAGGGTCCATGAAAAGCATGCAACATGGGTACTCTTTGGATGAGGAATCAAATTTTGCATCCAACAAGTGTTTCCGCTCGAAATTTGAGTAAACCCATAGGGAGATAAGTTGAAAATATGAGTTGAGAGAATACTTTTTTTCTTTTCTCCCTCTAAAATTTTATGATGTAATGTAATCTTATTTTATTATTTCTACTATTATTTTATAATTTCCTTAGGAGGTCCATTTTCGACCTCAAAATTCCCCTAGTGAAGGAATACCCACTTCGAATATGCTCAATATAGTTAATGATTCAAGTGAATAAAGGATGATGATGGTATGTTGAGCAGGGGCATGATAAACAACTCTATTGATAATTAACCAAGTTTATTTGTAGTGAGTGGATGAGTGCAACATCAAGATGTGACAATAAGTGCATCAAACTAAGGATGAATTCAAATTTCCATTAGAAGAAAATGAAACAAACGAATGTTCAACTAATATAAAACATAACACAAACTGAATTCTGAAAAATTCCTTTACGCTGAGTATGAATACTTGTTTTCACACCATGGAAACATAAGAAACATTGATAACAAAGAGAATACACACACCAACAAACATTTGACACAAGAATCCCTGAAACTCTTTCTGCCTTCTTCTATTCACTTGAGAAAATGATACAAAAACACAAAACTTGCAGACTAGATTCTTCACACTACCAACCCGAACTATACATCATTATATACAATGAGGAATTCAGAGTACCACTCTAGGTGATCGAATTCACTTCATAAAAGTCAAATGGTCTAGATGCAATGTATCTTTACTTTCTATGCAAAAAAATAGAAATTGCTATATCAAGACTAATACACTTTAGAAACATCAACCAAGTTGGAAATTATCGATGTTGGGTGTGGAACCTGATTATCTTCTTTATTAAGAGGTATCGCCGCTTTGGACCCCATTTCTTAATGTGGTGGCAACGTCGCCCATAAATGTGCACGATCAGGGGGATCCAGGGGGGTGACGACGATTATTTGGAGCCCCTCCGGCGGAGGATTGGGGGCAGCGCTCCCAAAGCTAAAAATAGATGTAAAATTTCCTTGTAAAATGTTGTAATTTCGTAGTCAATCTGCGCCGTTCATTAGGCGGAAATTTGATGGTAGAAATTATGTTTAATTTAGGGTTTTTTTCCCTAGAAGGAAATCCCTCACTATATATGAGGGAATTGTATTGCGGCTATGTAGATGTGTATTCTGAGCGAGAAAGAGAGAGGAGATTGTGTGAGAGAAAAGAGGGAATTACAATGGATCTACTGTAGGTTGTATCTATTCATTTTGCTGGATAATATAAAAGGAAGGACTCACTGTTTCTCCATGGACATAGCCCAAATTGGGTGAACCACATATATCTATGTCTCTATTGTTTTATGCGTTTTCTATGTTTATATATTTGCAATATTTTATGTGTTCCATTGCTTTGTAATATACAATTTTCTAACAACTGATATCAGAGCTGAAGGTCTATTTGGCTGATAAATTCACAAGAGAGAAGGGTTCTTGGTTCAAGTGGGAGCAATGGTGGAAGATGGTAGGTTTGGGGTTGAAAAATTTAACGGCCAAAACTACCAGCTGTGGAAGATGCAGATAAAAGATTATTTTTACCAGAAAGATCTGTACCTACCATTGAGCAGAAAGACAAAGAACCAAACAAGTATGGCAGACACAGAATGTGATATTCTCGACCGAAAGGCACTTGAAACAATATGACTGTCCCTAGTGGCGGTGGTAGTCTTTAACATTTGAAAGGAAACGACAACAGAGGGTTTAATGTCGGCATTGGCCAAACTATATGAAGAACCCTCGGCCTGAAATAAGGTATTTATTATGAAGTGTTTATTTAATATGAATATGTCAGAAGGTGGATCTGTTGATGATCATTTAAATGAATTTAATACAATTACCAGTTAGTGAAGCTCTGTAGGGGCAACTTTTGTGATGAAGTTAGAGCTCTATTATTTATGTGCTCATTGACAGGAAGTTGGAATGGTTTAGTTATGGCCATTAGTAACTTTGTTTATGGATCTAGTACTTTAAAGTTTGATGATGTTGTCGGTGCAATCCTTAGCGAGGAAATGCGATGGAAAATCTCCGGTGAGACATGAGGCAATGCTTTGACTGCAGAGACTATGAGAAGAAAAATGAAAAGAGGAAAGAGCCTAGGATATTGCAGTAAGTCAAGGAGAGGTAGATCCAAGTCCAGATTGGGGATAGTGTACTGGAAATACGGGAAGAAATGACACTTGAAGAAAGACTGCAAGTCTCGGAAGGGAAAAGAAGGCGACGTGCAACAAGAAAACAATCATGAAGCAAACGTGACAGGTGATGTGTTGCAAGATGCTTTGATTCTTTCATTAGAAAATATTATTTATGTTTAGGTGGTAGATTCAGGGGCCTCATTCTATGTCACACCTGATAGGAAACATTTTCATGATTATGTTCAAGGAGATTTTGGACAGGTTCGATTGGGTGATGATAAACCCTGTAAAATCATTGGAATGGCTATAGTTTTCATAAAACAATAGAATGGAAATCAATGACTGTTGAAGGAGGTAAGGCATGTTTTAGATCTGAAGAAAAATCTAATTTCAAAATGGCAGTTGGGAGGTGAAGGTTGTGTAAATACTTTTACAGATAAAACCTGGAAGGTCACTAAAGGAGCCTTGGTAATAACAAAAGGAGAGAAGGTTGGTACATTGTATTTATGTAATAATATTTCTAATTCTATTAATTATTTAACCTCTATAGGCACAGATATGACATTGTGGCATCATAGGCTCGGGCACGAGTGAGAAGGGGATGCAAATTTTCACTCATGAAACTGTTGTCAGGTTTGAAGCATGTTGATTTGGAATTCTGTGAGAATTATGTTTATGGAAAACAGAAGAGAGTCAGATTCCTCAGAGTTGGGAAAGAAAAGAAGAGAAAAAAATTAGAGCTTGTACATACAAATGTATGGGGACTTTCTCAGGTATCATCTCTTGGTGGCTGTCATTATTATGTTACTTATATTGATGATGAAACAAGAAAAACCTGGATTTATTGCATTCTAAATAAATCTGATGTATTTGATACTTTCAAGAAATGGAAAGCTTTGGTTGAAAATGAGACAGGAAAAATGTTGAAGTATCTCAGATCAGACAATGGAGGTGAATATTGTAGCAAAGAGTTTGATAGGTATTCTTCAAAGAATGAAATTCGCAAAGAGAAGATAGTTCTAGGAACACCACAAGAAAATGGTGTGTTAGAAAGGATGAGCAAACAATCATGGAGCGTGCTAGGTGCATGAGATTGCATGCAGAATTTCCCTTACAATTTTGGGCAGATTCTGTAGATACTGCGGTTTATCTAATAAACAAAGGGCCTTTAAGTTTCTTGGATGGTGGTATTCTAGAGGAGGCATGGACAGGGAAAAAGGTAAACTACTCATTTTTAAAGACTTTTGGTTGTGAAGCCTTTGTCCACATTAATAAAGAAAATAGAACAAATCTTGAGACAAAATCAAAGAAATGTACGTTTGTTGGATATGGTGTTAATGATTTTCGTTATCACTTTTATGATTATGAAAAACACAAAATCATTTGAAGCAGAGATGTCATATTAAATGAAAAGGTTTTGTATAAGGATCAGATGCAGGAAAAGAAACAGGAAAAAGAAAATAGAGAATACACAATGCTTGATGAGATCACAGAAAAAGTGAAGGTGCCTAAAAATCATAATGATCAACAACCAGAACAACAACAACAACCACACCACCAACAAGCACCTCAAACACCTCAAAGTGGTGTTAGAATATCTACCAGGATATGTAGACCTCCTGAACGATATTCTCCTTCATTATATTATGTATTGTTGACTGATTCTGGTGAACCAGAGTGTTATGAAGAAACAGTGTAGGTAGAAACCAGGAAGAAGTGGGAGCAAGCCATGAAAGAAGAGATGGACTCCTTAGTCCATAACCAGACTTGGGACTTAGTCAAGTTGCCTGCAGGCAAAACAACATTGCAAAATAAATGAGTTTACAGGTTGAAGGAAGAAGATGGAGGTAGAAAAAGTTATAAAGCTAGACTTGTGGTGAAGGAGTTTGCACAGAAAAATGGTATAGACTTTGATGAGATATTTTTTCCTGTTGTTAAAATGACTTCAATCAGAACTATTTTAAGTCTAGTAGCAGCTGAAGATTTACATTTTGAGCAGTTAGATGTAAAGACAACCTTTCTCCATGGGGATTTGGAGGAAGAGATATATATGCAGAAACCACAAGGATATGAGGTCAAAGGGAAGGTGAAACTAGTTTGCAGGTTGAAGAAGAGCTTGTATGGCTTAAAACAGGCTCCAAGGCAGTGGTATCTAAAATTTGACAGGTTTATGTCCAAACAAGGTTATACTAGATGTCACTCTGACTAATGTGATTATCTCAAAGGGAAAAATGATGACATCTATATTATATTGTTATTGTATGTAGATGACATGCTTGTAGCAGGTTCTAACGTGTAGGAGATAAATGTGCTCAAAATAAAATTGATGAACTCATTTGTAATGAAGGATTTGGGTGCTGCAAAACAAATCCTTGGTATGAGAATAACTAGAGATAGGAAGAATCACAAATTAACATTGTCTCAGACTGAGTACATACAAAAGGTGTTGAAAATATTTAATATGCAGAATGCAAAACCAGTTAGTATACCTTTGGCTAGCCATTGCAAACTAAGTAAGGAGGTGTGTCCCAAGACTCAGGAAGAAATGGCTTATATGTCTAAAGTTCCATATGCATCAGCAGTTGGAAGCTTAATGTATGCAATGGTTTGCTCAAGGCCCGATATTTCACATGCAGTGGGATTTGTAAGTAGGTACATGAACAATCCAAGAAAAGAACATTGGATGGCGGTGAAGTGGATTCTCAGGTATTTGAGAGGTACCACAAATCAAGCAATATGCTTTGGTGGTTCAAACATTTCTCTACATGGATATGTTGATGCGGATATGGCAGGTGATAGAGATGATAGGAGGAGCACCACAGGGTATGTGTTTACTGTAGGTGGAACAAATTCCAGTTGGGTTTCAAAACTACAAAGTGTTCTTGCACTCTCAACAAAGGAAGCAAAGTATGTTGCTGCTACAAAGGCTAGTAAATAAATGATTCGGTTGCAAAGGTTTCTGGATGAATTGGATAAGAAGTAGGAGTTGGGTAGGTTATAAAGTGACAGTCAGAGTGCCATACGTCTTGTAAAGAACTCTACATTTCATTCCAAGACTAAACATATACAGCTCAAGTACCAATTTATATGATCAATGTTGGAAGATGGAAAATCGAAGCTAGAAAAGATACACACTGGCTAGAATCCTGCAGATATGTTAACAAAAGTTGTAACTAGGGAGAAAATGAGATTCTACTCAGTTTCAATTGGTCTTCAAGTATGATGAAGAAGATGAGAAACAACCAGGTCCAAAGTGGAGTCGTTATCCAACAAATGAAGCTGGTGGAGTCGCTATAATCAGTTTCCAAGTGGGAGATTGTTGGGTGTGAACCTTGATTATCTTCTTTATTCAGAGGTATCACCGTATTGGACCCCATTTCTTAATGTGGCAGTAACGCTGCCCGTAAATGTGCGCCACCAGGGGGATCCAAGGGGGGGAGGGACGACGACGATTATTTGGAGCCCCTCCGGCGAGGGATCAGGGACCAAAGCTAAAAATAGATGCAAATTTTCCTTGTAAAAGGTTGTAAGTTCGTAGTTAATCTGGGCCATTCATTAGGCAGATATTTGATGGTAGAAGTTATGTTTAATTTAGGGTTTTTTTCCCTAGAAGGCAACCCCTCACTATATATGAGGGAATCGTATTGCTGCTATGTAGATGTGTATTCTGAGTGAGAAAGGGAGGAGATTGTGTGAGAGCGAAGAGGAAATTACAACAGATCTGTTGTAGGTTGTATCTCTTCATTTTGTTGGATAATATAAAAGGAAGTACTGACTGTTTCTCTGTGGACGTAGCCCAAATTGGGTGAACCCTGCATATTTGTCTCTCCTGTTTTATGCGTTTGTTGTGTTTATATTTTTGTAATATTTTATGTGTTCCATTGCTCTGTAATACATAATTTTCTAAAAATCGACACATGATTTTGAAATTAAAAATACACAACTTTAAACTTATATACGCTTATCCAATAACCAAAATTAATTCCAAAAGTTATACAGTTCGAAATTTCCCAAAATAAATTGACTGATATGTTTGCAAATAAGAGGGTCCGAATTTCTAGAAAAATAGGGTTCAAAGATGAGCTCATATATCCTGAATCCTGACAGATGTTACAAAACCAAGAGAGGTTTTTGTATATGAGAGTGTCCTTGAGAGAAAACTCTCTCAATTTCCAAAACTTCCTCTCCAATGCCTCACAATATGCACCCAAACATCATAACTAAAACAGGAAATTCCAAAACCTGAAAAATAGACGGTAAAGATGCATTTGAATCTTCAAATATATGACACCTGTGCATAAATTGAAGGAGGTTTTGGTTCTTTGGCTTGTTCTTGTAAAATATTTCTTTTAGTTTTTTGAAATTCATTTCCATTTGGTCATAAAACACTTTTTAAAATGATAAAAAAAAAATCTGTTTCACATTGACAAATTCGTAGCAAAGTGTGGCAAACCTCCATGGTTTATATGGTTGTAGAACTTTCTTGGAAAAATAGAGAAAATTGGTATGTTTAGAGTGGCAATGTGATGGTGTATAACCTCGAAAGTAGTTTCTTCAATGTCTTCAGACCTTCGAGATAACTGAGTCCAACTTGCATAGTAGATGCGCAATGACTGTTTCCCATGAGCTTTGAATGTTCCCCTTCTGCTTCTGAAACCTTCTTGCACCTTGACACTGCTCTAGAGCTAATAATGAATCACATAGGAGGGATAATGAGAGAGGTTCAAGGAAATTTGAATTTTATGCCACCCAAAACTCTTTTCTTATCATGATGGTGGTTTTGAATGATGACATGAGATGGTACTTTTACAATCATGAGTAGGACAAGACACTGACTGACTTTATAACTAACTCTAAATGACTCATATGACTAACATGACCTCCTCAACTGAGTTATAATATCTTTAACCACTCATGATTGCTAATTTTTAATGGTGACTCCTCATGGACCCTTCATGACCTTACGAATTCGAATTAAGGCTAATAGAATCCTTTTTGACACAAATATTTACAAGGACCCTTTGACCAAATTGAATCTTTTGTACAAGGACCCCTTAGATTATGAGACATTGTGATTCATAGGCTAAATTTTATAAAGTAAACCCCAAAATGAAATCGTAAGATATGCATATTTGATTCCTAGATTATAGGACCTTAACACTGAAACTGATGAAACCCAAAGCAATACATGCTTTTTTGACGAATCAATGTTGAAAATGCTGACACTAGAATTGCCCATGCATTGAAAGAAAAAAAATCCAAGAAGAGTCCTTGGAAATTTGAAAACAACATAAATGTTTTTCATTCAAATGAGCAACACCAAGTCTAACAGAAATACTCCATTTTATTTAGTCAAGCAAGCAACACACAGTTTAACAGAGGCTACCCTTTCAACAAATTCAAAGGTGCGCTTATCATCTTTCCATATGAGTACATTTAAGGACTTACATGCAGAAACGAGAGGGCAGTGTAGAGAGCATTTCTTGCAAGAATTGGGAAGCTTTATCAACATCACCACTTTGAAAGTATCCTACGATTGTGGCCATCCAAGACATAAAATTTATTTAAGCATCAACATCATCTGAAATAAGCTTCATTTCACCATCAACACACTTATATCTTTTGGCAAACACATTGTGTGCATTATCTATCTTCCAAATTTGATGTACACCTTTATCAAAGCCCTCCCACATCGTGGCTCCGTGGATCCCTCTGACACCTTCCAGAGCACATACTGTGAAGACACAACTAAAATTGAAGTGATTTGATAAGCTGTCTATGATTTGAATTTGGTGTAAGAATTCCAAGGTGTTTCTCTAAATCCGTGCTCGGTATTCCACACTGTGTGGTCAAAACTCATTGTATTCTTCCGAGTTTGGACATGGTGACAGTTTAGGGATACACACCACTATAGAGATATTAACCTGGTCTATGAGTACATCGCATTGCGAAGATATTACCATGTTAAAAGAAATTGGAATTTGGTACCGTGGGCGTTGATCATTGATACTTGTTGTTGCCGCGTGAATCCACCCTTGGGATTATCCTAGATAAAATCTTTAACTCCACTTGGTGTGGCCTAGGGGGCATGTCTCAAGTTGAGTTGTTGTCACTTAAATATCAACTCTTCCATATAGGCTAACTCTTAACGAAACGGGTGGACCCTATGAAAATAACTAAGACTCAACTATTCTAAAACCAGATAAGTTAAGTTTTAGGAGTTAAAATTAAATGATCATAGACACATCCAAATTAAATCAATATATAATTTGCAGCAAATAAATTCAACTCATAATAATAATAACCATCTACAAATAGATATATTGCAACAATATACGAGATAGATTAAGGTAGACCAGTGCAAAATATTAAAATACTTACAAAAATAAATATTCCAAGAAAAAAGATGCCCCGTAAGCTTTTTGGAAGCAAATATTCAATAAACAAATGCTCATAAAGTAAATGTGGCAATAAAGATAGGAAAGTACATTAATGTTTCAATGTAAAATTCTTAGAAAAATAAATACTTAGAGCCATATTCTTTGTTAAGAAAAATGTATGTACTTGAGATATTGGAAATTGCTTCAAAGAGATAGACAAACTTTATGAACTTAGGAAGCAAAATGAAATAAAACTCCAAGTGCCAATGCTACAAGTGAATGTATTGAAATGTAATCTTGATTTATTTTAAAGTTAAGTTAGATTGCAAATTGGTTAGCTGCAAATTGAACAAGTTTCAATTGAATTTCTTCCCCAAACCTTATTCTCGTGGGGACCCAATCTCAGAATAGGGAGTCAATAGGGGATGAAGGGTCTCTAAATTACTACTTCAACTATGAAAATTGGAGGCAAATTTGATTATTGCAAAGATAAACTTAAAATATTTAAATTGAATGTACACAATTGGTTGAAGTGTGAAGTAAATGACTAAACTAGGTAACAATTGCAAGACATAACTAAATTGCAAGTGAGAGTAATTGTACAAGGTAAAAATTTAACCCAACTACTCTAATGATGATTATGATACACTATTTAATTCCGCTAACAATGGAAATTATTCAAGCACCACAAAAATAATTTCCCCAAATGGGGAGGGAGGGATGCCTAGGGGGAAAATCCCCTAGCTCCCAATAAAAATTAATTCTTTATTAAACCCTCTTATAGGAATGAGTGATAGAGAGAGATTATTTATAATGGATCCCTTCAAGAAAGATATTTGTAGAGATGTTTTAGAGAGAGTTTACAATAGGACCCCTCAAAAGGATAATATACTCTTTTCCACAGATTTATAGCAAGTTATAAGCAATCTAAGAAAATGTTACAATTTGACCTTTTTGGGGAAATCCCAATAATATGAAAAAATATATCTTTACAAAGTTACAATAGATTACAAGAGGATCTTTTGGCAGTCTCAAAAGAAAGCCCTTTTCTACAAGATTCAAGAGGTTTCTTTGAAATGGTCTTTGGGTTGAGGAAGCTCTTTAAAAGGGGTTTACAAAGTGCAAATGGAAGTGTTCAATCAAATCTACAAAAGTGATTTTTTTTTTTTGTTTGTTTGTTTGTTTGTTTGTTTGTTTGTTTCAGAGTTTTATTCTTCCACAACCACCTTTTTTTTATTAATAGAAACAGTTGAATTTTATTTATTAGAAGAGGTTGGGCATGGCCAAACAACCTCTATTACAATTAGTTGAGCGATTTTTGGATTTTTTAGAATCCTCATAATCTGCCTTTAGTACCAGAGGTTAGATGTTGCTTTGATTATTTTGGAGTGGTTGAGTGCTCTTGCTTTCTATATATCCTATCTTACATTTTTGCTTTTCTTTGTTGCTTTGAACCTTGCCTAACTTAATATAATTCCTGCACTTATATTAATCTAAACCCAAATAATATAAACCCACACATATTAAACTATATTAATATATATCCTGACCCCACCTCCTTCGTGTCCCGCAACTCTTCCGTACCCGACCCCTTTACACAGTTAACACCCCACCATAATCATCACGCGATAACTGTCAGATCTTCCCCTGCCCATATCCGACGCTTTTTGCGTCCCTTGTTGTCTGACCCTTAACTCCTCAGAAGCGCGCGAGATGCGCGGTTTTGTCCTGCCACGCATCAAACCCTCGGGTACATCGCATCCGTTTAATAAATACCGCCCAGTGGCCAGAAACGGTGCGATGAAAACCACATACTGTTCCCCGTGTCATTAACGCCCCACCATGTTCTGCGCGCGATAACTGTCAGATCAACCCCAACCCAGATCCGACGCTTTTCGTGTCCCTCAATATCCGACCTTTAATCCCTCATAAGCGTGCGAGATGGGTGGTTTTGTCCTGCCACACATCATTCCCTTAAATACATCATGCCCATTTAAGAATTATTGCCCAACAACTAGAAGCAGTGCGATGAAAACCACAAACCACTCCTCGCGTCAGTAACTCCCCTCTATATTCAACACGTGATAGCCGTAGATATTCCCTTGCCCGGATCCGACGCTTTTCATGTCTCTTGTTGTCCGACCCTTAACACCTCAGAAGCGCGTGAGAAGGGCGGTTTTGTCCTGCCACGCATTAGTCCCTCAGGTACATCGCATCCATTTTGAGAAATACTGCCCAACAGCGAAAAGCGGTGTGATACACACAACTTACCACTCCCCGCGTCATATAAAACCGACCTCCGTTTGAATTCAATTCTGCGCTTTGCTAAAACACCAAACCACTAATGGCCCATGTGATAAACCGTTTACCTGTTAGTTCTGCTCGATGTTAATCCATCATACCACTTTCCCACTCTTTCTCGTCTGTCACTGCCAGCCTGTGCTAAAGCCTTGGTTCTACGTATTTCTTCTGCACTCATTTAAGTTTTGCAATTTCATGGAGACAGGGCTTGTGCATAGGGATTCAGACTCATTGCCTTGTCTAACCTGTCCATGTTCAACTCTCATTTTCTGTTAAGGAATTGGCTGCCTTTCAGCGTCTTCATCGTTTTTTGCTAGCATACCTTGAGCTAGAAGACATTCTTTGTTGGCCATTATATCAGCTTCCTTGTTCAGAGTTCTCAGGACATGGTAGGATGAGCAGGAAGTGAAATTTTGAGTCATCTTTCTTATTATTCCAAGGGTCTTGTTTAGAGCAGATCTATTGAGTTGGTCACTCGTGTTAAGGATTTTAATCAGGATTTTAGAGTTCCTGAAGATTTGAAGGTTTTCCCCTCTGTTCCTTAGTGCTCTGTCCTAGGCCCCAATTGAAACTATCCTTTTTATGCCCATCTTTGGAATAAATTGTTCCTCCTGCCCTTGATATCCTCGGGTTTCCTTTGGAGGCTCCATTGAAGAATATCGTGACTTTGCCCTGATTTTTCCACCACTTTTTAAAATCCTCCTCAGATATTCAAATCCACCACTCTGGATTGTGACTTGGAAGGGAGATATTCTTTTTGATGCTGGCCCGACTCAGGGATTCACTTATCCAGACGAGCTCTTTAGGGAGTAGGGAATTGTGAGGCTTATATGGTATATTTTCAAAAGTTTCCAGCGACAGAGCTTTGGCCTTAGCAGTCACTGAGCTGGTGGATTGTAGTTTGTTGTTGAAGATGGCTTCATACCTTGCCAACCAGATTCCCTAGCAGATATATTTTGGGATTGCATTCCAGATTTTATTCCATGTTGATTTTCTTTTCAGAGTGTGAGGATAACGTTCCTTCTATGTTGCAAAGAGACTAGCAACTGAACTCTACTCTGGGATTTGGGAGTTGAGCCCCATCATTGCTTTCAACCAGACTTCTTGAGAGAAGGGGCAGTCTATGAACAGGTGATCGATTGTTTCCTGGGCCTTGCAGCAGAAAGGGCATCTATGGGGACCAATGATTCCTCTTTTCTCTAAGTTATCTCTAGTGAGGGTCCTTTTGTGCATGAGATTCCAATAGAAGAAGTTGATTTTTGGGAGTCCAAATAGGTCCCAAACATGCTGCCATAGATTTGTAGTGTGGATATGAGTTTGTTGTTCTTGTAGAGTTGCAAAGGCCAATCGCGTTGAGTAAGATCTGGTCTTCCCCCAGCCCCACTTATCCCTCGAATGGAGATGCACAGGGGCCAGATCATAGAGTTTATCTAGTAATTGATGGAGTTGAGGGAGCATCAAATCAGGGGGGCGATGGAGGGCCCAGTTACTCCAGTTCCCTGCTGAATCCAAAGTGCATATGTTAAGAAGTTTGTGGATACCTTTTTGTATGAGCCATTTACACAAGTCTGCTATTTCTGGTGCAAGATTTAGGGGTTGGAGGCCCATGATCTTGTCATCCCACAGTCTAATTATTTTTCCATTTCCTGGAATTTTGTAGAGCCGGTCTTTAAAGAAATTCCAGCCCTGGCTACACAAATTCCACAGCGTGGTTCCTTTGTGGAAGTTCCTTCTTCCATATTATTTATTGAGAGTATGTGCATATATTTTTTAATTAGAACTCGACTTACAGGGTGTCTTTGGTTTGAGAAGATTTTCTAGAGGATCTTCCCTCCCATTGCCAAATTGGCCAACCCAGGATCTCTTACCTGAAGTCCACCTTCAGATATTGACATTTTCACTGTGTCCCAGCTTACTATATGATTTTTTTTTTGGTTCCCCTTTCCTCCTTGCCATAAAAAATTTCGGATCAACTTTGCTAACTATTCGATGATCATTTTTGGAGCTAAAAGGAATGAAGCCTAGTAGATTGGAAGGGATGAGAGAAGTGACTTGACCAGAGTGAGCTTCCTGGCTGTAGTAAGCCACTGTCCGCCCCAAGCAGTCATTTTTTCCTTGATTTTGTTGATAATTTCCATCTAATGAGGGGCCTTAGTGGTACCCAAGGTTAAAGGCAGGCCAAGATACTTGAATTTTTCCCAAGAGACATATTCGGTGAAGCCCAGGGCTTGGGTAATCTTGAGTATAGATTGTTGGTCTACCGCCCAGCCGTACACTGCACTTTTTATCTTGTTGACCATAGCTCCGGAGGCTCTACAGAAGCTTTGGATTAATCAATTGAAGAGTATTTCTATTTTAATGGAGGCTCCTCCCATAAGGATATAGTCATCGACGAACAAGGCATGATTGATTTGGGTTGTTCCGGTTATCGACTTGATGCCAGGAAGTGTCCCATTGAACTTCTCATCTGTGAGATTTCGGCTTAGAGAGTTTGCCATCGGAATATACAGGAAGGGGGATAGAGGGCAGCCTTGCTTGATTCCCCTTGATGCTTTTGAAGTAGTTTTCCGGCCTGCCATTTACTAGAGGGGCTATCCAAGGTTCTCCAATGCATGCTTTAATCAATTTTACAAATTTAGAACTGAAACCAAATGCAGAAAGAACTTGGAGGAGGAAGGAGTGCCTTACTCTATTGAAGGTGTTCACCATATCCAGTTTGATGAGCATACCTTTCTCTTTGTGTTGATGGTTGGAATGGATGATTTCCTGCACCAGTATCACATTGTCTAGGATATGCTTACCTTTGACAAACCCTCCTTGATTGGGTGAGATGAGTTTTTCCAGCAGAGGCTTTATTCTATTAGCAAGTAACTTGGTGAGAATTTTGTAGGACGCATTACATAGTGAGATTGGCTTGAATCTGTTGGAATGCCTCTGGGTTGGCTTCTTTGGGAATTAGAGCTAGGAAGGTGGAGTTTGTGCTTCCTCCCACTTTGGATTTTCGTAGGAATCCTTTGATCATTCAGTACAAATTAGCCTTGATGATGTCCCAACATATTTTATAGAAGTGTATTGAGAATCCATCAGGTCCTGGGGCTTTGTCTGGTTCCATCTTCCATATGACATTGCTAATTTCTTCTTCAGTGAATGGCTTTAAGATAGTTGCATTGTCGTCCTCGTTAACCGTCCTTGGAATGTGCTTGAGGAATTCATGAGCTTCCTCATCATCCTCCATGCCTTCTTCTTTGAACATATGTTGAAAATGAGAGGTTGTCGCCTATTTTATCAGAGATGTGCCTTTGAGAATAGTCCCATCTGGCGAGGTGATTTCAGCAATGTGGTTTCTAGAAAGGCGGGTTCGAATTTGCTTGTGGAAGAAGGTTGTATTTTTTTCCCCAGAAATAAGCTAGAGATTGCATGACTTTGAGCCTCAAGTATTCTTCCTCCTCTCTAAATGCCCAGAGGGTGATGATTTGGTGTTCTTGCCTACTATGAATTTTTTCTCTGGTTATGTCTTGAATCTTCATGCCCATTTGGAGATACAACAGCTGCATTGTGCTCTGTTTTCGTTGGGTAGTGGGAGAACTTGTGGGATTTTTTATCCATTGCTTCAGGGATGCTTTGGTGGCTTTTATATTTTTCTCCCAAACATAGCTGGTGATCCAAGAACATGGATGGAACATGCCTTATTCACTGTATCCATAAACCCTTCTCTGTTTGCCCATAGTGGGTTGAACCGGAAGGGGATTGGTCCCAGGTTTTCTTCTTCTTCCAGCAGAAAGAGGATGGGTTTATGATCTGAGTTCCACTTTGGAAGAATTTTTGTGGAGATGATCATCTTCTCGGAGAGGAAGGAACTCCGAAGAAGGAATCTGTCCAGCCTGGCTGATATGTGTTCCTACCCTATTCTGTTATTTGTCCATGTGTATAGCCCTTTTTTTGGTTGAAATCCAATAAATCCCATTGTTGAATCAGGTTTACCACTAAGGGCAGAAAGCAATCCCTGCTGATGGTTCCTCCTCTTTTTTCCTTTGGGTCTAGGATTAGATTGAAGTCTCTGGCAATAATTATATTGTTGAGGGAGTATGCTTCCAAAAAATCAGTTAGAGTTTGCCAGCATTGTTCCTTTTATATATAGAGGACAAGTACATAGAGATTAAAGAGGGAAAAGTTTATCTTACTTGATAGGTGTTGGAGTTCGATGTAAATCCAGTGCTGCGTCTGAAAGGATCTCTCCAGCTGAAATTTGTCAGCCTCCCGGAGAGTCGCTAACCTGTCGCATGTACCTCTAGCACTTACCGCTTTTTCATATTTTGTCTTCCATTTTACTTTGTTGAGTTCCAGAAGGTCTTCGTCTTCTATTTTAGTCTCTTGGAGCATGAGGATCTCAGGAAGTTTTGATTTTAATAGGCTCTTGACTGCTTCAACTTTTGATGGATTCCCCAGTCCTCTGCAATTCCAAGAGACTAATCACATTATTTACTGGTAGGGATTGGGGCAACACCTCCCTTGGGAGGCCTGGTTCTAGTATTTCTGCCGATAGACATCTCTACAATGGCTTGGATGCGATGCATTTTTTGTCTCTCTGCTTCTTCTTCTCTGGCCTCTCTGTGAGATTTCCTCCCCACTCTTTTCAAGGGCCTCTTAGTTGTTTCATCTTCCGAGGATCCCAATATCTCTAGGGCCTTCTTTTTTGTCATATTGTTAGTCCCCTAAATTTCCCTTATTCTTGTCCGTTTTCCCTTTATAAACCACAACTATTTACCTATGTTTTACCCTTTTCACATACCCTCATTCTGCACTAGTCCAAGCATGGTGATATATTTCACATGTACTTTATTTTTCACATTTTATTTCAATTTAGAATTTAATTAATTATTTAATTCAAATTTCTTACTTTTAATGCACTTTTGTAACTAATACTTATCTACGATAAATACTTGGTAAATAAAGCTACTTAACATGGCTGCTGATTTAAGTGCAGGATCGGATCTCGCACTATTGCAAGTACAACGAATCCGCACAACAGATCTGGACTTCCCTAACCACCGCCACGTTTTATGCATCGTTGGCCATGAAGACCAGATCAACCAAAGACAAGACTAAAGTTGCAGATTGCTTGAACGGAAGTTGAATATTTGGCCCACGGCCAACAAGTTCAATTGTCTATAATTAAAAGCTGAGAGGCTAAAATCTACATTTTGTTATGTAAACGATTGACCAAATGGCCTGTACTAATAGTTTAGTAGTTACTGCCTTGGGGCGACAATCTATAAATCAAAAAATGAAGATAGAGTTAGGGGACGACAGATAGAGGAGATAACAACACTGTGTTCCAAACATATTGTTAATTTTGTTATTGCCCAAATCTGGGCTGGACTCTATATTCCATGATGTACATTGCCTTTGCGAATTAATAGAAAGAAGAAGCTCCTTCTCATGCCTTTTAAATCTTATCTATTATTCTAAGCCAATGAGTCTGATCTGAATAACTGAGTAGTGTCGTTTCTTAGAAGGGAAACGAGCTGGTTGGCTAGGGCCCAACCAACCCAGCTCGTTTACCCTATTTTCGATTTCGGATTTATTTATGAGTTCTTATTGTTAAAGTGTGATTTAATTGAATTCTATTTCCATGCACATATATTCCTGCCAAAGTGTAATGGATCCGTTGTGTGAATTAGTTAGATTTACTTTCCTTCAATTTATTTTAGTTGGTTTTCCCCGCTTGGTCCAAGCAGGAGAAATGCACCTACACTAGTGCACGTTGGTGTGATTAATCCTTTTCCCTTTCTTGCAAATGTATTTTCATGCAATTCATTTTGGTTGGTTTTCCTCGCATGGTCAAAGCAGGAGAAATGAACCTGCACCACTGCACGTTGGTGTGATTAATCCTTTTCCCTTTCTTGCAATTTATTTTCATGCAATTCCTTTTGGTTGGTTTTCCTCACCTGGTCAAAGCAGGAGAAATGAACTTGCACCAGTGCATGTTGGTGTGATTAATCCTTTTCCCTTTCTTGCAATTTATTTTCATGCAATTCGTTTTGGTTGGTTTTCCTCGCATGGTCCAAGCAGGAGAAATGATCCTGCACCAGTGCACGTTGGTGTGTTGCAGGAAGTATTTCTAGTCTCTTTCATGCAATGTTTCTTTTCTGTTCTTCTAAATACTATATATACAGATGGCAGGTTGATTCTTTAGTGGTTGTTTCTAGTTATGGTTATTTACTTTCATTTTATGTACAGTTAAGATTGGAAAAATTTACATGTGCAAGTTATTTCTACAATTAAGTTTCATTTGCAATAGTTAACGCTTATTTTTAGAATCGATAACGAAGTGCAAGGAACTCTGCTTAGGTGCAAGAACTGGTTTCTTGTCACAAGATCCAAGTTCTCAGAACCCTTAAGGTTCGAGTCCTTGCATGAAGTCAAGAATCTTTGGTAAGACACAACTTATACCTCTCGCATAAATCTTTGCGCCTGCACTAGTGCAAGTAGATTGCGAAGAGTGCAGGACTGACTAGTGCAAGAAGGAAATCTTTAAGAAAGCAGGTTTAAGGGCCCACTTTATGAGACTGCTAAAGTGTTTCGACTAAAGTTGAATATAAGCATATACTCAGTGATTAAACATTGATCAATTGGAGTGATTGTCTTTTTATTTTGATTCCTTTGCAAATGCATTCTTTCTTGTTCCAACACTAGATTACTTTGATGATTCAGTTGTATTTTACTCTTTCCAATTCGATTCGGCAAGTTCCCATTTGAGAAAGTAGAAATTTACATCAGAAAGGTTCATACCATCTCTGGCATTGCCTGTGCTTCGTCTCTAATTTTACGGATCCCTCGGGTTGACAATTAAGTGTTGAGGAGTTGCTTAAGTGTAATTCCTGCACCCAACACATATCTCCATGGGTTGGGGAGCTAGAGGCACCTTTTGGGGATGTGGTTTGGAGAGAGACTGATTCCTCTTGCCTTTTGTTTTCTTCCATGTTGTTAGCCTGCTGTTCAACCTCTTTATCTCCTAGATCTTGGAGATTTTCTGGTGTGCTAAGTATTTCAAAGGGATTTGTGGATATGTCTGCTCTTGGTGGGACTGAGATTCCTTCCGCTTGGGCTTCGGGAGGAGCAACCCTCCTAGCAGACACGACTTTCCCTTTGTCACTGTTGCTCTTCTTAGTTGTTCCTAATTTCTGAACCTCAATCCATTGATCTCATTTCTCCTTCTCAGCTCCATCCTCTGATTTCTTTTTACAATGCTTGGCAGAATGCCCGTAGCCATGGTAGTGCCGACATTTAAATGGGAGTTTCTCATAGTCTATCATTTGTATGTGTGTCCAGTCAGCCACCATGAGTTTAATGGCTTCAGGGAGACCTTCCTCTAGGTTTAATTCTACACAAATTCTCGAACATGAGTACTGATCTCTTCTTTCTGCTCGATCGATGTATTTGCCTAGCTTGTTGCCTATGGTTTCTAAGGATTTAGGGTTCTAGCAGTGCAGAGGTAGATGGGGCAATCGCACCCAGAACGGAATAGCCAAGGGCACATCCTGAGTCAGATCAAAATCTTGTGTCTGTTGATTCAGATAGAGACCCTAAGGCCCCATGAAATACGGGCCGTTTCTGAATATGAGGTTCCTGTCTTCTATTGCTTCAAATATGAATACAAAGGAGCCTTTACCAACGGAATGGCTTTTTATTCCTTCCTTGACCAGAGATCGCCAGTTCCTTTGCACCCAAGCTTATACAGCTTTAGGCAAGGGCCATAAGCCTATGAAATAGCCAATAAGCCCTTGTTCTGCTAGGTTTAATTCCGCTTTGCAGGGTTCTTTAGTCGGCAGAGAAACTGTGGGGATGGATTCCATATTTTTTACAAAATTCTACTGGTTTTCGGTTGCTGGCCGTTTATTGCATGCCGCAACCAGATCCTCGAATGTAGCTAGCTCAGATGGAAAGGGTGGATCCTTTTCACGTCCCCCTCCTGGGGCCATGGCATTGGAGCTGCACGCAGTCTCGTGGTTGGCTGTGGCACTTTATGCACTCGTCGAGCTTCCTCCTACTAGCCTCGGAGGCTGCACCAGGCTCCCGCTATCTGGTTCCTTGCGCGCAGGCTGCAGCCGGCTCCCACTCTCAGTAAATCATGATTTAACTAAGAAGACCATAATTTAAGAAATGTTTTAACTGCAGAGTTCTGATGGGATCTAGTGCATTAACGCTGTATGATCGCACCCAACCACCCTTTTGAGGTGTCAAAAGTTTTCCCAAAAAAATCAGTGAACAAATTAGTTAGGAAAGTACTCAAAGAAGGATGATCTAAGCCTATAAATTTCTATCTTATAAAAAGAAAGAATATAAATCTAAAAGGTCATATTTTTATGGTGTTTTGCTAATGAATGACCAAGTAAAACTTGATCCTTCTTGGCAAAATAAGCTATTTTTAAAATAACAATCCAAATATAAGCCCATGTGCTTGATTTTTAATGAAAATTTAAGGAAAATATCAAGAAGTTTAAGGTTTGCAGGTAAAGGATATGAGAGCGAGTCTTGATGGTTATGATCTTCAAGGTTTGATTCAATCCACTAAAGCTGCTGCTCTTGGAAACTTATGATCTGAAAAATAAACCAACAAACCATACACAATCATAGATACCAAAGAAAACTTTGGATATATTTAATATCAATACTAAATCTTGACAAAAATTTACTAACAAACCTTAGATGAATTATACACATTTTTTTTAAGACAACCAAGAAGATTTAAATTGAATAAGTTCTTTTGGGATGATTTGTGACTGTTAGAACAACCAAAAATTCAAGCTTTCAATCTACTAGATATTCAATACAGTTAATGTGAAAAGGAAATAAGAGTGTGTTGAAGCCTCAGATTTTCACTGCTCCAACATGGGGGATAACCACCTGGTTCGGACCTTAAAGACAACTTTTTTTTCGTTTGAAGTGGTGGCTCTGACTGGGGATGATGGGACCAGTTTCCTAGTGTGGCTTTTAAAATGAGAGTGGGTGGTTTTCAAGTGATTGCAGTAAGGATAGTGATAACTAAATGGCCTATTCTATCATGAAAATCTCTAGCTAACTTAATCTAATATAAATGCGAGTATTCTGTGTGATATGTGATCTAAAAGATATCTATTTGACATGTGATAATAAAGATAAATCACGCATTAAACATAGGTGATAACATGTAAAGGTAATTTCTTTGACTAAATAGTTAGTCAAAGAAATGTATAAAATTATATCACATGTATCTAATGATTATATATGAAAATAAACAATTTCAGCTAGGCATCATTCAATAGTGCAATTAACGCATAACAAAAAGAACATATCTCATATACAATTCATGAAAATGAAGTGTTATCACTAATTAAACATAAGCAAAACTAATCATACAAGATACAAGTACCATATGTGTGAAGTTCTACTCATTTGACTAATGACATAGATCAACTCCTTTATTCAGATCAAATTATCTTCCAAGTATACAATAGTGCATCAACAAAGGAAAGTAGCTTGATATTTAAAATAAATGATCATGTTCCATAATTTTATCAAGGCATTCACAAACTTACAGAAGTGCATTATTTGCAAATGTTTTTGATAAAATTTTGGACCCTTCTCTAAATGCATGAGAATGGTATACTTACTATTCTAACTAATGTTCAAAAATAGATTATACAAAAATTTGAGGAGGTTTCAAATAAATTTCCTCCTAACTAGTCAAATATCTCTAAAAATAAAAGTGACTTGATGAGAAGAGGTTATAATGACGACTTTCTGTCTGCTAGCTTCTCTTTTAAATCACATATATCGGCCATCAGTTTGACTTGAGGAGGTTTCCCAAACTGTGTTCTGACTTGTCCTGCGAAAATAACATATGTGAGATGTGGCATCATCTGTTGATTTGAATGGAGTGAGCCATTGAGGGTCATGATTTGGTTGTGTGGCTTGACAAGGTATTGCCAATACGCCTCCCAGTCAGTCTTTTCTAACTTTGCGATCACTTCCCTTTGGATTTCCACTCTTTCCTTCTAGCTTTTATGCAAGTCATTTAAATCGGGCAATATTTTTCGGGTTACCTTCTTTCACTAGGTTGGTGGCATGAAAAGTGTGGTTTACCGCTTTTACTATGTTCTTTGACACCCCTGCTTCTCTTGCCACTGCTAATTCAACTTGCTTGATCCGCGCATCCCAATCCGTGAATAGAATGTCCTTATGCGTCTCCTCAATCTCGGGCAGATTAGTCCTCCTTCCTTCTTCTGTTTCTTTCCATTCGATGAATTCTGAGATCCTTGTATTCAGATCATTAAATTCAGTTCTTTAGTCAATTTCCTTATCCGTTAACTAGTCATTGGTGATCAGATAAGGAGCAATATGCGACATTCTTTGGAAAAATTGTTCTTGCTATTTTGATAGGAGGAAATTTAGCTCTAGTGCCTCTTTGATGAATTCATCGACAATAGGGACATATTCATATTTTTCCATGGCTTCTTGCAATTCTTGAACTTTCATGTTATTCGCAGAAATGTCTTCTTCATGGCGTATCTTTAACACTTCCATATTCTGCTGCAATTAAGCAATTTGTTCAGCAACTTGCTGGTTCACATTTTATTTTTCAATTTGCAGTTGTTGCTCGAGATGCACTATCTTCTCTTCCTTCTCCCTTAACAAAATAGATATCTTGGTATCTTTATCCATGGTGGCAGTTGCATATATGCCCCTGTAAATTGTGACAATCTGGTCAGATTTTCAGCTGGATTGGAAGGAATATCCTTCTAGACTATGTCCATCGGCTCATTCCAAGGTGGGATCTCAGGTGTCTCTACCCTCCTTATTTTCCTCTGTATCCTTACTACAACATTGTGACGTGGGCTATAGAACACATCTAAAGGAGGAATTTCAGTCACCTTTAGGACTATTTCTGATGTCAACAAAGCAAAAATGATTTATGTCTGCTGCGAAGTTATCCCTTGCTCATCCATTGACTCACTCTGTAATTTTCTGGGTATGCAGAGGAGTGTGATATTTTATGGTTTCTTGTGCATATGTTGTCCTAGGAGTGTCTTGTAGTTTTTTTATTGAATTTGTCCCACTCTTGCTCCAAAATGCTGCTTTTGATCTCAGAACCGGTATCTTTAGTTGGTTCACTTATAACTTGCTTTTCAGATGACCTCCTGCTGGATTATGTTGTATTCTCAGTGTCTTGGGATTTCCATGTATCCAGTTCTTTCCATGTGTCCACTTAAGACTCTATGTGAGAATTTGGTCCCTTGCTGTTGATTGTCACACTGGGTGTAGGTTTGTCCTCGATTTTTAACAAATGCAACATAAGTATTTCGAGCCTTTTGTTTCTGAATTCCTGAAAGCTTTCAAAATCTTCAGGACTCATATTTTCCCTTGCCCACTCGAATGCTTGTTTGAATGATTTAGCTGACTGTAAAAGGTCTTCAGAATTATTAGCCTCATGGTTAAAGGGCTTAATCTTCATTGCAGTAGTAATATTATGTGCTATTTTGTCTGCATAAAATTTCCTTTTCGGCAGATTATGGAGCCTGAGGTTCTCTAGGGTTAGTTATTCCTTGGTTGCGTGGTTAAAATTTGCTAATGAAAAGGAACCACAACGAATGGTAAAATATGGCCACAATGACTTTTTGTTATCTTTTAGGGTCTTGGTCAAGCCTTTTCCCACAATCTGGTGGGCTACTTTTCTTGCTAATAGTTTATTAGAGACATACAAAGGGAGGACATGCGGGTCCGTTGTACTACCAAAAACCCTGATGTATGTAAACCATTCTTCAATAGAATACTTGCCTACTATGAGAAGGTTTGTAGCAGATTCTTTGGAAAACTTGGGGGCTTTATTATTAAAAATAAATTGCTGCAATGACAAAATAACAACATGGCATATTTTATAAAAATGCGGTATATAATGGGATTCCCAAATTTGTTTAAGGCTGAGATGTATAGGGTAGGGTCTTGCAAGATCCATTTCCAAACCATGATTGGAAATTTAGTGCAGAAACAGATGACATCCATGATGTATGCATTGAAATAAAATGGAGGAAGGTTCTCTGTGGAAGAGGATCTCTTCTGACGATACTCGGAGATGGTAGTGGATATGTTATCATATAGGATAGTGGCCCAGTTCATTATGTGGGAATTGCCACATGCATCAATTAAAAGAATCCATTCTATGGAAAACTTAGCAATATTAGGTAATCCGTATAGCCTACATAACATAGCAGCTTCATAGTTTTAGGGATTGCTAAGGAGGCTACATGATACATACCTGTTTTATCAAATTTGAACTTGTTCTCCAGTACCCTCCAACCCTGGATCATCCTGAAAGGTTCTTCATTTTTCTTTGCAAAGTTGGCCAGGTATGACTTGTCATATATATCCTGAGGGTCATTTATATGGTACATTTTCTTTAGGTCTTCAATTTACTCGAGTTCCTGAATTTCCTGTCTTCAATACTGAGATTTTCCACCACCCACCTAATCATATTGGTATATGGGAGTATTTTCGCTCTCGCTCCTATTCTGTGAAGGAAGGAACATGTAGCATCTTTGAATTGGACTCTCGAAGGTTTTATTGAGTCATCCATTGCCTTTACGATAGTAATTTTGGGATGCTCATCCTCAAGCCTATTGTATATGACTTCCCATGTTGTTGCTCCCCCATCGGCGCTGCAAATTGTATCAGAGAATATAAGCGACATTTTTTACAGCTCAGAGTGTATAATGCTCTGCTTTTTATGCTTTTGAATCACATTTCGCAATGAAATGTCTTTTGAAGCTTGCTTGAAATGGAAGAGATATATCAATGCAGACGATATAGGGCAATTAAGGCTGAAATCTCTCTGAAATGACTTTGAATCGTGGGAGGATTTTGAACGAGATATTCAACGTTAAATAGCCATAACTTGAACCATCATTATCTCTCCTCGGGATGCTAAACATTAATTACCCTGTCAAACCATTCATTATTATATTAAAACACAATAACTTCCCACGCTTCATGCTTTATTCGTGCATCACAACTTTTAAACGTTGTAATATAGTGTTTCTTGGAGATAATGCGAAATGCGATTGCGAAAATCACAATATCGCATTTCGAAAATCGTTAAAGGATGACACAATGGCCTGCATTATTTGTTTGTGACTCTGCAAAGTGAAATCACATGTTCTCAAGGTGTTTTGATCGGAATATCACAGCGGGGGGTTTCATGGCATATCACAATTCAGGATTTAACTAAAGATGTTTATAATTATCACATGGAAAAAATGCGAAATGCGATTTGCGATAAAGATCCTAAGCTTGGGTTGTTTTCTAAGAGTTTTCAAGGCAATTTCTTAGAGTTAGGATTTATTTTTCAAAGACTAAAAAATTAAAAAGGGGTCCCCATTTATATGTCAAATATCCACTATTATTCGTAAAAATGGGGGGTTTGTTACATAATACAACAGAGTGATAGAATTTTATGAGAAGGAAATAAGAGATGTTGGGTTCTTTGAAAGCACTTTTGAAGCCTTTGAGAGTCTTTGGTCCAAGTGGAACTAATGCCTCTTAGGATCCTTGGAGGTGGATGGTTTATCCAATGACTTCCACAACTCCAAGCTTGAGATACTTGTAAAAATCACTCAAGGTATTGCATACAAGATTAGCAAAATAGGTGAAATGTTACATAATGATAAACTAAATATGTTATTCAACCTAGAAACACATGTAATAATTAAATCTAAAGTGTAAATTTTTTCAAAAGAGTAACAAGTAATTACTACTCTTTCTTTTGGACAACAATGTCCCTATTAATACCTATGATAACTAACTAAAGAAAATAGCAATAAAATCAACAAATTTACTTCAACATAAGCATATGACAAACCACACAAGGCGAGAGACCATTCACCTCCAAGTATTTTTGTATTAAATAAAAAGTGTAGCAAAATTACAACATAATATTCCCAAACTCTCAAGCTTCCAACCTCCCAATTGAGAGAAAATGTCTACAAGTTATAGAAAAAGGAGAGACCAAAGTGGCCCAACAAACTCCCCTCATTAGGTTGACTTTATCCCTTCTTTTTGGATGAGTTAACAAACCCTAATTTGTTGCAGATTAATGCCTAAAATCTGACTAAATATGGGTTTCATAAGCAACCAAAAATTTGTTTTAATATCAATCCTAATTCAACCCCTCTTTTTGGCTGTTGATGGCCCTCAAAATGTGGGATTTGATCATCTTTTTTAGTTGCTGAAAAGGGAAATTCGCCCCCTTATGTGGCATCCAATATTTTTCCAAATTCATGGGCCCACTTAGCATTCTAGTAAGCTCCTTAACTGCACTTTTATGTCACATCACTTAATTTGATTCTTTGATTAGGAATTATGACTTCAATAAATTCCCCACATATTAATTCTTGCAAATTTTCTTGACTTTTCATCCACACTTTGGAAAAAGTGGGTTTTCATGGGGAATTAATTATTTTTAGACCCCCAATGTGGGTAATAAGAGAATGTTGGCATTGCGAGGATGAATTTTGAGCTCTTATATGCCACCAAAATTTTTAAATGGCTCTTATTTACAATATTACATAGAAATTTAATTAAAAAATCCATTTTGCGGAAATTTTTAATTATTTAAAAAAAAATCCTAGAAAGACTTAGTCAAATTTCTTGAGACTTTGGATATGACCTAGCTTGGTAATATACATTGACCCTAGATATTAGAACACACCCAAGACCCAGTTATTAAGCCACACTCTAGCTTTGGAGGTATATTGGGTGAAAAAAATCGATTTGCTATTTATCGCTAAAGAGCGAAAAATAATTAGTCCAGTGAAAAAACACCTTATAGTGGATTCACTTATTAACCATGTCCCAAATGGCCTAAGCATGTTACATAAGTTCATCATGCTAGCGTTCCTTTATATAATTCCCCCATAGGGGTACAAAATTTAAGAGAAGAAAATATAGAGAGATGAGAGAGAAATAGAAGCATAGGTTCTTTGATGGACTTCTAAACATTTGCAAATTTGTCAAGTGCCTTGTCCATTGATAAATGGGGTCTTCATTCCTGCCATGTGAATATGAGCAGGTAATACTCATAATATTTTTTCTTTCTAATTATATAGATTTGAATTTGGTGAAACAAACAAAATGTCTTATATCATAAGAAAATAAACTTCATTTTCCAAAGGAGGAGTTGCCATATTTAGGCTAGGCTGAGGAATAGGGGATTGATAGGTTGAATTCACTCAAAAATTACAAGATAGAACAACTTGGACATCAGATTATTGAAGCACTTTCAATTGACGTCACAGACCATCAATTTTATCATCTATTCTTTAAATTAATTGCCTATGTTCAGGTTGTCGCTGCTACAACACCCTCCAAAATTTTGGCTTACACTCAATTTCGTAGCCTTCTTTGGTCTTGTACATTGTTGTCACAAACTTTGAAATTCATTTCATGTGTTTTCTTGAAGATTCTTTGTCCCCTTTGCAAGATGGGAAAAATGTTGTCTTTCCACATGTCGGGTGCCACATAATGTATAGAAGCCCATTCTGGTGGTTTCAAGAGGTCACCTTTATGTAAATGAGTTTTTATAACCATGTAAACATTCATCACACTCATTTCCAAAGTTTTAGGCACTGTCGCACAAGTGTCGTCACGGTTGTCGCAAAGTGTATCTTAAGTGTCACACTTGTTGTAAAGTTGTCATAAAGCTGTCACATGGAGGGAAATGCATTGTCATGTGTCCTGGATGATATATGTTGTTGTGTCATCAAGTATTCTAAGTGTGTGATCATAGTTGAAGTTTTATCACTGTTCACATCAGCCTCACTGATCTCGCACTTTGTCATTTTTTGGAAAGCTTCCCGACTAAGCAACCTAGCTTCACCCAACCTTCTTGAACTGTACATTATGCAGTATCAATCCTTAGCTATGAACTTGCATCTTGCCACAATGAGAAGTTCTTGCCTCCCAGGAATGCTGTGTTGCGCGGTTTCTGTGCTCAAGCCCTGACCTTGACCCCAAGAATTGTGTAATATTTTTTCCCATCCTAGTCTTAACTGCACACTGTGAAGCCTCTAGCCTCAAGTTCATCCTTGAGATCCTGGAATGCGCAACTGCGCAATGTCCCAACCTCTCTCGTCTCCCAGAATTGCGCAATGTGCTCCCCCAGTGCTCATTCCCTCAGCCTGTCGCACCGACCCTAGGAATTGCACAGTTTTTTCCCTCAGCCCAGATTGAACTGCACACTATGTAGTCTCAAGGATGAAGGCTCCCCTTGCCTACTTGAACTGCGCAGTCACTAAGCCCTTTTCCAACCTTGCATCCAGTTCTGCCTCAGTTAATGGATCAATATGCTTAGTCTTAGACTAGGGGATTTTCAGATTGATGTCGTCTTGTCATGAGTGAATTGTAGAAACACGTACCTTATTATTCCATGACACTACAACAAAACATGCAATTTGCGCTAGATTTAGCACTAGATTTTAGTGCATTTTTTTTCCAGTTAGGATGAGTAGCATGGCGCTAAAATTGGTTCTATTGTACAATTTTTAAAGCCTAATTTTTTGCTCCAGATTTTGCTTCATTTCTTACACCATATTTTTCATCCTCTTTTACATCAGATTTTGCATCAGGATTTGCATTTGGTTTTACGATAGGTTTTGCTTCTAGTTTTGCGTCATTTTTTGCATATTTCTTTTCATCGTTTTTTGCTTCATATTTTGTGCCATTCCTTGCTTCTAGTTTTATTCCATCATTTGCATCAAGTTTACACCATCTTTTGCATGCAATTTAATGTTTTTTTGCATCTATTTTGTGCCAATTTTTGCATCTATTTTGTGCCAATTTTTGCATCTAGTCTTATGCCAATTTTTGCATCTAGTTTTGCACCATTTTTTGTGCCTATTTTTGCATCCAATTTTGCATCCTTTTTGGTGTCTAATTCTGCATCCTTTCCAACATCCAAATTTTCATCATTTTTTCTTCCTCATTTTGTGTCTACATTTGCATCCCATTTTGCACCTAGGTTTGAGTCTAAATTTGCATCTAGTTATGCATAATTTTTGGCATCCAATATGGTGTCCTTGGTTTCACCATATTTTTGGCTCAATTTTGTATCCCAATTTTACACCATTCTTTGCATCCTCATTTGGCATCTAAATTTGCATCCTTTTTTATTTCTTTTTAGCACCCAACTTGGAATCCCCTTTTGCATTCAATTTTATGTCTAGTTGTGTTTCCTTTTTTGCAAGTGGTTTAATGTCCATTTTTGCATCCTTGTTTGCACCCTGGGTATCCTTTTTTATGCCTTGTTTTGTTCCCTTTTGTGTCTAGTGTTGCATGTTTTTTGACTTCTAGTTTAAAATCCTATTTTTTTCCTTGTTGGCTTCTTGTTTTGACACACAGTTTAAAATCCAATTCTACATACATTTTTACATCCAAATTTAGCTTCTTGTTTAGAGTGTACTTTTCTTTCCATTTATGACCCCCTTTATGGGTTCATTTTACTGATTTCAATTACACAGTGAGACATATTACAATTTCTAAATATCATTAAGTAAGATATCACAATTAAAATTGATAACATAATTTTTGTAACTAAATTTAAAGGAAATTGAAAACATCCATCCAAGAAATAACAATATCATCATATATAATAACTCTCTATCAAAAAATCATTGACAATTTTCAATAAACATGTATGACTATCAAATCAACACCTATCACGACTATCATTATTCTAAGGTAAATTTACAACATCCATCCATAAATAGTAACATCATCATACATAATAATTCTCCATAAAAAAACATTGACAATTTTCAACACATATATAAAGTAACAAGATAATACTAATAATATCATAGTCATCTTTAATCAAATCAACTAAAATTCAAATGTGTGATTACACAGATCAAAATCTTTCATGAATATCATTATTGTAAGGTAAATTCAAAACGTCTATCCGAAGATAATAATATAATCATACATAATAGTTCTCCATCAAAATAATGTTGATAATTCTCAAAATGTACATAAGGCATATAAAACTTAATCTTATAATGTAGTGATATATGACGAGCAAAGAAATGAGGATGTAAGCCTTGATCACACCATTATTCAACAAATGAAAGCTTGAACATACAAGTGGGAGAATCAAATTCATAAATTTTGTAAACAAACGTCGTTGGTATCATATACACAGGGAAAATTTTAAGGATGAATTTTTTTTATTAAAGTTTATAAACTTTGGCAAATCTCACTAGACCCGAATATGCAAATTATAAAATATTTGTTGATATATTTGTAAAAACATTCAAATTTATAATGGTTTTATATTTAGTCTCTATAAAGCTTTGTTGATTTTTAGGGTAAAATAATTTTATTCTATAAAATTTGGGTGAATCATCTTTAGAAAAAATGGAAATTTACGAATCTATTTTTTGTAAAAAGCATGGAAAATTAGCCCACTTGCGAGTATTAGCCCCTCAAATTTTCCATGCATATATATCAATTTTGTAACCAAACATTGTTGGTATCATATACATAAGGTTAGGGACCTTGTAAAATCCCTGAGATATGGAGAAAAGTCCAAAGGTTTCCATATGATTTAGATTGTATCATATACATAAGGTTAGAGGTTTTTTAAAATAGCTAAGATATGGAGAAGAGTTCAAAGATTGCCATATGATTTAGATGGTCCACGCTTGATGTTTGACCTTTCAAAAGTACAACTTGGCAACAAAGAGTGGATGCAGCTGCTATGGATGTTTCTACTATTTTCGGTGGTGGTGATGCCTCAGGTGTAGGATTCGATGTTGTTTCTACTATTGCCATTGGTATTGAAGCCTCAAATACAAGAGCGAGAGGAGAGGAAACATGTGAGGTAACCAATGGAGGAGCATAAACCAACATAGTAGAAGTGATACATGGAATATACTGGGGGTATGAACGCGATGTATACTAGATATATGGAGGGGGTGGGATATGGAAAGGCCTCAACGTGCACATATCCTTGTGCAACAAGAGAATCCACTCCAAATTCTAGTGATGCATCTTCGAACAGTGGAAATGTAAAAGCATAACATTAAATTATGCATGCCTTCCCCTCCACTATGAATCTATTTTTCTCATGTGAATGCATTGGATGGAACTGCAATATTAAAACACCTGTATTAGTTGTTAGGTAAAAATGATATCGATTACTATATACCATGGGGATAGTTATAATAAAAGATATCTAACCAATTAACATAGCTATTCAATATAGCTACGATGATTCTATATTATCTAGTGAATGAGTTCATCAGATTCATTGAACTATAACTACTATGGACATATACATTTCACAACAATAAAAACTAGAGTAAGTGGATAAAACTTGGTGCTCAAACCCTAATGCTTCTTTTTCTTCTGAGTTATGGAGCTCTTATCATTGTTAAAATTGCATTATCAAAACCCATTCATTAGAGTCGTAGATCTAGCTATGATATATGAATCTCACAATAATAAAATATTTTTATGAAAACCCATGTAGTATTGCTGGTATACCTACATGATCAAAACTTGTGTATTAGGGAATAGATCTAGCTATGGATATATGCATTCCAGAACAATAAAATTCCTCTATCTAAAACCCTTGTGTTAGATATGGATATACGCATTCCATAACAATAGAAATCATCTATCTAAAGCCCCTAGTTCAATGAATTAGCTATAGAAATCACTTGTAGCAACGAATTAGATCTAGCAAACCTCTGTATCAATGAACTAGATCTATCAAGCCTTGTATGAGCATTTGTATGAGCGAACTACATGTAGCAAATGGGTATATGCATTCCACAAAAATTAAAACCCAGACATATTGACAAAGTTTATAGATATATAAGGAGGGAAAAAAAGAGAGAAGGAAGGAAATTTAACAACTAAGGAAAAAACCATAATCTACGGAAATTCAAAAATAAATAAATAAATGAGAGAAAAAGGAGGAGAAAATTTAATTAAAAAAATAGTTTTTTTTTTCAATACATAATATCTAATTAAAACCATTTTATTTCCAATTTAGTTATATATTAGCCCCACGATTTAGCCTTATTTATTGAGCTATTAATAACTTTATTTTCATTTAGTTAAAAAAATGTTTTTTTTTTTTTTTTTTAATAATGGTTTCTAATAATTTATTATATTTATATTTATAAAAAAGATATACTCTTTTTCTTTGTTTAAATAGTTTATTATTTTATTAGTTTTTTTACTAATTAAAGTTAACTTTTCTTTTTACTTTTTGTATGCATAATATCTAATTTAATACCATGAACGGAGGATAGGACTTTTCATAACTTATTTTCATTCAAATTAAAAAAAAATGTTCTTGGTCTTAATAATAACTTCTAATAATATACTTTTAATATATTCATCTTTATAAATATTTGCATATTTAATATTTATATTATTCCTTATGCTATTTTTTTTATTTTTATGTTTTTATGTTTAAATAATTTTATTTTATTTTATTGATTTTTGACTAATTAATGTTGATTTTCATTTTTATTTGATTTTTCCGTTGAATTCAAGCATTTTTTCATTATTTGTTTCCTCCATCTATGTCATGATGATGAGTTTCGAACATTGACCCCAAAAAGATTGTTGTGATTAATTCGAAGAATTCATTCTCTTAAAAAATATTGTGGATTAAATTAATATTTAATTTCGATATTAGCATGATTTTTCATTCTTAGATTAATTTAGGTTGAAGATATATTCTATTTTTCTAAATTATAGAAGTAGAGTAGGGTAAAATTAATATTAATTTAGGTTATTCTATATTTGTAAAATACAAAAGGAGATTGCATTGATTAAAATATTTATCTTTACATTTATTCTACCAACCAGGCATAGAGAAGGATTGAACTTCTAGTGATGTAAACCTCTTTTTGAGTGCAAAACTTAAGAAAAGAATTTCACCTTGAGAGTTTTGATCCCTCTCGACACATTTGCAATTAAGATACATATTTGATGGTTTTATCAAATTGCAAGAGGGATCAAATCTCTTGAGATGCAAACTCATTTTCAGTGAAAATTTGAGAAAATGTCGAAAAATGTGGTCCCTCTCGATACTTAACAGATTCTTAATTAAGATGGACATATGCTTCTTTATAATACTATTTGTATTATATATAAACTTCACATCTCTATCTATACAAATTCTTATTATTAATTTTATTATAATTCTTATAATACATATAGCCTTTTTTTTTGCCCATGGAAAATTCGTAATTTCATTAGTAATAGAAATTACATTTTGTAGATGCATATGCATATTCCGATATTTCTATCGATAAACACTGTGTCCGTAGAGGCAGTAAACACCAGCTACCCTATCCACGCAGGGAAGTAGCCCAGGCAAGGTCTGAAAAAGAGTCCAAAATGATACAAAAAACAGTAGAATAAATATTATCTTGTTCCATGCAGGGAGATAATACCAAAAAACATGTACAGAACCAAAACTATGGCCGCATATCAGATCATAAACAACAAAAGAAATATGTACAAATTATGATTCAGAGTCCGATCATTAAATCAAAATGTCCATAAAAGGCCTGTGATAGAATTGGTAGTGTTCTCCATCTATCTGTTCGATGATCAGCCAGTTGCCTTGCTCTCGGATCGTGCCTTCTTTGGAAAGACAGTCAACCTCTATGTTCCGCTCCCTGTATATATGATTACATGAAAAATAGTCAAAATTGGAAATCAATCTTAAAGCCTCATCAAGTATGTGTCTCAATGAGAAAGTCCAGCAAGAAGATACTCTATTCAACCAATCACAGACAATCTTAGAGTCACCAAATAGTTGTAATGCATTGCAGTTCTTCTCCAAAGAAAAACGAATGATATGAAAAGCTGCTGAAAGCTCTGAAAAGTTATTTGTGCCCCTTCTAAAGCCCATAGACAGGCTGTATGAATGCCTCTCAGATATGTGAAGGATAGCACCCCCACCACAACCGTCTTCTTGTGCAGCCCCATCAAAGTATGCCCAGGGTCTGTTGGGGTCAATCTGTTCCTGGGAGATAATGCGAGTGCTGGGGGGGAGGGTCATCAGGGATAAGATCATAATCCGCTTTGATCATGGCTGCTATACTAGACCATCTAGGGGGGGTGTTATGGAATATCAAATGATTGTGAGTTATCTAGATAGCCCAACAGAACAACAGGGGAAGGTTTCTCAATTTGTGAGGCAAGACAAAATGAAACCAAAGGTTCCAGGCATCAACCAGAGAGCCTGATTTCCAAATACAATTTGAGGGGATAACAGCAGACACCAGATTCCAATCATTATGCACAACATGGCAGTACAAAAAATGTGGGATGCAAATTCTCCATCATTGTTGCAAAAATAACACTAGTGAGGGCCATTAAAGGCCCTCTTCATCAGGTTATCCCCAGTGGGGATTTTTTTTTTCAATATACACCACATAAGTACTCTGGATCTAGGAGGCGCCTTAAGTTTCTAGAGGAGTTTCCACCATTGAAGAATGACCTGGGGCTTGCGCGGATTTTCCAGGACAATATAACCCTCCTTTGGTGTATATCTCCCAAATTTCGCCAGAGCCTAGATTATCTCATCCTTCCCCTCCGTGATTCGGATATGTGCCTCCATTAGGGCCTGTGTAAATTCCCTCTAGTTTTGCCTCCAATGAGGAAGGATATTGAATTGGTTGTCTGATTTCCAAGCCTGATGAAGGAAGTTGGAGTTGTGAACGTTTGCAATATGGGCAAGGTGTGTGATATTTTTCTCCTTTAAGTGTGCTATTAGAGTTGGAGGTAATCTGTGTATATTCCCACAACCTATCCATGGGTCTATCCCAATGTGCACTCTATCTCTTGAATGTATCCTCTAAGTTATGCCAGTGCAGATGGGATCCAATGCCTTCATAACAACCTTCCAAATTATCGAAATACTTGTGTAGGGTCCTACCGGACTTCGGATCCAATCCAACACTTGAGCAGGGGCGATATATTTTGAGTAGGCCACCCTGGTCCATAAACTATCCGAAGCTACCATTTGCCATCCTAGCTTCGCTGCCAACGCAGATGAAAAATCGTCCAACTTTTTGAGACCCAAACCCCCCCATTTTCTAGGGAGAGTGAGCGCATCCCAATTTGACCAAGCGAATATTCTCCCAGGCTGTTTACCCCTCCATAAGAATATGCAGTAGATATTTTGTATCCTAGACAAAATGCCATGAGGGATCCATGCCAGGGACATCCAGTAAACCAGGGTCGCTTCCATGACACTTTTGATGAGTGTCAAATGGCTCGCACGAGATAGAAATATAAGGTACCATATGCTGAGCCTTTTCTCCAGCTTTGCAATGAGCCAAGTCCAGTCCGCTATCTTGTACCCAATTAGCTTTAACTTTTAACCAAAATATTTCAATCCCTCAACTAGTTCCAGCTGTGTGAAGTGGAATCTGTGGAGAGCATAATGAATTTCGTGTTGTGTGCATGCTGTGGCCATCAATGTAGATTTTCCTTCATTAATAATCATCCCTGTGGCCTTCTGGAATAAGAAAACATGTCTCTTATCGCTGTCAGGTCCCCAACACTACCATGGAGAAAAACTAGCATGTCGTCCACAAAAAGAAGGTGTGTAAGAGTGCAGTCCTATGTAATCTTTATACCACTATGTTTACCACGCCTATGTTCCTCCGATATGATCCTACTAAGCCCTTCCATAACAAGGAGAAAAAGTAGTGGTGATAGAGGACACCCCTGCCGCAGACCTCGAGCCGAGGTGAAAAAAGGCGTAGCGCTTCCGTTAACCAGAACACTGAAAGGTATGTTAGTGATGCATCCCATAATCCATTTAATGAAAGAGAAAGGAAAACCGAGATGGGTTAGAAGCATCCTCAGGTATAGCCAGTTAACCCTGTCAAAAGCTTTAGATAAATCCACCTTCATTATCATACCTTTGCCTTTTTTGCAGTGGAGAGTGTGTAAAACTTCGTGTGCAGTCCCTATCGCCTCATGAATTTTCTTTGATAAGATAGGCTTCAATCTTTCAGCAATTATTTTAGCTATAATCTTGTACAAACAATTACAAAGATTCCATGGGACAAAAATCATCAAATGTGGAAGGATTGTCTGTCTTCGGTATGAGGGCAATGAATGTGGAGGTAATGGCAGCTTCTAGGCGCCCCGAAGTCTGAGACTCCTCCACAACACTGAGAAGATCCGACCCTATCAATTCAAAAAATGTCAAATAAAATTCAACGGACCAGCCATCAGGTCCAGGGATTTTGTCTTTGTTGAACCATTTCAATGTGGCCTCCAGTTCCTCTAAAGTGACTTCCTGAACCAGATCCTCCACATCCCCAACCTCCACATATCTGGGGAAAAACTGAGCAACTCTGACTATTTCTACTAAATTAGTCTCCCTGGGGTCACTATAGCCATTTTTAAAATGAGATTTTTCAAGTGAAGCGAGTTGAGGGAATGTGTTTGCTGTTCCTCCATGACCATCCTTCATTTTCCATATGGTATTTATAGCTTTCCTTCCATTAGCAAACTTATGATAAAATTTTGTATTAGCATCGCCCTCCTATATCCATATGGCCCTGCTCCTCAATCTCCATTTTTCTTCTCTATCCTTGAGGATATTTCCACGTGCCAAGTAGAGGGAAGTGATGTTGTGCTTGTGCTCTTCTGATCTAAATAGACCGCCTTGCTCCTTTTCAAATTCCTCAAGATCGATCTCAATCTGTCTCAGCTCTATATCCTCCTGTAATCTTTTTTGATGAGCCCATTGTTTGGACATATTTTTGAGCTCAGCTAGGTTGTGGATAAAGCCAGCCGTAACTGAACCACTGTCCCCTGGAGGGTTCCTTTTCCAAAACTTGGAGATCATGCTGATGTATGATGCATCCTTAAGCCAGGTAGAACTGAATTTGAAAGGCCCTTTCGGCCTGTCTCTACCATTATCCAACTCCAGATAAATAGGAAGGTGGTCCGAGAGTCCGCCCGTGCAAAACCATTTCCTGATGTTTAGCCCCAGGTCCATGACCTGTTCCTTGACAAGAAATCTGTCCAGCCTTCTAGCCAGTCCATTCTCCCCCACTCTATTTTTCCTCCAGGTAGCTTGTAGCTTTGTAGCAGGAATGTCGATCAGATGGTGTTGATCCAATATGGAAGGGAAGTAGTCCGAAAGGGAATCCCTTTGTGCACGGTGACCCAAAGATTCTGCATGACCTATAGAAAAATTTAGGTCCCCTCTGACAATAAGATTCTCAACTGAAAAAAGTTCCAGATTCAGCAGCGATCCCAGAAATCAGGATGGTTCTAGCAAGGCCCATAAATATTGACAATCGCACCGCTGAGTGTACATCGGCTCTTATGAATCCTTGACCACCCGAACTGTTAATTTCTTTGATAGTGCAAGTATTGGTGCCCACTGCAAGACCACCAAAACGGCCATGGGCATCTAAGCCTGTGAATCTCCACCCTGGCAAAGATTGTTCAAGTGTTCGAGTAATATCATTTGTTGGGTCTAGGGTCTCCTGTAAGAAAATAATGTCTAGAGCTTCCGCAGAGAGTAATCGACGAAGTGCTAGTTTTTTATCGGGCCTAGCAAGCCCTCTGCAATTAAAGGATAGAATCTTCATGGAGGGGGTTCAGAAGGGGTTTTTCTTGCTCTAAGAACCCATGGAATGGTAGATTGCTTGCCTAAAGCAATGTCAACATCCGCTTCGGCTTGGCCGATTTTGAATTCAGAGGGGCGGCCTCGAGTGGCCTTGATAGAGGGTGGGGGGTGGAGGATATCAAGACCCACATGGTCAAGGAACATGTTCCTAGAGCAGGACCGAGTGATGTATCTAGGAGCCAAGGCCAACATCAAGGATGCCAAGGGTTGAGGGGGAGGGGTGATAAAATAGCAGGGGGTGTGGGAGGGAGAGTGGAGAGGGGGGGGGGGGGGGGGGGGGGTTAATGTCGTATACACTATGAACAGGGGCCTCAAATGAGAAGACAGTACCCAGAGATAACTGCTCAGACATAGAATTATGAGTATCAGAAATGAAATGAGTGGGGGGTAAATGGGTGGATTGCATACCCGAAGTTTTGGAGTCCCCTGAGGCAGCATCGGCTGAACCAGGAACCAAAGTCGTGGTACGATGGGGCGACCTTCCACACTTCCTCGGAGCGCTTAGTGCTAGTGCTAGAGATCTCAAAACAGGCCCCGAAAGAGTGGCAGTACCTTTAGAGCGTGGAGTAGCAATCCTGTGAATATCCTCAGATGTGGTGGGCTCCAGTATTGTAGCAATAATGCTACAACTCCTGGAACTCCCTTCTTTAATTTTATCAACCCGGTAGTTCGTAACAAACTTGGAAGCGACGGTGCTGTATGCACAAGTACTAGCTCTTGCCGCAGCTGTCACTTGGTCAGCTGGCACAAGTCCACTAGGAGCTTAAGCCAACTTCTATGAGCTCTTAGAAGAAGCTTTTTAATTGATGGATGAAAGCTAACTCGAAGGAAGATAATATAATTGCAAAAAGAAACTGAAAGCCAAAAAGAAACGCAAACCCTAACAAACCCTAATTCTACCAGCTAGTCCTACTGACGCAAAGGAGAGCATGCAAACTACTAAAAGAGATGCCATTACTTCTATGAAGGTAAAATACATGTGTCTAGACTACCTCTATCTGAAGAAAACATCTTTTTGTATTTTTGTTTAAGTTGTTGGAATTATCATGCATGTGCTTCTAACTATTTTTGACTGTGCAGAGGTGGATCAAGGAGGAGAAATGCTTGGGAAAGGTTGGGAAGGTTCAGAGAGGGTCTAAGGGGTCCCTAACACCCTTCCAGAGAGTCTCACAAAGTTTGGCTGCCAAGAAACCGTGTTTATGAGCTTCTACAAGAAGTCTGCAGGGGTTCTACAGGATGTTAAGGATTTCTACAAGATGTTGTGTAATTCTTCTACAGGATGTTTCGAAATGGGATTTTGGAGCATGGATGGAGGGAAAAAGATGGAGGAATGAGTATGGAGGTGAAATAGGGGTGTGAAGAGGTCTAGGACTTGGGGAATGGAGTTGAGGAGAAGGTGTAGATGGTGAGATTCGTTCAAGGAGGGATGAGACGATGTTGCCCAAGAAGATGAGAATCATGGCAAAGTAAGCGAATGAGGTAAATGTAAGGTAAGGGTTCTGAGTGAAGGATGAAACAGGTAGGTTGGATGGGGTATGGGTAGGTAAGGAAGGGTAATAGGTACTCTGCAAGTGGTATTTCAAACTGAACACACAAACACTTATAAAACCTATGACCTAGTTACTTTACTCTATTCTGACCTAAGTAACAACAAAAGGAAATGAACAACAGTTTATTCGAAATGAAATGCATGAACTAACTTATGCCACTAAGAAATCATCAACTGAAGCATTTAAACACTACTAATATCAACATCTACAAAAGAGGGTTCCAACACTAAGAATTGCATGGAAAAGCAAAACAGCGTTTTTGTTGGCAGCAAAGTCACGTTGGTCCCAGCTCATGATTCCACTGAGGGGGAGGTGAGATCCAAGGTGTTTGGTAGCCTTTTTCTTGTTATTATCCTACCAATCTATTCTAACCATGAGAAGCTACTTTAACCATCAAAAGAAATCCAAATAACAATGCAAGATTTAAATACAAATAGCAGATTTTATTCTAAGAATGCAGCAAAGACACATAAAGATAATCAAAGGAGGTACTGGGCGCTTGAGATGGGCCCAACCCCAAGAGCTACAGCCTCCTAAGAGAGATTTAGAGCTGGTGCAAAGCTGGATTCATCTTTATTGATCAAGAAATGAAGAGTTACATCAAAACTGTCCACAAGGAGAGCTTGAGAATGAGCTGAAAGCAAAGCTAATCTATTGCATACAAATCGAATTACAAAATGACTACAACAAGGCTATGAAATGACTAACTACTAGCTACTATCTACTGGCTAACTAGCTAACATCCACTGGCTACACTGGCTAACCAAAATGAGCCCCTAAGCCTTCTTATTTATACAATTTGAGGACCCAACAGTCCTCCTAAACTTTAGGGACTCGGCTGCCCAAAACTTGGAGTTAACAACAGTCCTACTTGACTTGCTTGGCTGCCCTTGTGCTGATTGATACGGTGGCCCTTGAACTCCGAGCTGATGGTGGAGAATTCGAGGTAAGGGCCCATAAATGAAGGGGACACCTTCCTACAAATCCTCTAGCTTGTTCTCCCACGAATTTGGCTGCCAAGTTCTCATTAAGACCTTCAATTTTGTCTCCAAGTTGACCAAAAAGGCTACACAAAGCACCCATTAGACTTGTTGGCATAATGACTAACCAAATTCACTCTATTAACATAAATATAATCAAAACATGCAATAAACTAATGAGAATGGTGGATTAAGTCAAATTAGGAGGTTGAATGAGCCCAAATAATTGTCCATTTTTGGGGCTCATCATCACCCCCCTACTGAAAGTGTTGCTCATCCTCTGAACAACCAATCTCTCTCCTCGTCTTTGATGGCCCTGGTGGCTTCTTTTGGCTAACATCTCGACTGATCTCTCCTTTGGCTTCCCTCTTTTCAAACTTCCTGTAGAGACAGTTCGTTGGCTTCCTGTAGAAACAGTGTGCTAGCTTCCTGTAGAAACAGTCTGCTAACTTCCTATAGAAACAGTCTGCTAACAGTTCTCTGTCTTCCTGTAGAAACAGTCGGCACTGTCTCAGCCTGCTTGGCTGAGGGTGCTTTCTCCTTGAACTGTGCTGCCTGAAAGCTGACGAATCCAACACAAATGGCAAGTCTAATGTATTATAAAAGCACACAAGTACAATGAACTGCCTGAGAATAGATATTGCATGCCAAAGCTGGATGGGAAAAAGTGTTTCCAGGCCTTTAACTGGTTTCTCTGCCTCAACAAGACAGAAAGAAGTTCTAATCTGAACAGACACCTCTATGAACTCTACACCGCCTAACAGAAGAAGGTGAGAAACATAAAAAACCTTGCTTTTTCTTGACTGGTGGGCTCAAATTTCCTGAATTCTGTGAAAATTGCTCGAGTGAAATGGCTACCCTGCACTTTGCTAAAGGAGTATCAGATTGAAGAACCCTTACAAGAATTGATATAACATCAGCTCCAGCAGCTTTGAGTTGTAAATCGGGGTCTGTGGATACTGTAAACCGACATAATACTCCTGCAGTTTGGTCTTGAAAAAGCTGTGTATCAACAATATTTGAAACGCAGTCTTTGCTCAGAGGCATTTTTTCTTTTCTTAAAATTAGATTTTGACAAGCTTTCTGTTCATTTCCCTTTCGTTTCCTTTGAACGCTCTCTGTCAAAGCGCTCAAACTTGGCTTGTTTCAAGGTATCCTTGCAACATCCACGTTGACTTCTTTCTTAACATCTGTCATCAGCCTGATCTTTCATGGCATGTTTTGCACCATCTCTGTGGAAATCCTTCACAATTACTTTGGATGCTTCTTTATGCTTGTACTGTCTTTTCTAGCGGGTTCATCCTTTTGTGCTGATACTTCAAAGAGACTTTTATGAAGAACTGAAAGAATAGAACCACCAGATACTTGATATGACATTATAACCTGCCTGAATAATAGATAAAGTACTCAAATCACGGAGGCTCTCTGCTTTAATCAAATCCATCTGACTTTTACTGCTTTCAAGTGATGAGGAAGAAGGCTGAATGCCTAAGTCAGTGTAAACTGCAGCTTTTTGTGGTTAGAAAGAAAGTCAAAATTCACTTTAACACCGGATCTCAATTTCTTCTTTTCTTCAACAGTCAAATAAGTACCGGCCCTTGTTTCACAGAAAGTTCTTCCTCAACCTTTGCACCAGTCATAGCCATCACATTTTTGTTTGCAAAATCAACGGCTCTAGCTTCTCTTGCTTCTGTTCCAGATGAACTTTCCATTGCTATTGAACAACACTTTGCAGATGGATCTGCATTTACTGGTCTGGCAATCTTCCGCTGTATATGCTCCATAGCCCCCTCATTTGTGTGTTTTTGCAAACTGTATTTCTGCAATGGCATCAGAGATTTCTGTAGCAATCTTGATGGCGCCTGCTCTTGTGCTAATAAAAATTACCAACAAAATCCACACTTCCAGTTGTGTGCAAGTTGACTAACAGCTGAGCGCTCATTGATGTCTGCGTGATTGTTGGTGGAGTGAGGTGGCAACGACGTGTGCTGGCCCATGCAACTGTTGTGCTATCATGAACTACAGTGGTTAACTGTGTGTGCTTTTCCTGTAATCTCATCCATCAATTGCACTGGAGTTAGACTGCCCACACTGTCTGTGTTTTTTAAATTTCACGTGCATGACTGACCCGTGCATGCTGCGTGACTTTCTCGTGAGTGCTAGAGAACTGGGTGTCTTGCTACATTCATGGCTTAATTTCACCATTCCATTCGTTCATGCAATGCTTAGACTAGATTCATGTAATAGATGAACAAGGTTTAGTCACGTACCTGAAGTCAAACGGCTGCTTGTGAAGCTATTAGCTGCTGCATGCTCTGATTCTGCTGCTGCATGCTTGGATCCTTTGATTGCAAGAGGGCTTGGCTGATGATTTTTGATTGCTTTTCCTTGTGTAGGTGTCCTCTGGCCGGATCTGAGCTGCATGCAATTGTTTCCACGTTCAGATCTGCACCTTCAAGCTGCTGCTGCTGTAATGTCATAGAACCAGAACTTGTTTTTGCCATTTCTCCCAAACGGAAAAGCGGATCGATCTGAAACTTGCTAAGCATGTTTCTATCATCGTGATGCATCTCCCATAGCAAAATCGTGATCAATGGATGCACGGATTTCGAGAAAAATGGAAAATGGCTGAATATTTCAGAGATCGATTTCTCGGAAACTGTGCATCGGAATCGACTGAAACTGCTTGGGTAGGCTACTATCACCCATGTGCATCTCCCCATGAAATAATTTTTAAAACGGAAGCACGGATATGGAGAAAATGCAAAAACGGCTGATGGTGATGGAGGCTGATTTCTTGGAAACCGTGCACCGGAATTGGCTGAAACTGCTCAAGCATGTTGCCATCACCCTTGTACAATTCCCCATAAAACGGTTTGTCAAATGGATGCATCGTTTTCAAGTTATGGCAAAAACAAATTTTGTTCTATGTGTTTTTGCTTCAAGGCACTTTGCATGTGTTTGCATGGAAGGGAAAACTGAGCTTGGGCTGTGATGCAGGTATGGAGATGATGGAGGAGGAGTTGGAAGATTGCATGAGGGCTTCTGAACCCTTGAGGAAGCTACCATGTTCGCCAAACCACTTTTTGAAATCCATGTCTAGTTTCCCACAATTTCTACAGGAAGTTCCTGTAGAAGCACAATGAGAAGCACAATGAGGTGGAAAAAATGATGGAGAAAAGCAAGGGATGGCCACACAAGTGCTTGCAGGTCTAATCAACAGATTCCCACCATTAGATTCACTTTTGAAATTGGATTTGGCTCGTCCAAAGGTTCTACAGGATGTTTCCTGTAGAAATACAGAGCTTCCTGTAGAAGACACAAAAAGAATTCCTTTAACCTTGATTTGAGTGCTCCTCCTTTCATGAAACGTCCTTCTTGCAACCTGCAATGTCATTGCTGAAACATGAAATTATTCAATGGAGATTAGCTTTATCTTTCTTTTCCTTTTTCTCTTTTTTTTTTTTGAAAAACAACTAGGGCGCCTCATGGAGGTTTTCACCCTAATTGCCTACCTTGGGCGCCTCCAAGGGAGGTTTTCACCCAAAGATCTTATTCTCTTTTCTCTTTTTTTTTCCAACCCATTGACCGCCTCATGGAGGTTTTCAATCAATGAGCCAATCTAAGGCGCCTCCGAGGAGGTTTTCACCTTAGATTTCTATTTTCCTCTTTTTTCATTTTTTTTTTCCTTTTTCTTTTTTCTCTCTTTTTTTTTTTTCTTTTTTTTCCTCTTTTTTTTTCTACCCTACCCTACTTGAAAAACAAAATCGTTCTCAAGTATAAGAATACTTCCAATGGAGCCATGTGCACATCGAGATTAGAGAAAAAATGATGTGGAGGCTCGAAATGCATGCTTGGATAGGTATCCAGATCTCAGGGACCAAATGATCTGACCTTGAAGGGATCAAACATAGCTGAGGAAGAGAGTACCGCTGCAACTTAGTCACCTTCTGAAACCATATCTCAATATAGCTTTGATATCTTTGGTCCTTTTGCTGATCTGGATCATTCTTCATGTCACCTTCTATCATGACCTTCTCATCTTCCTCTTTTTGCTGATCTTTCTCTTGAGTACATGGAGGATTTGATGGTAACCATGAAGGAACTCTCTCGATCTCTGATTCTGATCTCTTCTCTTCATTAAGTAAAGCCCAGGGTTCTTTGATCTCTTCTTTTGAATATTCTTTTGCTAGATGTGATCCTTCAATGCTTTCAAGATGATCTCTTTTTTGCAATGCTCTTCCTGAGCTATGGTGAAGATCATTGAGCTCAAGAGGAATCGTTTGGACATGTTGTGCCTCAGCTTTGTAGTTGGGTTGAGCTGCTCCATGATATGGTTTTGGAAATGGTGGTACGGGTAGTTGAGTGGAGGTGGGTATTTGAGATGGATGTGGATGGCATTGTGGTTGGGTAGGCATTTGGGGTTGCCTTGGTGGAGGAGGAGGCGATGGTTGTGGATGAGCAGGTGGTGGAGGAAAATGAGCGGGATGAAAGTTGTACTGGGGCCTCCACTCCTGATAAGGTGCATTCGACTGAGGCTATGGCTGAGCATAAGAGTGAAATGAATGAGCAACTGGTTGGGCATAATATGGATCTGTGAAGGAACAAGGAGGAGGTGTGAACTAGGAAGGATGAGCAGGGGGACCCCAAGAAGGCATGAAAGTGGCTTGATAGGGGTCATAATAGGTCTCAGGTGTCCCTTGCAGTTCCTGCTGGTAAGATCTAGGTCCATGCGGCCAACTTTGGTTCATGTAATAGAGTGATTCAGTGGCTCCTTTGGCTCTTTGATATGCAGCTTTGAATCTGGGTAAGGAAGGGCACTGATCTGTAGGATGGTATTCTTCACAGACAAAACACACTTCTATGGAGTACAATGGACATTCGTTCCTAGGATGCTTTCTAGTGCACCTAGGACAAAAAATGACCAAAGCCCTCTTGGCTTCCTCTTGCTTCTGTTGGATCCGCAAGGTATCCAGTTGCATGGCAAGAAACTGCCTCATATCACTCTTGAAATCTTTGATCTGATTTTCAAATTCATCTTTGGACAAGATGTTGCTCCCAACATTTTTGCTTGTAGCCATTCGCTCAGAGGAATGTTTTCTTCTTCTTCTCCCCTAGAGGTTCTTTAAATATGCCTTGATGTCCACCCAGGGGTTCTTCTTAGTCACAGCCATCGAAGAAGAGAGAGAAGGTTGGCTGTGTGAAGCAGTGGGGGTGTTGTGCAATCATTTTTCTAACTTATCTCTACTCCTACAAGGCATGAAATGGAAATCTTTTTGGCTGTTTTTTTTTCTTTTTTTTCTACTTGTACCTGCAAAAACTAAAATAGATTGAACTGCAACTAACTACCTTGCTGAAATGAAAATGCGGAATTGAAATGAAAGCAGGAAATGACTAATCTATTTTGTTCAAATGAAATTGCAGGAATGAAATGCTAGTCTACGCTTGCGGAATTGAAATGCTAATCTACGCTTGCATAAATGAAATTGCGGAATTGAAATGCTAATCTATGAAAGCGGGAAATGCTAATCTACTTTTGCATAAACGAAATTGCATAATGGAAATGAAATAAACTACTTGGAAGAAGTTTGTAGTGGAAAATAGAAGAAACGCGACAATCACCAATACTCTGACGCTTCCCCGGCAACGGCGCCAAAAAGATGGTGGGCTCCAGTATTGTAGAAATAATGCTACAACTCCTGGAACTCCCTTCTTTAATTTTATCAACCCGGTAGTTCGTAACAAACTTGGAAGCGACGGTGCTGTATGCACAAGTACTAGCTCTTGCCGCAGCTGTCACTTGGTCAGCTGGCACAAGTCCACTAGGAGCTTAAGCCAACTTCTATGAGCTCTTAGAATAAGCTTTTTAACTGATGGGTGAAAGCTAACTCGAAGGAAGCTAATATAATTGCAAAAAGAAACTGAAAGCCAAAAAGAAACGCAAACCCTAGCAAACCCTAATTCTACCAGCTAGTCCTGCTGACGCAAAGGAGAGCATGCAAACTACTAAAAGATATGCCATTACTTCTATGAAGGTAAAATACATGTGTCTAGACTACCTTTATCTGAAGAAAACATCTTTTTGTATTTTTGTTTAAGTTGTTGGAATTATCATGCATGTGCTTCTAACTATTTTTGACTGTGCAGAGGTGGATCAAGGAGGATAAATGCTTGGGAAAGGTTGGGAAGGTTCAGAGAGGGTCTAAGGGGTCCCTAACACCCTTCCAGAGAGTCTCACAAAGTTTGGCTGCCAAGAAACCATGTTTATGAGCTTCTACAAGAAGTCTGCAGGGGTTCTACAGGATGTTCAGGATTTCTACACGATGTTCTGTAATTCTTATACAGGATGTTTCGAAATGGGATTTTGGAGCATGGATGGAGGGAAAAAGATGGAGGAATGAGTATGGAGGTGAAATAGGGGTGTGAAGAGGTCTAGGACTTGGGGAATGGAGTTGAGGAGAAGGTGTAGATGGTGAGATTCGTTCAAGGAGGGATGAGATGATGTTGCCCAAGAAGATGAGAATCATGGCAAAGTAAGCGAATGAGGTAAATGTAAGGTAAGGGTTCTGAGTGAAGGATGAAACAGGTAGGTTGGATGGGGTATGGGCAGGTAAGGAAGGGTAATAGGTACTCTGCAAGTGGTATTTCAAACTGAACACACAAACACTTATAAAACCTATGACCTAGTTACTTTACTCTATTCTGACCTAAGTAACAACAAAATGAAATGAACAGCAGTTTATTCGAAAAGAAATGGATGAACTAACTTATGCCACTAAGAAATCATCAACTGAAGCATTTAAACACTACTAATATCAACATCTACAAAAGAGGGTTCCAACACTAAGAATTGCATGGAAAAGCAAAACAGCGTTTTTGTTGGCAGCAAAGTCACGTTGGTCCCAGCTCATGATTCCACTGAGGGGGAGGTGAGATCCAAGGTGTTTGGTAGCCTTTTTCTTGTTATTATCCTACCAATCTATTCTAACCATGAGAAGCTACTTTAACCATCAAAAGAAATCCAAATAACAATGCAAGATTTAAATACAAATAGCAGATTTTATTCTAAGAATGCAACAAAGACACATAAAGATAATCAAAGGAGGTACTGGGCGCTTGAGATGGGTCCAACCCCAAGAGCTACAACCTCCTAAGAGAGATTTAGAGCTGGTGCAAAGCTGGATTCATCTTTATTGATCAAGAAATGAAGAGTTACATCAAAACTGTCCACAAGGAGAGCTTGAGAATGAGCCGAAAGCAAAGCTAATCTATTGCATACAAATCGAATTACAAAATGACTACAACAAGGCTATGAAATGACTAACTACTAGCTACTATCTACTGGCTAACTAGCTAACATCCACTGGCTACACTGGCTAACCAAAATGAGGCCCTAAGCCTTCTTATTTATACAATTTGAGGACCCAACAGTCCTCCTAAACTTTAGGGACTCGGTTGCCCAAAACTTGGAGTTAACAGCAGTCCTACTTGACTTGCTTGGCTGCTCTTGTGCTGATTGATTCGGTGGCCCTTGAACTCCGAGCTGATGGTGGAGAATTCGAGGTAAGGGCCCATAAATGAAGGGGACACCTTCCTACAAATCCTCTAGCTTGTTCTCCCACGAATTTGGCTGCCAAGTGCTCATTAAGACCTTCAATTTTGTCTCCAAGTTGACCAAAAAGGCTACACAAAGCACTCATTAGACTTGTTGGCATAATGACTAACCAAATTCACTCTATTAACATAAATATAATCAAAACATGCAATAAACTAATGAGAATGGTGGATTAAGTCAAATTAGGAGGTTGAATGAGCCCAAATAATTGTCCATTTTTGGGGCTCATCAAGATGCACGAGGCTGATCCTCTCTGTCAGGGTCTTCATGAGACTGAGCCTCCTGCTCAGGAGCATTTAGAGGATATTGTCTTGCAAAATGTCTACTATTCCACTTGTTCAGAGGAAAATCTTTGAATAAGTGCCCCACCTTGTGGCAGCGGCAACACCTGAACAGAACTCCCTCATAATCCAGCAACTGCCTCCTTTCTACGTCCCTCCATTGAATATTAATGAACTCTGAAAGCCCATCTGTGAGGTCCATATATACTAAGATCCTGGCGAAAGGCATCCTCCCAGTAGAGTTAAATGAGTCATCATAGGTAAGTAACTTTCCCATTGCATCCCCTATTTGTTTGAAAATCTGCTCAATCCAGAAGTATATGGGTAGGCTTGGGAGACAAACCCAAATCAGTCCCGCCACCGCCCTTTTAAGTTCAGGGTCAAACATAGGCATCCATATTCGGAGGAGGAAAGGAGGTTGATCTATGTGCCATATTGTGGAGAGTACCCAGTTAGTGTGGGCAAGACATTTGAATCTCAAAGCGAACCACCCACGAACAAACGTCTGGACCCTTGGAGGTTCCGACAAATGATGTCCCCAAACCTCCATTGTCCATTTTTGGAGCCGCTCCACACTGTAATGTCTGCCCCTTACACGCCCCACTAGTACCCTTTCAGCCAATTCCATGGCTTCACAAAATGTCATGTCCTCGGCAAGATTGAGAAAGATTTTGTTGCTACACAGAGGGAGGAACTTTTTCCTTTTGGCTGTCCCTTTCAGTTTGCTGCTTGTGCCAACAACCAAATTATCCTCCTGTACAACCTCAATTGAGGCCGGGTCCTTTTCTGTCAGAGGTCCTTTAGCCCTAAGGTTGTCAAAATGCCCCGAAATGATTTTGATACTGGTGAAATTGCCCTTAGTAGGGTTCCCCGAGACCGGCAGTGAAGTTTGAACCTGCTGCCTATCGACCTGTGATGAAGGGCCTTCCTCCAAGGGTTTATTCGCCTCAACCCGCATACGAATTGAACCTAGGTTTGGCCCTAGGGTTTGAGTTTCCGGGGCTCTCCAACGCTTAGCCTCCGACTGTGAATCAATGAATAGTGATAGACCAGTGTAATCCCGAATAGTGGTCGCTTCAACAGGAACCAATATGGAAGGAATGTGCTACTGTGAGAGAGTAGGAAGAGCATCGACCTCGGCAGTTAGTTCATGGTTGAAAACTAAAAATCCTACACAGTGGTCCCAGACTGTGACCAAATCGGCAGGTTTTCTGACGGAATCGCGGAATAAACGGTTTTGTCCTCCATATCTGTCAATAACCCCAGCTGACAACTTCCTGATGGACTGTCGGAGAGGTAAACGCAAACCATCTAGTGGAGATTGAATACTAACTGACACAAACCGCAAACAGCTATGGGAAAACCTTTTGTTGTTGCCTAGAAAAGCCGTGAGCTGTTTTGTGGGAGCACCTTCCGGGTAGCTTCGAGCACAAAACCAGGTCGACCTCCGGGCTCGATGCCCTAACCCTAATCACTTGAGTTACCTGCGACCATCTTCATCCTTCCTCAAGTCCTGGTCGGTCCTTATCTTTCCTATAATACATATAACTACATTCATGTGTAGGGAATTTTTTAGACATGTTTTATTACTATTTTTATTTAATTTTTTAATGTAATATGCACAACATTAAGTATGTATAAAGAGGAAGTGTGCACATGCTTAGAAAAATATTTTATTGTAAGTATTAGGTTATTATATGTTTATTAACTAAATTTAAATTTAAAATTTTGAAATTTCATACTTACAAATATGAATCTCCCCTCGATGGAATGACTAAGACATGCCAAGTCAGAGAGTGCATGGCCATCATCCCATCAAGCACTCACATATGAGGATGTGGCCATGCACCCTCCCTAATGTCATTAACAATCCATCATGAAGTTTCTTGGAGGATCGTTTGACATCACTCCAATTTGGTGTCAGATCCCTCTGGAACTAGTATTGGTTTAATGGTTGCAACTGAGTTGAAATTAATATTAGTTATGTTATTGGGGTATGTATTTCTAGAGTCATCATTGGTTTCATTATTAACCTACAAGCCTCTTCAGAACACTCATAATTTGTAGGTGTGGCCATTTGCTCCAAGAACTAGTCATAATTTGCACAAGGTTGATGTTAATTCAAGCTATAAGGCCTTGTAATCATTATTCAATTATTAGCATTCAAGGGATATTATTAGTCAACTACAATAATTTTATAGGAGGTTTTCTCTGGGGATACTACTTTAACTCTATATAGTGGATAATTTGCTACCCTTTGTTTTTTCTTTTATTTCTATTGTTCTCTCCCAGTGCATCCCCTGAGCATTATTTACATTGTTTTATCTTTTCTTTTTTGTCGTGTCAACTCTAAACCCATCACTTAGACTGTTATAGTTGGGCTTGGCTAGGTTTCTCCTTCGCTTTGGATATTATTTTCAAGTAAGGAACAATCCTTCTCCTTTAAGTTCTTTTCTGAATCCATCCTTGAGAAAATCCCTCATCACCCAAGTTCCTCTCCTCCTTGGCTTCCACTACCCTTCACTTCAATCTCTTAAGAATACATTCATATTTTAGTAAGTTTGTGTTATCATTGGTTCAAGCTCAGAATGCATTTTCGATACACTCAAAGCCTATGTTGAGCGGCCCACTACATAAAATGAGGCTTTTGAGCCCAATAGAAAGTTTAAACTTCAAAACCTTTGTATTGTGTCTACACTCACTTAATATTCATGAAAAAATAATGGCAGTGAAACATGATATTGTAGGAATTTACAGATGTTTGATAGATATCGAAGTGGCTAGAGAGGTAGCATATTGGGCACTTAACACAACACACAACAGAGGAAGATACCACTAATACATGTATATTGTTGATATCTACTAGAATTTGAAAATTCTAATGGGTACTGTATTATTGGATCACAATGAGGACAAGGAGGATTTTTTCCTTGTGTTCGATGAGTTACAACTTTCCATGAAGAACCTGAAGAAACACTTGAATAAAATTGAAGATTGTTTGGGTCTTCCTCCATATGCAGGCTATGTGAAAGGTAGTAGCAAAGAGCTAATCATAGTGGAAGAACCAAAATATTCTAATTTTAATTAATGGGTTATATTCAGTTGGTTGGGAGGTTAAACTATTTAATTATTTCTCATATTGTTGTGTTGACTGCACCTACAACCAAGACAACTAAAACTTATGCCCAAACAACCACCATTAACTTGGTTCAGTCCACAGGACTAGGTAAACCACAATAACTGGGTGGTAAAAATAAGAAGAATAAGAAAACTATTTTGAATGAGCAGAAAGAACCATAATCTTCAAATTCCAATGTTGGGGGCAAGAAAGAGCGAAAGCTAAAGTTCCCATGTAATATTTGTGTTAGGGGCCATATGAAACATCATTGTCCACATTTGGATGAGGTTAGTGAGAATAATACTTCGTGAAATCCAACCACACAACCTATTGTGTTGAACAATCGTTTCCCACCTCAGTAACAATGCCAAATGATGATTGTTGCAAATATTGCACCTCCACAAAGGGTAAATATAGGGAATCCTCCTAGTGGGGATGCACTTGTGACCATTATGTTATGTGAATAAATGGTAAGCTTGACCATGAAAAGAAAAATATTTGAAATAGTCATGCAAACATGGATGCAAATGCGGATTCAAAAGTGGAACTAAATATGGGTGCAATAATAGGTGAAAAACTTGGCACAAATTGTGGTGAAACAAAATGGATGCAACAATGGTCACAAACTTGGATGCAAAAATTATGCAAACTTGGATGAACAATAAGACGTAAAAAGGAATGTAAACATGGACACAATCATGGGTGAAATAGTGGACACAAAATAAGATGTAAAAGTGGATGTAACAAAAGTAGATGAAAAAGTAGGTGCAAAATGAGATGCAAAACATGACGTAAAATTCAATGCAAAAGGGAACACAAAAATATACACAATATTTGATAAAAAATTGGGAAGAAAAGAGGATTCAAATGTGGATGCAAAAGTGGAATAAAATGTGGGTGCAATGATATATGAAAAACATGGAAGAAATTGTGGCTCAACAAATATGGATGCAAAAGTGGATACAACAAAAGAAACAAATGAATATGCAAACTCGGATGCAAAACAAGATGCAAGAAGGGATTCAAAAGTGGACACAAACGTGGGTGCAACAGTGGACAACAAATTGGATACAAAAATGAATGCAAAAAAAGTAGATGAAAAAGTGGATACAAAACAAGATACAAAACCCCATGCATAAACCTAACACAAAAGTGGATGCAAAAGAGGTAATATTTGATGCAAATTTGGATGCAAACATCAATGAAAAAGTAGAAGAAAACACGACTTCAAGAGTAGGTACAAAACATGACAAAAATTATGGAAGAACAAAAGTGGATGCAATGATAGATGCAAAAAAGAAGCAAACTTTGGTGAAAAAAAACGCAAAAAGGGATACAAAAGTAGACGTAAACATGGGTGCAACATTGGATGAAAAAGTGGACGCAATAGAAGTTTATGCAAAATGAGACTTAAAACCCGATGCAAAACTTGACACAAAAGTGGATAAAAAATTGGATGCAAAAATAGATGCAAACATAGATGAAAAATTTGATGAAAATATAGATGCAAATGAGGATGCAAACGTGAATGCAAAATTAGAAGAAAAAGTGGGTTCAAAGGTAGGTGCCAAACTAGGTGAAAATTGTGGCAGAAAAAAAGTGGATGCAATAGTGGGCACAATAATGGATGCAAATGAGGATTCAAATATGGATGCAAAATAAGATACAAAATTGGATGCAACAAAAGTAGATTCAAAACTAGACACAAATCTTGCAACAAAATTTTGTGTAAAAGGGGATGCAAAAATGGTTGCAAAAAATGATGAAAAAAATGATGCAAAAAATGATGCATGTGTAGGAAGAAAAAGTGGATGCAAAAGTAGGCGAAACGAAAATTAGGTGCCAAATTTGATGCAAAACCTGGCACAAAACCTAGTGCAAAGGATGGTGCAGGACTTGGTGCAAAACCTCATGCAAGGCCGGGTGCAACACCTGGTTCTAAACTTGGTGCAAGGCTTGTTGCAAAAAATGGTGCAAATTTTGCACCATATTTGATAAATGGATGCAAATAGCACCAAAAATGGTCTCTAAATGCCAAAAAGAAAGCAAACAGGGATCCTAATCATAGGGTTTTGTTGTAGTGTGATAAGTTGATGAAGAAGGAGATGAAAGATAACAACATGCTGAAATTCCATCTTGTAGTAGAGTATGCAAGCTGATCAATCAAGAGAAAGAAAAGGGATACCAGTTTGCGATAACTATTCAAGACTTGAGATCATTGAAGATCCCTTATCACCAAGCCACGTAGAGGTGAAAAGAAGAAGACCTAAAGCACACAGTGGTAGTAGTGTATTGACATTGCCACATCATCAAGCAAGTCTATGTCAGGAGTGTCATGTCATGTCGTGGCATGAGTTGTCACATGCCACACCAATATGGTTAATGATGTAAATTGTGTTTCGAAAATGTGTTTTAAAGTTGAAGTCCAAAGGACATGTATGGAATATGAAGAGTCATATAAAGTTGAAAATTCACAGGAAGTCAAACAATCTTGAGTGTAGATGAAGAGCCATAAGGAAGGTGAAGCATCACTTCCTCACTGTTATATGTACATCCTCATTGTAAGAGAAAGGGAATTTTCACCTTGGCTCCTCCTGTAAGGCATTAGAGAGATAATCTAGTTATTTTGAGGAGAAAGGAGTGGTTCCAATGCTCCACTATTGGAGTTAGTGGTGTTCATTGTATACATATGTCTTGGAAATTTTAATTAATATAAGAAGCCCTATGGGCCAACACGTTTTTCATGCATGGATTATGGATATTTGTAAAACTATTATGTGAATGTTTGTAATTCATGTTTCCTTTCATCTATGCTAAAGTAATTGAACTATTTCATTTATTTTGGTACTTACCATATTGATAATGTGTTGTAATTTCTATTATTGTTGTCATATCCTTGTGGACTATTTCGATGGAATTTAGACAGATCCTCCTCATTACATTGGGTGCATTGACCGTTGCATCTCTTTGGACTATTCCACTTGATGTTGTACGAATCCTTTTGTTTATGTGTGTCTCTACTAGGGTGGTACTACTACCTATCTCCTAGAGGCTCACTTTTCCTCCCCTCCGTAGTGAAATAAATTTGACACAGATACGATCAAACACTCACTAGACACACCCCCCTTGCTTTTCAAAGGCACATTTTCATTCCTCTCTCTTGCCGACAGTTAGAGCCAAGGAATATCTTTAAGATAATTGACAACGAGGCCATATTATGGATGGGATCCTATCCCAAACAGTGTGAGGTCTAATTGGGACCACAGATCTTGGATACCCCTTGAATTTTGGCAGGTCCAACACCATCAACATTTTTGGTGCTAAAAGGAGGGAAAACAAACTGTTATGGATGATAGCCTCACCAACCCCAATATTACTTCCTTTGGTCAAGGTAGTAACATTCCCAACAACTCCCTTGTGCACATTCTAGAAGTTGGTATCTCTTCTAATCCTGGAAATGTGCAAGCTTACAAAGTCTCTTACGATCAGATCCAGGTCATCTGCCCCATCACCCAAAATTTTGCGAGAGCTATTGAATTGATACCAGGAGTAGAAAATATTCCATAGTTTCCAAAGAAGAATGAAACCACCCCCATTGGGATAGTGGTCTCGAAAATTGAAGAGTTGGTTCTCGCCCTCCTTGAAGAGTTAGCAGATTCCGAATAAAACGCAGAAAACCCTGAATATCATCCAACCTTCAACGGTGGTGATGGTGATAATGTATTTCTCTCGACTGATATGTTCTGTGGGTTGGGTGGAGAAGAAGAAGGAGAAAATCAATCAAATTCTAAAGAAGAAGGGGAAGACAATGACGAAGACATGACATAGAAAGATATGGATTAGATGACTCAGGGCCCACTTTCACTGCCAGGTGTTTTACAAAAGATGCTAAGGCACCTGAAGAAGCTACTAATGAAGTATGACCCTGACAAAGCATTAAAGGCGGAGGACCATCTAGAAAACTTCTACCTACATCTACAAACATTTGAGGTACATTATGGTGATGTTGCATGTAGACTGTTTCCATGTACCTTATATGGAAGAGAAACTGTATGGTATCATAGCCTTCCTCTGAACTCGATCTAGAATTGGAGGGGTTTTAAGAAATTATTTCTGAAAACATTCATTGATTATAAAACCCCCACCATGCTTTTGAAAGAGCTGGGAAATCTCAAAATGGAGCAAAAAGAAAAGGTGAAATATTTTAATTAGATTTTTAACTGTATCTTGAAAATATTTCCACCAAACATGAAACCTCATGAATCCATCACAATTGACTATTTCACATCTACCTTACCTTCAAGCATTGAATAGTTTGTGAAAAGAACTGCTAAACCAAATTTCGCTGAAAATTTTGAAGACGCAATCGTAGTTGAGAAGGACTTGCGTGCAATTAGTGTCATCATAGATGATGAAGTAACAAAAGACTCCAAAGACACAGGAAAAAGGTCTTATGCCTCCACAAGTAAGGCCAAAGAAAAATAAGTAATTGATCTTGAAAGCTTGACCTTCACTATTAAATTTTTGTCCAATGAGTTGGCAGAAGTAAAACAAAGGTCAAGTGAGACCACCGTGAGCAGCAGGCCTCCCAAGTTCAACCTTCTGAGAAGGACTTCCAACTTTAGTAGCAACAATAACTATCTGACCAAGTCTTCACAAGGCTTGAACATTGTGCTGAATATCGAAATGGATCAATAATGTTCATTCATCAAGAATATCACTTAGAGAAAACATGCCCACAGTGGAACCAAAACATGAACGCTATGGCTAAGCACTTTATTGACACAATGCTTATGGATGAGCAGACTGATCTTGCGAAAGAAAAGGAAGAAACTAATGTGATCGAAGAGACTCCAAGCATAGGGCATGCAATAAACAAATTCAGTTTCATACTCACAGCTGGAAAAGAAAATGCTGAGAAGAAACCACTGAGTAATGACCTATCCCAAAAGTAGACCACTCGATACAACTTAAGAAGCCAAAGGTAGACTCCTACACAAGAGTTGACAAAGAAAAAATTGAAGGAACATTTGCTAAGGAAGATCAGTCTGCTCGTCAACTCAACACAGAATACTTAGAACGAGTCTGGAAATGAAGTCACAACAAAAATCACTTTTGCAAGCAGCAAAAGTAAGTCCATCATTTTGGAAGTAGTGTACAATCCAAATCCTCAAGACACTTTGACAATCTCTCCCACATTAGATTACAACATTTTTGATGAAATGAAGAAGGCTCGTGCGAATATATCACTGTTAGAACTAACAAAAATTGTGAGCTAGCGTGACATGCTCTATGCGCACTTGGACAACCCATCTCAGGTAATGATGCTTCTTCACAAAAGAGAGATGAATATGGTAAGTCCTCTAGTTCATTGGATTCCATAATTAATGATTTAAATTTTGATGTAAATACTCCCTTCCCTCCTTTTTTCTTGACATTTGAAATTTTCAATTACAATGTACACAATTGCTGAGTTGATTATAGTGCATCAGTAAACGTAATGCTCCCTATCTATTGCAAAGATAATCAATGAAAAATGGGACAAAATGGAAGCACAAATCATTCAGCTGGATAAGACTCTTGTCCTGAACTAGAAAATGGGCTTATTTGCTTATCATTTGATCACCAACTTCACCAATGTATAAACATAGTAATTGTGGACATTCTAGAGGCATATGGTGTATTATTGAGAAGATACTGGTCCAACAAGTTGCAGGGGTACTTTGCAAAAGACATGTCACATTTGTGGTTTTTGTATAAGGAAAAGAACAATCAGATCTAGGTGAACTCAGAGTGATATATGAAACACACGATAACTCTCTTAGAGGGTGAAAATGAGTCAATCACTTTCACAATCATTACTTTTGGCAATTTCATTTTGGAAACTAAACTTGGGTGTTATCTCGCTTAGCCATCCCTGGTCCCAATAGATACATAGTTGGAGCTCCTTCCTAGTCGAATTGGTGAAAATGATGTTTGTACAGTTAGTAATAGTAATAATAATAGCACAAGTGTAGTATGTAGCCCTTGTATATATATGATATGTGGACTTTGTATTTTGATGGTTCCAAAATGCAGGAGCGCTATGGCGTTGGTTGCATTTTAATATACCTGTGATAGAAAACATCTGATCTCTAGATTCTTGGAATTTGAGTGCACAAACAACACTGCAGAGTATGAAGCACTCATATTGGGTTTACAAAGAGCCATTGACCTCAACATTGTGATTCTTAAAGCAATAGGTGACTTAGAAATTATCGTATGACTAGTACTTGATACCATACATTGTGTGTCACCTCATCTCAAAAGTTACCAACAAGAGGTATGGGGTTTGATTTTACATTTCCAAGATTTTAATATTATATCTATTCCTAGAATGCGTAATGCAACTGCAGATGCATCGGAAAATTCTCCTGCTAGGTTGTCATAACTTAGGGACAATTGTTTTGTAGAAATTATTTATAAGCTTTCCATCCTGATAATATTATCAATTTACGCGTTTTCAATGATGGCTAACAAATACTGCATTTTATGTTGAACGTTGATGTATTCAAAGACGCAATGATTGATGAAGACGAGAATGAGAAGGTATTACAAGTTGCAGTGCTGGCATAAGCAAAGGAAATCTCATGTCGAAAGGCGTGGTAACATTAGAAAATCTATATGACTTGCAGAACCGCTTCCAAGGGCTAGTTAATGGAAAGACCCACAACTCAACATTGTCGCATGAGTAGATAAATTTGGGGACAAAAAAGGATCTGAAATATGTCAATCTTGGTACTTGCTGCACACCACAGGAGCAACAAGATTTTATCGGCTTATTCAAGTAGTGCTGAGATGTGTTCGCATGGATGTATGATGAGCTCAAAACTTATGACACACGAATTATCCAACATGTAATTCCAATCAAAGAAGGGGCCAAGTTGTTCCAACAAAATCTATGAAAGGTACATCCTACGCTTGAGCCTCTCATTCAAAAGTAGTTAAGGAAGCTGCTGGATGCTTGGATCATATATAAAGTGTGTTGTTCTGCCTAGGTATCGAACTTGGTCCCAGTTGGTGAGCCCCAGTATTGCAACAATAATGCTGCAACTCTTGGAACTCCCTTCTTTAATTTTATCAACCCGGTAGTTCGTAACAAACTTGTAAGCGACAGTGCTGTATGCACAAGTACTAGCTCTTGCCGCAACTGTCACTTGGTCAGCTGGCACAAGTCTCCTAGGAGCTTAAGCCAACTTCTATGAGCTCTTAGAAGAAGATTTTTAACTGATGGACGAAAGCTAACTCAAAGAAGGCTAATCTACTTGCAGAAAGAAACTAGAAAGCTGAAAGGAAACGTAAACCCTAGCAAACCCTAATTTTACCATCTAGTCCTATTGATGTGAAAAAGAGGATGCAAGCCACTGAAAGAGATGCTATTACTTCTATGAAGGTAAAACACATGTGTCTAGACTACCTCTATCTGAAGAAAACATTTTTTTGTATTTTTGATTAAGTCGTTAGAATTATCATGCATGCGATTTAACTGTTTTTGACTGTGCAGAGGTGGATTGGCGAGAGGAAATGCTTGGAGGAGGTCAGGAAGGTTCAGAGAGGGCCTAAGGGGTCCCTAACACCCTTCCAAAGAGTTTCACATAGTTTGGCTACCAAGAAACCTCATTCGTGAGCTTCTACAGGAAGTCTGCAGGGGTTCTATAGGATGTTCTAGAATTTCTACAGGATGTTCAGAAATTTCTACAAGATGTTTAAAAATTGGATTTTGGAGGATGGGTGAGTGAGGGAAGATGCATGAATGGATATGGAGGTAGGATAGGGGTCTGAAGTGGCCCAGGGACTGGTGGATGGAGTGGTGAGAAGGTGTAGATGGCTAAATTAGCTCAAAGAAGGCTAAAACAATGAGTGCACAAAAAGGTAGGGTTACGTGGGCAAGAGGACAGATGTGAGATGAGGAACCTAGCTAGGCGATGGAGCGGATGGCTCTGATGAAGCTTAGGTGGATGAAAGAGTGGTAGAGATGCTCTGCACCGTATACATTCAACTGAATCAACAAAGTCTTGCAAGTAATCAAAGTCCTAGCTAATCTAATCTAACTAACAATAAAGTGAATGAACAATAGCTTTATTTGGAATAGAACCATGTATATCAACTATGCAATGAAACATTTCAGAGATCTGAACACATAACCAACTTCTGCAAATGAAAGCAGTACACTAAGGATTGCATGGTAAAGCAAACTAGTGTTTTTGTTTGGGACAACACGGTTACTTCAATTCTAGCCCTTGATCCAATAAGGAAGAGGTGAAACCAAAAGTGTTTGTTGGCCATTTTTTTGGAGTCTTTTTCCTGTTATTATCCTACCAATCTATTCTAAACATAAGAAGCTACTTTAACCATCAAAAGCAATATAAATAACAAAGCAAGATTTAAACCTAAATAGCAGATTTTATTCTAAGAATGCAGCAAAAACACATAAAGATAAACAAAGGAGGTACTAGGCACTTGAGATGGGCCCAACCCCAAGAGCTACAACTTCCTAAGAGAGATTTAGAGCTGGTGAAAAGCTAGATTCATCTTTATTGAGCAAGAAAGGAAGAGTTACATCAAAAACTGTCCACAAGGGAAAACTTGAAAATGTGCTGAAATGCAAAGCTAATCTATTGACTAAAATCGAACTACAAACTAGCTAACTTATGCCTACAAAGTGACTAACTATAATGAGGCCCTAAGCCCTCTTATTTATACAAATTGAGGACCCCAAAAACCCTCCTAAACTTTAGGAACTCGACTGCCAAAACTTGTAGTTAACAACACTTTTACTAGCACTTGCTTGGCTGCCCTTTTGATAATTGATTTGGTGGCCCTTGAACTCCGAGCTGATGGTGGAGAATTTGAGGTAAGGGCCCATAAATGAAGGGGAAACCTTCCTACAAATCCTCTCCCTTGTTCTCCCACAAATTTGGCTGCTAAGTGCTCATTAAAACCTTTGATTTTGTCTCCAAATTGACCAAAAAGACTACAGACAGCACACATTAGAATTATTTGCACAATGACTAACCCAATTCACTCTATTAGCATAAATATAATAAAAAACATGCAATAAAATAATGAGAATGGTGGATTAAGTCAAATTAGGAGGTTGAATGAGCCCATATAATTATCCATTTTTTGGGCTCATCATCACCCCCTACTGAAAGTGTTTCTCATCCTTTGAGCAACCAATCTATCTCCTCATCTTTGATGGCCCTGGTGGCCTCCCTGTCATACCAAGCTTCTGAAGTGATGTCCTCTTCTCGGTCATGAAACCATGCTTTTCTCTTTGCTTCTTCCCACTGCCTGTGCTCCTTTTCCTAGAGAATTCTCAGATTCCTGTAAAACTGTCTCAGCATCCTGTAGAGAGGCCTTTGTGTCCAACATTTTCATTCTTTCTCTACAAGTGGATGTCTTCGGGCTTCCCCGTTCATAACTGATGGCTGCCTTGGAGGGGGACCTCTACCTTGGTGTGGTAGGGGTATCGACAATGGTGATTGGTTCTTTGGATGGTGGTTGGGGTTTGCCGGTTTTAGTTCTTACACTTCTTCTTGCCTTAAAGTACAGGGGAGGCTTCCTCTTTCACTTTTCCTTCTGCTTGGGGGATGTGCTTAGGGTGGCCAGCACAGCTGCTGCCTCCCTAGCTAAAATCTCGGCCGATTTCTCCTTTTGCTGCCCTTTCCCCATACTTCCTGTAGAAAGTCCTGTAGTGGCCATTTTCTTGCTTCTTGTAGAAGCAGTTTTCTGGCTTCCTGTAGAAATAGTCTGCTGGCTTCCTGTAGAAATAGTCTGCTGGCTTCCTGTAGAACCAGCTTTCCCTGATTTGGCTTGCTTGGCCGGGGGTGCCTTCTCTTTGACTTGTGTTGTGGTTGCCTTAGGTGTTCCTTTACTTGTTTGTACTTTTTCAGTCCTCTCTGCCCTGATTTGCAACTGTTTCTCCCTTGGCGTTTGTGCTGTTGTTTCTTCCTCTGTTTTAGGCTCAACAATCTGCCCATTTCCCCTTTTTCTTTATATTCTTTCTGTGCTTGAATGTTCTGTGTTCCTTCACCATTGGTTTTCTCACCTTCTTCAATGTGTTCTACCATTATGAATCGTCATGGCATGGTGGGAGTGCTCTTTTTATGTTTTAATCAGAAAAGGAAATGCTCAGGAAAACAACGGTCAATCACTAAAATAGAGGACAACTGAATTTGGTATTTTCTGAACCCAGGGAGGAGTTTCTCTTGTGTTCCTCACAATACCAGATAACAATAATTCCCATGTTTCTGTCACCCAGAATTCGACTGTCGGATTATTGAAAGGACAATGTTGTTTTTGCAGAATTGAGCATAAGGGCACAAATTCTCTTCTCAACACACAGATACATATGTAAATTCAGGTTTCCATGCACACAGGGTGGCCTCTACTGCAGCATATATCTTCTTTACTTTTAAAGATGATGAGGAGATTTCAGAGTGCAGAGAAAGAACTTGGGCAAATACAGTGGAATATGTAGGCAATCTTTCATATTTTGTTGAATACACAGGTAGACTGTTACTCTCATTTTTTCAATTTAATGCTGTGTTCAATTCACCATTTTACACCAAAAAATCATGCACAACGAAGTTTCCCCAATCCTACCTCGTTTGGAGCTTGAAATTCGTCGAAAATCCCAGGTTTTCCTTCTGCAGGGTTGTTTTCTGCATTTCCTGTAGAAGACTTCCTGTAGAACGAAATTGCGCTTCCTGTAGAGCCCGATAGGTGGGAATTTTTTAAAAACGGCAAAAATCTCAAGAAATCAGGCAGGAATCTTGCAGAGGACCACTGGTTAACTGAGTTGGACGTGGTGGATGCGTGCTCCAGTTGTGACCGCAGTTGAACAGAGGGTGGTGAGAGTCAGCCGAGCATTGTTGTAATTGCTGCGTGATTTGTGGTGAGGGAGCGAAGTGGCCAGGTGTATGTGGCCACATGCAGATGGAAGTGTTGTTCCTGAATTGTGTGTTTTCCCCCTGTAATTACTGCTGTCAATTGAACTGAGGTTTAAACGGCCAACACTCCAGGTTGCTTTAATTTTCATGTGAGTCAGTTGTCCACGTGTACTGCATGACTTCCGGCTGAGCGCTAGAGAAGGCAATCGGCTTAACCTTGCTAGATTCATGGCTTACCCCACCATTCCATTCGTTCATGCAGTTTTTAAATTAGATTTATGCAATGGAGGAACGAGTTTCAGTCACATACCTAGAAGTTGAATGGCTGTTGTGAGATGCTGTGGCCTTTCATTTGCTGCATGCATTGGTTTCTGTGGTTGCATGGTGGCTTGGTTGCTGATTCATGGCTATTTTTTCTTGTGCAGGTATCCTCTGGCCGGATCCATGCTGTAGGAGCTGGCTTCACGTTCAGATCTGCACCCTCAAGCTACTGCTGCTAAATTTTCACAGGACCGAAACTTGTTTTCACCATTTCTCCCGAACGATAGACCAGATCGATCTGAAACTTTCTGAGCATGTTCCTATCATCATGATGCACCTCCCATAGAAAAATTGTGACCAATGGATGCACAGATTTCGAGAAAAACAGAAAATGGCTGAAGATTACCGAGATCAATTTCTCAGAAACCGTGCATCGGAATCGGTTGAAACTACTTGGGTAGGCTACTATCACCCATGTGCATCTCCCCATGAAACAGGTTTTGAAACGGATGCACAGATATGGAGAAAATGCAAAAATGGCTGAAGGTGATGGACGCTAATTTCTTGGAGACCGTGCACCAGAATTGGTTGAAATTGCTGGGGCATGTTGCCATTGTCCCTATACAAATCCCCTTGTAACAATTTTGCAAATGGATGCATGGTTTTCAAGCTAGGGAAAAAACAAATTTTGTTCTATGCATTTTTTCTTCAAAGCATTCTGCAAGTTTTTGCATGGAAAGAAAAACTGAGCTTGGGCTGTGATGCAGGCATGGAGATGATGGAGGAGGAGTTTGAATATTGCAGGAGGACTTCTGACCCCTTGAGGAAGTTCTCATGTTTGCCAAAATACCTTTTTCAAATCCATTTCTAGCTTCCTGTAGAAATATTGTAATTTATACAGGAACTTCCTGTAGAACACACAATTTTGAGGAAAGAAGCACAATGAGATGGAAAAAATGATGGAGAAGGGTGAGGGATGGAAACATGGATGCTTGTAGGCCTCATGGACAGATTCTCAGCCTTCAGGTCCTCTTCAGAGATCAATTTTGGCTCGTTTGTAGGCTTCCTATAGAAGACATAGATTTTTCTGTAGAAGACACAGAACTTCCTCTAGAAGGCACAAAACTTCCTTTGTCTTTGTTTTGAGCGATCCTCCTGACCTGCAATGTCCTTCTTACAACCTGCAATTACTCAATGGAAATTAGCTTTATTTTTCTTTTATTTTTCTCTTTTCTTTATTGAAAGACAACTAGGGCGCCTCATGGAGGTTTTCACCCTAATTGCCTGCCCTAGGCGCCTCCAAGGGAGGTTTTCACCCAGGGATCTTATTCACTTTTTATTTTCTCTTCTTTCCAATCCATTGACCGCCTCATGGAGGTTTTCAATCAATGAGCCAATCTAAGGCACCTCCGAGGAGGTTTTCACCTTAGATTTTTATTTTCTTCTTATTTTTATTTTTTCTCTCTTTTTTTATTTTTATTTTTTCTCTACCCTACCCTACTTGAAAAACAAAATCATTTTCAAGTGTAAGAATATTTCCAATGGAGCCATGTGCACATCGAGATTAGAGACAAAATGATGTGGAGGCTTGAAATGCATGCTTTGACAGCTGTCCGGATTTCAGAGACCAAATGATCTGACTTTGAAGGGATCAAACATAGCTGAGGAAGAGAGTACTGCTGCAACTTAGTGACTGTCTGAAACCATATTTCAATATAGCTCTGATATCCTTGGTCCTTTTTCTGATTTGGATCATTCTTCATATCTTCTTCTCTCATGACCTTCTCATCTTCCTCTTTTTGCTGATCTTTCTCTTGAATACATGGAAGATTTGATGGTAACCATGAGGGAACTCTCTCGATCTCTGATTTTGAGGCCTTCTCTTCATTAAGTGCAGCCCATGGTTCTTTGATATTTTCTTTTGAATCTTATTTTGCCTTTGGTCCTTCAATGTTGTCAATATAATCTCTGTTTTGAAATACTCTTACTGAGCTATGGTGAAGATCATTGAGCTCAAGAGGAGTCATTTGGACATGTTGTGCCTCAGCTTTGCAATTGGATTGAGATATTCCATTGTGCGGGTTTGGAAATGGTGGTATGGGTAGTTGAGTGGGGGAGTATATTTGAGATGGAGGTGGATGGCGTTGTGGTTGGGCAAGTGGTGGAGGCAAAGGAGCGGGAGGAGAGTTGTACTGGGGCCTCCACCCTTGATGAGGTGCATTCCACTGAGGCTGAGCATAAGAGTGAAACGAATGAGCAACTGGTTGGGCGTAATATGGATCTGTGAAGGAATAAGGAGGAGGTGTGAACCAGGAAGGATGAGCAGGGGGACCCCAAGAAGGCATGAAAGTGGCTTGATAGGGGTCATAATAGGTCTTGGATGCCCCTTGCAGTTCCTACTGGTAAGATCTAGGTCCATGTGGCCTCCTTTGGTTCATATAATAGAGTGATTCAGTGTCTCCTTTGGTTCTCCGATATGCAGCTTTAAGTCTAGGAAATGAAGGGCACTGATTCGTAGGATGGTATTCTTCACAGATGAAACAAACTTCTAGGGAGTGCATTGGACATTCGTCCCTAGGATGCTTTCTAGTGCATCTGGGATAAAAGATGCCAAAGCCCTCTTGGCTTCCTCGTACTTCCTTTGGATCCGCAGTGTTGGGTCCCTATAATACTAGTGATTACCCCATTACTATTGTAGTTATACCCCTTATTTATATTGTTGTGCCCCTATTACCCCCATATTGTTATTTCTGTGCCCCATAGAATCCCTCTATTGTTATTTTTGTGGCTTTATATTATTATTGTTAGGTCGGCTGGATTATATTGTGACTCCTTAGACTCCTATATATAGAAAGGAGGTTTTGTCATTTGTATTATCCAAGAATTGTTCATTTATGTAATGTAAAGGAGGTTGCCCCCTCGAAGAGGCTGAATTCTATGGCGTGGATCTCTCTTTTCTATCTTTTTGTGAGCTGGTTTCATAACATTTGGTATCAGAGCTTTGGATTCTAGGGTTTCGCTGCTCCAAACAAGTCATCGTGGCATTTTCGCTATAACTTCTTTTTGTGACGTTTCAGAAGTCGCAAAAAAAACCCATTTGAGAAGAATTGGCGCTGAACCTTGGGTCCGAATTTCAGAGATTTTTGCGCGATATTGTCGGAGATATGATCTGAGGAAGTTGGTCTTTTTGCAGACTCCTGAATTACATTCAAAACAGGTGACCTGGGGAAAATCTTCCTAACTTTCTCTCTGTGGATCGGATTGAAATTTTGTAAAAAGGTACAGAAAGAGGACAGACTGTAGTTTCTTGTATGTGTATTTCAGATTCAAAGGTTGAAACAGTGACTCGTGGCACGTCGTACAAGTTCGCTCTACTGAACCAGTCTAAAAGCAAGTCACTGTGGGAGATTTCACATAACTCTTCCTTGGAGAATCCAATTTGGCTCAGACTTGTGGCATTGGAAAGAGGACACAGAAGGCTACTACAAGTAGCAATTTCAGAACTGGATGATCTGAAATTACAGAGATACATCAGATTCAATATCAGGCTTCTATAAAGTGAAAAAAGGTGTGTAGTTTTTTTTTTTTTAATTTTTATGTAAGCTTGGGTTAACGGAATTCAAAGGGCATAGTAAAGCATTATTATCGGTAACTGATGCCCCGAGGAAAGAAAATGCAAACACCTAGTAAGGAACCTGAAAGCTCTAGCATGACTCATGAAGAAGAGGAAGAAATGCTACATGATATATCAAAATTACAAGAACAAGTGCAACAAATGTCACGCTCACAAAAGCTAACAGAAGCTAAGATAAGTGGCGTGGAATCTAAGATAAATGGCGTGGAATCTAAGATAAATGGCGTGGAATCTAATATAAATGGTGTGGAATCTAAGATAAAGGGAATGGAAGCTAAGATGGAGGATTCGATGGTAAATTTGAAGATAGATTTGAAGACAGACATGGAAGAATTGAAGAACTTGCTACAAGAAAGGGTCACTAATGGTGAAAAGGTAGTAAAGGAAACTCATGATGAGAACAAAAGAAATGTTAATCATGATTCCATAGACTCTAATGTTGGATCGAAGACTCACCATGTTCCAAAAATCGATATGAGGAAGTTTGATGGCAAGGATCCCGCCACATGGATATTACAGATGGAGCAATTCTTCGATCTCAATAATGTGCAAAACACACAAAAGGTACGTATGGCAACTTTATATTTGGAACCAAATCAGTTTGTATGGTATCAATGGCTTTGTTCTCGTAAACAATTTATCACTTGGGCAATTTTTACGGAAGAATTGATAGCACATTATGAGGATACAAAAAGCAACACTTTTTTTAGCCAATTGATAAGTCTCAAACAAAAGGGTTCAATAATGGAGCACATTGAGGAGTTCCAAAAATTGAACATAAGGGTAAAAGATATTCCAGAGGAGCATAGGATTGATGTGTTCATAGGGTCTTTAAAGGATAATATCCAACATGATGTGCGCCTTTGGGAACCTGATTCATTAGAGAAGGCATTCAGGTTAGCAAGAAAAATGGAAAGCAAAATTATGGCAACTAGGAAGCATACCATTCACAACTATAAAGATGGAAGTGTTGTTGCCCATAGTCTTCCACAACCTACAAGGTTGACACCACAACAATTGGAAGAAAAAAGAGCAAAAGGGCTTTGTTACAATTGTGATAGCAAATACACAAAAGGTCATAAGTGTGCTGAGAAGAAATTATTCTACATAGATTGTGAAGAGGAAGAAGAAAAGGAGCAAGAAAGGTCAAAAGAAAAGGATATATTCCAGGAACAAAGCCTAGATGAAGAACAAATAAATCCGACCATATCTTGTAATGCATTGGCGGGAATTACCACTCCTCAAACCATCAAGATAGAAGGACAAATCAAGAAGAAAAAGGTAATAGTGTTGATTGATTCAGGAAGCACCCACAATTTTATTCATTGTAGGGTAGCAAAAGAATTGAATTGCTTCCTATATCCAGCACCAGAGTGTCAAGTGATGATTGCAAATGGAGGAACAATAAATTGTTCTGGAAAGTGCCATAATATCAAGCTATCCATGGGAGAATATGTATTGACTAGCCCAATGCTTTCCATTCCAATGGGAGGTGCTGATGTTGTACTAGGAGTCCAATGGCTACAATCCTTGGGTACAATAGCTTTTAATTTTCAAGAACTTTTCATGAAATTTTCTGTGGAAGGAAAGGAAGTTGAATTAAGGGGTATTGCAGGGAAACCAGGAAAGATAATCAGCTCTAATGGCATGACAAAGCTTCTAAAAAAGGAGCAAAGAGGTGTAATTGCACAATTATGTTCGCTAGATGTTTCCACATTGGAATCATCTATTTCTCCAGATCTCCAAAAAGTCCTGGACAATCATTCCAAGGTATTTGAGACTCCCAAAGGTCTCCCACCTATGCGTGATCATGATCATGCTATTCATCTGATTCCAGGAAGTGTTCCTCCAAACATCAGGCCGTACAGATATCCATATGTCCAAAAAAGTGAAATTGAACGTATGGTTGCAGAAATGCTAGAGGCTGGTATAATTCAACCGAGTCAAAGTTCTTTCTCAGCTCCAGTAGTATTGGTGCACAAGAAGGATGGATCATGGCGCATGTGTCCAGATTATAGGGAGCTCAACAAGCTCACTATTAAAGATAAGTTCCCCATTCCTGTCATTGATGAATTACTGGATGAATTGCATGGATCAATTTACTTCACCAAGTTGGATCTTCGTTCGGGATATCATCAAATCAGAATGAAGATTGAAGACATTCCGAAAACGGCATTTAGAACTCATGAGGGTCATTATGAATTTTTGGTCATGCCTTTTGGCCTTACCAATGCACCTTCAACATTTCAAGGTTTGATGAATTCAATTTTCAAACCATTCCTTAGAAAATTTGTGTTAGTATTTTTTGATGATATACTAATCTACAACAAGTCTTGGAAGGATCATGTTGAACATGTTGACAAGGTGCTACAACTATTGGAGGAGAAACAATTATATGCAAAAAGATCCAAATGTTTCTTTGGAGTCCAGGAGGTGGAATATTTGGGTCATATTGTATCTCATGAAGGAGTTAAGGTAGACCCTAGCAAAATTAAAGCCATTAAGGAATGGAAAATCCCCACATCCATAAAGCATCTGCGAGGATTTCTTGGGTTGACAGGGTATTATCGCAAGTTTGTTAAGAATTATGGGAGAATAGCAGCACCTCTAACAACATTATTGAAGAAAGATTCATTTTCATGGACTCCGGAAGCAACAAAGGCCTTTGAACATCTTAAAGAGGCAATGTGCCAAGCACCGGTCTTAGCTACACCGGACTTCACAAAAACCTTTATTGTGGAATGTGATGCTTCAGGAAATGGAATTGGTGCTGTTCTAATGCAAGATGAAAGACCCATTGCTTTTGAAAGTCGTCCAATCAAGGGAAAGTTTTTAAGCAAAGCTATTTATGAGAAGGAAATGTTGGCAATACTCCATGCACTTAAGAAATGGCGACCCTACCTAATGGGAAGACACTTCAAGGTAAAAACGGATCATGATAGCCTTAAATACTTTTTAGAACAAAGATTATCCTCTGAAGAGCAACAAAAGTGGGTCACAAAGATGTTGGGTTATGACTTTGAAATCATCTACAAAAAAGGGAAGCAAAATGTGGTGGCAGATGCACTCTCAAGAAAGGATGAGGATATGGAAGCATTGTTGTGTGCCATTTCTATTATCCAACCAGATTGGATAAACGAAGCAAAGGAGGAATGGAAGAATGACGAAGAAGTGTGGGCACTTATTCGAAAGCTACAACAAGATTCCAGTACTTCTGATACATTTAGCTGGCAAAATGATTCGTTATGGTACAAAGATCGCTTATACCTCTGTAAGAATTCCCAGCTAAAACAAAAGATTCTTATGGAATTGCACACTTCTCCCTTAGGAGGGCACTCAGGATTTTTAAAAACTTACCACAGGGTTAAGAAGGAATTTTTTTGGGATGGCCTTAAATCAGATATTCAAAAGTTTGTGGCGGAATGTTTGGTTTGCCAACAAAATAAAGTTGAAACAATTAAGACACCGGGTCTATTACAACCTTTATCCATTCCAAGCCAACGTTGGGAGGAGGTTTCAATGGATTTTATCACAGGTTTACCCAAGTCTGAGGGAAAGAGTGTCATCATGGTGGTAGTTGACAGACTTACCAAGTATGCACACTTTTGTGCATTATCACATCCATTTAAAGCCAGTACAGTTTCTACTGCATTTATGGAAACAGTTCAAAAGCTACATGGAAACCCAAAGATTATTGTAAGTGACAGAGATCCCATTTTCACTGGAAATTTTTGGACAAAATTATTTTCTTGTCTTGGTACTCAGTTAGCTCATAGCTCATCTTATCATCCTCAATCTGATGGGCAAACTGAGATAGTAAACAAATGTTTGGAAGGATATCTTCGTTGCTTTGTATCTGATAAACAGACACAATGGGTCAAATGGTTGCCTCTGGCTGAATGGTGGTATAACACTTCCTTCCATACAGCAACAAAAATGACCCCATTTATGGCACTTTATGGGTACCAACCACCATCAATCACATCATATTTAAGAGAAAATTCTAAGGTTCAGGCAGTGGAACATCACATCGAACATCAACAACAAGTCCTCCAACTCTTAAAGGATAACCTCGTGTTGGCACAAAATAGAATGAAACAACAGGCAGATCAACATCGCAGTGAAAGAAGTTTTGATGTAGGTGATTGGGTATTCCTACGGCTACAACCATATAAGCAAATGTCCCTAAAGCAAGCTAAGAAGGATAATAAATTATCACCAAAGTATTATGGTCCGTACAAGGTGTTGGAAAAGATTGGTACTATGGCATACAAATTGGAGCTTCCTGCAGCTTCTCGATTGCACCCAGTTTTCCATGTTTCATGTTTAAAGAAGGTTATAGGCGACAAGCTCCCAGTTCAAACAATATTGCCAGAACTTGATGAAGAAGGAAAAATTATATTGGAACCGGAAGCAGTCACAGAAACAAGAACTCGACAGCTACGAAATCGATCAATTTCAGAGTATCTTATCAAGTGGAAGAACTTATCCGCTGAAGATTCCACATGGGAGGATGAGAATTTTATGCAGAAGTATCCAAAACTGCTCAAGCGTTGAGGACAACACTTTTTTGAAGGAGAGGGGCATGTTGGGTCCCTATAATACTAGTGATTACCCCATTACTATTGTAGTTATACCCCTTATTTATATTCTTGTGCCCCTATTACCCCCATATTGTTATTTCTGTGCCCCATAGAATCCCTCTATTGTTATTTTTGTGGCTTTATATTATTATTGTTAGGTCGGCTAGATTATATTGTGACTCCTTAGACTCCTATATATAGAAAGGAGGTTTTGCCATTTGTATCATCCAAGAATTGTTCATTTATGTAATGTAAAGGAGGTTGCCCCCTCGAAGAGGCTGAATTCTAAGGCGTGGATCTCTCTTTTCTATCTTTTTGTGAGCTGGTTTCATAACACGCAGGGTATCCAATTGCATGGCAAGAAACTGCCTCATGTCACTCTTGAAATCTTCCATCTAACTTTCAAATTCGTTTTTGGACAAGGTACTGCTCCCAACATTTCTGCTTGTAGCCATTTGCTCCAGAGGAATGTTTTCTTCTTCTTCTTCTTCCCTTGAGGTTCTTCAAATATGTCTTGCTTTCCACCTAAGGGTTATTTAATCACAACCATCGAAGAAGAGATAAGGTTGGCTGTGTGAAGCAGTGGGGGCGTTGTGCAATCATTTTTCTAAATTATCTCTACTCCTACAAAGCATGTAAGGAAATATTCTTGGTTGATTTTGCTTTTTTCTGCTTGTACCTGCAAAAACTAAAATAGATTGAAGTGCAACTAACTATCTTGCTGAAATGAAGATGCGGAATTGAAATGAAAGCAGGAAAGGACTAATCTATTTTTCTCAAATGAAATTGTAGGAATGAAATGCTAGGCTACACTTGCGGAATTGAAATGCTAATCTATGCTTGCAGAAATGAAATTGCGGAATTGAAATGCTAATCTATGAAAGCGGGAAATGCTAATCTACTTTTGCAGAAACGAAATTGCATAATGGAAATGAAATAAACTACTTAGCAGAAGGTTGTAGTGGAAAATAGAAGAAAAGTAGCAATCACCAATACTCTGACGCTTCCCCGGCAACGGCGCCAAAAAGAGTGGTGAGCCCCAGTATTGCAGCAATAATGCTGCAACTCCTGGAACTCCCTTCTTTAATTTTATCAACCCGGTAGTTCGTAACAAACTTGGAAGCGACGGTGCTGTATGCACAAGTACTAGCTCTTGCCGCAACTGTCACTTGGTCAGCTGGCACAAGTCCGCTAGGAGCTTAAGCCAACTTCTATGAGCTCTTAGAAGAATATTTTTAACTGATGGACGAAAGCTAACTCAAAGAAGGCTAATCTACTTGCAGAAAGAAACTGGAAAGCTGAAAGGAAACGTAAACCCTAGCAAACCCTAATTTTACCATCTAGTCCTATTGATGCGAAAAAGAGGATGCAAGCCACTGAAAGAGATGCCATTACTTCTATGAAGGTAAAATACATGTGTCTAGACTACCTCTATATGAAGAAAACATTTTTTTTGTATTTTTGATTATGTCGTCAGAATTATCATGCATGTGATTTGACTGTTTTTGACTGTACAGAGGTGGATTGGCGAGAGGAAATGCTTGGAGGAGGTCAAGAAGGTTTAGAGAGAGCCTAAGGGGTCCCTAACACCCTTCCGGAGAGTTTCACATAGTTTGGCTACCAAGAAACCTCATTCGTGAGCTTCTACAGGAAGTCTGCAGGGGTTCTACAGGATGTTCTGGAATTTCTACAGGATGTTCAAAAATTTCTACAGGATGTTTAAAAATTGGATTTTGGAGGATGGGTGAGTGAGGGAAGATGCATGAGTGGATATGGATGTAGGATAGGGGTCTGAAGTGGCCCAGGGACTGGTGGATGGAGTGGTGAGAAGGTGTAGATGGCTAAATTGGCTCAAAGAAGGCTGAAACAATGATTGCACAAAAAGGTAGGGTTACGTGGGCAAGAGGACAGATGTGAGATGAGGAACCTAGCTAGGAGATGGATCAGATGGCTCTAATGAAGCTTAGGTGGATGAAAGAGCGATAGAGATGCTCTGCACCGTATACATTCAACTGAATCAACAAAGTCTTGCAAGTAATCAAAGTCCTAGCTAATCTAATCTAACTAACAATAAAGTGAATGAACAACAACTTTATTTGGAAGAGAACCATGTATATCAAATATGCAATGAAACATTTCAGAGATCTGAACACATAACCAACTTCTGCAAATGAAAGCAGTACACTAAGGATTGCATGGTAAAACAAACTAGTGTTTTTGTTTGGGACAGCACAGTTACTTCAATTCCAGCCCCTGATCCAATAAGGAAGAGGTGAAACCAAAAGTGTTTGTTGGCCCTTTTTTTGGAGCCTTTTTCCTGTTACTATCCTACCAATCTATTCTAAACATAAGAAGCTACTTTAACCATCAAAAGAAATCTAAATAACAAAGCAAGATTTAAATCTAAATAGCATATTTTATTCTAAGAATGCAGCAAAAACACATAAAGATAAACAAAGGAGGTACTGGGCGCTTGAGATGGGCCCAACCCCAAGAGCTACAGCCTCCTAAGAGAGATTTAGAGCTGGTGCAAAGCTGGATTCATCTTTATTGAGCAAGAAAGGAAGAGTTACATCAAAAACTGTCCATAAGGGAAAGCTTGAAAATGTGCTGAAATGCAAAGCTAATCTACTGACTAAAATCGAACAACAAACTACTAACTTCTGCCTACAAAGTGACTAACTGAAATGAGGCCCTAAGCCCTCTTATTTATACAAATTGAGGACCCCAAAAACCCTCCTAAACTTTAGGAACTCGGCTGCCAAAACTTGTAGTTAACAACACTTTTACTAGCACTTGCTTGGATGCCCTTGTGATAATTGATTTGGTGGCCCTTGAACTCCGAGCTGATGGTGGAGAATTCGAGGTAAGGGCCCATCAATGAAGGGGACACCTTCCTACAAATCCTCTCCCTTTTTCTCCCACGAATTTGGCTGCCAAGTGCTCATTAAAACCTTTGATTTTGTCTCCAAATTGACCAAAAAGACTACACAAAGCACACATTAGACTTGTTGGCATAATGACTAACCCAATTCACTCTATTAGCATAAATATAATAAAAAAAATGCAATAAACTAATGAGAATGGTGGATTAAGTCAAATTAGGAGGTTGAATGAGAACATATAATTATCCATTTTTGGGGCTCATCTCCAGTGAGGATGAAGTCAGGGGAAATCCACTTGTGCGTTATTTCCACAACTTGAACCACACCTCAGACAAAGACAATTACCCCATGCATTCTATGGAGTAGATACTGCAAATAGTATCGGGATTAGAACTGTTTTATTTATTAGATAGGTATTTGGCATACAATTAGGTTCTAGTCTGAAAGCATGACAGACTTAAAACGACATTCCGTACTAAGTGCGTTACGTTCACATTCAAGAGAATTCCATTTGGGTTGATTAATGCTGATTCGAAATTTCAACGTGCCATGGACATCACATTCCATGGATATATTGGACAAAGCATGGTGGTCTACGTCGATGATGTTACAATATTTTCTAAGAAGAGATCCGACCACATACGCCATTTTGCGTAAAATTTTCAAGCGATGTCGCAAATACAGGATATCCATTAATCCCAAGAAGAGTATTTTCGCAGTGTCTGAGGGTAATCTCTTGGGCCACATCATTGAAAAAAGTGGGATTAAAGTAGACCATGAGAGGGTCAAAACAATCATGTAGATTTCCTTCTTAGAAAACAAGAAAGTTATGCAGTCCTTCACGGGGAAAATCAACTTCCTCTGAAATTTCGTCTCTGATTACACTCATATTATCATGTCAATATAGGAGATGGTAAAGAAGGACGCAATCTATAGATGGGATAAAAGGGAAAAGTATGCATTCTACCGTATCAAGAAAGATATCATTGAAGCACATGCTCTATACAACCCATATTTCACCAAAGATTTTCTGCTCTACACCTTTGTTTCTAATGCTTCTCTCGCTACTGTGCTTATGCAAAAGAATGATCAGAATAATGAGTGACCAATATATTTCATGAGCACTAGTATTCAAGGACCCAAACTCAACTATCCCAAAATTTATAAACAAGATTATGTAGTATACAAGGCGGTGAAACACTTCTATCCCTACCTTTTGAAAAATCACTGCCTTATCTTTGTTCCACACCCAATGGTTAGATCATTGTTTATTCAACAAGAGATGGGTGAGAGAAGAGTGAAATGGATGACTAGGTTACATGAGTACAATCTAGAGTTAAAACCAATTCACACAATCAAGGGCCATGGTCTATTTCGACTAGCAGTAGAAGAAGTGGATGCAAAAGAAGAAGAAGATCCTTTTGGATGGGAACAAGAAATCACAATGTACAATGTAGACCAAACTTCTCCCACTATTATCATAGACTCTTGGTATGCAAATGTGTGCCAATGCCTTGAGGCATTGTTCCCTCCCATTTATCTACATAATACAAGAGGGCACTTAGACTCAAAACATTATCTTACGAGTTGGTGCATGAGGTGATTTTCAGAAAGCACCTTAATGGATTATTTCTCATGTGTTTCGAAGCACATGATTCAAAGAATGTATTGCATGACCTCCACGATGGACCAACTGGGAGACATTTTGCAGGAAACACAAATACACATAAAATCATGCATGTCAGTTCCTATTGGCCCACATTGTTCAAATATTCTCATGCCTACCCCCACAAATGTCTAGTCTATCAAAGGTGTCTCGGTTGAAACAGGAAGTCATCCGCCCCATTGTATTCGATCACAGTGGAAGAACCCTTTAAATAGCGTGGCTTGGATATTATTGTAGAAACATTTCTGCATTCATCAAAGAAACACTACTATATTCTCATTGCCATAGACTACTTTACGCGGTGGAATGAAGTAGTTCCACTTGAATAGGTGAATGATCATGATGTCATTAATTTCCTTTAGCAGAATATCATCTCTAGGTTTGACATTCCTACTTCACTTGTGTTCGATAATGCAACATATTTCTCATCATTAAAACTCTATGATTTTGCATTATAAAATGGAATTGTATTGAAACATTTAGCTAATTATCATCCACAGGGGAATGGTATTGCGGGATTCCACCAATAAGAACCTTATCCTTATCATAAAAAATACCATATTATATGAATAAAGGAACTAGGACTCCGCTTTGGTAAATGATTTGTGGGTTGACCGAGTCACGCCAAATCCCTCTTTGAACACCTCCCCTTATGGTGTATAGAAAAGAAGCCATACTCCCTCCTAACATTTACTTGCCCGCTCTCCAACTTTCTCAAGAATCCCAAGGCAAGCCATGCTTATCAGTGCAATGTAGGATGGACACTCTTCACAAATTGTAGAAAGAAAGGTTGAAAGAGAAAGAAATATTTTCACTTCATCAGAAACGTATCAAGAGGTGGTTCGATAAGAAGTATGCAGGGAAGAATAGCTTTAATGTGGGTGACTTAGTCTTAAAGTGGGAAAAATCCCACGAGGACAAAGGAAAACACACCAAGTTTCAATCCCTGTGGATTGGACCATTCACAGTCCACGAAAAGATTAGCCAACACACATACGTTTGCAATCACTTAACTGGAGAATTGTCTCTCTCCATGTCAATGGTCAAGACTTAAAAATTATTTTCAATGAATATCTGGGTCTGTGCCCTACACTATGTACATAGTACTTTCTTGTTTGTTTGATTTCGATTTTGCTCTTTGTATGTTTCATGTAAATAAATGTTGCGTGTCAACGTGTTTCTTGCATTATTTGTGTGTGGCTGAGTTAAAATAGAGTCTTCTGACACTTCAACATTTTGATAACCTTCTGTCCATCTTCCTTATGTTGGTTATATCTTTTGGTCAATGAAGTTTCGATGGAAAATACGATCTGTCCGTAAGGAGAGTTTTGGTTAAACCATGAACCTGTGTCTATTCAGGAAAACCTCATGCCCATACTCAATCTATATATATATATATATATATATTTTATTTATTTATTTTATTTTTTAATTTTTTTTAATCTTTTAATTTTTTTTAATGTTTTCATGTTATCATGCCTATCTAAGTAGTAGAGGGGGAGAAGGGGAAAAATATAAATGAGAAAATATAAATAAGAGGTCTCTATATGCTTCTTTGAAGGAACAACCTCTTATGCTCTCAATAAGTCGAGATCCGCCTTCTTCCCATAAAATGAATAAGTTCCAGTGAATAGTCCTATAAAACAAATAAATAAAAGGCGAAAGAAGAGAAAGGATTCCTGTGTAGAGAGGTGAAGCAAGAAACTCCTCCGGGGCACTGTCTAGGCTTGTTAGTAGCATAACAATGTTTGTGTTCTTGTAGTGACTTCGTAAGGCTACTATCCTGACTTACTAGAAATAGAGCAACACTAGAGATGAAAAAACATACTCTGAAAATCTTAAGTTCGCTAACTTCACTACCCTCCCCAACTCAAAAGTTTGCGATAACGCTAAATCTTATGATGTGTTCAACCGAGAAAGGTATAGAGGGGACCATTTTTATTCACGGGTTAGGTGGGGAGACCAAAGTAATCCACACGATGAATCAATATTGCCCGAAGAACCAAGACCCTGCACAAAAAAGTTAACCAAGGCAGAGAAGTAGGAATTCCACCATTGTGTCGCCAAGTGTTGTCGCTGCTACAATGCCCTCCAAAATTTTGGCTTAAACTCAATTTTGGAGCCTTCTTTGATCTTGTACATTGTCTTCACAAAATTTTAAAATTTCCCAAAATTCAATACCGTTTAAAAGTTACAACTAGTTCTTCGAAGCAGTTTTGTATAAAAATTCTGCAAAATCCAGATTGACAAACGTATTCAAACAATGAACTTCATGCACGATATTTGAGGCCATGGAATAAAATTTGGAAATTTAAAGAGAGTTTTTTTTAATAATATGGAAAATTAGACCCAATAGAAACATATTCGAAAATACATCATGGTTGAGAATATATGGTTGTTTCTTTAACACTAATTTGTATAACATTGCAAAAAAACCAGATTTATGAGATTTTCCTCTAAAGTTGTAAATTTGTTTTCTGAGTTTATGGGATTAGATCTTATCCTTACCCACTAGTTTTAGTGTATGAATAAGACTTCACAGGTCTAGGGAAGGGGATCATGAGTTTGTAATTGAATATTTTGTGAGGGAGAGAAACCATCATTTGGAATTCTTTGTAAATTGTATTTTTGTTGAAGGTTAATAAAAGTCACAGTTGATGATTCATTGAGTTTCTAAAGCATTTCATCCCGTGATTTATTATCTACCTTGTTGGTGTCAGAAAGGGCCCACTGATCCAACTTGGTAAGCTATTGTATATGATTAGTTTAGATTTCTTGTTTTTGTACTTGTTCTATTATGTATGCTCATATAGTTTTATGATTTGGTACCTATGTTACAGTCAGTTCATACAATGAAAGAAAAGAGTTGAATGTTTATGGTTAATTATATTTGTATATATGTGATGAAGCAATTCTCTTGTATGATTAATCTTCTGTGAAGTTAATAGGTGTGTGTTGCACCAGGTTTCTTAGGCCATTACAAGCAGCTTTCTTTAGGATAGTTTAATAGCTTTATTGAGATTTGTTTATTGAATTTATAGAATTTTTTCATTTCCAATCCCTTGCATAATTGCTTTGAGATTTGTGTTTCAGTGTTTTGCTACAAGAACAATTCAAGGTTCCTTCTTTCGTACTTCATGGGCTAGTAAATAGAAAGTCTTGAAATGATTTAGTTAATTTGCAAAAACATAGTAATTTCTCGATTGTATGTTATTCATTTTAATTTATTTCTTTGAGTAGTGTTATTTAGTTGTGAATAATAGAATAGGGAGATTCATGTTTCTAGTGTTATTGAAGCATTTACCTTTGAACCTATTTTACATCTAAGAATGTGACTAGTTCTTGGTTAATTTATTATTAATAAATTTAGAATTAAATTTCCTTTCAAGATTTTAAGTTTGTTTTGTATTCTCAATAATATTAACTTAGTCTCTAATCCTGTATTTCCTGTGCTTTCATCCCCAAGTCTTACGACCCCAGATTGATAATTAAATTTTGGAATTAAAATACATATAATTTTTCCAACAATACTTATCATATTGAGAATGTGCTATAATTTCTATTATTTTTGTTGTATACTTGTGGAATAATCCACTAGAATTTAGAGATATCCTTTTCACTACACTGGTTGCACCAAGTGTCACATCTATATGGACTATTCTGCTTGATTTTGTACAAATCCTTCTGTTTATGCGTGTCTCTAATAGGGTGGTATTACTACCTCTCTTCCAGAGGCTCACTTTTCCTCCCCTCCACAGTGAAAGAACTTTGACACACATATGATCAAACACTCACCAGGCACACCCCCCTTGCTTTTCGAAGGCATGTTTGCATTCCTCTCCCTTGATGACAGTTAGAGCCAAGGCATATATTTAAGATAACCGAAAATCGGGCCATATTCCAGATGGGGTTCCTATCCCAAATGGTGTGAGGTCTAATTGAGACCACATATTAGGGAGACCCCTTCAATGTTTGCGGGTCCAACACTGTCAGCATTTCAATTAGAATTTCCATGGTAGAGGTTAATTGTTTAGTCGTCTGGACCCAATAGAGTTGAATAATGTTGACATGATCTTGTACACCCAACGCTTCACCAACAATGCCCTAAGATTCCACCTACCTTTGTGGTTGAGGAGAAACCATGACTTTGATAAATGGAGAGCAGGAGGACAAAATAGATAACACTATCATTAGACTTGGTTAAAGGTGTTGGCTATGTCCAATTTGAGGATAATTCTGATTCCCCCTCAAGCTTTGTTAGAATGAATAGCCTCTTGAACTAGGATAATATTGTCCATATTTTTCCTTTTTTGGAGAAAAACTCATTTCTCATAATTAACTTGGGATGGAGGGGCTTGAGCCTATTTGCTATGATTTTGGAGATTATTTTATAAGAGATACTACACAAAGAAACGTGTCTGGATTTGGAAAAAGATAAAGAATTTACCTCTTTCAGGACCAAGGAAGTAATGCATAATTCATTCCTCTTCCCATTATTAATGAGTGATGAATGCATTTGATCATCCTTATCAAGGGAAAAATTTATGATTGGACAACACCACTTGTAGAAATGAGTAGTGAATCCATTTGAGCCCAGAGACTTGTCTAAATCAAAGGCTCTGATGAAAACCCATATTTCTACCTCCAGATTGATTACATCAACCTTTGATTATTTTCTTGGGTAACCAGAGGGGGGACATATTCCAACATATCCTCTATGGTTTATGTGCTCCTCGTGTATTGCTCAAAGTAGAGGTTGCTAAAAAAGGATAGGGTTTCCTCTTTGAAATGGTCATAAGAGGTTAGGGTGTCCTTGTTGTTTGAAGTTATATATCTAATTTTATTGCACTAAAGGAACATTTAATCTTGATTGAGAAAGAAGTGGGTGTTTTTGTTTACCATTAACCAAAAACTTCTAGACTTCATGCATCATGTTTCTTATTCATCCCTTATGTCTATTTGTAGGAATTTGAAAAATTATTTTTCATCAAATAACAATTAGTGATAAGTTGAGGATAGATCCATCTTATTGTGTATCCATTCTAGTTGTTGCTTGAGGGTGATTATGAAGGATTCTAACCCTTTAATCTGGATTTTTTCTTAGGCCTCAAGTGTTAGAAAATTATATATTATGGAGCAATGGAACACATAAAATATTACAGAAATATAAACACAGAAAACACATAAAACAAGAGAGACACAGATATACGTGGTTCACCCAGTTTGGGCTACATCCACAGAGAAACAACCAGTCCTTCTTTTATTATATTATCCAGCAAACTGAAAAGATACAACCTACAATAGATCCACTATAACACCCTCTTCGCTCTCAATCTCCTCTCTCTTCCTCACTCAGAATACAGATATGATATAGACACAATACAGTTGCCTCATATATAGTGAGCAGTTGCCTTCTAGGGAAAAAAACCCTAAATTAAACATAACTTCTACCGTCAGATCATCTGCCTAATGAACGACCCAGATTGAAGAGAAATTACTAGACTTTTACAGGGCAATTTTACATCTATTTTTATCTTTGGGGGTGCTTCTGGCCCCCAGAACCCCTAATTGGGGGGTGTTGGAAATAATACTGAGAGGGGGGGTGAATCAGTATTATCAGATTAATCAAACTTTTAAATGCCCAAAAACATATACGCTACTTCAGTTAAGTGAACCAGCGTGTACACGCTACTGTGACGAAGTAAAACAGCGTATAAGCAGAAAACTCACAATTTAGTTGGCTTATTTTTCAATTAAGTGCATCAGGACATTATTCATCATATTAACAGTAAACATGTGCAGTATAACAGAACAGATAAAAAGCCACACACATGAACACCAAGATATAAGGTGGAAACCCAATGTGGGTGAAAACCACCTGCTGCAAGTTGTCTCTATCTTTCTTAATATGAAACTTCAGTTTACAATCTTTTGTACTGGTGCAGCCTTATACCAGTACGCAGGCTACAACCTGCAGAAGGCTTCAACCTTCTCTCGTTCTCCAAACTTCCTTGGAAGGGAGCTCCAACCCCCTTTGCTTTTGTACTAGCCAAGATACTAGTACGTAGGTGCTGACCTACAATCTTCCTTCTTCCAGGTATCACTTTTCATACATTTTCAGACTTGGATATTCCTGAAGCACAACATTACAATCTGAAGACCACAATTCATTCAATTTTCACAACAGATCATTGAAGCATAAAACAACCCAACTTTGAATCACTGAACCACTGAACCCTGTCAATCACCAGTTACCAGAACACAGAGCAGACTACAGAACTCTGTAATAACAGTCAGACCCCACTGTAAACCAAAATCAAGCTTCAAGAGATATACGCTACTTTAATGAGCAGAAACCGCGTATACACGCCCTTTTACCGAAGCCAACCTGCGTACAGATCTAAAAATAAACTTTCTCAACTTGCAGCTGTACCAGATATTAGTTAGACTCAGAACGTAACATTGCGACAATATGCAGATCTAGAAATACGCATAATCAACCATATCATGATAGTGCATTTCAAACCATTAGATCCCGATCTATCCTTAGATCTAGTCTTCCATTAACCGATGTGATCTCTCCTTGGCTTAGATCAACCAACTCAGAACCTGCATATCAGATCTCTTTCTCTCTTAGATATTCATGCCTTGTCGAAAGATGATCTTTGCCTAATGATCTTCTTCTCCTTATATAGCCTTAGGCCTTTCTCAATACCAAGAGCCAAAACCATAGTAACACAATACCATCAACTTTAAAACTAGGGATCGACACGCCCGTCGAGACATAATGGTCCGAAATCATAGGCACAACTTCCAAGGTCTAACCACCATGAACCAAAGGAACCTTTCCACATACACGCGCTTTTTCTGAAACTAACTTGCGTGTACACGCGACTTGGGCTTAACGAAACAACGTGTATGAGTTTCCTTGGCATGCTGTACTGAGATCTGTCTTCTGATTAAGTTGCCATCACCTGTACCAACTTCTGAGCACCTGTACCATCCACTGAGTGAGTTGCCATCAAGGACAACACTTGAACCATAATGCCAACAATCTCCCCCTTTGGACTTGATGGCAACCACCACACCAAGTCACTCTCCCCCTTTGACATCAAGGGCAAAGGGTGGACCAAAATATTCTCTTCCTTGGTATTCCTTCTGCTGTCCATACTGCTGTCCATACTCCCCCTGAGTACATGCTGAAATCTCCAAGTGTGCTCCCCTTGACTGTAGGCAAGATCTGCAAAAGATGTTCTTCAAGAAGAACAAAGACTTATACATTAAAGAAGACCTTCCTATCATCAAAAGACTCAACATACATTCATCACCCAATCTAGTGGGGATATACCAATATTGACTCATCCACCTAACCATGTGAAGACACATGATAATACATGAACATTTCATCATTCATCCCAGGCATAGTGGGGAAACCAACAAAGGCCGTTACATGACCTTGACACCATAAAAGAGACAAGAAAGACATAGAGACAACAGATCTAGACCAAGATTTAGAAAAGACACCAGCAGCATCGGATAAACATCTTGTTAGATCAGTAACTAGAATTGCTTTCTGAGCTCCTTCTTCTTAAACCAACAACCAAAACATCTGAATGCCAACAATGCTTTATGAGACTTTTGAGCTGCTCCCCCTGAACCTGTGCCTGTTGCACTCCCTGAAACTGTGCCTGAATACTTCTGACATTCCTATTGCTGTTCAGAACTTCAGAGTTTTCCTTTGCTGTTCAGAACTTCATATACGCGTTTTATCCTGTATAAAACAGCGTATGTACGCGGATATTCTTTCTGCAACAAGCGTCCAGCATACACGCGACTTACTCACCATAAATCCGCGTGTATACGCTCATATCCCTTCCGTAACCTGCGTATACCAATTTTTCTGTAGAACAAAACAAATTTCAACAACAGGATGAAGCATCAACTACTCCCAGCTTTTGTCTGAGATATTCAAAAGTTTCCCTGGGCAGTGGTTTTGTGAGAATATCAGCAACTTGCTCCTTAGAAGGAACATACTCCAATTTGACCTTCTGCTCAAGCACTTGTTCCCGAAGAAAATGGTACTTGATTGGTATGTGCTTGGTCTTTGAGTGCATGACTGGATTCTTTGAAATGCTGATTGCACTTGTATTATCACATAAGATAGAGACAGGTGGAGTGCAAGTGATTTGAAAGTCCTGCAAGGTCTGCATCATCCAAAGAAGTTGTGTGCAACAAGATGCTGCAGCCACATATTCTGCTTCAGCTGTAGATAAGGCAATCGAACTTTGCTTCTTGCTGAACCAAGACACTAATCTGGAACCCATGAAGAAAGCACCTCCACTTGTGCTTTTCCTATCATCCACACTTCCAGCCCAATCTGCATCTGTGTAAGCATGAAGAGTGAGATCTGTATTTCTAGGATACCATAAGCCATAGTTTTGGGTCCCTTGAAGATATTTGAAGATTCTTTTGACTGCCTGAAGATGGGTTTCCTTTGGGTTGGCTTGAAATCTTCCAACCATCCCTACTGCATGAGTAATATCTGGTCGAGTACCTGCCAAATAAAGCAAACTCCCAATCATGGATCTATAAGTGGGTTGGTGAACTGCTGCTGATTCATCATTTGCACTGAGGCTGCATCCTGTAACCATGGGTGTACATACTGGTTTTGATTCTTCCATGCCATACTTCTTCAAGATCTGCTTGAGGTATTTGGTTTGAGACAAGAAGATACCTCCTTCATTTTGTTGGATTTGCAATCCAAGAAAATATGTCAATTCTCCAAGAAGTGACATTTCGAACTCTTTCTGCATAACCAAGGCAAAGTTTTGACTCATAGTTTCTTCATTGCTGCCAAAAATAATATCATCTACATAAACAACAAGAATTAGCAATTTGTTATTTTCAACTTTTATATAGAGATTGCTATCTGCTGATCCTTTTGAAAAGCCTTGTTGGTGAAGATATTTGTCCAACCGATAGTACCAAGCCCTTGGGGCTTGTTTGAGCCCATAGAGAGCCTTTTTCAATCTGCATACAAGGTTTGGATCATTCCCAAGAATGAACCCATCTGGCTGCTCAATATATACTTCTTCTTCTAAGTCTCCATTCAGGAAGGCTGATTTCACGTCCATTTGAAATACCTTGAAGTTTTGAAAGCTTGAGAGAGCAAGGAACATTCGGATGGCCTCTAGTCTTGCCACAGGAGCAAAGGTCTCTTCAAAATCTATTCCTTCTTGCTGTGCATACCCTTTACAAACAAGTCTGGCCTTGTTTCTAATTACTTCTCCATTTTCATTTAACTTATTCTTGAAGACCCATTTTGTTCCTATTACATTCTTATCTTTTGGTCTAGGAACCAATTCCCAAGTGTTGTTCCTTTCGATTTGCTCAAGTTCTTCATCCATTGCTTTGACCCAACATTCATCTTTGCATGCTTCTTTCACATTTTGTGGTTCAATGGAGGAGAGTAGAGCCAAGTAGCTTGAAGCTTCTGCAAGTGTCCTTCTTGTTTGTACTCCTGCTTCTTTCTGCCCCACAATCTGAGTTTCTGGATGATTCTTTTGGACATATCTGGATGGAGTCTTCTCTTCTATTCTTGTCTGCTCCTCTGGTTCTTCTTGAGATTCTTCTTCTTCTTGAGGTTCTTCTTCTTCATCATTTCGCCTTTGAGAGTAACCTTCATCTTCTTCATGATGAACTTGCCTAGGAATATATCCCTTCTCATCAACCACTATATCAATACTGTCAACAATTCTGCCAAGTCTTTTATTGTAGCACTTGTATGCTTTGCTATGTGGAGAATAACCAAGAAGAATGCCCTCATCTGCTCTAGGTTCAAGTTTGCCAAGTTGCTCATCAGTGTTCTTAATATAACATTTGCTCCCAAAGATTTTGAAATGCTTCACGGAAGGAGTTTTACCACTCCAAAGCTCATGAGGTGTTTGAGTGCTGTTTACTCGGACATTTGTTTTGTTAAGAATGATAACAGCAGCATGTGCGGCTTCTCCCCAGAAGGTTGCAGGAGTACCTGATTCATCGAGCATAGCACGAGCCATTTGTTGGATAGTTCTGTTCATTCTTTCCACAACCCCATTTTGCTGAGGAGTTCTAGCTGTAGAGAATTCTCTTCTTATCCCATGTTCATCGCAGAAATCAAAAAATTCATTTGATGTGAACTCCCCACCTCTGTCAGATCTGAGGCACTTGATTTTGTGTCCTGATTCATTTTCGGCCAATGCTTTGAAGGATTTGAATTTTTCGAATGCTTCATCTTTGTGCTTCATAAGCCCTAACCAAACAAACCTTGAGAAATCATCAATGAATAATATCAGATATTCTTCTCCTCGAGGTGACCTTTTCCTAAATGGACCACATACATCTGTATGGACTAGCTCAAGAGGCAAGCTAGCTGATCCTTCCTTCTCTGGAAAGTTAGTTCTGGTCTGCTTTCCAAACTGACAAGATTTGCATATGGTGTTGTCTGGAATTTTGATATCTGGAAGATCGCGAACTGCCTGATATTTGCATGCTTTCCTTATTTGTGAGAAGCTTAGATGTCCCAACCTTCGATGCCATAACCAGTGCTCTTCATCCTTGCTAAGATAGCATTGTTGTTGTTCTTCTTCAAATATGTACAGATTATTTGGAGTTCTTTTGCCTTTGAGAACTGTTTTACCTGTATCAAGATCACGAACAAGACATCCATTCGATCTGAAAATAACCTCTGTTTTTTGATCACACATCTGGCTGACACTTAGAAGATTATGTTTCAATCCATCAACATACAAAACATTTCCAGCCTTGACCTTTTCTTTTAAAGGAGCAATACCTTTTCCTTTTATAGTAGCAGGAGTATCATTTCCAAAAGAGACTTTCTTTCCCTTTTCTAAAGTAGAATAAGATTCAAGTTTTTCTTTATCACCTGTCATATGTTTCGAACATCCACTGTCAATGTACCATAGATTTTCCTGTCCTTCTGCATAAAATGCTATCCCACATCTTTCTGTTTGAGGTTCCTTTATTCTCCATGTTTTGGTGCTTGTGGCTTGTTCCTTTTTCTCCTGAAACCTGCTCCTGCATTCAGAGTCTTTATGACCAAAATTATTGCAAATAGAACATTCAACTTCATTTTCAAGCACCGAAAAGTTGTTATAGGTCCTTTTTGTAATCCCTGTCATACTTCTTTGTTTTTGAGCTTCCCTAGTCATGATTGTTTTATATGCAACACATTGAGCTGCTCTGTGACCAAAGTTGTGGCAAGAAAAGCATTGTCCATTGAAGAAGCTTCTGCGGTTATTGAATCTACCAGCCAACTGATTGTAATTTCTATTTTCATCTATTCTTGAGCCAAACTGAGAAGATTTTACCTGTGGTTGGTTGTAGCTTTTGTTCATCCTTAAGGAGGATTGTCCCTGATAGTTTCTGTTTGTAACTCGTCCCTGCTTTACCTGATTATCTTCATTGTTCTTCCGCTCATTTCCTCTTGCTGCATCAAGATAACTTTTTGAGGTGGATGCTTGAGAGGTTTCTCCATTATAGCCCAAACCTGTTTTGTTTAGAGGAGACCGCTGCACACTAATAATCTCATCCAAGGTTTCAGATCCTTTGACAAATTTAAGATTAATAGTTTTTGTTTTCTCAATTTCTTTTCTGAGACCAACAATTTCACCTTCTAGTTTTTCAAGATGTTTTTCCTTTTCATCAATCTGAAATTGCAAAGTATCAATAATCACATTCCTTTCTTCTATGCTTCTCTTGAGTCTAGTGATTTCATTATAGAGATTATCCACATCTATAGCATCCTCATAATCATCATCTTCAAATGCCATTAACAGCTTATATTTATTACCTTGTTCATCTTCATCACTGTTTGATAAGCCATCACTATCTTCATGGGTGTAGTAGCTTTTCCTATTTGCACTTTGTTTCTTGTTCCATCTAGTAGGTTCTTTTCCTTTATCCTTATAAGGACATTTTGCAGCATAATGACCTACTTTCCCACAAGCAAAACATTTGAAAGGTAGCTTACCTCTGAACCTTCCAGAACCCCTTTGAAGATTTCTGACAAAATTTGATTCTTCTTCCTCTTCTTCTGGAACATGGCTTGCTTCATAGTAATCTTCTTTTCCTGATGCCTTAAAAGCAGCTTCCCTTCTGTCAGATGGACCTCCCTTTCTCATTTCATAAGCGGTTAGAATTCCATGTAGCTGAGACATAGTGAGAACACGGAGATTTTCTTTTTCTTCTATTGCAGATACTTTAGATTCAAACTTGGGGGATAAAGATCTTAGAACCTTTTGAACTACTATAGTTTCTCTTATTTCTTCACCCAAGTTTTTCATACAATTAACAATCTCATCTACCCGGAGAAAATAATTAGCCACACTTTCATCATTATACATCCTGAGAGTCTCATATTGAATCCTGAGTGTTTGAAGTTTAGCTTCCTTTACCTGTTCATCTCCTTCATAGCTAGTGATCATTTTGTCCCATATTTCTTTTGCTGATTTGAAGTGCATGACCTTCATGAATTCTGTTTGAGATATACTTCCTAATAGGGTAGCGACTGCTTTTGCATTTGTTTCATATGCCTTTTTTTCATCTGGATCTGTAGGAGTAGCTGAAGGAAAAGCATAGCCTTTTTCTACAATGTCCCAAACTTCTGTACCAAGAGATTGAAGATATGCAGTAACTCTTACCTTCCAATAATTGAAATTTGTTCCATCAAAAACCGGTGGCCTGATTGATGCTTCTTTCTCGTAGTTGCTCATGATGAATGATCTTCCTTCAAGCGATCAAGCTTCTCTGAAGGACCTGCTCTGATACCAATTGTTGGAAATAATACTGAGAGGGGGGGTGAATCAGTATTATCAGATTAATCAAACTTTTAAATGCCCAAAAACATATACGCTACTTCAGTTAAGTGAACCAGCGTGTACACGCTACTGTGACGAAGTAAAACAGCGTATAAGCAGAAAACTCACAATTTAGTTGGCTTATTTTTCAATTAAGTGCATCAGGACATTATTCATCATATTAACAGTAAACATGTGCAGTATAACAGAACAGATAAAAAGCCACACACATGAACACCAAGATATAAGGTGGAAACCCAATGTGGGTGAAAACCACCTGCTGCAAGTTGTCTCTATCTTTCTTAATATGAAACTTCAGTTTACAATCTTTTGTACTGGTGCAGCCTTATACCAGTACGCAGGCTACAACCTGCAGAAGGCTTCAACCTTCTCTCGTTCTCCAAACTTCCTTGGAAGGGAGCTCCAACCCCCTTTGCTTTTGTACTAGCCAAGATACTAGTACGTAGGTGCTGACCTACAATCTTCCTTCTTCCAGGTATCACTTTTCATACATTTTCAGACTTGGATATTCCTGAAGCACAACATTACAATCTGAAGACCACAATTCATTCAATTTTCACAACAGATCATTGAAGCATAAAACAACCCAACTTTGAATCACTGAACCACTGAACCCTGTCAATCACCAGTTACCAGAACACAGAGCAGACTACAGAACTCTGTAATAACAGTCAGACCCCACTGTAAACCAAAATCAAGCTTCAAGAGATATACGCTACTTTAATGAGCAGAAACCGCGTATACACGCCCTTTTACCGAAGCCAACCTGCGTACAGATCTAAAAATAAACTTTCTCAACTTGCAGCTGTACCAGATATTAGTTAGACTCAGAACGTAACATTGCGACAATATGCAGATCTAGAAATACGCATAATCAACCATATCATGATAGTGCATTTCAAACCATTAGATCCCGATCTATCCTTAGATCTAGTCTTCCATTAACCGATGTGATCTCTCCTTGGCTTAGATCAACCAACTCAGAACCTGCATATCAGATCTCTTTCTCTCTTAGATATTCATGCCTTGTCGAAAGATGATCTTTGCCTAATGATCTTCTTCTCCTTATATAGCCTTAGGCCTTTCTCAATACCAAGAGCCAAAACCATAGTAACACAATACCATCAACTTTAAAACTAGGGATCGACACGCCCGTCGAGACATAATGGTCCGAAATCATAGGCACAACTTCCAAGGTCTAACCACCATGAACCAAAGGAACCTTTCCACATACACGCGCTTTTTCTGAAACTAACTTGCGTGTACACGCGACTTGGGCTTAACGAAACAGCGTGTATGAGTTTCCTTGGCATGCTGTACTGAGATCTGTCTTCTGATTAAGTTGCCATCACCTGTACCAACTTCTGAGCACCTGTACCATCCACTGAGTGAGTTGCCATCAAGGACAACACTTGAACCATAATGCCAACAGGGGGGATTAGTCCCCCCGGACCCCCGCGGGGGGGGTGTACAATCTTCCTGGGGTATACATCCAGCTGAAAACTTTGAATATAGAAGATAATCAGGATCCACACCCAACATCAAGACCTAACTTATCCCTTTTTATCTTTTTCTCCTAAATGTGGATTGGGGATCCTTTGATACGTTAACACCAAGATTGAGAGCTAATTTCCATGAATTCTAGGTCCAAAGATCATAGGGGGTTGAAGTATAATGGAAGAGGACCATACTTATCTTGAGAGGAAATGGATAGGGCTATTGAATGATGGTTTGCATCACTCTAAGAAAGGGTTTGAGAAAGGATAGAGAGATTTTCCTCCAAAAAATCACTATGGATTAGGAAGTGGTGAAGATGAGCCAAGATATGACAAGCTCCAAATTGACAACTAGCCTAAGTGAACTTCCCTTTGGTTGGATTCAAATCTATTAGATCTAAGGAGGGAGAAAATTCTTCCATCCTTTCCCTAGAGGGATTTTTGACACGGTTACTACATTTTTACTCCTAGGAATGTAAAATAGTGCTAAATTCCTTGGGAAAAATTCAATCTGAATCCCATGTTATCTCTTTAAGGCTACATAAAGAGTTCCAACATGCTACTTTATCAAGGTGGGAATTGGGCATATAGATATTAATGATGTTATAGGTATTTCAAGAGGAAATATGAAGTATACTAATATCTAACTACTAAGAGTAAGAATGTACCTGAATGAGTTAGAAATGGGAAGAATACAAAAATGTATAAAGGTCCTTAAAGGCCCCTCTGAATTGACTACTTTTGCGGAGCTTCCACAACAATTGTAATTTTTTTTTGGATAATGTCTTCTTCCTCCAATATTGTATATTGGAGTAGCAGAGTTTGAGGCTTTTCCACTTTCATAAAATCCATTAGCAATGGAAATTTTCCTTTTCTTCCAAAACCTATACAATTCTAAGAGATGACTTTCATTATTTGTGCTTTTGGGGGCTCCTCCCAGAGGAGGGGTAGATACACTTTGATTTCTTGTGCTTCTAGTACTCCTACTATACATGCCTTCTTTGGTGGATCGTGTTTCAAGATTCTTGTCTCTATTCTCTTGTTATTCATGCTAATCCATATTGGGATGCATTCCCACCTTCTTAGAATTCCGACTAAAGGTAGACTCCCAATCTACATCCTTGGATATATTATATGTAGAATCTAGGCCCGGGCATGGCAACCTTGTAGAGTAGTGAACCTTGGGTTTTGGGGGGGATAGGGGGACCCTTCTCCACTGATAGATCCACTGAAACATGATATTGTGTGGATTCATTCACCCAAGTGGGCGAGGCAATGCCTTCTATAAGCAAGTGGTTGCATCTTCCAAAGGAAGCATGTACTCTTTTGATTTTTTCCCTTCCTTTCTGGAGGCTTCATTGTTTTCTGGGGTTTTCGTTTGGGATAGAATTTAATATCTATTTTCCTAAGATATTTTATCACTTTCCTTGCTACTAGAGTGAGAGTGGGGGTTGGGGTTCTACTTTGAAGAAAATAGGTCTTGGGGAGATGAATAAATGGGTGGAGTGGTTATAAGATGGATCTCTCACTTTTTATTGATCCTTTTCCTTCTGGGTTGTTGACACTCTTTCACTGTTATACCTTCCTATCTTCAAGGACAACTTTGGTACAATTTCTTGCAAAGCGTCCATATTCATGGCATACTTTCCACTTGAATAGGATTTGGTCATAGTCAATTGGTTGAATCAAACTCTTGTTCTCTAGAGAGAGTTGTACGGCTTATGATAGACGCTTTTCCAGATCTACCTTGACATATATTCAAGTACATGTAAACACAACATCTTGTGGTTTGACACAATCAAGGTACTTCCTAGTTTGTTTCCAATGTTTCTGATTATGTCCTTGTTACAATAGTGGAGGCGAGGTAGGGTATCTTAACCCAAATAGGTACAACTAATGGAATGCCATTTTTTGTGTGTTAAAATCATGGTTCTAGTGGTTTAGGTATATGCCTTGGGATCCCAAAAAATATGGGCCACTCCTAAAGATTAGATCCTAATATTCCTCTCCCTCAAGAAAAAAGGAAAATGCGCTTGCCACGTAACGAATGAAAGTTTTCCATTGACCATGGGGCACCAATTCTTATCTACCCAAGCTACCATAGTACATGGGGAAGCCTATATTCTAGTGAATTGACCAATCAAGCCTCATTCTGCTAGTCGAAGGGAAGTGTATCTAGATTTTAGAACATGAATTGATGCCTTAGGGACCTCATCAACTCACTTGACAAAGTAACACTGTTGATGTTTCAAAGATCCGAAGATCAAATATACCAATGCATTAACAACTACAATGTTAGGAGGAGGGGAAGGAGACGGAGTTCCTCTAGCAGACAAGGAAATATGAGGGTTTGGGTAAATTAGGGTTTAGGGTTTCATCAAAGATATTTGAATGCAAGGTTTTACTATCTCCTATTTACATTTGTTGAATTTAAATATGTTGATTAATTTTATGTACACATATCATGTTAATATTGGGATTCAACAAAGTAATGAAATTTGAAGATTATTCCAAGCTAAGTATAAAGTTAGGATTCAAATAAGAAAATGTTAAATGAATAAATATAAAATTATTTTTATTATTTAAAAAATATAATATAATAAAAATAAAATTAATTTTTATTATCTCAACATATATATATATATATATATATATATATAGATATTAAATAAGGTGATAATTTTATATAATTTAATGGAATTTGAATCTTGAATTAATTATTATCCCTTTTATATCCATAGAGTCTTGGATAGAAGGTGACCAGGTTCTCTATTAAGAAAATCCTTGATGTGAAGTCACTAGTTCGATTCCCCACCCTAATTGGGGTGGTATATTGGAAATGATGAAGATGTAGTCGTGCCAATCTTTTAAATATTTTTTTCTTCCTTTTTTTTTTTTTTAACATGAATGTGTACTTTCCACCTAGTGGAATTCGTAATTTCGTATAAATGGCTGCCACTATTTCACCAAGTAGAACAATTATTTCATAAATGCCACAAGGGCCAACTTACATGTCCCCAAATACTCAACGACACAAAATGTGTGCCATACCACTTGATCTAAGTTCTTTCAATACTCAATATTTTTAAATCTTAGTCACTATTTTTTAAGAAATTGAAAGAAGGTGAATCCTCATCTAATAAAAAATAATTTAGATGTTACTCCAAAGTCAATATTGAATTACATATTATAGAGAAAAACAAATTATAAAAAATAAATATAATAAAATGAATTCTAATAATTGTGTTAGAGCTGCTCTACAGCTAATAGAGTAGAGATGTTATAACGTTTAAGATTTTGACTTAGTCAACATAAAATAAAATAAATAATAAATAATTATAACTATCAACTTGGTGAAATTACTTAAAATTAAAATTAGAATTAAATAAAATAAAAAACATAAAATTAATTAGTATAAGTATAATTAGTGATTAAACCAACCTAGTTTCATTTTAACTTTGTATCTGCCAAGTGTTGAGAGAGATCAAATCTCTTGAGATGAAAACATCTTCTAAAGTGAAACAAAAATTGATCTCTCTCAACACACACACACACACACACACACACACACATATATATCACATGTGTAACATAGAATTCCTTCTAAATCCTTATAGAAGTCATTATGAAAATATTTGAAATCAATATGTTAATGATGTAAAAATCCAAGTGTTAGCCTCCTATACCAATAGGGTTTCATATTTCATGATTGACAGTGGAAGTGCTAAAAATGATCATCTTTGATGATACAAAGGTTCCATTTTTGTGAAAAATGCAAAAAGTTAAAAAATGTAAAGAGGGTATGCCTTAAAAGAATAATCAAAAGGCAAGAAAATGAAATGGTCAAAAGGAAAAAGAATTGAAATGAACCCCAAAGAAAGACCAGGAAAGTGGCCAATCAAAATGCCACTGCTATCTTGATGTATGGCTCAACAGTTCAAGCTAGGCCATGCCATGTTTTAAATTGCTTGTTTTAGAGTAGGTAATGAGTACCTGTTCAAACAGTTTAAGCTTGACAGATGACTAGCTGGATAGAGAAAGAAAGGAGCCCACTAGCTTAATCTGGGCCCTTGGAAGATATAAGGGTAGATTTAGGTAGGAGGGAAGCAAAAAAGAAAAGAGCATATGAGGGTTTTCAAGTCTAAGTGCACCCTCCCTGAAGTAACAAAAAATGCTAGGTTCTAAGTTGGGTAGGTAGCTAGAAGTTGCAGAATCCTGATCATATTCAATTTTGGCCTTGATCAAGAAGGCATATGTTAGCAGTTGCAAAGGTACATATGCAGCATTTTGAAGGAAAAACAAAGAAGCATGTCTAACTCCCCCTGTTTTCCCCCAAAGACTCTCTTTCTAACATCCCATGGAGGACTTCAGGATTTGCCTAAATAATCCTCCTTGTATTTCTTCTTGGAAATTTCATGACAAGTTTTCACTTTCTTCTCTGAAAAGAAGCCACATTTCTTGTGTAAAATCATTCCCCATCAACTCCTAAAAATCTAAGTTTACTCACTAAAATTAGTTTTCTGTTCCTCAATTCCAATCTCTCATATCCCCAATTCACATTGACTTCTAACCCTATTATCTAACTCCCTAAGTGCCCCTCTTCCCATACTACTATAGCACTATTGTGAAAAAGCCCAAATAATATGTAAATTCCCCCCTTGGGCACTATAGCCATAGTTTCAAAGTTTGGAGAATGCTACAGAATCAAAGGGTTTTGATATTTGGGTCACTTTGAAAGATTGGGGATTGGATTAACACTTGGTTAATTTAATAACCCGTTCCAACCCTTCTTCGCCTTACAAACCTTTAACATTGCATTATTCCCGCCATGGTATAAATCTTGCAAAAATCCACTTCTGTTCGATTTTCCAAAGTATATATTTCGGCGCACCGCGCCACAAAAAAAATATTATTAAAATTCCCGCCGGGACCCACCATATCCACCCATCACCTCCGCAGCCCGTCGACCGTCGGATCCGGGCCCTCCCATCTGACAGCCCACAGCAATATCGGACCACCCCCGATGCCTGAACGTTAGCGCCCGAAATTTGTCAGAGGGTGACGTCAGGGCTCGGACGGGTGTCGCTTCTGGATTTCGTCGGGCGGCCTCCTGCCAAAACCACACCCGTACCATGAGCGGTCCGATATTACCGCTTATCGCCCTCCTATTTCTGCCATACATCACTGTCACGTCACCCCCACGTCATTGTTGCTTCAGCATCACATTACCGCCCGATCCGCCATTACTCCGAGCTGTCTGCCATGTCACCTTGTCACATAGATCCGCTCACCGGCCGCCACGTCATCATTCCGTACCTGACCCCACCTATGACGTCATGCTAATGTCATCCAACAAAAGGCGCCAAAGGCTGAATTTCCCTATTTTGCCCAAAAAAGTAGTTTTTTCGCGTTATTTACAAAAATACTCACTGTACTCCTGCATGAGCGGTTACGTTGCTCGTCCACCAACTCTCAACACTGCTCCCTTGCTGCTGGCGCTGTGAATTCACCTGTATATCAACACCATTGTCATATTGTATCCAGGTATTTATCAGTTTCCCTCTGCGTGCCTTAGTTTTTGCATAATTCACCGAAGCAAACAAGAAAAGAGGGAAAAGACAGGAATTGCTAGGAATCTATAGTAACTGAGCTTTATTTCACACTGTAAGCCCAAAATCCACCTACAGAGGTTCCACATTGTGCCAAATTATCACAATTTCACAGCTTATTGCGCATTCGCAAATCTAAACCTCTGCCAGACAAATCCACCGAGAAATCAATTCTCAATCCCAGTGTTTGCTCGTTAAATCTCTCCCAGGAGCATTCCGACTCAGTTTCTCCCCTATTTACCTTGTCCTCTTTGCAAATTTCCCCCCCTTGTTGAAAATTCACTGCTCTACAGTGCTGTGCCCAGAAAATCAAGTTCAAACACAACTTCAAATATCAATTAACCATGGACACCCCTGTGGCATTAAACATTGCACCACTGAATGCCCCACATAAGGATCTGGAATGGCTAGCCCTGGCAGATAGAGATTATCAAATGAGAGACACTGTAGAGCTGTGTAACAAATACCACATAGAAACATTTTGTGAGTTAAGGAAGAAACACAGAGATGGTACAGACCTCCTGGGAATCTGGAAATCCCATTTGCCAATCTACTATCTCCCTCAGGTCAATGAGTTTCCTGACTTGATCCACCAGTGCTGCACAAACTATGACCCCAATCAAAGGGCTGTTCTGAGTCCTTCAGGCTCTGTCTTATTCCACATTTCTCCTGAAGCCATCAACCAAATGCTACAATTTCGACCTACAAAGCCACTGGTTCCTCTTACTATGCAGCTTCTACTAGAACAAGGTGCCAAGCTCTCCAACTCACAAGTTACAAGAATTGGCCAACTGTTTATGCTTCCAGAGTTTCAGCCTAAGCAGCCTCCCCCTTATCTGCATGTCTGGTTTAATGACATAGGGAGACTGTTAGTAGACATGATATCCTCCATCCTGGGGTTCAAAACCAGTGAGTTTGTAGATGAGACAACATTGGTAGTGCTATCTATTTTTACCCCAGGACAGCCCCCTGCTGTCCAGTATGACTATGCTTCATTTATAGCCAACAAAATGCATGAACAGTTCATGAACTTGGAAAGAGAGAGGGTTTTCAAGTACACTTCCTATATATATCATCTGATATTGTACAATCAGCCTGATGCCTTTCCTCTTTTCCTCAAGAAACTAGATCCAAAGGGAAACAGAAGGTCTGTAATGTTCTGGACATCAGTCTGTCATCATATTCATTACTCACCATACACATACTGTGAGTTTATTGACCTCTTCATTCACCCAGCCTTGTCACTGCTGCAGAGTTCCCCTCCTCCTAGACTCACTGATGATATGCAGAAAATTCTCCAGCTCTCTAAGAACTATAGCATTGGAGATTGGTACTTTTACCAAGACCACACAGTGATCAGAGTATATGGCTGTGAGTTAGCACCATACAGGCTACCAAAGTATGTTCCCATGAGACTCTTTGCACTAGAATACTTCAGGCAGTTCGGCAATGCAGATATGATTCACTTCCATAGCAGAAACAAGAAGGCACAATTGAAAATTAAGCATCAATTGGGTCCATTTATCTTTAATAAGAGGGAAGAAGCTTGGGAAGAGGCAGACAAAATGCTAAAGGGCCTCCTCCTCAAGACCAGTTTCTATTGGGCACCCTATGACCCTAACCATTTCATAAGCCTCAGAAGAATCAAATATAGGCTTGCCACCTATGATCATTTTAGCATTCCAGAAATTGAAAAACATGCTAACCAACTAGAGTGGAGGCAAGGCACCTTAGTGGAAGATTATTCTGAGGAAGAATTAGCAGAAAAAGCCATTAAAACTTTAGAAAAAGCAGTTGACTTGGAATATTTTGGACAGGTTTGGTCTTCTGGCACTCAGCATCTTGGAGAAGCTGCCTCTTCGTCCACCGTTCCCAAGCAGCCTGCCAAAACAACTGACCAAACAGCAGACATGGCTAAAGGCAAAACAATGCAGCAAGAAGAGTTACCTCCAAATATGGAACAGCAAGCAGAGCAGCAGGAAGGTACAGCCAAGGAACCTGCCCCCACAGAACAGCAAACACAAGAGCAAATCCCTCCGAGACAGGAGGTAACAGTTGAATCCTCGGTTCTACAAACACCTGCTAATGAAGAAAGAACAAGGAAAAGGGACAGACAAGAGGACACTCCTCTTACTACTTCAACGGATCAGCAAGGGGAAAAAAGGCATAGGCTAAATCCCTTTTCAGAGGAGGAATTACCAGAGAGACCAATTGATACAATGCCCCCTCCTAGCATTGAAACATCGGCCAGTTCCTTACAGCAAGGACAAGACATACCACATGGGGCAGAGGTGAGCTCTTCAAGGCAGCGATCAAAGGCGGACTCTAGCATCAAGAAACAATTCATAGACATCAAGAAAAGGAATGAGCCCCTCAAACACCAAATCTACAACCAACTCTTGAAAATGGCACCAACTAATCAGCAAAGATTAATGTCTGCTTATGACATTCAAGAACAGAAAATGACTCTTAGTCATTTCAGGCCTACTATGCAGCAACCTCAAACAACTGCCGATTATATCAGAACAAATCTTGAAATTTTTGCCAAAGACATCCACCCCGTGGATCAGATTGAGCTACACAGGCAAACTGGGGAGATGTTATATTCCACATTAGCTGATAAGACCCTACTAGCATACCAATTATAAAATTCCTTACACAATACTGCTGCTCAACTAGAACTGGAAAAAGCATCATCTCAAGCCAAGGACAACAGAATCAAGTCCTTGGAAGAGATCATTGTAGAGTTGGGTCACAATCCAAAGGACCCCAAGGGTGTGCAGGCACTACTAAAGAAGAGAGATGAAGACATAGCAGCTATGAGAAAGCATATCAAGCTGCCAGCTACCCTTCACCCTCAGACTGGAGAAGTGGCAGAGAAAAAGAAGGATCATGATGTAATGGATTTACTCCTAAGTTTATACAGAAGATTGATGGAAACAGAGAATGCACTGGAGGTAGCATTGAAAACAAGACAAGCTGAATTACCAATGCAACCAGCGTAAACATCAGAGGCAGGCCCTTTAGTATCAGCACCAGCTACAGGAGTATCAGCACCAGCAACAACACTAGAACAGGAACCCAGCCTAAGCATGCAGAACATGATGAAAGAGCTTGAGGCTTTAGAAGCACAGATGGATGAACTAAAAGAGGCCAAGGATAAATTGGCTACCATTGAAGAAAAGTATGATAAATCAAAACAAAGTGTAGCTGAAAAAACAAGAGAGGTAAGGGCTCTTGAGAAGAAAATAAAGGAACTGGAAAAAGAGCTCTCTCTTGACAAGGTTGTGGCTGAAATCAAGAAAATCCTGTGGGCCAATATTAGTCAATCTATTTCAGACCAGTGGCAATCTATTGAAACTATTCATGAACACATGGATCATATAGGCAGGGCCCAAAAGGAAAGTCAAAGAGCAAGAGCATCTCTAGGCAATATGCTTGAAATAACCAACAGGATGATCAATGTCCTGAACAATCGCACTGGCCCCCAGCTGGCAGCAATGGGTATCACTAGCAGAAATGATACCATTTTACTAGTAAAGAGAGTGCTCACTTTGAGAAATCATGTACAGACACTAGATAGAAGGTGTCAAGAAATGCAGACAGAGGTGAATAAATTCATTGAGAAAATTACAACACTACATGACAGAGGTCTCCCCAGCTTAGTAACCAGTGCAGGAAGCTTACTATCTCATGAAAACTATGCTAAAAGAGTTGATACATATGTCACAAATCAGATCACTGCATCAACAAGTGCCCTAGAGGAAACAGGGCCTCCATCTGGGCAGAGTCTCTATGACAAAATAGAGAATTTATTTTTTATTCTAAATGAGATCAGACATCTTTTCGAAGTGCCTCCGAACTATTACAAATATACTGAGGCAGATGAGACTCTTGGCATAATTCTAAGACACCAGTTGCCTACACAGGAATGGTGGATGAACATGATACAAACACTGCTGTGAAGAAACAGATTGTTCACCAAATTTTGTATATCAGTCACAAGTCAGCGTTTTCAGAAAATTGATATATTTGTTTTGACTGGGAAAAAAGGTGGAAAAAGCCAACTCAGCAATCAAGTTTGACCACCAAGCAGGACCGATAGATGCAGATGACGGGGCTGAGATAGCCGCAACACAACAAAACAGTAAAGGGCATGGTACTCAGAATCAATGCGATGCACCCAACCGACCCGGTTGCCTCCAAAAGTCAAAACGCTTCTGACAAGAGTGAACAGTCATGCACTATTCATTTAAAGTAGCAATAACTGTTGCATCTGCTATTCTTGAAAGTTGGTAAAGACAGTTATTGAGCAAATGACTCATCGTTAAGATATTTTGTAAAACGATTGTATATATATCCCCATGCATAAACTTATTGGGGTTGTTGATTTTTCTTCTGCGGAGCTATGCTGTAAATACAGATTTTCAATACAAGAAGCTAATGGAATTTCCGAAGTTCTGAGTTGTTTGAAGTGTTGTGGTGTGCTTGTTTGCTGCTACAGGATTCCTGCACTATTTCATGTCACAATAAGTTTTCTGAACCATGTTATTATGTATTCTGCTCTTTCATAATCCACTTATGCTGTATGTTTCATAGGTTTAGCAGTAGAGAAAAAGAATAGTTCAGGATTTGTTCATTGAACACCCTGAACTCAATCTATGCTGTTATGGATGTTTTCTTCAGAATTAGTTATGAATGTGTAATTCTTAATTGCTCACATTTACACTAAATCTTTCATGGTAAATACTGTTCAGGAATTCTAATTTTCTCCTGAGTAATATTTCGTTTCTCCATATCACCAGCTTAGTGAAAGATTCTTAGTTGCCTCTCACTGGTTGGAAATAGCCCATATTCCACTATTTGAAGATTGTTTCATGAATACCCATATGGCCCTGCAGTTTCATCACTCACTCAACACCTCAAACAACACATAATCACAGACTCCAATGCCCAATGGACTGAAACCTCTGAAGATTACATTTTAGCTGTTAGAAGACATCATTCAACCAAAACTTTAAACAAAATTCAGTACATCATAACTAGCCTGAACATTACTTAAACAAAGCTAAATTCTAAAGAGAGAGCCCTCTCTGATTGCAGGTAGGCTAGGACCTGTGATCCAAAGATTGGTCTGTGGTTACCTCGGCCGTATTCCCTTAGGAGTCAAAGGGAACAACCTGAGTGATAACACCAAGTATGAAAATTAATGGTAAAACTAACTTTGCCTTATCTATCTATTTCATCTTTGAAACTATCTTCGGTTTTTACTTTGCTCCTTATTTTATCTTTGAGGTATTATTGAATGTATCTCATGTGAGATCATTCACAATACAATGATGTTAACCTATATGTAATTAAAAAGTATTATTAACAATAATGACATGTATTCTTATGTGTATGTATGCACACAGATACATATATGACAACATATAGTTAATTGATATCACTAAACCATGCACCGTAACTCATGCATTGAACACATATAACTAATCCATATAACTAATATGCATACCTAATCCATGCATAGACCATTTGCATCTAACTTAACACAAAACTTATGTAGTTTACCCACACATTTAAGCTATTTGGTTAACTCACATGCATATTCCATGTGCCTTACACATAGATCCAACTCACAGAAAAATACCCACACACGTAACCTACACAACTAACTCACGCTCCTAACCCATGCACCTAACTTGTGGACTCAACCATATTTAACCATTTTTGTTAGTGGTTATTAGGTTTAGAGTTTATGCTCAATTAGTGGAGTGACATCAACCATGTGAAACCATGTGCTACAATGCTCAACCATGTTCAATCATAGTTAATGATTATTATTAGGTTAGAGTTTACGGGTTTAACATATCAGTAATGTGAATAATTAACACAGTATGGATGCATTGGTAAAAGTGGTAACATTGATTGAAGTTTATGATTGATTATTGGAGTAACATCAACCATTGAAAACTATATGCAACCATGGTTCATTGAGGTTATCCATGGTTAACCTAGTCAGTTGTCATTACTAGGTTAGTGGGTTAATTCCATTAATCATTAACATAATAAGGTTACATTCAACAATGGACACCTATAATCAACAATGGTCAACCACAGTTTATTGAATACCATTTCAATATTTAGTTAGTGGATAGGGTAGTGTAAAAATTTCATTGACCCATGCTTCCTAATCATATTTAACAGATGCATGCTTCACTTACTAACACTTTACACTTAATTTGTAATGCATTAGCTTGTACATTCTACCTACTTGACTCCTAACATATTAACCAACATATCTAACCCATGCAACTAGCCCACACAATTAATGGATATAGCCACCTTGAACATGTAAACGAACACATGACTCATAGGTAATCCATGCACTCTAGCAATCCTATACTATATTATGTACTATATTTTGAGGATTGTTAAGAAATCACTAGGTCAACAAATTAGGGTTGATTTTTGCTACTTGATAATTTCTTGTGAAGATATTTTAGCATCTTATTACTTTTATTATGTTCTCTTCATCAAAAAATTACCACAACATAGACATGAATATTACAATAAGACAATGAACACAAAATATAGGCTCCAAGTTAGGGCAAACCCCATAAGGGGGAAACCCAACCAAATTATCTTCTTATAGAATCAGATCAAAGTGAGAAATACAAGACCCAAAATCCAAGACCAAGACCTGCCGTAAGACCCAAGTCAGCCCTCCTTCAAACCTTTTGTGACTACCCACCCCACATTTTTTCACTTTCACAAGCTCTCCAGGTTAAACATGAGAGGAATGTCACTATGATATGACCGAACCTCCAAGCTCCAATTATGGAAGTGGGTCAAACAAACCGGAATTAAAATGACATTCCTCAAAGACTATAGATCACTCAGGAGCTTATCGACCACCCCAAGTGGTCAAGCCCTGAGATGGAACTCTTTTTCACTAGGTTTACTCCCAAACCACACCCATAAAATTCCATGCATATGGTTGGTAGGCTATAACCACACCCATAGACATGTCTCCATGCAACTATGACCCAATTTCCTCTATTCTGTGCATGTGGTTTCAAGATATATGCCACTTTTCAAGCTAACCTCCAGGCCAATACCCATAACTTCTTGTAACTTTCTAGAATCATAACGATGATGATAATAATGCTAAACAATCAAAACTTGAACAAGATCTTGACCAGTACATGCCTAATGCAAGATAGACATTTCATCAAATAGATAGTAAACATAGAAGCTGTAGGTCATGAATGCATATATGATCATAAACTTCTAAACTTCATATGAGAATCCCCAAGAAGGCTCTATGCCCTCTCAAGCTAGTTGCAACAACACTTGTTATCCCATGCATTCATCAAACATCCAGTTTCTTATCAAATCATGAACAAGAGCCATAGCTAGAGCACATCATAAAGCCATACATATAACAAATATATAACCATAATAGAAACCATGAAAAATTAGCCATAAGATTACCATAATAGCTTATACAAGTTCTCATAAATCACAATAGGAAAATAAATCCTATTAACATATGAAAATGCCAACCAAGTTAGGGACTTCCACGTACCACCGGATAATAGATTAAGCTGAACCAAATATCTCTTTCAGCTAATCAACCCCATCCCATTTTTCAAGCATGAATGTGGGATCATAAGGGTTAAACCAAAACAAAATCAACTAGTGCTTCCAGAGGCCAAACCACCTCAACCCTCAACCACAATGATCTCACCTATACGATCCATAAATCACTAAAATTAACCAGATTGATCTATACCCAAGCTGTACAGGGCTCCATGAACTTGTAACTCAACCCATAGTATCTAGGGAATCCAAGCTATTACGGGCTCCAAAGATCTCCCATCTCAACCCACAACCTTTATGGAACCCAATCTATTTAAGGCCTCCAGAGGATTTGTCCCAACCCACAACCATAGGAAACTCGAGGACCAATCAGAAAACCAAAAATGGGGAACCCACTACACCATGGTTATCCAAGAAATGGAAAGGCAAGGTTGAAACCATATTCAATCTAGAAAAATATCCATGCCAATGAGAACACATAACCATCAACCCCATACCTATACCATGTATCCAAAAACTAGGAAGGAGATCACACATGCAACTTATTACCTACAAAGTAATCCTACTATAGCTACATATCCAACTGTTTCCTTGCACTTACTTGCTTTCCTTCACTTTCTTGTTTGTCTTCTTCCAAATCCAAGTGAATACTAGAGTGCTCCATGAATACTCTAAGTGTGCAAAGGTGTACGAGAGAATGAGAGTATGGAAAGAGAGAACCAAAATTGAACCGACAAAAGCTGCAATGACCAGAATATGAATTATTTTTCTAATGCTTTTTTATCATTGATGTCTCCTTTTTTCTCCATTTTCCTTTAATTTCCCTTGTATGTAAATTTGTGTCTCATCACCTTCCTTTCATCCCATTTTCCTTTATTTTCATAATTAAATTCCATTTATTGCCTCTTTGCCTTTGCCAATTTCCATAGACATTAATTAAACCGCAAATGATACCCACTATAAGGTTTACCCAACATTAAGCTTGGAATACATTTCCCATGACCTTTGTTTTATTTTTATTTTTTACATGGAAAATAAACCAGGGGATGTTACACCTTCGTTAACGAAGTCAAATCCAACAAATTCAATGATAGTTAAATCTCCTCAAATCTTATTCAAACTCTAATTTTTGTCCCTTGCAACAGATTTCGACCTCTCTAATAGGTCTGCAATTTTCAGCCCTTGTAACTCTCTAAAATTTCACACGTGTGGCCGATTCTACTTCCTCCTTGAATTTAATTCTCTCTCTCTCTCTTGAATTTAACTCTTTTTCCTTGATTTCTTTGCATGTTTTCTCGCTTTTCTTGGCACATAAATCAAAGTTGGTTTCTTGTCCTAAAATGAGGTCAAACTGAACTGTATATATACACATCCAAGAGGTCGAATAGGTCCCTTCTAGGGCCAACTTGTCTAGGTAAGGCTGAGTTGGCCTTGTATAGACAAATTTGACCATTTTGACTTAAATAACATTCTTTTTTTACTTTCTTTCGAAAGTCTAATGGGACTTAACACTAGTACAATGTATTGACTCATGAAAAATATTCTTTTAACTCAATAAACCCTAGAAGCATGAAGAACATGCTTGAATAATTGCATAATAATAATAATAATAATAATAATAATAATAATAATAAATTCTTTTAATTCTTTTTCATATAATTACAAGTACAATGATAATTATGAATACCAGACCTAGTTACATTTTCCAACACTCCCTCTTAATTAGTGGTGTATTCATAATTACACAACGAGATACAAGGATACTTTGAAATTGATATATTCTCATAATAAGAGGCAGATTGATAAGCCATCATCAAACAACAACATCATAACCAACATTATGAAATTGTAACATAGCAAGGCCTTGACTAACAAGCTCTAAATCTCCACTAGATTAGAGCACAATGTTTGGAGGCATACATTTGGACATCACCACCACTGCCTCTCAAGGCACATACTCCATACAGATTTTCACTAGGTATGTTTTTACATGACTATTCTTATATTGGATTCAAAATCCTAAAAAAATATCGGTCCTTTTCAACTACTCTTATCTTGGATACCCTATCCTATCCTAAAAAAGTATCGGTCCACAAGACTATAATATATCTTGGATTCCAAATCTTCAAGGAGTATTTATCCCAAATTATTATCAAATCCTCTATTCTCCCTACTAGTGTCTTCAATAGAATTATGAATTTTTGTCCCGGACTAGTGCATGACACGCAGAGAACACAGTGTCCCTTATCACTCCCTTTCAACTACAAAGGTAATCCTCACTCTCTCTCAAATAGGGAGACATCATCACAATCCTTCACTTGTATAAATTATCAACTACTTATTCATCTTTGGAGATCTAAGTAGTAGCTACAAGGGCTCCTATCTCGCATCATAATAGCATACTTGAGCTTTGACCTTCCTATATGTTATGGAGCCAAACTTTTTCACAATCTATCTTCGTGACAAGGTTATTGCCATCAAAATTTTATATCACTTTCCATCAACCATCATTTTAGTATCTTTATCATCAAAAGTATCTTTTCAAACCAATCAATGTAGAGCCAATTATAGCTCCTTCTATCCATCTGAGGAAAGTGAAATTATTTTAGATCAAGATTGAATCCATAAAGTTATCAACAAACCATCTTGTAACTTCCTATATCAATTTGCTACTTTTCTTTCCTTTATAGTGTACACATTTCTTCCATACATTCTTTCAATAATTCATACCATATCCAAACATATTTTTATCAAAATTTCTAAATCATAATAGCCTCTAGTCAAGGTGTCAAACTCAGCTACTTGCTCCCGGTCAACATCACTTCTCATGGTCTATCTTTATATTGCACTAGAGTTCTTGTTCATTCTATTCAAATTTCAATCATCAATCAATGTGTTCTTGAACAAATAACAAGCTCAATATCATATCCACCAGGGTCTTTACAACTCCATTTGAAGTTGTTATTACTATATTTATTACATTCATCAAGAGACCATATCAGATGTTGATCAATATCACCATGTGTTCAGCTCAGATGTGATTGTACTATATATTGAATAACCACATGGAATATTAATGAATTTTCTATTCTAACCAAGACCTACCATGCTCATGCTTCCAAGTATATTTCTGCATCCAAATATTCCTACAATATTTTCTGGAGACATGGATCTACTTTCTAATGAAGAACTATTTTCTAAAGATATGCACACCTCTTCTTTTCATACAACCCTCTATATTAACTCCCTTTTTGAGAAAACTGCTTCTTTCTTTGAAGATGATGTCTAATATGATATTCCTTCTCTAAGATGCGAAATGCTCCAATTATGCCATCATACTCTTCTTGACTATGTTATAACTTTTAAACTTCTACACTTATTTTGATATTTCTTCCATAATTTTCTAGTGGAGTATACTCCTATCACCATGATTCTTCCATATATTGAAGAACCTTCTTATAATGGATTTTTTTTTTTTTTTTTTAATTTCAGGGATCCTTGTGATCCTTTTGTACTAAATGAATTCTTCTATAACAACATGATACCAAGTAGTAGCTACATGAATTGGGAGGTACTAGATAGTCCAAATCCTCCTATCTTTGCTTTGCTAGATGACTACCAACAAAACGCAACTGACGATGTAGCCTCGAATTCCTTCAATGCTATATGCTTCTTTACATGATGCCATAATTTAAAAAAACCAAGATTCTTTTACAAATGTAACAACATATGTTACTCTACCTACCATCTTCTTAATTGGCTTGGTAGTGGTGGAGTTATTCAATAATATAGATCCTTATGATCTTCATTATTTGGTTTCTTTTCAGGTTCTTTGTTTTTTTCAGCAATGTGAGCTCCACTTCTTTCCTTCCTCTTATTTCTCTTCCTATTTTGAGGATTCTTGGGACAATCCCTTCTAAAGTGTATATATCCATTGCACCCAAAGCATTACAATTTGGAAATATCTTGTCTTCCACATGGATGATTATTATTGTTGTTGTACTTTCTACGAGGTTCAAATATTCCAAAATTTCAAAACTTCTTCTTTGATCTAACAACAAAAACTTGATACTTTTCATTGTTGGGTTCGATGGCATGCTTTGCTTTCAGTCTTATTTCTTCTAGAATACACAAGGACCATAATTCATCGAAGTTTGGAGTGTCCTTTCTTGAATATATGCTCGTAAAAAAAAATACTCCATTCTAAAGGTAAAACATTGAGTACACAAGTAGTTAATTCATAATCAGAAATGACTTCTTCAAGTCCTGTATTTGATATTTAAATTGTGAGATTTCTATAAGATACATGGTCAAGTACTCATCTTTCGATAACAATTTTTTGTAAATTTGATTTCTCAAAGATATTTTCTGACCTTGATCCAGGTGGATATTGGTGGCCACTCGCCTATTCCACTTAGACTTCCAGTCGGTTTCACCAATTTCCTTGATTATAGAAGCGTTTACTAGTTTTAGAATTTTTTCGGGTCCTGAACTTCTTGAGCTGTTTTGATCCCCTGAACAACATTTTTTGAGGTTCGCAATAAGCCCATGGTTGCAAGGGCCACGATCCTGTCGCAAATCATTTAATACTTAGAGAGGTCTTCCAACGAGGCATCGTAGATGCCAAACAAAGACCATATGAAAAATTTATGACCCCGAGAAGTTGGTTGCCCAACTAACCCCAAAGGGGCCCACAAACTCTTGGCTTTCCATCTCCTTGGGTTAGGGTTTTGGTTGTTTAGGGTTTCCATTTCTTTTTCAATAATAAAAAGGCCTTCTAGCCTCATTGCAACATAGTTCAGAGAAATGTATATGTCACATCTCTTCTTAGAGATAATCTACCATCGTTCGAGCTAGCTTATTTCCATTCCGTATGTAAGCATATTTCAGTTCTTTGATGTTAATGAAATGAAGTTTCATTTCTAATGCATTTATGTGTTTATGTTTATATATGTATTCTATTACATTCTTGTATAAGATCAGATCAATGGTATTAGAGTAGTATGCTCTTTCATTGTTTTTCTTTGCATTACCCCAACAGGGTTAGTGTTAAAATTGGCAACCAGGGCAAAAATTCATGTGGGTCATCTTATTCATGGCTAATAATATTTTTATTAGATTCCTCTCGTTGAGAGGTGTAGGATTGATATAAAGATCATCCAATTCCGATAAGTATTCATGAAGATATGAATTTATTTTGATTATGGAATTATTATCAAGCCGACCTACAACTCATGTAGGCTCAGAAGCTCAACAGTCGCATCTATTCACCCACCAACGTTGTGTATAAATATAAGAGGAATTTTCCTCATTTGGACTCACTCATCTCATCACATCTCTCTCTCTCTACTGCGCAGATATGAGTCTCTTCTCTACTGCGCTGAAATGGGTCTCTCTCTCTCACACATGTGAAGCCGGAAGCTGTTGAATTTGAAGCTGCAACTGCAGAAGTAAAGATTGAATTGCGTGGCCTAGAAGATATCCTCATCTGAACTGTGCTGTAGGTTCATCTGAACCTCCTTTGAAAGCCGCAACTTTTGGTGGTGGAATGAAGTCAATCCGACGAACGGTTTGCAAGATATCGACTGCCCTAGTTTGAAGCCAGAAACTGCTGAAACTGAAGCTGCAACTGCAGAAGTAAAGATTGACTTCCGTGGCCTAGAAGATCTCCTCTTTGGAACTGCACTGTAGGTTCATCTGAACCTCCTTTGAAAGCCGCAACTTTTGGTGGTGGAATGAAGTCAATCCGACGAACGGTTTGCAAGATATCAACTGCCCTAGTTTGAAGTCGGAAACTGCTGAAACTGAAGCTGCAACTGCAGAAGTAAAGATTGACTGGCGTGGCCTAGAAGATCTCCTCATCTGAACTGCGCTGTAGGTTCATCTGAACCTCCTCTGGAAGCCAAAACTTTTGGTGGTGGAATGAAGTCAATCCGACTGTCGGTTTGTGAGATATGGTTTGCCCTAGTTTGATAATGAAGCCGCTAATGCTGATGCTACTGATCTAGGGTTTGCTACTACTGATATGAATCAGATTTATTGTACTATTTCTCTCTGCTGAATTATTGAATATAAAAGAAGATTTGATCAAAGGGTTTCCCCACACATTGTGGGGTTTGTCCCTGGCTAGCCGCCACATCTTGTGTCTCTTGTCTTGGCGTGTTTTCTGTCGATCGTTTAATGTTCTATCTGCACTTTACTTTATGTACATGTGATTTCTAATCGGTGGAATATAATAAGAAAAAGAAGTAAACTATTATAAGCATAGAACATACCATAACTTAACATGGTATCGGAGCCGAGGTGAAGACAAAGCCCGAGCAAGAGTAAGAGCAATCATTAAAGAGAAGATTGGCAAGGCTATCCTAAAAGAACTATGGGGTCCTCAACACTCTTTCCTGCCGAAGACAAGATCCGTGAGAAAGCTGACTATCACGGATGGAAGATGTCTATTGATCTAACCCTTGAAGATCAAGGAGTGCTGGACCATGTAAGAGGCAATATTGTTGAGCCTTCATCAAATGCATCTGCTGCTGCCTGGAAAAAATGAAAAAATGGAGAAGTCAAAACAAAGAAGATCATCCGGGACTTTATTGACAAGCGCTTGGTGGCCTACATCTCTGATCTAGACACCTCCAAGGAAATCTACGACAGATTGGTGAGTTTATTTAAAGTTAATGATGAAAATCAAGTTTTGTTTCTTAGAAATAAGTTGAGGGAAATCAAGAAGGGTAAAGATGAAATTATGCAAGCATACTTCTTAAGAATCCCTGAGATCAAGAATGATCTCCTATCTATTGGGGAAACCATTACTGACAGAGAAATGGCACTCACAACTCTTGGAGGATTACCATCCGAATGGTACGTGTTCAAGACTACTCTTCTGAACTATAATGTAATTCCTGGTTTCGACGAATTTATGGCTAGATGCATTCAAGAAGAAACAAGGGAAGAAGTGCAAGAAATGCCCATGCCTAAAGGTCCTCCTGCTGCCTTTTCTTCTCATGCAAAGAGAAGAAAGGACTCACACTGGGACAATGATCAAAATCCCTCTGATGGCAAATTAAAGGAATGAAAAATTCAGCAGCAAAGGTAAGAGGAGAGCTGGAGATCGAGGAAGAGGACAACCATTCAAGAAGGCTAGAAAGTCCAGGATGTATTAAATGCACCTGATCTCAAAAGGAACCTAGTGTCCATCTTGGCAATGGAAGACAGAGGCTACAAGGTAACCTTCAGCAATGGCAAGGTATGTATATGGAAAAATAATGTTAAAGATTCCTTTACTCTTGGGTTTAGTGTTGATTCATTATATTAGGTTGATGGAAGTCGGCTACGTGTCATGTCTTGTGACACAACTCTTTAGTTCGAACTTTGGCATCGGAGGTTTTCCCACCTTCATTACAAAGCTCTACCTGATGTAAGACAGATGGTAACAGGGATGCTCGAATTCCAAGTAGAGAAAGAAGGTGTATGTCCGGGATGTGCCAAAGGAAATCTCAAAAGGGGACCATTCCCCTCAAGCCAAAGCAAGACCTCCGATATATTACAGTTGGTTCACTCAGGCATACCTGAGGTTGGCATTAAGAGGGAGACTACTACACCATATACTCCTGAACAAAATGGTGTGGCAGAAAGGAAGAACCGCACAATTATGGAAGCTGTCCAGGCCATGCTACATGATCAAAGTCTTCCTAAGTTTCTATGGGCTGAAGCTGCAAACACTGCCGTATATGTACAAAATCGATGCCCTAATCAAGCATTGGGTTCCAAGACTCCTGAAGAAAAATCACCGGTAAGAAACCTGATGTTTCTCATTTTAAAATTTTTGGAAGCCCTGTATACTTTCATGTGCCGAAAGAGAAAAGAAATAAATTGGGAGCATCTGGAAAAGAAGGGAATTTTTGTGGGCTATGGTGAAAATACTAAAGGCTATAGAATCTATGTAGCTGGTCAAAGGGAAGTCATAATTAGTCATGATGTCACCTTTGACGAAGATATGGCTCTCAGCGAGGTGATCAATCTTCCGACTTTGAGGAGCTCTCAAGAAGCCGACACCAGGGAACCGAAAGAAAAGGATGATGAATCAATGCCTGATGTAGAAGAACCCATGGATCCGATTGATCCTCCTCCATATGAGCCTTCCTCTTCTAGGAAGAGGCCTTCATGGCTTAAGGGGTTACTTGATGATGCTGAAGGACATGCTGCACCCTGAGGAACCTTCCATCAAAGTAAGAAACTTAACAAGTATCAGGGATACCTGACCATCATGAGCACGATCATACAAAATGAACCTTCATCATTCTCAGAGGTCATCAAGCATTAACTATGGAAGGATGCTATGACCATAGAATATGAGTCTATTATGGAGAATGATGTTTGGGAAATAGTTCCCAGATCTTGGACAAGACAATTGTTACTTCAAAATGGCTTTACAAGATAAAGCATGCAGCAAATGGAAGTATGGAAAAGTATAAGATTCATTTTGTTGCTCGTGGTTTATACCAGAAGGGAGGTATAGACTATGATATTTGCACCTGTTGCTAGATATACGAACATCCGCTCGATCATAGCCCTTGCCGCTTCACAAGGATGGAACCTACATCAGATGGATGTCAAGAATGCGTTCTTGCATGGCTCGATCAAAGAAGAGTTCTACATGGAGAAACCCGAAGGATTTAAGATTTATGATCGAAAATCTCATGTATGCAGGTTGAAGAAAGCTCTCTATGGGCTGAAGAAAGCACCCGAGCATGGTATGAGAGGATCGATAGCTACTTGATGAAGCTGGGATTCACTAGGAGTGAAGCCGATCCTAACCTTTACTTTAAGGTTGAAGATGACAAGCCTCTCATACTGGTATTGTATGTGGATGACCTCTTTCTAACAGGTGCAGACCCTCTCAATCACAAATGTAAGAGGGAGTTGGCCTCTGAACTTAAAATGAAGGACCAAGGACTTGAAGTGTGGCAGAAGCCAAGGGAAATTTTCCTATCTCAAGGAAAATATGTGGTAAATATATTGGAAAGATTCGGTATGATGGACTGCAAGCCTGTGACTACCTCGAGGATCTTAACTTTTAGAAGTTATATGGTAGTGATGTTGGACCAGACTTGGGAAATGCCTCTGAGTTTCAAAAACTCATTCGCATTGATGTTCTTGGTGAACCTTTGTCCGAACATATGTTTTGCAGTTAGCATTGTTTGAGCTCATATCTGGTTGAGCCTCACTGGATTGATGCCAGGAATCTTCTGATATGTTTTCAGGACACAATCTCTCATGGATTAAGATACACTGCCGGAGATGTGAGACTACTTGGATAGACTGATGTTGATTGGGCAAGCAGTGTGGTGGACCGTAAGAGCACTTCCGGGTACTGTTTCATCTTGGGATCTGCTTCGATATCCTGGATGAGCAGGAAGCAGAAGTTAGTGGCTTTGAGCACTGCTGAAGTAGGATATATTGTTGCTAGCATAACCTTGTGTGAGGCAGTCTGGTTGCGAAAGCTCTTCAGTGAGCTGTTTGGATTTACATTGGATACCACTGTGATTCTCTGTAACAACTAGAGGTGGGATTTGATTATTGAGGAATCCCATATTCGTCGATTGCTCCAGCAGATAGACATCATCTGGGATATGGTAAGTTGATGAGCAAGGAGGCTCCATCGCATTAAGATGATGTACAGGTTGATACACCTTGTCAAAGCCCCGAGGAAAGATCTAATTTGTGATTTTCCCAGACAACTTGGAGTCATCAAGAAACCCTTGTACAAGGGTCCTGCATGTTGCATACATTGAGATCTGGGAGCTCTGAGGGCTTGTGGTTCCTACTGGAGAAACATATGACCACAGGGTGAATCACCCTCCCCTGGTGGTGCACACTGGAACAAGATGATTCGCTCTCTTGTGGGACAAGATGATTCGATCTCTTGTGGAACAGGATGATTCGCTCTCCTGTGTAGCAGGATGATTAGTTCTCCTGTGAGGCCTGGATTGATGTGTTCTCCATGGAAATTGTAGCAGGATTGATGTGTTCTCCATGGCGGCCTGGATTGATGTGTTCTCCATGGCAATTGTAGCAGGATTGATGTGTTCTCCTGTGAGGACAGGATTGATTAGTTCTCCTTTCGAGGCATCCTACCCATGCAGTCTGGGACTCATGGGAAGTACCTCTCATTTGATCAATGAGCAGGGAAATGAAGTTAGGGACCATAGTAGTACCGATGGACGCATCGTTGTAACTACCGTACTCCCTACGCTAGGATGACCTCCATTGATCTGGGATCAATGATACTGGTATGGGACCAGTGGTAGGAGTTGTACCATACTATGACGTTGACTTCGGGTCGGTTGAGACTGGTCTGGGATTAGTGGTACATACTCTGAGACTGACTTTGAGTCAGTGGAGGATGATATTGGTCTGGGACCATTGGAGTTGTACTCACTATGACGCTGAATTTGGGTTGGTTGAGACTGGTCTAGGACCAGTGGTACATACTCTGAGACTGACTTTGAGTCAATATGATACATCCTCGATCATTTCTTCTTCTTCATAATTCGGACAAAAGCAGAGTAGAATAGAACAATGCAAGAGCAGAGCAGAACAAAAAAAAATAGTACAGATCAGTGCAGGGCAGAACAAGACAAAGCAGAACAGGAAAAATAGAGCAGAGCAGGGCAAGGGTCAGGCTGTACAAGGCAGTGCATTTGATGGATGAATAGTAACGACCGATAGACAGATTGCAGATGAAGTTCTCCATGGTTGAGAGGGAGTGTTAAAATTGGAAACCAGGGCAAAAATTCATGTGTGTCATCTTATTCATGGCTAATAATATTTTTATTAGATTCCTCTCGTCGAGAGGTGTAGGATTGATATAAAGATCATCCAATTCCGATAAGTATTCATGAAGATATGAATTTATTTTGATTATGGAATTATTATCAAGCCGACCTACAACTCATGTAGGCTCAGAAGCCCAACAGTCGCATCTATTCACCCACCAACGTTGTGTATAAATATAAGAGGACTTTTCCTCATTTGGACTCACTCATCTCATCACATCTCTCTCTCTCTACTGCGCAGATATGAGTCTCTTCTCTACTGCGCTGAAATGGGTCTCTCTCTCACACATGTGAAGCCGGAAGCTGTTGAATTTGAAGCTGCAACTGCAGAAGTAAAGATTGACTTGTGTGGCCTAGAAGATCTCCTCATCTGAACTGCGTTGTAGGTTCATCTGAACCTCATTTGAAAGCCACAACTTTTGGTGGTGGAATGAAGTCAATCCGACGAACGGTTTGCAAGATATCGACTGCCCTAGTTTGAAGCCGGAAAGTGCTGAAACTGAAGTTGCAACTGCAGAAGTAAATATTGACTTGCGTGGCCTAGAAGATCTTCTCTTTGGAACTACGCTGTAGGTTCATCTGAACCTCCTTTGAAAGCCGCAACTTTTGGTGGTGGAATGAAGTCAATCCGACGAACGGTTTGCAAGATATCGACTGCCCTAGTTTGAAGTCGGAAACTGCTGAAACTGAAGCTGCAACTGCAGAAGTAAAGATTGACTTGCGTGGCCTAGAAGATATCCTCATCTGAACTGCGCTGTAGGTTCATTGAACCTCCTCTGGAAGTTGAAACTTTTGGTGGTGGAATGAAGTCAATCCGACTATCGGTTTGTGAGATATGGTCTGCCCTAGTTTGATAATGAAGCCACTAATGCTGATGCTACTGATCTAGGGTTTGCTACTACTGATATGAATCAGATTTATTGTACTATTTCTCTCTGCTAAATTATTGAAGATAAAAGAAGATTTGATCAAAGGGTTTCCCCACACATTGTGGGGTTTATCCCTGGCTAGCCGCCACATCTTGTGTCCCTTGTCTTGGCTTGTTTTCTGTCGATCGTTTAATGTTCTATCTGCACTTTACTTTATGTACATGTGATTGCTAATCGGTGGAATATAATAAGGAAAAGAAGTAAACTGTTATAAGCATAGAACATACCATAACTTAACAGCTAGGTTATAAGGAGTTAGGGCTCGAACTGGCTGAACCTTTGCAAGACCAGCATTGCAAACCCCAATGACCTCCCATGGTGGAAGAAAATAAAGACGAGGGAGCAAGAGATCCTTTCAAAATATTGCTCGAGGAATCCCTCAAGTGTCAGAGGAACACGATGATGGATAGATTTTCCCAAATCCTTCAACGAATACCCACAAGTGACACATCTTCATCCAGCAACCACTCTGGAGGCGCCACTCCCCTTAATGTATAAGTCAACTTTGACATTCCCATATTTGAAGGCTAGATAGATGCAAACGCTGCAGACAGATGGTTAAATTTATTGGAAGGATATTTTCCAGTTCATGATTTTTCCAATCAGAAAAATATTACTTTTCAATTCCTCAAAGTCTCCCCCCATGTCAAGGACTGGTGGGAAACCTACTTTGAATATAAGGACAAGAGGGAAACCTCATTGTTTTTAGCCGCACCCACTTGGAATTATTTCTGAGATGCCATCAAGGAACAATATTTCCCTGTCGGGAGCTATGAAGATAAATGCGTAAAGTGGACCATGCTGCGATAGGGAAGGGGCCAAGACGTGGCAAAGTTCACAAATGTTTTTCATACCCTTCGCATGAAGTTGGGTATAAATGATTCTGAGTGGCATTTGGTACTCAAGTACCACGCATTTTTGCACAAAACATCCTAGAAAATATGGAGTTCTTGAACATCTCCTTGCTTGGTGCCGCTTATCAATACATTGTCAAGATCAAGCATAAATTTGAATACAAGAAGCGAGACTTTGGATCTGAGAATATGAAGCAAGGGAAAGGTTCCCCCAAACCACAAAACAAAGGATAAATCCAAGGCCGGGCGACCTAGAAACCCGTTGAATCCACAAGAAAAGAACAACGCCATGAAGACAAAGAAGGACATAGAGAAACGGTGTGAGTTCATGTTGTAGCTGCTACAGAAACCCTCCAAAATTTTTCCTATGATTTGATTTTGGAGCCTTCCCTTCTGTTCACAAGAGCTTATCTTTTATTGTCTTCGATGTAGAAATTCCTTGTAGATTCAAACTAAATATTGTGATATGCTAAAAAAATTGACTTGGATCTACTCTACTCATTAGAGGAAACAATAAACGATCATTGAAATCAAGAATCATAAAAGAGAAAGAATTCAATCACACATAACACAATATTTTTTTGGGGAAAGCCACAACTAAAAGCCCTTGCTATCTATATATTGCATTAATAGAAAAATATGAGAAGATTGCAATGCTTTTCTCAAACCTGATCAACCTTTGCACTATCTCAATCTATCTCATTGCTTCAAAAACCATCTCAAGCCAATACTTAGCCAATTCTACTGCCAGCCAAGCTCCTATTTCCTTGTGAAGTTTCCTTGGGAATTTACCCTTATTTAATTGAAAAATTCCACAAATATGAATTGCGTAATCCTCATAGGCCTTCCTCTGATTGCATGCACCACCTGTACAATTTACATAATTACACAACTGATAGTACACTGTCCCTAAACTCTAATCTCAATTGGGTCTTTCTCTAATCTGCATACATGAGTTAATTATGAGTGTATATTTAGTTTACTAGTTGAACAATGTTGGTTACACCCCGCTACTGGATCTCCCACTAATTCCTCCATCAATAGGAACTAGTTTAATTGAATTTAATGTAGTGAAACTAAATTAAATAATTACAACTCAAAATAAACTCAACCAAGGCACCTAGAAAGTAGGAGAAAGTCTACATGACTCTACTTGGACTCTCAACTCGAATTAACTGAGCCAACTAAGTTGAATTAACTTAGTTAACTATTACAAGTTGTCATGAGATGTGGAATTACAATTTAATTCCTAATTTAATTCAAGGATAAAATTAAATTAGGATTTTCTTGTTGCATTTTCAACACTCCCTCTCAATAAGAAAGGGATTTTCTGCTACCTCGATCCTACCGCTATGAAACTTGAATTTTCATCTTCACAATTCTTTTGTCAAAATATCTGCATCGTTTTCCTTTGTAGGAATGTACTCTAGCAACATGATTCTCCTCTGCACATAATCTTGTAGATGGTGATACTTGATGTTGATATTCTTGGATTGATCATGAAAAAATAGATTCTCAGATAGTTTGATACAACTATGGTTGTCACAGTAACAATAGGATCCATCTGCTGACCAAATAACCCACCACATATATTCCTCACCTAGATACCCTCACAAGTTTCTTGATTAGCAACCATGTACTATGATTTTGCTGAACTATGTGCAATTGATCTATGTTTCCTACTGTACCAAGAAACTTCTGCTGACCCACTATTGAAGATTCCCCCTGATGTGCCCTTCTTGTCGGATGGTTCCCTACCCAATTTGCATATATGAAGCCTTGAATCTTCACTCTCTCTGTCCATTTGTACCAAATACCAAACTAAGTGGTGCCTCTGAGGTATCTCAACACATGTTTAAATGCCTTCCAATAAAGTTTTGTTAGCTTAACGATGATTTGACTAAGTTGGTTAACTGCAAAACATATGTCTGGTCGTGTGTTCACCAAATACATAAGTGAACCCACAAGATATCTATAAATAGTAGTTGGGTGTGTGTTATATTCTTTCCATGATTAGCCCTTGTTGGGCGTAATAGGGGGTTCATAGTCGGTACGGAAGCCCCCCCTGCTGTGGGGTTTGCAGGGGGGTGGTAGCCCCCCCTGCTGTGGGGTTTGCAGGGGGGTGGTAGCCCCCCTTCACGGGGTCCAGGGCACTGCCACGTGAATTTTTTTTGGATTGTATACTAGGTGGGCAGACCTACCTATGGTTTTGTGTATGGATTTAGCACATGGTTTTGGGCATGATGGTTTTCTGCCCATGGTATTTTGTAGATCCGGTCAAGGGAACTACGATTACTTTCTAATCTAGGGTTAATGGATTGGGGTTTATGGATGCTTCGACATGTATATATATGTATTGTAACCTTGAAATGAATTAATGAAAAATCAATATGGTAGTCCAGGTTTTGGGATACATGGGAAAATATTTGTGTATATTTGTTTTATATTTTATGCTCTTGCCATTGTTTATTTTCTGCTTTTTAAGAATTTGTTTGCAGGTAATTTCTATACATGTTTAAAAACCTAGACTTGGTATCAGAGCTATTTCAGCTTCAAGGGGATGCCTTTGTTGCTGAGGGGTTTTTCTCAGGCATGTGGTAGACCCTGTTTAGTGGGAGATCCACGAGATTGATTCTTGTAGCGAAAGAAGATGGCGAGCAGTGGAGATATAGAGATTGAGAAATTTAATGGTCAGAGTTTTGAGTTGTGGAAACTCAGTGGATCATGATAGATGCAGGTACTAAACCAATGAAAATGTCTGATGAAGACTAGAAGAAGTGGTATTAGAAAGAAAAGAGCACAACACAATTGTGTATTTGATATTTAGTATTGTTGAATGTATCAGGGGAAGCTTCAACGAAGAATTTATGGGACAAGTTAGGGACTTTGTACCAATATAAGTCTTTGGTGAATAAATTGTTCATATGGAAAGAAGTTGTATAACTTGAGGATGAAGGATGGAGACTTGGTGACAGAGAATTTGAACACCTTTAATACTGTGGTAATCCAGTTTTTATCTATTGATATTAAAATTTCAGATGAAGATAAGTGCATCAGGTTGCTATGTTATCTACTAGATTCATGGGATAGTCTAGTTTTGCAATAGGTAGCAATACAACTACCTTTCATTTTGATGAAATAGTCTCATCCTTGTTATCAAAGGAGATGAGACGAAAAAATATGGAGGGACAAAATGGTGATGCATTGTCTATACACAAGGACAATCCCAAAACCTAAACAAAATTAATTCCTCGAGTAGGAGATCTAAATCTCTAGGAAAACCTGTAAAGGTGTGCTGGAAATGTGGAAAGGAAGGGCACTTCAAAAAGGACTATAGGTCTAAAGCTCCTGAGAAAGGAAAGGGATCTAATGATGCTCCTTCTATAGAGGCAAATACCACCTCAGATGAAGGTGGGGATGTGTACTTGGCTTCGTCTCCAAGTACACATGTAGATCATGAGGCATGGTTGATTGACTTTGGTGCATCCTTTCACTTCACTCCCTAGAGGGAGTGTTAGGTCCCCATAATACTATTGATTCTCCCATTATTATAATCATTTTAGCCCTTATTGTTATTGTTGTGCCCCTATGCCCCCATATTGTTATTATTGTGCCCCATATAAGCCCACTATTGTTATTTTTTCCCCTTATATTATTATTGTTATGTCGATTTGATTATATTGTGACCCCTTAGACTCTTACATATGGAAAAGAGGTTTTGTCATTTGTATTATCTAAGAATTATTCATTTGTGTAATGTAAAGGAGTTTTCCTCCTCGAAGAGGCTTATTTTGAAGTCGTTGATCTATTTTTATTCTATTTTGTGAGTTGGTTTTGCATAACATTTGGTATGCGAGGTTTGGATTCTAGGGTTTTGCTGCTCCAAGTAGGTCATCCTGGAATTTTCAATATAACATTTTTTATACGCCATTTCAGAAGTTGAAATTAAAACCCACTAGCGCTGAAATATCGATGAATCTCGAGTTTGAATTTTAGATCTTGTCTTGCTATATTTTAGGAGATACATTCCATGGAAGTTATGGTTTTTGCAAGCTCCCAAATTATATCTCAAACAGGTGACTTGGGGAAAATAGTCATAATTTTCTCTTCGAGCATCAGATTGAAATTTAGTAAAAATGTACAAAAATATGATGCATTGTAGTTTTCTATTTATCGGTTTTTGGTCCGAAGGTAGAAACAATGACATGTGGCATTTTGTACAAGATATCTCTACTGAATCAGTCTATAATCAGGTCATCATGGGATATTTGGCATAACGCTTTCTTGGAGAATCAAATATTGATTAGAATTGCGTGGTTGGAGTGAGGACGTAGAGGGCTACCACAGGATGGAATTTCAGACCTGAGAGATCTGCAATTACAAGATACAACAGATTCAATATCTAGCTCCTACGAAGCCATAAAAGGTGTGTAGCCTTTTTAAAATTTTGTATAATTTTGGTTTGAAAAATTAGTTTGAAGGAATTCAAAGGACATAGTGAAGCATAATTATCATTAATTGATGCCCCAAATAAAGAAAATGGAAACACATAGTAAGCAAACTAAAAGATGTAGCATAACTTATGAAGAAGAGGAAGAGATGCAACATGATATATCAAAATTACGAGACCAAGTGCACCAAATTTCTCTTTCACAAAAAGTAACAAAAGCTAAGATAGAAGAAAAACTTAAAGGAAACATGGAAGATTTGAAGATAGATTTGACAAAGTTGCTACAATAAATGCATACTAATGACAAAATGGTAGTAAAGGAAATGCATGATGAAATGCTAATCATGATTTCATAGACTCTAACTTTGGATTAAAGATCCACCATGTTCCAAAGATCGATACGAGAAAGTTTGATGGTAAGGATCCAATAACATGGATACTATATATGGAGCAACATTTCGATCTCCATAATGTGAAAAACACACAAAAGGTATGCATTGCAACTTTATATTTGGAACCCAATCGGTTTATATGGTATCGATGGCTTTGCTCTCGTAAAAAAATTGTCACTAGGACAATTTTTACGGAAGAAATGATAGAACATTATGAGGATACAAAAATAAACACCTTTTTTAGCCAATTGATAAATCTCAAACAAAAGGGTTCAATGATGGAGCACATTGAGGACTTAAAAAATTGAATATAAGGGTAAAAGATATCCCAAAGGAGCATAGGATTGATGTGTTCATAGGGACTTTAAAGGATAACATCCAACATGAGGTTCGCCTTTGGGAACTTGATTCATTGGAGAAGGCATTAATGTTGGCAAGAAAAATGGAAAGCAAAATTATGGCAACAAGGAAGCCTAACTCACAACTATAAAGATGGAAGTGTTGTTGCCCTTAGCCTTCCACAAACTACAAGGTTGACACCACAACTATTGGAAGAAAAAAGAGAAAAAGGGCTTTGTTACAATTGTGATAGAGAATGCACTAAAGGTCATAAGTACGTTGAGAAGAAATTATTTTACATAGATTATGAAGAGGAGGAAGAAAAGGAACAAGAAATGTCAAAAGAAGAGGATATACACCAGGAACAAACCCTAGAGAAAGAAGAAATGAATCCAACCATATCTTGTAATGCATTGGATAGAATTACCATTTGTTAAACTATCAAGATAGAAGGACATATCAAGAAGAAAAAGGTAATAATGTTGATTGATTCAGGCAATACCTATAATTTTATTCATTGTAAGATAGCCAAGGAATTGAATTGCTTCCTATATCCAGCACGAAAGCGTCAAGTGATGGTTGCAAGTGGAGGAGCCATAAATTTCTCTGGAAAGTGCCATAATATCAAGCTATCCATGGGAGAATATGTATTGAATAACCCAATGCTTTCTATTCCAATGGGTGGTGCCAATGTTGTACTAGGAGTCCAATGTCTACAATCTTTAGGTATGATAAATTTTAATTTTCAAGAACTTTTCATGAATTTTTTTCAGAATGAAAGGAAGTTGAATTAAGGGGTATCGCAGGGAAACCGGGAAAGATAATCAACTCTAACAGAGTGAAAAATCTTCCAAAGAAAGAAAAACAAGGGGTAATTGCACAATTATGTTCACTAGAGGTTCCCACATTGAAATCATCTATTTCTCTAGATCGCCAAAAAGTATTAGACAATCATTCCAAGGTATTTGAGACTCCCAAAGGCCTCCCACCTATTTGTGATCATGATCATGCTGTTCATTTGATTCCAGGAAGTGTTCCTCTAAACATCAGGCCTTATAGATATCCCTATGCCCAAAAGAGTGAAATTGAATGTATGGTTGTAGAAATGCTAGAGGTTGGTATAATTCATCCTAGTCAAAGCTCTTTCTCTGCTCTAGTAGTATTGGTGGACAAGAAGGATGGATCATGGTGCATGTGGCCGGATTATAGGTAGCTCAAAAAGCTCACTATTAAAGATAAATTTTCCATTCCTGTCATTAATGAATTATTGGATGAATTGCATGGATCAATTTACTTCACCAAGTTGGATATTCGTTCAGGATATCATCAAATCAGAATGAAAATTGAAGACATTTTGAAAACAACATTTAGAACTCATGAGGGTCAGTATGAATTTTTGGTCATGCTTTTTTGCCTTACCAATGCACCTTCTACATTTCAAGGTTTGATGAATTCCATTTTCAAACCCTTACTTAGAAAATTTGTGTTAGTATTTTTTGATGATATACTAATCTACAACAAGTCTTGGAAGGATCATGTGGGGATTCCTAGAAAAATTAAAGCCATTAGGGAATGGAAAATCCCCACACCCATAAAGCATCTACGAGGATTTCTTGGGTTGATGGGGTATTATCACGAGTTTGATAAGAATTATGGGAGAATCATAGCACCTCTAACAATATTATTGAAGAAAGATGCATTTTCATGGACTCCAGAAGCAACAAAGGCCATTGAACATCTTAAAGAGGCAATGTGCCAAGCACTGGTGTTAGCTATGCCGAACTTCACAAAAACCTTTATTATGGAATGTGATGCCTCAGGAAATGGAATTGGTGTTGTTTTAATGAAATAATAAAGACCCATTGCTTTTGAAAGTCATCCAATCAAAGGAAAGTATTTACACAAAGCTATTTATGAGAAGGAAATGTTGGCAATACTACATGCACTTAAGAAATGACAACCATACCTAATGGGAAGACACTTCAAGGTAAAAATTGATCATGATAGTCTTAAATATTTTTTAAAACAAATATTATCTTCAAAAGAACAAAAAAAATGGGTCACAAAGATGTTGGGTTATGACTTTGAAATCATCTAAAAAAAGGGAAGCAAAATGTTGTGGCAGATGCACTCTCAAGAAAGGATGGGGATGTGGAAGCATTTCTTTGCGCCATTTCTATTATCTAATCATATTGGATAAGTGAAGCAAGGGATGAATGGAAGAATGACGAAGAAGTGTGGGCACTCATTCAAAAGTTACAACAAGATCCCACTACATCTGATACATTTAGCTGGAAAAATGATTCATTATGGTACAAATACTGCTTATACCTATGTACGAATTCCCAACTCAAACAAAATATTCTTATGGAATTGCACACCTCTCCCTTAGGAGGGCACTCAGGATTTTTAAAAACTTACCACAGGGCTAAGAAGGGATTTTTTTGGGATGGCCTTAAATCGTATATTCAAAAGTTTGTGGCAGAATGTTTGGTTTTCCAACAAAATAAAGTTGAAATAATTAAGACCCTAGTTCTATTACAACCTTTATCCATTCCAAGGACATGTTGGGCAGAGGTTTCAATGGATTTTATCAAAGGTTTACCCAAGTTCGAAGGAAAGAATGTCATCATGGTGGTAGTTGACATACTTACCAAGTATGCACACTTTTGTGCATTATCTCATCCATTGAAAGCCAATACAATTTCTACTGCATTTATGGAAACAATTCAAAAGCTACATGGAAACCCAAAGATTATTGTAAGCGACAAAGATCCCATTTTCACTGGAAATTTTTGGACAAAATTATTTTCTTGTCTTGGTACTCAGTTAGCTCATAGTTCATCTTATCATCCTCAATCTGATGGGGAAACTGAGATAGGAAACAAATGTTTGGAATGATATCTTCGTTTCTTTGTATCTGATAAACATACACAATGGGTCAAATGGTTGCCTCTGGCTGAATGTTGGTATAACACTTCCTTCCATATTGCAGCGAAAATGACCCCATTTATGGCACTTTATGGATATCATCCATCATCCATCACATAATATTTAAGAGAAAATTCTAAGGTTCAAGCAATGGAAGATCACATCGAGCATCAACAACAAGTTCTCCAACTCTGAAAGGATAACCTCACTTTGGTGCAAAATAAAATGAAACAACAGGCAGATCAACATCGTTACGAAAGAAGTTTTCATGTAGGTGACTGGGTATTTCTAGGCTATAGACATATAAACAAATGTCCCTCCAGCAAGCTAAGAAGGATAATAAATTATCACCAAATTATTATGGTCCATACAAGGTGTTGGAAAATATTGGTACTATGGCATACAAATTGGAGCTTCCTGAGTGCACCAAGTTTTCCATGTTTCATGCTTAAAGAAGGTTATAGGTGACAAGCTCCCAATTCAAACAATATTGCAAGAACTTGATGAGGAAGGAAAAATCATATTGGAACATCAAGGATTCACAGAAACAAGAACCTGACAGATTCGAAATCAATCAATTTCAGAGTATCTCATCAAGTGGAAGAACTTATTTGCTAAAGATTCCACATGGGAGGATGAGAATTTTATACAGAAGCATCCAGAACTACTCAAGCATTGAGGACAACACTATTTTTGAAGGATAGGGGCATGTTAGGTCCCGATAATACTAGTGATTTCCCCATTACTATAATCATTTTACCCCTTATTGTTATTGTTGTGCCCCTATTTCTCCCATATTGTTATTATTGTGCCCCATAAAAGCCCACTATTGCTATTTTTGTGCCCTTATATTATTATTGTTATGTCATCTTGATTATATTGTGACCCCTTAGACTCCTATATATAGAAAGGAGGTTTTGTCATTTGTATCATCCAAGAATTATTCATTTGTGTAATGTAAAGGAGGTTTCCCCCTCGAAGAGGCTGATTTTGAAGTCGTTGATCTATTTTATCTTCTATTTTGTGAGCTGGTTGCATAACAAGGAGTGGTTCTACGAGTATGATAAATATGATGATGGTGATGTCTTCTTAGGGGATGAAAGGAAGGCTAAAATCGTCTGTTATGCTCTTAACCTACAAAATGATACCCAAATACAGAATATGCGAAGAAAAGATATCCAGAACACAGAATAGCAATGATTTTATTATTCAGAGAATAATGTTCACTTGCCTCTTCGAGAGGGCAACCTCCAATAGAGCAGATCTCGATTACAAAATAAGACACGATACTACTCGCAGGGAGTCTCTATCCTTTATATATGACTCATACATGCAATACCACGGGCCAATACCGTGGGTTTTATTAATACCATCTATCTAATACCACGGCCCATTTGCAACTAACTGTGGTCCCGTCATTAATTGCAGGTTAACCACTTACAAATATTAATATGGGCTTTATTGACTCTTGACTATGATGTGATCCCATGACATAAATAAGGGGGTTAGGGTGGGACCCTAACATGCCCTCCCCCTTAAGACTAGCCTTGTCCTCAAGGCTAAAGCTGCGGAAACTGCTGAAGAATAGTGGCTGGCTCCCAATTTGCATCTTCCAGAGAGGTGTCTTTCCATTTGACGAGGACTTCCTTAATCATGCGACCGCACAGGTGCTTGTCTCTTGTGTCTAGAACCTGTTCGGGTTGAAGCCAGATTGACCCTTCTTCGTCCAATTCAGGTGGACTGGTTTGAACTCGGCAATTATTCCCGATCACTTTCTTGAGGCACGATACATGGAAAACTGGATGGATTTTTGTAGTAGGTGGCAAAGCCAACTTGTAAGCCACTTTTCCAATGCGCTGAAGTACTTGGTATGGCTCGTAGAATTTTGGAGATAGCTTCTGAAAACCCTTGTCTTTGAGTGATGTTTGCTTATATGGTTGCAGCCTAAAAATACCTGATCCCCTTCTTGAAATTGGCGCTCTGAGCGATGCTGGTCTACCTGTTGCTTCATGCGATTCTGAGCTTGATGAAGATTCTCTCTAAGATGGGCGAGCATGGTTGCGCGGTGTTGTAGGAGTTGATCCACTACTTGTACTTTGGAGCACCCCTTGAGATAAGAAGTAGGGGAAGGCGAAATTTGACCATATACTGCTTCATAGGGAGTCATTTTGGTGGTGGCATGATAGTTGGTGTTATACCACCATTCAGCCAGAGGTAACCACTGTACCCAAAGGTGTTGCTTTTCTGAAGTGAAACACCTAAGGTAGGTTTCTAGACATTTGTTGACGACTTCAGTTTGACCATCCGTTTGCGGATGATAGGAAGTACTTAGTTTTAGTTGAGGGCCTTGTATCCTGAAGAGTTCTTGCCAAAAATTACTGGTGAAGATCGGGTCGCGATCGGACACAATAGAAGTGGGCATGCCATGAAATTTGAAAATCTGATCCATGAAATTTTGAGCGACCAAAGTTGGTGTAAATGGGTGGGGTAGGGCGCAGAAATGAGCATATTTCGATAGTCGGTCCACAACGACCATGATGACTGACTTGTTGCCGAACTTTGGAAGACCTGTAATGAAATCCATAGAAACTTCCGTCCAAATTGATGTCGGAATGGGCAATGGTTGTAATGTGCCTGGTGTGTTGACGGTTTCCCCTTTGTGGCGTTGACAAACATCGCATTCTGCTACAAAAGTAAGGATGTCCTTTTTCATGCCTGTCCAAAAAAATGATCTTCTAGTGTGAGCATACGTCTTCTGAAAGCCCGAATGTCCTACAATGGGCGATGAGTGCAATTCTGCCAAAATGCGACTTTTGAGGGTGGATGTTGGTGAGATTACGACTCTGTCCCTGTAGCGAAGAATATCATCCTGCCATGAGTAGCCCTTGGTGGAATTTGGATCTACCTGCAATTGAGAAATGAGTTGGGATAGCCCGGGGTGTAAAAACCATTCCTTGCGAGCCTCTTCAATCCAGTCTGGAATGGGGAGGGAAATTGCTAGCAGAGTACTTTCTTCCTCAAATTGGCGAGATAATGCATCTGCTACACTATTGTCTTTCCCTTTCTTGTAAACGATCTCATAATCATATCCCAGCATTTTGGCGAGCCATTTATTTTGTTGTGGGGAGGATAGGCATTGCTCTAAAAAATATTTAAGACTGTGATGATCTGTGCGGATTTGGAAACGTCACCCCAATAAGTAAGGTCGCCAGGTCTCGACGGCATGTAAGATGGCCATCATTTCTTTTTCGTAGGTAGATTGGCCCAGATTCCTCCCACTTAGTTGTTGGCTTGTGAAGGCCAAAGGTCACCCTTCCTACATTAATACCGCCCCAATACCGGTCCCCGAAGCGTTACATTCAATGACAAAAGATTTGGTGAAGTCAGGTAGTGCTAAGACTAGAGTGGAACACATGGCGTTTTTGAGAGCGGTAAATGCCTGTTGTGCTTCCTCATTCCAGAAGAAGGAATTTTTCTTTAGGAGTTGAGTGAGGGGCTTCGCTATGCGGCCATAGTTGCGGACAAATTTACGATAATAGCCTGTGAGACCCAAAAATCCTCTCAAGCTCTTCAAGGTCTTAGGTTGAGGCCATTCTTGCATTGCCTGGATCTTTTTGGGGTCCACCTTGACACCTTCACGCCCCACAATGTGGCCCAAATACTTAATTTCTTCCATGCCAAACGAACACTTGGACATCTTGACAAATAATTTATGCTTGCAGAGCAGGTGTAAGAGTAGATCTACATGCTGAAGATGTACAGCCCAAGTGCCACTATAGATGAGGATGTCATCGGAGAAGACAAGGATAAATTTCCTGAGATATGGTTTGAGAATGTGATTCATAAGGCTCTGAAAAGTAGAGGGGGCATTACAAAGACCAAAAGGCATGACCAGGAACTCATAATGGCCTTCATGAGTTCGGAAAGCAGTCTTAGGAATGTCGACTTCCTTCATGCGAATTTGGTGGTAGCCTGAGCGAAGATCCAGCTTAGTGAAGAATTGAGCCCCATTGAGTTCATCCAGCAAATCGTCAACCACCGAAATGGGAAATTTATCTTTGACTGTCAACTTATTGAGGGCCCTGAATTCGAGACACATCCGCCACTCCCCATATTTCTTGAGCACCATGACCACTGGGGATGAATAAGGACTAATGCTGAGACGAATGACACCTGCTTCCAAAAGTTCCTTGATTATTTTTTCTATTTCATTCTTTTGGGTGAACGGATATCTGTATGGCCGCACATTTGGGGTTTGGGCCCCTGGAACCAAGGTGATGCTATGATCATGTTCCCCTCGTGAGGGTGGAAGCTCATGAGGCTTGTCAAAGACCAGCAGATGGTTATTTAAAATCTGTTGCATCTCAGGATGAATTGGCAGAGACTTGGTTTCGACGACCTCGATGGCATTAAGTTGAGCTACCACTCTATGATTGCCCTTTTTTAGCAATTTTTCCATCCGATGCGAGCTGATGATAGAGGGGGCTCCCGCCTGGAGTCCATGGAGGGTATGTGTGTAGTTGTTCTGCTTAAAACTCATATATAACTCCTGGAAATCCATTGTGATTGGCCCAAGAGTGCGGAGCCATTCAGCGCCGAGGACAATGTCGCAACCCCCCATGTGTATGGAAAACATGTGGGTTCTCAACTGATAATCCCCCATTTGAAGTTTGATATTTTCACAACGGCCTTCACATTTCATTGTGCCCCCATCCAAAATTTGGACTTGGAAGTTAGAAACTGCTCGTACAAAGCAATGCACTGCTTCTGCGACTTTTTGATGGATGAAATTATGGGTACTTCCACTATCAATCAAGACTACTACTGGGCGATGTTTAAGAAAACCCCTGATTTTGAGAGTTTGAGGGGAAGAAATCCCTGCCAACGCATGCAGCGAAATAACTGGTTCATCAGAGACATTCTCCTTTTGGTTGTCTTCTTCTAGCGCCTCATGTTCCTCAAGTGGTGGATGTTCCTCTGTTGAGCTGTAGTCAGTGGCATCTATTTGAAAAAATTTGGGCTCCTTGCATTTATGACCTGGGGAGTATTTTTCATCACAGTAGTAACATAGTCCTTGCTTCCTTCTTTCGGCCATTTCCGCAGGTGACACCTTTTGGACCTTAAGTGTTTGAGTCGTGTTGTGAGCCTGTGGGGGACGACCTTTAGCGGGGAAATTTGGGCGACTGTATTGGGCTACTAATGCACGTTCCACGTTACGGGCTACCTTGCAAGCCTCTGTCCAAGTGGGAGGGTGGTGCAGTAAGACTTGAGCTTTGATGGCTTCTTTAAGACCACTGATAAAACATTCCGTATAGAACACATCTGAGAGTCCCCAAGTGCGGAAGGCTAAGGCTTCAAAAGCTGTAATATATTCATCCACTGTACCCGTCTGTCAGAGCTTAGTAAGACGACCCAAAACAAAGTCCTCCTGTTCAAAGCGGTCTCGAAGAGCTTTGGTAAATTGGGTCCAAGTCTTAAAAGGTCCATTGCAACATTGATGCCATTCCCACCATTGCCACCGTTCATTGTCCAAGTACATGCTCCCCAACATAAGCTTAGTCTCATCATCTAAGATACGATTCAGTTTGAAATACTGCTCCATTTGTGCTATCCATGCGGACGGGTGAGAACCGTCAAATTTATGCATATCCAACTTGGGAGGTCGCTGACTGGGTGGTGGGTGGGTGTGCCAGACGTGAGGAGAGTGGCTAGACTCACCCTCATTGTATTCATTGCCATTATACACCTCATCGTGGGCTGGCTCCTTGCCCTTCGGGATTAATTGCTGGACCTGGAGACATAGTCCGGTAAGCTGATTATTGAGGGATTGCATGGATTCTTCAAGTTTGTCCATTCTTTCATTGGCCATTGCTTGAGCTCTAGTTTCTACCATACACCAACCTGATGAAAAATTGGGACCGCCTAAAAATTTTCACTAATAATTGAATGGTACCACCGTGCTCAGCTCATCGTCTTGATTCTGATGGGCTAGATCACCAATAAGCGCTCCGGAAGATCTCAGATTTTTTTTTTGAAAACTCCTAACGGAGTTTTACTCCTTCTTGATCAATACTGCAGTCGCCAAATCCTCAAAATGTCCATGCGGCCAAAAGTCCTGCGAAAATTATACCTCGGTATAGGAACCCTTCACAACAACTCCAATCGGTGGATCTGAGAGATCTGAATGGCGGATCGGATAGCTCTGGGCGGTGGAACAAACTGCTGCTGTGGATCTGCTGGATCTAATAGATTGGAATGAATGATCTGCGAACTCGAGATGACGGGACTGATGACTGCTACTGCTACACCCCTTTGCACCAGCGGATCTGGAATAGATGATGTGCGATCCCCCGATAGAAAAGGGAACTATGGTCTTGAGGAGTGTCAGGTGCTACAGATCGCAATATACATAAGGGCCTGGCAGTAGTACTCGGCCCAATGTTTCAGGGCTCTAACTACGGAGGATCGACCGTACCCTTAGCCGTACAACTCGACTACCCTATCGTACGGGCGAGTAATCTCTCTGAGTGCTGTTCTCGGTGTACTGTAGCCACAAGACGGCCGACGGTTTATCTATGGCGAGGTTTCAAGGGAGCCTAGGGGGCTTCCGATATACCCAGAGGGTACGTGGAAGACAGTCTGTGCGCGGTTTTGTCTAATGCGCTACTACTCGAAGGGGTACCCACAGGGGTTACAAGGGAGTCCAACAGACGTGACCACCTCTTGTATTTCCTGCGTGCATGCCTCCCTAAATCTGTAGGTTTATGCGCTCAACGACAGATCCCGTGGTTTAAAGACGCCGGAACACGTCTCTAGCCAATTTTTTTTTTTTGCTAAGAATTGGAGATCCCACCGGCCCTGGAAAGTGCTCTGATACCACTTTTTATGCTCTTAACCTGCAAAATGATACCCAAATACAGAATATGCAAAGAAAAGATACCCAGAACACAGAATAGCAATGATTTTATTATTCAGAGAATAATGTTCACTTGCCTCTTCGAGGGGGCAACCTCCAATAGAGCAGAGCTCGATTACAAAATAAGACACGATACTCCTCGCAGGGAGTCTCTATCCTTTATATATGACTCATACATGCAATACCACGGGCCAATACCGTGGGTTTTATTAATACCATCTATCTAATACTACGGCCCATTTGCAACTAACTGTGGTCCCGTCATTAATTGTGGGTTAACCACTTACAAATATTAATATGGGCTTTATTGACTCTTGACTATGACGTGATCCCATGACATAAATAAGGGGGTTAGGGTGGAACCCTAACATCGTCAGACACAGAAAATTCAAGCTAAAGGTTCAAGGTGGAAGGATTAGAACACTTCTGGGTGCTATGCATATTATTGCATTGACTAGAAATATGATTTTTTTAAGGAAGATGTATGATGCAGGTGTAAAAACAGTGTTCGATAAATATACCTGCAAGATGGTTAAGAGAGAATTGGTATTGATACGGGAGTTCAGATTAGAACTTTGTACAATATTCTGGGTAGCACTTTTATTGATGGGTGCAACAGGTTCTGCGGTTCCTGAAAGTGGAGCAGAAAATCTAGTGGTTTCTAGAGAAAAGACCATGCTATGACATCAAAGGTTTGGAAATATTAGAGGGAAGGGAATTCAAATACTTCATTGTAATGGTATGGTAGAAGGTATGTATCATTTATCTTTTGATTTCAATTTTTGTGAACATTGTGTATATGGGAAGAAGAATTAGGTGAGTTTCCCCACTGCTGCTAAGAGGTTGAAAGGGATATTAGAGCTTGTGCACAATGATGTGTTGGGACCTATGTCGGTTCCATCATTGGGTAAGTCTGTGTACTATGTATCATTTATAGATGACTTCTCAAGGAATACATGGATATATTTCCTCAGGAATAAATCTTAAGTCTTTGACAGGTTTAAAGAATTTAAGGCTCTGGTGAAAAACCAGACGAAGAAGAAGATAAAGGTGCCAAAGAAAAATAACGGTGGAGAGTTTTGCAAGAAGGAATTTTAAGAGTTATGTAAAAAGTGTGGTATAATAGGGAAGAAGACTACTCTATACACACCTTATAAAAATAGAGTTGCAAAAAGAATGAATAAGACATTGATGGAAAAGGAAAGAAGCATGCTCAGTGGTGCTGGGTTAGGACAAGAATTCTGGGTAGAGGCAGTGGAGGTTGCATGTTACCTGGCTAATAGATCACCTTCATCTGCATTGGAGGATAAGTCTCCACAAGAGGTATGGATTGGTAAGAAATCCTCACTTTCACATCTGAGGGTATTTGGCTATGATGCATATCTACATGTTCCAAAGGAGAAAATAACCAAGTTGGATAGTAAATTTGAAAGGTGCACCTTTATTGGGTATAAGGATGGTTTGAAAGGTTATAATACATGGAACCAAAAAAAAATGAAGGTTGTGTACAATCGATCTGTCATGTTTAGAGAGGTGAAAGATGTTATTAAACATGATGTCCTACAAAAGGAACCCGAGAAGATAGAGTTTGAGCTAAAGGAGGAAGAATCGTACTCTATAATAGAAGAGGAATTAGAAGATGAAGAGCCATAAACTCTAGCTGTTAAAAGATTAGTTTGAGAAAGAAGGAAACCAAAAAGGTGCAATCCATCTGCTTTCTGTTCAAATTTTGCTTTATATATTATTGATGATGATCCCATAACTGTGAGGGAGGTAGTAGCTTCAGAGGATGGAAAACTTTGGAAAGAGGCCATGGTTGATGAAATGACATCTTTGGAAAAAAATGAGGCTTGGGATCTGGTATAGTTTCTGGATGGAAGGAAACTCATTAGAAGCAAATGGGTGTTTAAGAAGAAGATGAATGCAGAAGGCAAGGTGGAGAAATACAAAGCTTGGTTGGTAGAAAAAGGTTATTCCCAGGTGTCGAGAATTGAGTTTGGTGATATTTTTTCTCCCGTTGCCAAGATAACTTCTATTAAATTACTTTTATCTGTTGTTACTACTGATTTCAAGGTAGAACAAATGGATGTGACAACATTTTTTCAGGGGATCTGGAAGAAGATATCTACATGAAGCAACCTAAAGTCTTTGTGGTGAAGGGTAAGAAAGAACTAGTATGCACGTTAAAAAAGTCTCTGTATGGTTTACAACTGTCACCAAGTATGTGGTATCAGAGAATTGATACATTTATATGGGGACTTGGCATCACCAGAAGCAAATCAAATCACTATGTGTATTTTAAATTAATTGGTGACCATGTTATTTATTTTGTGTTGTACGTGGATGATATGTTGCTGATTAGAAATAAAAAAGAAATTATCTATGATTTAAAGACCCAATTGTCCTCCAAATTCTACATGAAACATCTTGGTGCGACAAACTATATTTTGGGCATGGAAATTAAACAAGATCAGGCAAAGAGGAAGCTCTAGTTAAACTAGAGGAAGTATGTTGAGACAATACTACAAAAATTTAATATGCAGGTTAGTAAATCAGTGAAGGTTCCTATTCCTGTAGGTGTAAAGTTATCTTTTGAACAGTGTCCCAAGACACGAGAAGAGGAAGAGGACATGTCCCGTGTTCCATACGCAAGTGCAGTTGATAGCCTGATGTATGCAATGGCCTGTACTAGTCCATACATTGCACATGCAGTGGGAGTATTGAGCAGGTTTATGTCAAAACCAGGGAGGAGTATTGGACAACAGTGAAGTGAGTTTTCAGGTATTTGCATGGCACTAATGATTATGGGCTATGCTACCAAGGGAGACTAGGATTGGATAGAGTTTTGGACATCCATGGATTTGTTGATGCAAATTGGGTTGGAGATCTGGATCAAATAAGATCTACAAGTGGGTATGTGTTTAACATATTTGGAGGTGCAACCAGTTGGATGAGTAAGAGACAGTATGTAGTGGCACTTTCAAATGTAGAGGAAAAATACATGGGAACCACTCATGCAAGAAAGGAAGCAGTTTGGTTGTAGAGATTGTGTTCAAGTATGGGGTTAGTACAATGAGCTATAAGGATAGACTGTGACAGCCAAAGTGAAATTTTATTGGCAAAGAACTTTGCTTATCATTCAAGGACAAATCACATTGATATTTAATATCACTTTGTAAGGGATATGGTGGAGGAAAAAATGGTGTTGCTGGTAAAGGTGGACACTTTGAAGAATACTGCAGATGCATTGACAAAGTCTGTGAGCACTGAGAAGTTCTCTTGGTGTAGAGAAACAATGAGCATTGTAGGGTTGGACCAATGAATAATATCTCTTATGTAAAGGAAACAAAAAATGGGAGAATGTTTGGTGTGTGTTATATTCTTTCCATGACTAGCCCCAGGCTTGAAGCCGAGGGGTTAGAGGTAAGGTGGTTAGCCAACCTTCATTGTGCCAGGTGCAGTGGGGGATCACAGTGGGTTGTAGCTCCATTGAATGGGGTCCGGAGTAGCACCTCGAGAAATTGTTTTGGACCCTATATTAGGTGGGAAAACTTACCTATGGTTTTGTGTATGGATTTTGCACATGGTTTTGGGCATGATGGTTTTCTGCCCATGGTATTTTGTAGATCTGGTCAAGGGAACTATGTTTATGTTCTAATCCAGGCTTAATTGGTTGGATTTTATGGATGCTTTGACATGTATATATATGTATTGTAACATTGAAAGGAATATAATGAAAAATCAATTTGGTAGTCTTGGTTTTGGGATCCAGGGGAAAATTTCTATGTATATATGTTTTATGTTTTATGCTCTTGGCATTATTTATTTTTTGTTTTTTAAGAACTCATTTGTAGGTAATTTTTGTACAGGGTTAAAACCTACAATAGTACTTCACCTAAAGTAAAATATTCCTTTTGTCAATTACCTACTAGAGTGGTATCCATGCGCTTGTTTCTCTCCATGTGGAACTTCTTTAGTATCTCGTTGGCATACTTGCCCTGAGAGACAAAAAGTTCCTCATTTCCTTTTCAAACTTCCATACCAAGAAAGTAATGCATGAGCCCTAGGTCCTTCATCTCGAATTCTCTTGCAAGATCCTCTTTGCAAGATTTTATCAACTTCTCATCACCCATTAGAATCAAATCATTGACATATAATACTATAGTAAAAAATTTATTTTCAACCACAATATGGTAAAGGTTGCATCTACTTCACTTTTGGTGAAGCCCAACTTGGTGAAATAACTGTCAATTCTGGTGTACCAAGCACGTGGTGTTTGTTTTAGTCCATACAATGCTTGCTTGAGTCTACACACATGCAACTCTCTGTTGAAGGTCTTCAATCCTTCTGGCTGCTCAATATACACCTCTTCCTCAATCATGCCATTGAGGAATGTTGTCTTCACATCCATCTGATGTATATTCCATCCCATATGCATTGAAAATTTTATAATATATATGATTGAATAGTACCTTGCTACTGGAGCAAAGGTATCCTTGTAATCAATTTCCTCCACCTGAGAGAACCCTCTTGCCACTAATATGGCCTTGTGTTTCTCCACACTCCCATCTGCTACTTGCTTTACCTTGTAAAGCCATCTGAAACTCACCACTGACTTGTTTATTGGTCTTGGGACAACTTCCCAAACATTTTTTTTGATAATGGAGTCATACTCCTCAACCATGGTATCAAACCATATTGGTTTTTGCACTTCTTCCTCGAATGGGGATGGTTTAACCTCTACACTCTCGCTCATAATATCCATGTAGCTAATGTACTAATATGGCGACCTCCTTTGCCTATGCTGTGATTTGGGTGCTCCCACATTCTCTCTAAAAGTATGCATCAATCTATTAGCCTCTCTGGTGCGCTTCCTTCCATCTCTAGAAATCTATGCATGAGTGGGTGTTTCCATCCTCTGCTCCTCTACATATGGATGCTCCACATAATCCTGAGGTTCCTCGTTTGGAGCTAAAATATTGTCATCTGCATGTAACTAAAGCTCCCTCTCAAGGGAATATCTCATGACCTTCTCTTCATTGAAATTCACATCTCTATGAAACTTTGTCATCCTGTTGGATGACAGGTACACCTGATAGTTGTGAGGTGTATCAGCGTACCCCAAAAATATGCCCAACTCAATTGTTGGCTCTAGATTTTTCCGTGCATCCTTGGTAACATGATAGTAGACTGATAAACCAAAGTTCCTAAAGTGTGCCACATCTGGTTTCTTACTTGAAAAAATTTCTTCTGGTGTACTCATCTCGAGAATTTGACGAGGGCTTCTATTATGCAAATAAACAACTGTGTTGCATGCTTCAGCCCACAAGTACAATGGTAGGCCCTGATCATGTAACATTTCTCATGCAACTCCAAAAATACTTATGTTATTCCTTTCAACCACCCCATTCTGCTGTGGGTTATGAGGTGCTATTAACTCCCATTGAATTCCTTCTAATCCATATAAGTTATTGAATTCACTGGACACATGTTCTCCGTCGTTATCACTTCTGAGAGATTTAACTTTCCTACCGGTATCTTTCTCGACAAGTTCTTTAAATTCACAAAATTTAATGAACATTTGATATTTCTTCTACATCAAGAAAATAAAATACTTGCAATAAAAATCATCAAAAAATATTACATAATACTTGTTCTTTGCCATGGATGCTGTCGAGAATGGTCCACACACATTTGAGCGAAATCTATCAAGGATCACTTGCACTCAGCTATCTTTATCATGAAAGGAAGCTTTGGTGTACTTCCCCAATGTACACCCTTTGCATGTTTCTCTTTGCTCTAGTGTACCCTTGGGAAGTCCTTTAGAAATTTGCTTCATGATATTCAAAGCTCCCTGGTGCAAGTGAGCCAATATTCTATGCCACGACTCATCAATGTCTTGGCTCTGCACCTTCTTTGCTTTAGGGCTCAAAGAAACGCAATATTCTACATCCAATTTGTAGAGGTTCTTCACCTGAACCTTTATTTGCTTCACCTCTCTTGAGGCTTATTGCACTAAAAATTGTCACCTTGACATTCTGCTATCTGTGTGAGTTCATTACCACTCATACTCTCCCCCTCTGCAAGTCTGAAGCATCAGTTCCTCATATCAAGCCTTGAAAGTAAGAGAAAAGCCCTCAAAGTCTTTAAAACTCTGGTTTTTCACTTTCTCTTTGTCTTACTTGTGGTCCCGCACCTAATGGTCATGTCTCTTGCGCACCTGACCACTTTGTCTCTGTGTTAAAGGTGCGGAGCCCTGTAAAAGTTAAAAACTGCCTGCTAAAGGTATACTTTGTAAATCAACTTTCAATCCACATGCGAGAGCTGCTCAGAATTATAACATTGTTGCTTTCAATCCACATGCGAGAGCTGCTCATAATTATAACATTGTTGAAGACTTAGCTATTTCCCCTTCAGCAATGTCGGCTTTGGAAGTGCTGCAATCGTGCCTAGCACAACGTAAATTACTATTGTCTGCTATAGGAGTTGTCGATATACAAGATTCAAACCTAATAAAATTCGACTTAGAGAATAGTACACCCCGCCTACCTCATCAAATGGATTTCTAGATTCCAGTGTTAGTAAAAAACAAGCCTTGCTTTTAGACTGTGATTGATGAAGGGGCTTCTACATGTATTATGTTGATCCAGTGTCGGAGATCGCTTGGTTCTCCCATACTCAATCATTCTCCGACAATTCTAAAGGCTTTTGATGGCCAAGGGTTCTATCCTTTTGGTATTTTACAAGATTTACCTATAGGGGTCAAAGGCAAAATCGTAAATCTAGATGTGGAAGTGGTTGATGCCCCTCTAGATTACAACCTTCTCCTGGGTTGCAGTTGGTCTTATGCTATGAATACTATTGTTTCATCAGTCTTTCGGGTTATCAAGTTTCCCCATAACAGAAAGATCGTTACGATAGACCAGCTGACTTATTTCTCATCTGACCCGACCTCTACATATAGTATTCAACACGTCAGTAAAACAACTATCCCTTACAGGGATGTTGGAGTAGGTTTGATTAAAGATTCTGGTTTACTAGGAACTTTTTCCTTCCCTCCTCCTAATGTATCACCTTCTATTGCAACTATTCATATGATTTCATCAAACACTATTGCTTTTGATGATTCTTGGATTGTACCTTTCGATTGTGAGGTGGATTCATTTGGTGGCGTGATGCCTCTGAGTCCCTTTGAAATTGCATATCAAGCTGTACAGTCGTTTTCTGATTCCTGTTCAACCGCTCCTCTCCACCCTATAATTGATGTTGGTCCTTTCGCAAAGTGGGGTATTGACTTTATTACATGTAACCCTCACTCGGCTGGGGGGCATGTGTATATTATCCTAGCGGTAGATTATTTTACTAAGTGGGCCGAGGCGATGCCTACATTTTTGGCAGACGGCAAGACTACTGCAACTTTCATATTCAATCATATAATTGCTAGATTCGGTGTTCCTCAAGCTATTATTACTGATCATGGAAGTCACTTTCGAAATATCATGATGACTGAACTGATAGATCAACTTGGCCTACGCCACGATAGTTCTAATCCATATTACCCACAGGCTAATGGTCTGGTTGAAGCTATCAATAAAGTTTTAGTCACTATGATCCAACGAATCATTAGTATTCATAAGTCGAATTGGCATACCATGCTATTTTCAGCACTTTGGGCATATCGGACCTCAGTAAAAACATCAATTGGTTTCACTCCTTTTCAACTGGTCTACAGTTTGGAAGCAGTGCTACCTATTGAATGCGAAATTCTGTCATTACAATTAGCCATAGAATTACTCCCAGCTACTTCTAAAGAGGAGAAACGTTTTTTGTACTTAGCTCAGCTAAATGGGAATCGATGCACTGCTGCAATAGCAAATGAGACTCATGCGAAACGAGTGAAATCTTAGTACGACTTAAATGTTACACCTCGTAATTTTTCAGAAGGAGACCTAGTTTTACTATATGATCAAGTGAACGATAAGCTAGGGGCTAGAAAATTTGTACCTATGTGGCATGGTCCTTATATTGTTAAGCGAAAGCTGGCAAATGGGGCTTATGAAATGATAGATTTCGACGGTGTCTCTTTGGATAAACCCAGAAATGGACTTTATCCGAAGAGATATTATGCTTAAATTCTGTGTGGATATTTTTTGTTAGATTAGTTTCTTTACAGCTTGTGTGCTTTAGATTAGAAAAGTGTGCCTAGTTTAGAGAGTGCTCTTATCACTATTCCTACTTATCTTGATTTTACTCTTGATATTGCAGATGTCGACGTCTCTTCAAACATACATTGGTTTTGCTGATGGTGCTTGTCGTAGTACATAGAACATTTCTTCTGCAGCTTGGGTTATCTATTCACCCTTTGATGTGTTAGTGTCTATGCATGGGGTAAGTCTCGGTTAAACAACGAATAACATTGTAGAGTATAGTGCAGTGATTGAGTTATTATCTGAATCCATTTAATTTTGGATTCAAAGTTTGATTGTTAGGTTGGATTCTGAACTCATTGTATTACAGCTTAACATAGTTTACGCCATTAGAAGTCCAGTGTTATTAAGGTTATTTTTGAGAGTTCGTCTCTTGGAACATGAATTTGATTACATTGAATATCAACATATTCCAAGACATTTAAATACATTAGCAAATGCAGTTGCTTCTTGTATGATAAACATAAATTTGTAATAATCAAAACAGTAAATTTAATAACATTCAATAACATGTTAGACAAGATAGCCGGTAATAATGATATATCATAGCATAGAAGTGTGTTTCAAAATATACATTGTCTTCAATCATAGGTTGAAAAACACCTTATGATCGGAAAAAATGATAATACAGAAAGACAAAAATGTCTTGTGAGTCTACAAAATCGATCATCCTACCCCTGGTGATGATCACGATAAGAAACTACTGCTCGGGCCACCCTACATAAGAACCTCCTAAAAGGTCCTGGGACCCCAATCAAATATCTCTGTAACCTAAGTGGAATATCATCTATTCTAGTCTCTGGAATATCTATTGTCAAGCACTCTAGATGATGCTCCAAGTTGGTCAGGATCTCTACTGATTGGTCCTGTGGGGCTGGTATTGCTGTAGCTGGGTGTTTCCTCTCATAAGGCTGGAGAACGGCTGGTCGTCGTGGATCCAAATCTGCATTTAAATTTTTGATTATCAGTTTTGGACGTTTTAAAAAATAAAAAAAATAAAAACTTAGAAAGTGTTGAAAATGTTTTTACCTGAATCATCCCATTACTCTCCTGGTGGAAGAGTCATGTCTGGATCATCATGATAATCCATCCCGACATATGGAAAATCCTGAATCACAAAAATTTGGTTGTTCAACCAATGAAAATACTTAGGCGGAAATCGAACAACCTCTATACCCTCCTCAGGGTGACGGGCCATCAAAGCAACCCAATGAATTATCTTAGGCTCTCGAGGAAGACCAACATCAATAGGAATATGCTGCGGGGCTAACATGGGGATCCTATCTAGAGAAAATATGACTACGATAAATCCGTATCCAAAGTTTTTCAGCTATCCATTATTTGCTTTGGTTAGTTGGCCTTTCACATTTGCCAACACAGCCTCGCACTAGTTGAATATGGAGCCTCGAAAACAGTCTATAGCCATCTGCATCTGGGATCCAGTAGCCACATGCAATGATGCACTCCCGCATAGCCTTGTAACAGTTAATGCAATAACCTTAAGCTCATGATGGTTGATAGTTTTAATATCAATCTGTTTTTCCTTTGCTTGATCATCACAAAACTCCAATCGGAGACTAGCGATAGACTGGCCACCTGGCCTAGTCCCAAAAGAGATAATTGTTCGCCCCTCTTGGACAAACCAGTAAAAAAGTATATATCCTCCAGCTCGATTTCAAGCTGATGGCCACCAATCACGAAGCACTGGTTCTGCGTGTCACATCTGTCTATCAGCCATTGCAAGAGGTTTACTTGGGCCCTCATGCTCGGTATGGCCCAGAACTTAAACAGTCTGCATGCTCTCAATGCCTGCAATGTGAGCATATGATTTATTGTGGCAAGATCTACATCCTCATGCTCGCATTCTCGCCAAATAAGCATTTTGAGTGTCCTACAATGCAGAAAAAGACATATTAGAACCAGCTAGTTTGAAAATTTTTGGGCGAAAATGGAGAAATTTGAATTTTTAAAATTCGTTGTGCGGGGTCCGCACCCGCTGCTTACACACAGTGCGTAGGTCCGCATGTGTTGTGAGCAATAGGTGCGGACCCACGACTTTTTTCTTTAAAGAAAAAAGTCGGGGTCCGTAGGGGCTGCATGTTACACCTGCGGACCCCTACGAGCAACTTTCTAAACCTATTTTTCCTTCAAAAACCAAATTTAAAGCCTAAAAATGAAATGTAAATGAATGAAATGCAAATTAAGGAGGATGTGGATTACTTGGTGCTGACGGTTTTCGACTCCGATGGACGGATTTTCCAGAATCTTCACAGGAACTTTCTTACCCAAAAGCTCTCACTTTTCACTCTGAACTCAAATGGTAAAAATGAAGTTAGAAAAGCCCTTTTTATAAGTTTTTCGAATAAATGAATTTTTAATTTATTTATTTTTCACTTTAAAAAGGTAATATTTTAAATACATTTTTATTTATCTTAAACATGTATGAGTAATGTTTTGAGTTTTTGTGCAGAATATTGGATTTTTTGGGAAAATATATCATTTTTCAGCAAAGAGCATACTTTTATCACTTTTTCGGACTCTTTCAAAAATTTACGAAAAAATGAAACATTGGAGTCCTCTTTAAGCTCTTTTCTGATTCGTATAATATGAAAAGATTGCCGAGTTTTTCCCTTTTTAACTCGTTAAACGGAATTAAAAGGGCGGTCCACTTACAACTCTTTTCTGACCGTATAAACATGAAAAGATCACCAGACTTTTGTCGTTTCAAGTTCGATACTGGTTATGAAACGACGTGTCTTTGATCACTTTTTTACTTTTTCGGATCGGATCCACTAATTATGAAAAGTACTCCTTAATCGTAATGGTCAAGCGAATATCTTGAGTATTATTTTATACTTTTTCGGGCTCGAGGGACACAAATTTACGAAAAAGGACCCCCATGGAGTTTTCTTAAGTTTTTCTTCTGACTCCCTAAAATTGAAAAACACCGAGTTTTTCAATACTGGACTACTTCAAATTTAACAGTAAAGGACCTGTTCAATTTTAAACAGGAATGAACCACTCCTTCTTAGGGTTCGAATTTTAAACTAAGTTGGAATCATATGAAGGATGATCTTATAAACAAGCAAATATTATCCTCCTCAAGCTTGTCAAAAATAAAGAGGTACTTGCTAGAAATGGTGGGGGAAAAGAGAGAAAAATGAACCTGTTTGTTACACTTTGTTTTTAAGAAAAACCGTTAACCACTCTTGAACATGACACTTTTTGTTCACCTAGGATGGGAAATCCTTTGCCTAACAGTTAATCAAACCACATTGAAAGTCTTCAGCCAGTTTCTAGGTATTAGCTTTGGGTAAATTGTCACCAAGCCATCTGTAGTGTCGTTATGTGTTCAAGAGAATAGTTCAAACAAACCATTCATCTGCAAGATATCTGTCATCCATTTTGACCATCCCTGAGTTAGTCCTTGCCAATATATTTCTTCGAAACTTGATTTATGATTTCGTGTTGCGGGCTTGCCTACGACGGATCGATTTCTATCGACTTCAGCTCATTATCTAGGAAGTTAATCTAGAAATAGTCAGTACCTTGAAATCTGCATGCCCTAATGGCAGGTTTCTCGCCTTCGACAATAGGTTGCATCATTGACCTTCGATCAAATGATTCTATGACATGTTCAACTTCGACTCATTTATTCACATTTCATGGATTGTACTAAGTACTTTGAGAGCCATTGACATTACTGGTGGTTTCTCTCACACTTGTTAACAGTTCACATCATTGACTGGTAATCAAGTGGTTTCTACCATGTTCAACTTCGACACATTCATTCACGTGGATAGAATCGTACTAGTTCGGGAAGCGGAAATCAAGACCCTAGATATAGTTTCTACCATCCAAGCTGCGAGGAATTTTATTATTCATTATACAGTGGACTATTCATAAACAGATGGCTGCGTCGATACTATATCTACATATGTCTATACTCTTGATGTATTACAAAATCATTCCTGTATCAGAATAATTTAGTCAATTTTCTAGTCAGTTTTGATCTGAGTATGGGAATGCCTACCTCAGCAATGATATGTCTACATATATACATTTTGCATTGAATGTTTTTATAGGTTCTGACTGGGGTGTCCTCAGGATGATCCTTGAAATGATAAAGTACTTCACTCTTCATAAATGACAGGCTCTATCTTCATCTATTACAGACTTCGCACTGTAGGGGGCAATCTGTTGCACTAAAAATTGTCACCTTGACATTCTGCTATCTATGTGAGTTCATTACCACTCATACTTTCCCCTTCTGCAAGTCTAAAGCATCAGTTCCTCATATCAAGCCCTGAAAGTAAGAGAAAAGCCCTCAAAGTCTTTAAAACTTTGGTTCCGCACTTTCTCTTTGTCTTACCTGTGGTCCCGCACCTAATGGTCATGTCTCCTACGCACCTGACCGCTCTGTCTCTGTGTTAAAGGTGCGGACCCATATAAAAGTTAAAAGACACGAGTATATTCTAAAAAAACTCACTTTTAGTCATTTATAGAAGCTTTTGGAAGGAATCTTGAGGTGGCAAGTTCGCTCTCTTTAGGTTCATGCATCCCATACCTTAAGGAGCTAACCCCTTGATGTGAGGAGCTTATCCCTTTGAAGGAGGATTCTATCCCTTCATAGGTGGACTTGTAACCTCCTCCCCTGCACTATAAAAAGAAGCATTGGGCTGGTTACTTGGGAGGTTAGAAGCTGAATATTTTTGAGGTGAAATGCTGTTGGAACTTAGTCTTCTTAGTTGAGTTTTTATGAGGAGAGATTACATACCTCTATGATCTCATTTGGAAGAGTGCAAGGCTTGTCAAAGTAAAGGAAATTCCTATTTCGGAGTTCTTATCTAATTACCAATATAGGGTTTGAGATCCACCTTTGATCAAAGGATAAGTGGTGAAAACTCCAAAGTAGGGAAGGATAGGATCCAAATGTTTTATCCAAGGAAAGTAGTTGAAACAACTTCTGAAAACTCCTAGAATGGGAAGCTTCCAAAATCCGATCATTCTCTCAGATTTCTAGAACCAAAGCAGGGGAAAAGGGTAAGAACCTGCTGGTGACCAACATTGGCCACAATGGAGAAACCTGTAGGTGATCACACCACAATATACATACATGTATCGTTGGTCCTAAAACCAGCTCAGATGATGCAGTTTAGGGCTAAAATTCTGGGGAATGAAGGGAACATGCTTAGGGCTTTGTGCAAGATGGTGACAAGGGGGAATAGGATGTTGATTAATCCCATTATGAGGCTCATTGATCAAATGTGAATAAATGGCCTATAACAAAATCCCCCCTAAAGCACAAAGTCACAGATGATGACTGATGACTGAAGTGCTTTACCATGTGACAAGTTGAGATCAAGGACAACTGACGAACTTCATCTGCTACAATACATTTACAATATGACATATTTGTTCACTGAGGGAGGCAAACCCATACTCATCTCATAAGCTAACATAACATGTATAATGATCAAAATACATGTCCACATATGCAACTAGTGGACCCATGATTGGATGATTATCTATATGATGATGACCATCATACATTGTGATCTATGTATAAATCCTGAAATTGTAGCCTGGATGGATGATAATAGATATGGGGTCTTCTATCTCATTCACATGACCCATCAATGTATGAGTCTAACCATGTGAATCAATGACCTAGAGTCGAACATGGTAGGCACCATCTGATTACTAGCCAATGATGTAAGCTATTAATAGATGCGAGAGAAACCACTGATGACGTTAATGGCTCTCAAGTACAATCCGCATGATGTGAATGAATGATTTGATGTCGAACACTACACAAAATATTGCGGTCAAAGGTCATTGATGTAAACCTATCACCAAGAGTGAGGAAACTTGCCATTGATGTATGCAAGCACCAAGGTACTGATGGGTGTTTCTAAGTCAACTTCCTAGATAATGTGTTGATGTCGATAGGAAGCAACCCATCGCAGGAGGGCCTTGATGTATCCCCCATCAACGACACAAAACATGTATGATGATTGAGACAGAATGATCAAAATGATGATAACATGGAACCAGATCAAGAAAGGAAAACATGAAATTGAGGGTTAAGAGTATTGTAGTAGAGACCAACTAAATGAATTCTCCTGAACACATCAGCGACATTGAATGTTGTTGGAAACATTGACCCAAAACCGAAATGGAGGCTATGAAAACGGTATGATAACCAAAATGCAAGCATATTACCCAACCCAACAACCACAAAGATGAAGTGGAAGTGTGTCGTGTTCAATATCTACTCGCTGCCATTAGCAAAATGGAATCCCAATTTCCCTAACCATACTAGTCAATACCTCTTTATTTTTTAACAAGCTTGAGCATGATAATATATGCTTGATCTCTAAGTTAATCCTTCGGATGAATCCCTTCGAGTATATTTAACAAAACATGAGAAGGAATGGTTCAACCTCATCATGATCGAGGAGTCCATCACTGTTTGATGTTTTAATGAGTCCAACAAAGGTAAAAACCAACATCTTTTGCATGTTTAGAGAGTTTGAAAAAGAGGCGAAAAAGGAAACTCTATATGTCCCTTTTCGTAGGCTGTCCCTTACGTCCGAAAAGGTAGAAAACAATACCTAAGAGAACCTCTTAGCTATGTTCAACTAAGGTATTCCTTTTTCGTAGCTAGTCTATCTTAGTCCAGAAAATGGTTAAACTTATACTGAGTAGATGCATTTTCATTTTCTTTTACGAGTTAAAAAAGACAAATTCTCAACTATCTTTCCATGTTTAGGGAGTCTAAAAAAAGCTAAAAGATGACTTCAATTAGAGGAACGAGTGGTATAAAGGGTAGCAACTAGTTTTTGTCATGATTGAACTACTCGAAACACACCAAAGATCAAGAGGTTAGATAATAAGACCACTCATCACAACTATTCCTTAGGAAAGGGTAAAAAAGCAATCGAAAGCGTATGATCGACCAAGCAGATGGTGATGATGGAATGAATAAAACCAAGGCTCATTTGGCAGAAAAAACAGGTTGATAAAAAGGGAAATCATGAGGGATAAAATGGGAATGGTTTCATTTTTATAGAATATTGAAACATGGGCAACTATGCTTGAAAGTGGTTTATTTTTTACACAGGCTTGAAATAGAGAAAAACTATGCTTGAAATAATTTTGCATACCTCCATCATAATGACACAATTTTAGGTAGATGCCCCCCAAACTTCATATCATCACGTAAGTAGAATACTGGGTACTAACAAGTGGATGGAATGAAGGTTTATTTATGAGATCAAGTGAAAGAATCGACTAGAAATTTACAAGATATAATAAAAGACTCTAATTGAAAGGGGATTTGTTTTATTTTTTAATGATCTCGACACATGAAAAGAACTATGCTCATGACACCTTGTTTAATTTTTTAATGAGCTTGACACAAGACAAGGAACTCTACTCAGGGAACCTTGTTTCATTTTTAAGGAGATTGACACAAGAAAAGGAACTTTTCTCCAAGAACCTTGTTTCATTTTTTAAGGAGATTGACATAAGAAAAGGAACTCTGCTTCCAAGACCTTGTTTCATTTTTTAATGAGCTTGACATAAGAAAAGGAACTTTGCTTCGAGGAACTTGTTTCATTTTTTAAGGAGCTTGACACAAGACAAAGAATTGTGCTTCGGGAACCTTGATCATGATCACCAAGAGTCCATGGATTCCAAGAGGTTCTCATCAGATTGGAGAAAAATGCTCTGGAAGGGATACATATCAAGTCATCTAATGGAAAAACTAGACTCCAATGCCCCCAGTAAATGATGCATTACGTCATCTACTAGATCATCACTAGACTTAGACATGAAATAAGTTGCCAAATAATTAATATGTGGCGGGGGAGATACCACTTGCTTATAAGGACCGTTTGGGAAGTTGGTTGATTGGGAGTCAAATTAGGACCAACGAATGAAAGCTGGTCAATGGTCATGATTATTCCTTCATGCGGGAAACACATCACATGAAAGAGTGAAGAGACAAGATATCCCATCACATAAACATAGTCATGCCTAAGGAGTAATTGAAAATCCAAAGGGCCTTGGATTACCATTACATCAATATAGATAGTCTTTCCTCCCAAAGTAATAGGAAACTTAGGAAGGATCCCTAATGGTTGATTGGTTCCTTTGTCAAAATCCAACAAATTCTGGGTAACGGGCACAAGCTGTGGAGAACCTAAATCTTGCCAAGCAGTTGAGGATAGAATACTAACAAATGTGCCTTCATCTATGATTTTGTCAGGTATGAGAACATTATAAGCATGTACTATTACCTATAAGGGAACGTGTGGAGGAAGACGATATCCTTTCAGTCGACTCCAATAAAAGGAAGTGACCATACTACTTGGAGTGGGTGTCAGGAGAACATGAGAACTTCCCCCCTGTGCTATGGGAATGGGAGGATTGTCCCCCTGTATCATGGGAACGAGAGGATTCCCCCCAACTCATTGGAATTTGAAGAAACATGAAGAAACTGAGTGGTATGAAATTCACTCTCTACGGGAAAGGTATGATCAAATGAAGGTGGAACCGAGTCAACCATTTTCTCAACCAATGGTTGGTCACGAACGAACTCATGGGATTCATGTTCAGAGAGAGTGGGATTGATGGGATTCAAATTCTGATCAATCAGTTCATCAACTAGTGGAGGATTGGGAGAAAGATTTCGATAACTAGCCAGAAGACGAGGCTGAGAAGCTGTAAGGTTTTCCAACACTTTTGATGCTTCATCCATATAAGGAAAAAGGTCAATAAGACGATTCCCTTCACATAACTTACAGGGAAATTTGACTTTACCCTTTTTCCCATGGACTTTACTATCACAAGTTGAAGGTTTGTCACCAGCGTGATCTCGAGAAGTTGACGACAAAGGCCAATGTGAGCCTGTGGACCACACTTTTAATACCTTGGGAATACCAAGACAATCTCTAAGAAGTTTGTCACCCTTACATAATATGCAATGGAATTTAACTTTATTGGGCTGATTGGAATATTTCTCCATACTAGTTGCATCTGTAGCAATGGCTGCTTGGTTACCCCCTTCTTATTTTGATTCTTCTTCTTCGTCCTTTTCTTCTTCTTCTTAACTCCCTCATTACTAGAATCAATACTTTCACCAGTTGAAGAGGAAGAAAGGGATGACGAAATAATAGGTGAAGAAGGCAAAGGGTCAACTTTAGGATCAACATGGGGTTGATGTTGTTCAGGTGGAGGAGAAATCGGTTGAGAAATAATTTGGACATTCGAAAACATAGGGTAGAAAATAGCCAAACTGCAAAACCAATGGTAAATCCGGGAAGGGACAACGTTTCCATATAAGGAGAACCAATATTTCCAAAAGAAGGAAAAGGACTAGGATTCACGTCCGAGGGGTTCCATTGATTGGTAGAATCTAGTATTGTTTCCATTAGTCTCAACCTAAGATCTACTAAGGAGTATTTCCACAGGAAGGATGTTTTTCTGCAGTCAATTAATTGATTTTAGAAATTAAAGATACAAACAAAAACAAAGAGGGATAACTAGTCAAAAGGGTTTACTAAGCAATCATGAACTGCAATATACACCTTGGCGAACCAAGGACTTAACCTATTTGTAGGAAATCTACCTGAATGTTATGTTTGGTGTATCATGGTATGCAAGGCAGCCAACTCGATTACATATGGATGGATAGGAACTTATAGGGGATTCCCAAAATATACTTGATAGTACGTGGGAGTGCAATTCATAGTAGTGATGTCTAATGCATAAATGTTTGATGAGAGTGTTCCCATATACTTTTTATTCGTGGAGCACTATACGATATACCTGAAGGTACATGGAGAACAATCCTATACACTTACGTATGTCGAATGGGGAGACGACATTGGAAAAAATGACAAATCCTATGTTTAACGACGCTGAAAAACATCTCTAGCCTAGACCTGTAAATGTTTGCATTAATGTTACAAATTCTCCTTAGGTTGACTGAGATGAATTTTAAAGTTGATCTTGAATTATGTTTCAGTTTCAAGGCTCAAAAATCGATATCACCTTAATACACCTATGATGCAACTAATATGACAAAAATAACTCTTTTCAATTTTGATGAAAGCTATCTAGTGTGGGGAAGAGGACCAAATCATGATGCAACAATAAAATATGCAGTCAACAAGAGCTTCCCAACTAGATCTTTCAATTTCACTATTCCAATTCAATTCAAAGCATTAAAATATTCCAAACCATGCAATGTAATCTATGTACGATAACCCTAAAAACTATGCAAATGTAATCCATGCACAATTTCCTTTCCAACTGTGAAAATGAGAATTATAACTATGCAAATGTGATCTATGCAAGAGAATTATTCAAAACAAACACAATAGGATTCCAATGAAATCAAATATAATTTGGGATTTCATGAACGAAGGAATTAAACTGAAATTGGGTGAAAATTCCAAAAATCAAAAGAGATGTCACTCAAAGAAAAAACATGAAATTTCACACACAAAACCCTAGATGCAAATGCAAAGTTTTCATTTTCACCACACTTAATTTTCAAGATGAAGAAAACTAAGATGCAAATGTTCAATTATTGATTCAATTACACTTTTCAGAATGAGGAATAGAATTACAATTGATCCAGGTGGATATTGGTGGCCACACGCCAAGTCCACTTGGAACCCACCATTGTTTCTTTCAGCTTTTTCAGTTTCCTTAATTGTAGTACAGTTTACTATTTTTAGCAGTTTTTCGCGTCCTGAACTTCTAGAGCAGTTTTGAGGCCCTAAACGACGTTTTTTGGGAAAACTAGGAGCAAAATGGGTTCATCGATAGATGTTTCCCTTCCTAAAGTTGTAGTTCTCGGATAGATCTTTCTGATGAGATATTGTGTGCATCAAACGAAGATTGTATGCCAAAGCTATGACCCCAGGAAGTTGATGTACCAATTTACCCAAACGGGGCCCATAGTTTAGCGTTTCATATTCTAGGGTTAAGTTTTTGGATGTTTAGGGTTTTCCATTGTTTATCAACAATAAATAGGGCTTCGAGCCTCATTGTAACACAATTTAGAGGCATGTAGTCACCACATCTCTTCTCAAAGATAAGCTACCATCGCCCTAGCTAGTTTATTTCCATTTTTGTTTGTAAGCATATTTCAGTATTTTACAGTAATGAAATGAAGTATTATTTCTACTGCATCTCCATATGTATGGTTATATCTGTAATTTGTTGCATTCCTATTTAAATTTGGATCAACAATTCATATAAGAGATCAAAAATCAAACGAAACAAGTTTGCAAGTGGCCAAATGATAAGAAAAAAGAATAATAAAAACCAATTCTTACCAAAGGGAAACAACACAAAAAAAAACAAAGTGGAGGCTTTAGAGAGACGAGAAGGCACTCAAGACTCAGGGAAGTTCAACTGGAAGTAGGCTAACCAAAGAGAGCCTCAAGAAGAAAGGAAATTTTTATGCAAAAGAAAAGGCTAACGCTGGTGCAGAAGAGGCACCAACGCATTTCATCACAGGTATAGAGTGGGCTTGGGTGAGGTGCAATGTTCTGTCAAAGGCACAGGGGGTGCATTGGGCCCGAGAAAGAGGATTTCAACACAAAAATTGCAAAAAGTGCTCAATGAAATCACTTCCTAGGTTTTTTCTTGGTTGGATGATACAACAAAGGTCTATTAAGGAGGTAATTAAACATAATGGACAAGGAAAACATCAAGGAAATACTCTGATCGCCAATGGAGTCACCAGTTTGTTATACGATATTTATGATTGCAGAGAAATTATCTCCCCTATGTTAGTGACTAACCTAGAACAATAGAGAGACAAGGAACACAATGCTTTTCCTTAAAGTAAATACATGACGGAGTGAGGCCTACCTATAATCTTTCGCGCACTTCACTCCTTCTTTAGATTGGAAGCTCTAATTCGAGCTCCAAATTCCAAAATTAGAACATGCACAGTCAGATAACATAAGCCAAGAAACGACAAGATAAATGCAATATCATCTAAGTACTTCATTCAATAGATCAACTTGAATGAAATACTTGAAATAACAACATCACATATAGGAAAAAAATGAATTCTTTGCATTAATATGAATGGAAGGAGATTACAACCATAAGTAGTAGTTGATCTTGTAGAAGAACTCCAAGTTGTTGACTTGTCCTTTCCTTGTCACAATATGCACCTCCAATCACCCTAAATGCATGAGATGATGATCACTCACTACAACAACATAAGGGCATAATTACTCTCCAAAAGACAACCCCCAAACACATAGAAGGATGGGAATGTATAAAGAAGTATGGTAAGTTGGGATTTCTTATCCAATTACCAATCTAGGGTTTGAGATCCACTTTTGATGGAGGGATAGGATCAAAGGATAAGTGGTGAAAACTCCAAAGTAGGGAAGGATAGGATCCAAATGTTTTATCCAAGGTAAGTAGTTGAAAAAACTTATGGAGACTCCTAGAAGGGGAAACCTCCAAAATCCCGATCATTCTCCTGAATTTCTATAACCAATGTAGGTGTAAAGGGGAGAAACCTATTGGTGACCAATGTAGACTACAGTGGAGCAAATTGTAGGTGATCACACCCCAGTAGGCATACAAGGAGTGTTGGTCCTAAAATTGGTTCAGATGATGCAGTTTAGGGCTGAAATTTTTGGGGATGAAGGGAACATGCTTAGGGACTTGTGAAAGTTGGTGACAAGGGGGAATATGATGTTGATTAATCCCATTAGGAGGCTCATTTATCGGATGTGACAAAATGGCCTATAACACTACCCATCACTGATGTCACCATGCAAGCGATGAGGGTGCAATCTAGTTCGAACTGTGAAGCAAGAGCTTCACCTACTACTCCTCCCGAGGGATTCTTACCAGCCTTCTTGTGCAGGCACTTTGTGGCATAATGTCCCAGCTTGTGACAATGAAAAAATTTAATCTTCAACATGTCCTTCTTCTTTCCACCTTGACTGGAATCTGATTTGGAATGGAATGAATTACCCTTCCCTTTCTTCACCATTCCATATAAGGCACAATTATCCTCGTCATCATGCATGAATGAGGATCCATATTTGGTGTTTCACCAAATCTATTCTTGTACCAGGTCGGACCACAATCACTCCCACTCTAGTAGCTTCTCCCTCCCATTAAATGAGTTATGGTAGCTCTGCCAACCCTTGGGAAGTCCTATAACTGCTAGACTCACCATATCGTCTTTAACAACTATAATACCGACAATTCCAAGCTCATCTTGACATTAGGTAACTTTGTTAAGTACTTCGGTATTTTGTCGCCCTTCTCCATCTTGATCTTTCTTAGCTTGTCCTCCAGTGCCAGTTTCCTGTGGTCATTGCTACTTTGAAATAGGTCTGTGAAGGCCTTCCTCATTTCAAATGGAGTTTCCTTATCATGGAGGGTCGAGACAATATGATCTAGAACTCCTTCTTGGATAACCCTTCTTGCCTTTTCCACACAGTTTCTCCACTCTCAGAAATCTTGAGCATCAGTTGGCTTATGAATATATTTGTCTATGAATTCCTTAAGCCCATTTTCTTCCAACAATGCCTCCATCCCGCCCTTCCAAGAAATATAGTTTGAACTACCCTTAAGGGCATATTCGAGTCTCAATCTGTAGAACGTCATCCCGTCGGCTCTAAAGTATGACACTAAAATTTGATTTCTCCTGCAAAAGACAAACTCATTTTCTCCTCTTCTATAGTGATTTTAGCTTTGATACCATGTAGAAATTCCTTGTAGATTCAAACTGCAGATTGTAATATGTTAAAACAATTGACTTGAATCTTCTCTACTCATCAATGGGAACAATAAACGATCAATGAAATCACAAATCATAAAAGAGAAAGAATTCAATCACACATAACACAATATTTTTATGGAGAAATCCACAGCTAAAAATCCCTACTATCTATATATTGCGTTAATCATAAAACATGAGAAGATTTCAATTCTCTTCTCAAGCCCGAGCAACCTCTGCACTATCTCAATCTATCTCATTGCTTCACAAACCAGCTCAAGCCAATACTTATCCAATTCTACTGCCCTCCAAGCTCCTATTTTGTTAGCCCATATTTAATTGGGAAATTCCAAAAATATGAATTGCAATCCTGATAAGCCTTCCTATGATTACCTGCACCACATGTACAATTTAGATGATTATACAACTAATAGAATATTGTCCCTAAACTCCAATCTAAACTAACTCTTTCTCTGATATGATATGCATGAGTTAATTATGAGTGAATTTTCAGTTTACTCATTGACAAGTGTTAGTTACACCCCACTACTACATGTTACACCCCACTACTGGATCTCCCACTAATTCCTCCATAAGTTGGAACTAGTTTAACTGAATTTAACTAAATTAAACTAAATTAAATAATTACAACTCAAAATAAACTCAGCCAGGGATCCTAAAATGTAGGATACACTCTACATGAATCTATTTAAACCCTCAACTCGAATTAACTGAGCCAAATAAGTCAAATTAACTTAGTTAATTATTACAAGTTGTCACGAGATGTGGAATTACAATATAATTTCTAATTTAATTCAAGGGCAAAATTAAATTGGATTTTTTTGTCGCATTTTCAACAGTCAAGTATTCATGATGTGATTGAGACTTATTCTTTTCATCTTTGCTTGTGTTTGCTTGTTTTCATACTTATCTGATAATTTTGAGTCACGAATGTTAACACTAGAAAATCATACACATGTTTGCACAATCCAGAAGATGCTAAAAGTCATCCAATAGAATGCACAAGTGAATATTTTCTAGCTGAAGACATTATGAAGTTCAAAAATTAATTTCTCATAAGGTCCAAAGTTTACGGAGTTTAAAAATTGAATACTATGCATTTGTTTCTTTGATAGCCATGCACCAATCGATATTTCCATCGAAGGCCACATGGTCGAGTAAATGGCTAACTTAGCGGATTCAGGACCACTTCACACACTTGGAGGCGATTCCCTGACATGATCTCAGTCCGGGACAACCAAATTTGAGTGGACCTGAAGATATGAAACCCTCAATAGAATCATCTTGTCCTACTCATGAGTCAATATCATTCATGAACAAAGAGAGGGAGGATGGATTAAAAAATTGTATATAAACAGACCATGGGAGAACTGAAATATGAGACAATGTTATGCTAGACAAATTTCTATCATAGAAACTCAACATTTCATTGTTGAAGCAACGAAATTAAGAGCACTAGCATGTTGGCCATATTTATTCTAAGAAATCCATCATCTTAGTGAGAAGAGAAGAGCCCACCAATGAGAGAGTCTTCATACTTCTTTGAGAGAGAGGAGAAGCTTGCAAAGATATTGAAGAAAGGTCCACCTCCTCGCTGAGGATGTTTTAGGACCATAACTCAAAGGATTCTCTTCAAGTGTTTAGTATTCATCTATTGTATTCAAGTTCTACTACCAACAATCAATAAAGGGAGATTTTTCCATTATTTTTTTGACTTGTTTGCTTCGCTGAGCATTGATTGTGTATTTATCTCTTTGTTTTAGTTTATGTTTGTATATGCGTTGTTTTAACTATTTGCAATGATTTATTTATTTATTTATTATTATTTTTAATCTAAGTATGTTCACAAACATCACCAACTCTGTATGTGTTCCTTTGCAGGGAATAACCAACTTCGTAGGAGGTGTATTTTGGTACACCATTGCTCCAAAAACACTACCATAGAAATGGAGACCATACTGTTCTTTTTTCTTTAATTTAAAGGTTGTGTTTGTAGGACCTTCTCTCTGCATAGTCAACTTTCAAGGCATTCAATACCTCTCTAGAATTTTTGCAAGACCTTGTGGACCTGTTGTCGGCCAATAAACTTGTTAATTTGTAGTTTCTTATCGACCACAGGGCTTCTTATAAGACAAACACGCACTCTATGACTTTTCCTTTGACAGATGCATCACTGCATCTATGCGCTGTGAAACCTGTGTGATTTTCTACAAGGAAAAAAATACCTTGTAATTTCACATTTTTCAAGTGATTGGTAGCCTTTAGTGAATTTCCTTAACCTCTGCAATTTTTTTCTAGTCAATTTAGTTTACTTAATTTCTCTACTAATCATAATTAGCTAGGTAATTAGACTATATTTACTTTTATTTTCAATTTTCACATAGCTTAATTAGTAAAGGAGAAAGTGGCCCATCGTACACAAATCTTATTACTAACCAAATCATTCATTTCTTTCATTTTATGGGACTAGGAGAAAGCGTTGTTACATAAAGTAAGTAATCTCTTCTTCCCTTGTGTCTCTTAGACGAGCCTGGGTTTGCATATGAAAATTATCTTAAATAATTTGAATTTCCATCTTTATATTTTGAAATTCACATAGTGTAATAAGAAAAAGCATAAGTGGAAAATTATCTGCATATCATTTATTTTTCATGCAAGGAGCAATTGAGATCTAGTCTAAGTAGGGGAATATTGGAATGGATCACCGAATATCCACATCTTCTCATACTTTACATGGTCACTTCATCACTTGCACACAATTACATATCACACACTAAGCTTTTATAAAATTTGTATTAGAAGGCATCCAATTTCCAAAGCTTTTGATACTTAGTTTATTTTAGCTTACATCTCACACCCTAAAGAAAAGTAAAACCCTTAAAAGAAACCATAACTTGAACCAACTAAATTCCCCACAAGGGCCACTAAACAATTTATAGTTCAGGTTAGGACCATTGGGGGTCAACATTCCATAAGTCGCCATGGTCATGTTACATATTTGAGACATAGCAACTGAATTTTTAGGGAGCTTAAAATCCTTCAATCATCCCACATAAAAGAAAACTCGAGCATGGCAGAGAACTCATTCAAAGGGGGTTCAGCTTAGGTCAAGTACGTGCGGTACTCTTTGGGGCTACCTAAACCATCTAGTGCTTGGTACTAGTAGCTGACTACCAAGAATCTAAAGAATCGAATGCTAACATGAGACGAAGATACTTTAGTGGCTAAAATCTAGGGATTCCTTTCCTTATAGTTGACGGTGTGGGAAACACTTGAGCCTCATTTTCATTACCTTGGTTGATTCTTCGGCTGTTGGAAGGTGTCGACAATTATTTTGGGATGTTGCCCCAAGACCCATCAGAATATATCTCTGCAAGGCCTAGTTACTTTGAGAGTGTCAAGGACAAATAAGGTTTCTTAGGATATCTTTTCATACGCAAAAACAAACGAAAACCATTTTTTGTTTGATTGATCACATAGGCTACATTTAAAGGGAAAGTAATGTTTTATTTTTCACTTTGTTTTATTTATGCAATTTATTTTCTTTTAAGAGTCATCTCCTTCCCTCAGCATACGCAAAGTAGCACACACTTTAATCGACACCATAGGTGACCCCATGACTCCCCGTCGATCTAGACGCTTCTTAAACCTCCTCTTAATTACTGGGAGGTGTGCTAACTCAAAACCATTTAGGTGTAGAGGATGTCACAAAATCAAAATTATATGATCTTCCTTTATTGATGCATGTTTTCTCGGGACACCTTCTCGTCAATGAAAACCTTTCACGACCCCATAAGGGTCCCCACGCACTACCCCTTTGGTGAGCCCACATACCACTCCTCCGGATAGTCCATGAGACACCCACCGAGGTAGTTCTCCTAACACTTCCCCACAGAGTATCCCTTTACATATAACTATCCAAAATCATTTCACGATGGTGGATAACAAGTAGATCCCATTCTTATCTTATTTAAACCTACCAGATTTAAGTAAGCTAACTGACCCAATCGCTCATATCCAGAATTAGCTAGCCATTCCCACCAAGCTCTCTTTAGACATTCAAAAATTTGAAGGAAAATAAGGAGAAGACCCAGAAAACCATGTCACGACTTTTCACCTGTGGTGTTCTTCCAAATAGTATCACAGGCGATACTATTCGAATACAACTATTTCAACGCACCCTTATAGGGACAACAATGTAATGGTACATTGACCAGCCTTCTGCATCACATGGAAACTTTAACTCCATAGCTACAACTTTCCTCACATTCTTTCAGCTCCCAGTTCATCAGGACTCATACCAGGAACTCCTCACCCACTTCAAATAAAAATCTACTACATACATATATGACCATATCCATGAATGGCAGAAATGTCATAGCTTGTGTAAAGCACAATTTGAAGATAAAGTCCTGCTTGACTTATTTTTATATCCCTCACATCGTAAATTTCAAAAGACATGGAAAACTCATCCCTGCATAACAAGGAAGTATCCATTAGAAAATCTCAATAGTTAGATCTTATATACATCCAACCTAGATATATATTTCATGTGCTTCAAGATGCCCCACGCCTGTAGACTTATAAAAATACACCAGGTGCATCCAATGCTATTGATGGATTGATAGGGTCCATAACCCAAAACCAACGCAACAACACCTATCAGTACCCTAGATACTCATTCAATGGCCAAGAATTTGATGCTATAAAAAATGCACCACCACTACAACATACAAGATACTATCCCAGTAGACCCACGCTGATGCAGAATACGGTGAATAGGGTTAACCAATATCAACCCCCACATGGAGGTCAATATCCTCCCCCACAGGGAAACCAATACTCCTCTATGAATATAGACACAATGTTCTCTTCCCAGAACCCATATACCAATCAGGGAAAAGGAAACTAGTATTCTCCTTTCCTCGCACAATAACAAAATAACCCACTAGCAAAATATAACACAAGGTTTAACCTAGTGCAACCTTCTCTCGCTCAACAACAAAAATCAGAGAAGCACCTGAAATCAGCTAAACCACCTAATGTTTCTCATTAAAAACCAAAGGGAAAACCAAATGGAGAGCCTGAATAGGGGGGAAACAACCCCCACAGACACCAGCAAGGGGAAACCCTAACCTGAATCAAAACCAAGGGCCAACCAACTACAACCCACAAAGTAAAAACAAGAAAACAAGTCTACAGACTAATCATTCCTGTGCCATCTATGGAGAATATGGTAATTACACCCATCATTGTCCTCAGCTACCTGAGTTAAAAATCATAGAGGAAAATATAGGGTAGGGAGGGAAACAAACTAAAATAATGTAGGAACCTTTCCACTAATAGGGAGTGGTTAAAAATAAAAAACAACCATCCCATCCATACCCTTCTAGAGGGAACCCCAATAATAATTATAATCATGAAATTTTCATGATAGGAGAAGAGATTATCCTGGAAATGCGAAACACAAGTTATGAAGCTCCCTAATAACCTAACCTGTCCACCTCAACCACAAAAACACCTACAATGTCGTTGACCATTCTTCAACTTCCTATAGAACCCATGCCAAAGATGGTCAAAGGACCTTTATGATGAGCATGACATAAATAAAAAGATACTCATAGCTATAGAACAGTCGACGACTTAGTGCAACCTCCCTCATCTATGTCAGCATTAGAGGTCCCACAAACATGCCCAACCCAACGGAAAGCCCTAATTTCCACTTTAGCCACAATCGACCCTGCTGATTCTCACCTAATGGTATTTGACTTGAATAAAGCTACCCCATGACTACCATCAATTGTTGCTTTCCAAATTCCATTCTTAGTCCAAAACATCACCATGCATCATTGCATTGTCGACGAAGGGGAATCCACATGTATCATGTCCAAATCTGTTTGGAAGAAATTGGGATCCCTCGAACTCAAACCTTCTGACATCATGCTTAGAGCATATGATGGGCTCTCTTCAACCCCTATAGGCCAATACCACGGTGTGCTAGTGCAACTGGCCGGAAAAATTATGCTAATAGATATCGAAGTGTTAGATGCTTAGTTGGATTACAATATCTTGCTGGTCTGAAAATACATGTATGAGATGTTAGTAGTTGCCTTGTTTACGTTCAGGGTAATGATGTTCCCCCATGAAGAAAAAATCATTACAATATATCAACTCACATATTATGAGAAGAAGACATTACTTGCACCTGATGGTGTGCTACCTTTCATCTCATCTTCTCATGAATAGATCACCACTTACACTAAACTCAACCCTGGCCAATTTAAGTCGTTAACACTCCTAGGGACATTACCAAGAGACCCTCCTGTGATAGAGGAGATTTCTTCAACCAAAGGAGCACCGTTGTGCATGATGACTTCATCAAACACCACTTAAGATCAAGAACCGGTTTCGGATACCAACAACAATGTTGTTATCGATCCTACTTTGTTACCATATTCCATCACTCAAACAATCTTCTTATTCCCCCCACCTGGTTTTGTCTGACACCAAGTCACCACAACACTCTTGTTTCCCCATATTGATCTAGCTTTACCAGTCTAGTATCTGACCCCTCAGACCACATCAGCAAGCTCAGGTATCAGTGCAATAGGTGCCAGTCCTATTCCTCCTCATGATAGCACACAACAACAAGTATTGCCTACACTAACACCAGCCTGTGCCAGAAAAAGGGATAAGAAAAAATGAAAAAAGGTGGAAGCTTCAAACACTCTCTCCTCTAGGGTCCCTCAACCATGTGCTTTGTGTGAAACAATTGGGCACCCCACCAATACGTGCCCTGAGTTAGATGAGCTCAAAGCTCTTCTGTATGCCCCAAAAGCACCAACGAACCCTCCTCCCCTGTTAGAGAAAAGAGCAAACCCGTGAGTCATAAGGCGTTGCACACTAACCATGCATGCACCATATGCATGGAATACATGCATTACACTTATCATTTCCCCGAAATCCCTCGATATCGATATGCATTAGGTGCACTCACCCAAACCAATACCTCATTACTCCCTATAGAGGATGGATCCAAAAAAATTTTTTATGTTGTGAGGGAAGAAGATTTTTGCTCCTATTCCTCTTCTGGTACATCAACCCCCCTCCATGCAACCTGGACCAGTGACACCCCTACCAACACCCACGTGCACTTTATGTGACGAACTGACCATTTAATCATCCAATGTCCCAAATTAAGGATTTAACTGATTTTATCCGGTTACCGGTGTTGTTCAAAGCATCAAACCCAGGTGAAAACATCACAATTTCCATATTTGTGTATGAAATCATCACGCGTGACACTGTCCCCATCTTTCTCAATTCCATTCTATGCTAGGATTCATGCGATGATTTATCGCTACAAATTCTAAGTTAGTTGAGTCAGATACTGAACCATCATATCACATCACATCACAAGGGAATGAAGAATCTAGGTCCATTTTATGTTTATTCGAGGAGAAAAGGTCGCCAACAGTATAATGAGGCCTTGATAATTGTATATCCTCTCACCATTATCAAAATAGGTTAGGCAAAAAATGATGTAAGGCTGTCTGGAAAAAATGCTCACCCCTCACATGTGCCTTATGTGATAAACCCAACCATTTGGTAAATCAATGCCATGAATTGAGTAATTTTAATGACATATTTAGCTTAGTGGTCCAAATCCCACAAATCCATCTCTCCAATCAAGAGAAAATCATACTTTGTTATTTCAACATTATCTCTCAAACACGTCATACGAGGCCCATTGTCAGTACCTTTCACATTCTTGCGCAACGAGAGAAACGTTGAGGAAAACACACACTAGGAAGCCACATCACACCAATACTAAGATCCAAAGATTGCTACTACCCCAAGAGGTCCCATCTCATGACATTAACCGAGTGTCATCATCTCATACTATGAGCAATACTGACACCCACACTATCTATTTGGTTATTACGAGTCTTGTGTGTAGTATTTGCGCTAGTACCTCTCATAATACCGAGACATGTCATATGTTACAAACATTTCGACAGATTAGGATACAACGTCAACCTATTATTGATGAAGAGACTTTTTCCCCTTATACACCAACAAGACTATAAAAGCTTCCTCCCACTCGTTATCAACACACCATATCTAAAATTTTACCACCACCTAATTTTGATGACACGCAACACCATATACGATTCATTTCCTCATTCGTAGGAACCATGATTCATGTTATCTTCTCATCATTTTTGGGTTTAGAGACTGAAAAATCCACCCCACCAATGTTGACACCACTGACGGTTCAAACCCATCCCCTGTGTACATTGTCAACCTCACTTGGTTCTACGACATCAACCAAAAAATCATATTCTTGCTTGTTGACTAAGACAACCAAGTCTGAACCTCAACCTTAAGACTTGGAACAACCCAAGTCAATGCTAGATAATATTTTTCACTCAAATGAAGATATTCTAAAGGTCATAGCGGAACGCGAATGTCCATGGGACGTTGTTTGGTAATTTAATTAAACTTAAATTACTTGCATAAATTATTGTTCAGGGCTAGTAAGCTAATGAAGTGTAAGTGTACTGTATGTACTAGAAGTCTTTGGTTATTCACACCAATTCTAAATTAAGTTGAGTTATCAAAATATAAATTCTAAATTAAGTTATTGAAATGCACATGAGCAAAGTAATTATTCCTAGAAAATGAAATGATCACACTCTTTTACCGAAGACTACTTATGGAAAATCTCACACTCTGCTTCAAAATAAAATCTCACAACTCTTCATATAAGTAAATCAATCCCACACTTATTGTAAATGAAAATTAATTACACTCTTCACACTAATTATATACACACTCGATTTCAAAGGGAAAGGCTATTATTAATCTCATCACACATCTGTAAGAATATCATTCATAATTGTTTGAAACCAAAATGAAATAAATCTTTGCTTAACTACATCCACAGTTTCTTGAATTATAAATCACTCATGCTTGAAATGAAACATCTAATTATGCAAATAAATCCTCTATTCTATAAGGAAAATAAAGTTCTGCCTAAGTATAAAATTGTATTGTTGCTATCACTGTTGCTAAGCTTAATTCACATGCATCTATAAACAAAATAAATGATTAGTAAAACAATCATAATTCGAATCTGAAAGAAATTAAAAACACATCTACTCAACTGAACATAACATAATGGTTATGAAATTGTACAAAAATTTTATCTACTAAAAATGAACAAGAATCCTTACTACTCGAGGGGTCCTCAACGAGAAGCAAGTAATCACACTATCAAACAAACAATCAACCACACATGGAAGCTAAAAGATTCTTCATAAACTGGATATTAAAAACAAAGTTTTAAGTATTCATTGTTGTGTACTTTTAACAAATTTTTATTCCTGCCAAGAGGTTTATTTATAAATCTCATAGCATTAACTATTCAGAGCTCTATGCCTAAACCTTGTCAACAGAATACTAATTTTAGCTAGAAAAGATAATGTAACATAATTCGCTAATGATTTGATATTATCAAAGCAAATCATGAGGCATATATCTCGTTCTCACTCACTTGTTGATTTACAAGGGTTGACTTTATCTTTGACCGCATCACCGAGACCCGCTTCCATCAATCTTGTTCATGAGAATAGGAGGAAATAACTGAGTGCATCACTTGCCACCTATCCATATATTTTGCTTCCTAGTTGGCATCTTGGAACCTGTAAAACCATGGACTTGGCTGCAGAATCATGTGTTAACTGCAAAATCATTACAATTCGGTAGCCGAAGAAAACATTAGACTAAATAATAAAAAAACATTATAAATTTATGAAATACAAGACAATTTTATATCTTCCATATCATAATCCTGCATTTTGATGCCCATTATTAGATTATGGAGGTCAAAAAGAAATAAAGAAAGTGAAAATTTTTGTAAAGAAGAATCAATTGTGAGGCTCAACATACCCCCACATGAAAGTCATTGCATGTCCTCTTGCAAAAATTTCAAATCTGATGAAGCTTGCTTGTTACTGAACTCCTTCAAAAACTTGAGCTAAAACATCCAGCTTTGTCTTCTTTTCCTTTTTCTTAGTGACTGCCATCCTTGGTTTCTTCATTAGAATCTTATACTTCAAACGTATGACATTTCTCTGAAGGGATTTGTTCTTTTCCTTTACAATTTTATTAGCATCATACTATAGAGGAATATGCAAGAGAATGTTGTCATTTTGAGTCCTTTGTATTTCATTATGCACTTTCAATGTTTCATGTTCTTGTTTTAAGTGTTTGTTTAGTGTCTCCAATTCAAAAAATTCTTGTTTGAGAGTATTCACAATTGGAGGTTCTTGTGGACTATCAGACTAAATTCCTTGATTTGAGGATGTAGTAGCCTTTTTTGTAGCTTTATTCTCCAAATACTCTATGTAATCATATATCTCTTGTTGAACTGGGTCAATTTCAGGTGTTCTTCTCACTGTATTAGCAATTGGTGATGAAACTGGTGATAAAGCTGGTGATGGAACTATAGGCGATAGAATCTTTAGTTTTTCATCTTCCTCCAAATTGAAAAAATCTACAGATTGTCGAGATGATTCCTTTGTTGATTTGTTAAGTATGGCACTTCTCCTAACATTAGATGAAGTTTTAGTGAGAGGAGTTTGCTTTTGAACTTTTGCTTGTTTAGTCTTTGCCTATTCTTTTTCTTTTGATTTATTTCTAGACATACTTCCTTCCTTGTCATTGGTTATATTTTTTCTAATGTTCTTCTTCTTAAGATTTTCTAATACATCAAAAAAAGGAGATTTATCTTCTGAGGGTTTTTTTGGTTATAGAGGTAGGCCATATTTAGGGTTTAGAGATAGCTTTCTTCTACTTCTTTTTAATTTGCTACTATGTTCTTCTTATTCTATATCTTTAAAATGATTCCTTACTAGAAAAAATTCCCAATCATCTCCTATGCTCTCGAGGTGGGGTTCAATTAACATTTTTATTAGACCATGATGATATAGAGTATTCTCAATAGACTGTATTTTCCTTTGAGTATTACCACTCATTTTATTTAGACTATTGAGTAAAAAATAAGGTAGATTAATTTCATTACCCTCAAGAAAGTGCATCGTCAAATGTATATGATAGAAGAACATACAACTAAATCTACCTTCACAAGTAGTAAATTTTTGGATAACCAACAATAGATTTGTCCATTTGATTTTACGAGTTGTACTTGGGATACCTATCTTAAAATTTGAAGTATCCATACCTGGGTTTTTAAGAAATGTCTTCCATTCATTTCCTTCAATTCCTCTATTTTGAACCATGTCTCACCAACCCTAGGTAATCCAAAGACTTCTTCCATGAAATATTTTGTCACCCCTATTTTAATATCCTCAATTTCTGCTTCCACTCCATCAAACATTTGGGAAAAGGACTTTGTCATCTCTCTGTCATAATTGTTGATTTTTTCTACAAATTGCAACCATTATGGTTTTTTTAGCATCTGTTTGACTTGTGGATATCCCTCCATGAACTTCTTCCCATTCAGCCATATTATTACAATAACCACCATGTTGGCAAAGTTTTGACTTGCAATTTCTTTCTTTGACAGGGTTATGGAGTGCAACTAGTTTCGACAATCTGAGTATGGATGAGAGTGAAATCGTTTAATGGAAATGGGTGAAAAGGCCTTTTAGGAAAATGGAATATGAATGCGAGCGAAATTATTGATGAAACAAGGTTTATGGAGCAGAGTATCTGCATAATGATGAATGATGAATAGGCTTACGACCAACTTCATTAATAAGACATAACATTTATAACTAATTGTGAAGTTGGAATAGTAATGATTGTTTTGAATGGCAGTAGCAACATCTATCTTATTTCATAACCTAATGTTTTATACCTTTATTATTTAGTCTAATATTTACATACCTTTGGACTTATAATTCTAATTCTTTGATTGAACTTTGTAGATTATCCTTGGATGCCTTAAATTACAATATTGATCATACACTTATGAAAAAATCTTCAATTATCCCAATTGATGATCCTTGTCAATATCAGCTGCAGAATTTTGTTGAAGCTACAAATTCTCAAAAATTCTGAAGATTTTTATTTTGAAAAAGAAAAATATGGTTTCAAAGAAAATGGGATTAGAATAGGGTTTAAAAACAAAATCTAGGGTGCCAAGAATTCCTGGTTTTCATGTTTATGCAATTTTATTATCTTATTATTTGTTTTTAGAAAACAAAAAACTTTACAAATAAATTTGGAGAGGAAGTAAAATCCTTCCTAACCATCTTCAAATCAATATTGCCTTGCAAATTTTAAAAAAATTATTCCTTTGTCAATGTCTTGTGATAAATTCTCAATCGATGACCATTAAAAAGGAAGGTAACTCTTTCTTCATCAATGGTTCTGATCCCGACTACACCATTATCAAAGACAATTTCAATCTCATAAGGCACAAGCCAATGAGTTTGAAATTTTCCTTGAAAATCTTTAAACTTTGAGTCAAAAAGTAATGCCTAGTCTCCTGGCTGAAATTTCCTTTCCTTTATGTACTTGTCATGCCACCTGGATCTTTATTGTTGAATTATGTTGATTCTTTGAATAGCATCCTATCTTATCTCATCTAGTTCATTCAACCGCTCTATTATTTGTTTTTGTGCTTCAAATAGATCAATACCTAATTTAACAATTGTATTGAAGGTCTTTACCTGGAACTCAATAAGAAATAACCATTTCTCTCCATAAACAAGTTCATAGGGAGTATGTCATGTAGTGTTTCTCCATGTTGTATGGTATGCCTATAAAGCTTCTGGAAGCTTTTCTGCCTAGTCTCTTCTATGCATATGCACAATCTTGGTAAGACTTGCTTCAATTACTTTATTGGTGGATTCCACCTGTCCATTTGCCCGTGGATGATATGGAGTGGAATTCTGATGTTTTATTATATATTCCTCCATTATATTTTGTACTCGTTAAACAAGAATCACCTTTTTTATCTTGATGGTGGATTAATTGGACCAACAAAATCCATAGCCCATTTCTCAAAAAGTTTAACAAGTACCCTAGGTTTCAAAGGCATTTCATCTGAAGTAACATGTTTCCCCATTATTTGAAAACTATCACATCTCTTTACATTTTCTTTGGCATCCTTGAAAAGGGAAGGCCAATAATATCCTAAGAGAAGGACTTTGTAAGAATTTATTTTATAAGTGAAGTGTTCTCCACATGGTTAATCATGACAAGCATTTGATATCTCTAGTACTTCATCTTCTCTGACACATATTCGAATAATCAGATCTAGCCATGTTTTGTACAATTCTCCATTTATCCATGAGTAAGATGCATTAATTTGAATTACCTTTATTTTCTCTCGAGGAGACAAATATAATGGTAACTTTCATGTAGCCAAATAATTAGCAATATTTGCAAACAAAGGAGATTTAATAGATACTACAAAAATATATCCATTAGGAAAATTATCTTCTACAGGTACATCATTATTATCATTTTGAATCCTAGATAGAAAGTTAGCAACTATATTTTGTTTTCTAGGTCGATCCAAAATAGTAATATTGAATTCTTGTAATAGTAATAACCATCTTGTAATTCTTCCATTAGTGATTTGTTTATTCATTAAGTACCTAATTATAGAATGATCTGTATGTACAAAGGTTTCGTAACTAGTGATGTAATGTTTGAATTTATTAATGGCATGGACAACAACTAAAAACTCCTTTTCTGTTACAATATAATTTAACTCTACAAGAGTCAAATTTTTACTGGTATAGTAAATGGCATAAAGCGTTAAATCCTATTTTCCTAATGCTATATCTGAAGCATCGGTTGAAATGTAAAAAGGTAACTTCCATTTTGGCCCTCTAAGAATGGGTGCTTTAGAAATATTTTCTTTCAATGTTTTAAAAATTTTTTGGCAATCAAAATTCCAAATGAATTCACAATCTTTTGAGAGAAATTTGAAAAGTGGACAAGAAATTTTTGTAAAGCTTTCTATGAATCTTCTATAGTAACCAATAAAACCAATAAAACTTTTGACATCTCTTTGACAAGTTGGAATTGATAATTTAGAAATAACTTCTTCTTTAGATGTATCCACTCTAATTCCATTCCTTGAAATATGGTGTCCTGAAACAATCCCCTTAGTAAACATCATAAAACATTTTTCATGGCTTAATGAGAGATTTTATTCCTTACATCCAATGAGAACTTTTTCCAAATTTTTTAGAGCTTCTTCAAAATAATTTCCATAGACAGTAAAATCATCCATGTAAACTTCCACACAATCGTGAATTAGATCATAGAAACTTCCTAAAACTTCCCTTTGGATTGTAGCATGTGCATTAAACAACCCAAAAGGAAGTACTCGGTAGGCATAGGTTCCCCATGGACAGGTAAAAGTGGTTTTATCTTGATCTTCTAGAGCTACCTGGATCTAGTTATATCCACTAAGACCATTTAGAAATGTGTCTAAAAATTGATCTATGAAAGGAAGTGGAAAATGATATTTTAATGCATGTTTATTCAATTCCCTATAGTCAATGCATACTCTCCATTTTCCATTCTTTTTAGGAACAACTACCAACGGTGAAACCCACTGGCTATCTGATATTGGATAAATAAAATTCACATTTAACAATTTTTGTAATTCCTCTTTAACAAATTCTCTCAAATTCGGATTCATTCTTCTCCAAGGTTGTCGAATCAGTTTAGCATTTTATTCAATGTAAATATGATGTATACAAGTATTAGGATCAATTCCTTTCATGTCAGTGTATTCCCATGCATAGGCAGAGGAATGTTCTTGTAACATCTTTATTAAATTTTTCTTTTTAAATTATTCCATATTATTATTGATATTCAAGGTTTTTTCTGGGAAAATTTCTATTGGAGAATTACCAAAACTTTCCTTAGAATGTAAATATAATTGATGAGATGATAAATATTCAATATTTCATTGTTCTTGAAAACTTTGATTAGATTCACAATATGAGGAAGGCTCATTATTTTCCATTAAATTTAAAATATGATCTTCTTCATCTATTTGTGAAGTGACAAATATTGGTCATATATCAATATCATCATCTATACATTCTTCACTTTCTACTTCTATTTTTGTTTTTGCAGGACGATATAATGTGAATTTCGTTGTTGAAATTCCATCCGAAATAAACATATTTCCAGATCTACAACTTATAAAAGCATCAACTCTAGCTAACCATGGTCTTCCTAGAATCAATGGATGTCCTCCTAAATTACTCTTGGGTGTTAGAATAATAAAATCAACAGGATACTCCCAAGAATCTAAAGATACAAATGTGTCTTCTAATACACCATCAGGTTTAATAATAGATCTATCTCCTAATTACAACAATGTAGGTGTATATTGAAGATTAGGAAGTTTCAGTTGATTCATAGTATGTTTACTCATGATGTTTATAGATGATCCTAAATCAATCGATGTGTTTGGAATTTCAATACCATTGATATGTGTTTTCACAATGGTACTTCCTGGATCAAGGTATTTATGAATTTTTTCTTTTCCCATCATGATATCTGCAAATTTTCCAACTAACCTAATTCTTTTGATTTCTTTTCTCTTTCTTCCTCGCATTTTAATACTCAATTCCCTTATGGTCATTGCAAATATTGGTATTTTTTTTATAACTTGTAACAAAGTATTTTTTATACAAAAATTCTTCAGTTCATCTATCATATCATAATCAGGCAATAAAATATGTTTTTCTACCCCTTTATCAAATTTTAATCTCTCAGGAAAAGGTGGTGTTTGGACAAACACTGAAGGTTTTTCTATGATAGGAGTTGAGTTTATTGGAATATCCTCAGAATGTAAAAGGGTGGTTTTTTTTTGATATTTTTCTTCTTAATTAAGATACTTCTCTTTTCAGAGAGATTCTCCTTTTTAGATTCCTGAATAACAATTGATGGGGACTTCTTTTCCAATACTCTACCAGATCTAAGTTGGACATTGTTTAGATCTAGTGGAGTTATCATGTAGGTTTAGAAATTTTGTCCTTCCATATTGTAAACAGATTTTGAATTTTTATTATTATTTGGATTTGGAAGTGGTTGAGGGGGCAATTGATTTGGTCTTTGACGTAATGGTAATGAAAGTTGTGGATTCAAATTCGGAGGTTGCATTGGTTGAACATGTTGAAGAAAATATTGTGGTGGAAAAAAAGGGTAAGGTCGTTGATATTGAGGATATTAAGGATATTATCCATAAGTATTTTTCCATCCTTGTGCCTAAGGTTGACGCCAAGATTTATAGGGCATGGGTGTAGTCCAATTGTTTTGTGATGGTTGTGCAAATGCTTGAGTGCTAAATCCCTGAGTGTATTTAGATGTGAATTTTGCCATGATCTCTTAGCAATAAAACATAGGGTGTCGACTTCATTTGATATTATTTCATCTTGATAAATAACTTTAGGACCTGGTATTGAAGAAAATTCTTTTGTATCATGATTTTCTGCACATATAACACAAGATTCTACACTTTGTAACTCAAGAGGGCATTCTCTCATAGCATGTTTCTTTCTACATTTGGGACAAAAGATTGACAATGCAAGATTTTCAACATTTTTCTTGTTTTTCACTTTAAGCATATCTATTTGTTCACTAAGACTTCCCAAAATGTCTCTTTCAAAATTGTCAAGCAAATTTCCTAATTCAACCCTACTTACTATCCCAGCTGCAGATTTATTAATCTTAGACATGAGAGGATCTCCTGGATTTTTCCCAGTTCTTGCCTTACCTCTTGAAATGTGCATGCATAACTCACAAATTTCTCTAAATGACAACTGAGAAATATCTCCCTTACCCATCAAATTGAGAATATCAATCCACTCATTTCTGATGGATTTTAATAAGAGAGCTTTCAAAGTTTCTTCATCTAGTTCATGCATTTGATCCCTTTTAACATTATAAGCAAATATTTCAATGACTTATTCAATATTTTCATCTTCTTTCTGCATCATTTTAAGACTTCATCCTTAAGATTATGGGGCATACATTAATCCTTATATTTCTCTAAGAATGTAGTTTTCATTTCTTCCCATGTTCTTATAGAATGTACTCCTAAGCTCATGAAGTATTTTAATTCTACATCCTACTGTGGCCAGCAACAACCCCCCTTTTTATTTAGTATTAATAATAACTCTAAATAAATAGGGACCCTTCTAAAAAAACAAAAAAAAACTAGCACTTGTAATTCCCTTTGAATAAAACACACTATCATAAACTTAGGAAAAGCATTTGCAAACACAAAATCTTAAGTATTATGATAAGTCTCAAATAAAATCATTCTCTTAATAATGAACATCTCATTGCAAAAGGGTAAACAAGGACATCATATAAATAAACTTTCAGAAATGCAAAAATGCGATGATGCGAGGTCACACGCCATACAGACTCATTGCATCTTACAGATTTCATATATTGCAGCACAATCTAAGATAAAACGTCTTGATCCTGCGATGTGCGATAAAGCATCTTGCAAATCGCATCTTGTAGTCACATAATGAAACAAATGATTGTTAACGAAAAGGATTAGTGATATTGTGATCTGCAATATTGCGCAAGTAAATCGCAAAATCGCTTTATCGCAGATCAAAAGGGATCATCGTTCAAAGAAATGTTTCTCGTAATACGATACCAAGTTATGGACATTAATGTCAACTTAGTGCTTTATTGATGGTTATTTATGAGAAAGGATTTAGATCTGAGCGAAAAGTTATTTCACGTAGGGTGATATATTTGATATGATTTTGAAATTAAGAGCTTTCCGGTCACCTTATTACTTACCATCATTCGTTATCTTTCTCATTATGTATTAGTTCTCTATTTTTGAACTTACAAGAGCAGTACGCAAAACAATATACAGAGCAGTGTGCAGAATGTAATGGGAAAGAAGGGAAAAGCTTGGTTACTGAGAAAACAGAGATGACACCCTTATTCACATACACCACCTGTACTAGAGAAGCAGACATATCTACTTGGGAAGGCATGTATAGTTTGCTAGAGGAAGAAAACCCAAGAGTTATGGAAGTTACAGTTACGACAGATGCACGAGGGTCATACGAAGCATCACTTGCAGAGCGTGCGTGATCATTCCTGCACCGTATAGCAGTAAGGCCTAAAATACTGCCCTATACAGATATGGTCAAATGGGTGATAGACGACGCTAATATAATAGACAGACAATTCAAGGTGCGGAACCAGGAGGTTATTGGGTTATTCACCCCACAAAATTTAAGATGCATGTATCATTTACTAGAGCCGCAAGCTAGCTATAACAAACAGTTCGCGGAGAAATTCGCCAAGGAAAACAAAGATTTAGCGGAATGCACAAAAAGCTAGTCAACAAAGGAAGAGCCTTTAAAGAAAGACAAACATGGTATGTACAGTATTGGTTCCCTCTCCTCTTCGTATTGCTTCGTTGCTGCAATGCTATGTAGGTTATTTGGAAAACCTGATATCAATAAATTTTCATCCGAGTGGCTACCCCTACTGGATGCGGTTACCAACGCCACTATAATGGACTGGGCTCAAATATTGTCTAATAACTTAGCCTCCGCTATTTGGAATTATTGGTCTAAAAGGACTCCCTCTCAGAGGATTTATCCTCCTTTCCTTTTAGCTACTTATGTCATGGATGCTATTTGTTTTGTTTCTAGATTTCCTCTCATGGGTTGGAAATGGACGGTACAGAATCCATTTCCCATTCAAGTCTATCATAAGGAACTGTGGGATTTTAAGTTTACCCCATATTTTTATAGAATTTTCCATGTAGTTATGCTACCCATTCACAAAATGTTATATAATAAATATGCCCCAAGATTTTCTCCTGAGGCTGAAATTGATATTCTCCGTGTCAGAAGATAGTTCGGAGAAGAATTTTTCACTTATATCAGAGTATTCGGAAGCATTGCTTCCCCTCATGTACTTCCCTTGTATGTTCCCGACAATTTAATGGCCCGTGAAATAGCCTACCAAACTTGCGGGGTTGGAGGAATGAGCAAAGAACTAAAAGACAATAAAAAGGCAATTTGGCTGCAATTCCTTGTGGCCTGTGGAGCTTTTGCATTGTTTGATCTAGGTCACGCTTTCAGAGAAGTAGACAACATGCTGAGTCTATGATTGTTTAAGTTCCCAGGGAGACAGTTTGATCCCTTTGATGTAATGAAGAATTTTACTACGACTGTTAAAATAAAGGTGTTCACTAAGGAAGATGATCTCTTCAACGACATCTTCCAGCAGAAGATCACACTCAGAGACATCTTACACATGGCCCAAATCCAGTTTGGCCCTGCAAAATTCCAAGAATTTAAACTCTATAGAGAATGAAGATTGGCAAATCTTCCCTTGGACAAGTTGTGCTTAGAACCAATAAGGGAACCCACTCCCAGCGTTAGTATAAGTGGAAGCTCGGGGCCAAACAAGTCTAAATCTAAGTCTGGAAGAGAATCACCAGAATGGTCTAGACGGTCAGAGAGTGACCACAATAAAAGTGAAGGACAGTCAGGGATACTGCCCAATCTAAAGAAAATCCAGAATAGCAAGTGTTGTTGCCAACACAGGTGGAAGTTCCCGCTCCCCTGATCTAGCCAACAAAGCCATTAAGAACAGAGCTACAGAAAGAGTTGGAAAAATTCAATGAATTGATCAACACCAAGGAGAAAAACAGCGAGACATCAAGGAATCTAGCACAGACAATGACAAAAACGATCATTGAAATAGTTGTCAATGCTCTAGAAACTGAGTACATTCCCTTAGCTCAATCATCTGAAATCATGTTGAATATAGAGGAAATCCCTCCTCTAGATGTGTTTTACAGTCCGCAGCATAAAGAAGTGGTCAAGAGACAGAGAAAGAAACGAAAACTAGACATCGTTCTCTCACCTGAGGCAGAGCAGCTGGATGTCCTTTGGCGAGACCCTACCACTGATCCGACAAAAAACCTGACTAAGTTATCCTAGATCATAGGAGCTTATGCTTCGACTAATATTGATAAAGCATCCGAAGTACAACCATTGCTTAAGGATAAAGAGGATAAAATCATATTTTTGCAGCAACAGTTATCGCAGGCCAACGTTAGCTGGGAAGCAAAAGAAAAATTGGAAAAATTACAACAGGACTTTCAACAGATGCAGCTGGGTTATCAAAGTAGTCTGGCTGAAAAAGAACAACAATTATAGGCCACAATAGAAAAACACAAAGATGACCCCAAAGTCACAGAATTTATCAGAGAAGCCCTTGCCTTGAATGATCAACTCTTCCAACAACAGGAGACACTTTGCCAAAGAATATCACAATGGAACTATCACTACGAGATGAGCGACAAAATCACAAGTCAAGTCATGGATTTCCGACTTGATTATGATTTAATTGATAAGAAAGTTTCAGATTATTTGAATTGGCAGGAATCAGAGGAAGGCAAGAAATCAGGGTTGCTAAAGATCAATGAATCCCACAAAGAAATGTTGTTCAACAAGTGGGATGCACAGATCAAAAAGGCAGAACAGGCAGCGGAAGAAACAACGATAGAAGCAAGCAATGTCATTGACTATGTCAATGAAAATCTGCACAGAGCCAACCTGGTATCGGAAACCACTCCAGGATTTCTCCCGAAATCATAGCAACCACAGACAAGTTGGAGACAGAAAGCTGATGAAAAGGCAGATTCAATCAAAAAGTTAACCAAGTTAAATTGGGATACTTACTGGCAACACTTGGTGAAACCACACAGTCAATGTATGACTTTGAAATGCCTTACAAATTCTGCCGAAAAGATACCGTGAGCGCTTTCTGATTCTATTTTTGCAAGAAAATTAAAATTGGAGGTTGGCCAACCGAAACTCCTCAAGCCAATGTTGAATGCTTGCGATCTAAGAGAACATATGCATAGTTAATTTTTAGATATAGTTTTAGTTTTAATTTGATTTATTTTCGCCTTAGATGACGACGGTCATTTAAACCTCCTTCTATATTTTTGTAATAAACTATTTTTAGTCTTTAGTTAGTAGTATTTAAACCCCTCTCATGCATTTAGAGAGGGGTCGAGAAATTTGTCAAAAACAGTTCTTCAGAACATGCACTTCTGCACCCTCTGAGGAGGTTTTGATGAATGAATGGAACGATATTTATTGATATATGTGTTTAATGTCTGCTATTGAAATGCACTTTTGTACTCTTAGCAGATATTGAATTATGAGAAGATAAATCTATATTGTTGAAGCTCATGAGTAGGACTTATTATCAATGGTACTTTTATCTCTTAATGATGTCTGCTTATGTGTCAAGTAATATGTTATGTTCAGTTGTTTATATATGAAAGCTTGAATGTTTAAGTTATCATTTGGCACTTTTGTACGATGGTAACCATTCTGTTTATGCTGAGTATATTAATAACCTATTATGCGATATGCTTCTCACAATTGTTTCGGCCAATTTCTTATACGAAAAAATTCACTTTAAATGAATTCTTTTCTTGTAGCAATTAAATTATCTTTATTACCGGTTGCTGTTAGAAACTATTTTAGATCGCATAAGTGAAGAGTTAATCCTGGGATAATTTTAGAATTAGATGTTTACATTCATTAGAATAAAATTGCATGTGATAGATTAGATTTAGATTAAAAGCATTTTATTTAGAAACTTTTTAGAAAGGAAAACATCATCCCTTAGCATCATCACAAACAAATTGGGAAACTGGTCCCATTATCCCCAGTCGGACCCACTATCCAAAACGGAAAAGGAGCTGCTTTCAAGGTCCATACTGGGTGGGTATCCCCCTTGTTGTAGACCTGATTTTCAAGGCTTCAACATATTTGGCACTAGAAGGAGGGCCCGAACTGTGAATGGCTAGTAAATCTAAATCTAAAAACCATTCTGAGAGTAAATCACCCTCAACATCTCCCCCGACTTCTCCATCGCACTTCGAGTCTTTAAATCTTAAGCGAGAAGTTGAGAAAACAAAACCCACTGCCACAAACCCAAACATTTCAGATAGATCTACTATCGAACCCCTTGAAGTTGAGTCTTTGATCCATAAACTTCAAGGATTTTCCATATCACTGCAAAAATCTGATTTATCTCAAGGTAGTGTGACTTCACAATACAATCCTTCACATCCTCTTACCAAATTATAGAGTGAAAAATTTGGTATCGAACCAACTGAATTACCTCTGCCTAGAAGGAAAAGAGCAAGGAAGACACCTCAAGGGCCTGATAGTGAGACCCTTTCATCATCAACATCCATTCCATCTTCTCCATTGCAAAGTCAACCATCCACCCCTCCACTTCATATTGTTGTTAAACAGAGTACTGGAACTTTGACATCCTCATCCCTACCACAAGGAACTTCATTCGCGCTTTCCTCTGTTAGTAGTTCAACGATGGGTCAAAACCCATGGAATAATCCAGGGGTAGTCTCAATGCCTACACCCTTGAGTCAATTATTGGCCCATCCTGAGAAATGGCTGCCCAAGTTTAACCATGAAGCAGGCATGCTAGCAGAAGAACACATAAATAACTTTATGTTATCAATAAATTTAAATGGAGTTACAAATGAAGACATCGTTGTTATACTTTTTCCTTATACTTTACAAGCAGTAGCTAGGTCCTGGTATTTTTCATTACCATGAGGATCCATTACTAGTTTGGGACATTTTTCAAGAGCAATACTTGACAAAGTTTGGCGATGATAGGTCTACAACAACATTGATCAATGATCTATCAATTCTTAAGACTGAATCGAGAGAACCTATCAAAGATTTTAACTCTCGTTTCAACAAACTTTTGAATAAAATCCGTACTGCTTCCAAGCCTAGCAAAGAAGTTCGAAGTGAATGGTACATATCTGCTTTACCATCGAACATAGCAATCTTTGTTGATATGGTTGCCAAGACAACATTGGCTGAAAACATGAAGGAAGCAATAGCGGTAGAAAAGCACATCTTAGCTTTAGAAAAGAAAAACGTTGTTGATGAAAGAAAATATAAGAAGGTTATTTTTAGAGATGATCCTAAGAAAAAACAATTAAAGGACCCATTTTATTTAGAAGGATTGCAGAAAGTTTTAAAAACCATGTCTAACGAAATGGTTGACATTAAAAGACAAGTAGCAGAGACTTCTTCTAAGAAACCCTACAAGCCTTATAGAAAAAACCCTACAACTGATCCAAAGCCTCCCAACAATATAAAAAATGCAGAATATGAAAGGGAAAAAGAGGAAGTTTCCAATGAAGAACCTATTGATGAAGATGAGGTTGCAGAACTACAGGGAATGTGGGAATTCATTCTTCCAGACGAAGAGGATCAAGAGGCATCGCCAGTCAGTACCAGAAGTAGAAATCAACCTGACCCTCCACAGCCCAATTCTAAACAGAAGAGCGCAAGCTCGGTTTCCAAGGATAAAGTCGCATGTAAGAAATCATCACCAAAAGTGACTCGGACAAGCCCAATCCAATCCGATTCATCAACTCCAACTAAAACACTGATAGTTTCTTATGAGATGGAGTATAATATCGTTGAAGAAATGAAAAAGACTAGGGCCAACATTACTTTTCATGAACTGAGCAAATTAAAACACCAACATAAATCACTTTTGAAAGAGTTACATGCAGTACCCGTTGCACCTCTTCCTGCCACTATAATCTCGCAAGCTTCTCATGAAATGGGAAGACCTCCAACTAGTATGGCAAATAAAGTTGACCCAAATGATATTGCTTTAATTGGAGGTAGGTCAAAATCTTATACTCCTCCACTCCTCCTTACTTACGAAATTTTCAATAAAAATTTGCATAATTGTTTGGTAGATTCAGGTGCTTCATCTAATATTTTGCCTAAAACAATTTGTGCAAAGTTAAACGTCCAACCTCAAAAATATTCAGTACGCATAGTTCAGCTAGACAGATCACAATTTGAAGTAATTGGTGAACTAAATCAAGTGACCATAAGGCTCTCATCGAATCCAAAGGTATGTCAAGTCATTGATATTTTAGTCGCAGACATTCCTGAATTTTATGGTTTAATTCTTAGCAGGGATTGGTTTGAAAAACTTCATGGATACTTTACGACCGACTGGTCACGTATGTGGCTCCCTTACAATGGTAAACCAAATCAGATAAAGGTTGAGCGAGAAAGACATCAAAAATACATAGTGACGGAACTGAAAGGAGAAAATGAACCTATATCATACAAAAATAACATAATTGGCAACTATTCTGTTGAATCTTTCTTAGGAAATTTTAATGCTCATACTTCGTCTTATTTAGAACATTTTGTTTTGTCTCAAGTAGAAAACTTTTCTCAAACATACAGTTCTAAATGCGTTAATTTTGTAGATAGTCCTGTAAATAACTCTTTGTTTTGGAAATTATTTTTTGACGGTTCTAAGTCTAATGATGGAGCAGGAGCAGGATGTGTATTAGTTAGTCCAGAAAGGAATAAAACCATGCTAACATGTAGACTCGAGTTTGATTGCACAAACAACACTGCAGAATACAAAGCTTTAGTGCAAGGGTTGTACAAAGCAATTAGACTAGACATCAAGTATCTACAAATCTTTGGAGATTCTAAGATTGTTATTAAACATGTACGAAATACTATACATTGTCTATCGAGTCATTTAAAGCATTATCAATCTTTAGTACAAGACCTGACTGAACATTTTATAGCATTCAATATTTCATCCATTCCCAAACTCCAAAATGCTAGTGCTGACCTCCTGGCTAATGTAGCTTCCAAGCTCATTCCCTTAGAAGACTATAGCCTAGATAGATTCTCAATCGAATTGATCTTTAGGCCCTCCATCCCTGATAATGTTACCAACTGAAGAACTTTTAATGATGATCCTGATATTGTAAGTTTCATGAGATCAGAAGGATCTTACACTAATTAGATAATTGATGAGGACCAACATGACAAACAGTTACAACAAGAGAGCACCAATAATGCCATACCAAAATCTGTAGTCATGTTGGAATACCTATACGATTTAAAGGACAGATTCAAAAGATCTACCAATTCAAAACTTCAGAGTTCAACTCTAAACTATGAATTAGTAAATCTAGGAATGGATACTAAGCCACAGAATATCAATTTAGGTCTTGGTCTAGCCCCAGAAGAAAAATTAGCCTTTGTTCGACTCCTGAAACAGTATAAAAATGTCTTTGCCTAGAATTACGATGACCTTAAGACTTATGACACTTTAATCATTCAGCATTCTATCCCGATGATAGCTGATGAAAAACCAGTCCAACAAAAGTTGAGGAAGATCCATCCTAATCTAGAAAGTCAGAGTAAGTTTGAACTCAATAAATTATTGAAAGCCAAAATTATTTTTCCCGTTCGACATTCTAGATGGGTTTCCAATTTGGTTCCAGTCAGAAAGAAAAACAGAGATATTTGACTTTGTATTGACTTTCTGTTGAAAACGCAACAAGATGATGGAGCTTAGTGAAAAGAAGTCGCCTTCACTAAGTGGGCCCACAGGCTATTTTTGGCGCAAAGTCTATTTTTAGACATATGGATCATGGTCTATGAGTTGCAGGATGCTATTTATGGATGATTGTTCATGTTGGTAAAAAATAGATGGACCTCTATTTTTAGACATATGGGCAGAGTCTATTTTTAGACTGCCAGTCAAAAAATAGAACAATCGAATATTATTAGCTCTTAATAATATTTGGACTATAAACATTATCTTATCCTCTTGCAGCACTTCAGTTCGAGCTACGGATGTGGCGCATGCAACTGCCAGAAGGAAATACGCTTTTCCTATGGGTTAGTTGAGCTATTGCATGATGGACTTCAGTTAGAACTCAAGTGATTGAATTTGGTGGAGTTGATTGAGGAGTTGATGGAGTTGTGTTCAGTTTGACTTAGTTGAACTAGTTGTATTTAGTGTAACTGCCAAATACACTAGTGATGAGTGATGTGAATTAATTATGAATTAATTCACTAATTATTAACTCATAAATCAACTAAAGAATACATCAGTTAACTCAGTGCATGGACAGTTCAGTGGAGACAAGTGTTAGAGGTGGGTGAAAGGGTGAGACTACTATCAGTTGTGGCTATAGTTGTGCATGAGATTTGCACAATCATTGATTGAGATTGCCAATGAGGATTTTGCAGTACAAGCCAAGGGAATTCGAACTTGGATCTGATCTATTCTCAACTTGGATTGCACAGTAGAGGCAGGCAAACAGTGGAGGAGATTTGAACCCGTGACTTGTTCAGATCTGAGCTAGTTTGTGTGTAGCATGTGAAGATAGTACTGAGTACTTGTGAGGAGTATTGTACTATGTATTGTTACATGTTATCTATCATTATAATATATAGATAGTTGGGGGTTTTCAGATGTATGCTTTCCCCATTACATACTGTGTTGATATGTGTGATTGATGTTTCAATGTGCACATGCGATTTTTTTTTTAATTCCGCATATTGATGATCAATGGTAGAGGAGGTTATGTATTATGCATGCATTCCGAAAATAGTGTATAATCAGGATAATATCTGTGAATAAGTGTTATATTATTCAAATTTCTACATGGTATCAGAGCGAAGTTGATCATTAGATCTATTATTCATTAAATGATTACATTTTATTTCTTCAGGCAGAGTCTGTAATTGGGCCAGGTAGCCTCTGGATCCATCCTTCTTTTGGAAGGTGAGATATCTGGTAAATGCCCATACAGTCAATCTCTGTACAATAAATACTTTTTTCTCATGAATTTTAGATCAGAAGCGGTTGAGTTTTGAGCTGGTGGAATTCGAATTTGTAGCAGTGTTTTCTTGGTGTCAAAGTTGAAATGTCTTTCAACGGATTGCGATTGGAGTATTCCCTTGAAGGCAGCTCGAATTATATTGCATGGAAAGACAATATGGAGGCGGTGTTATATGAAAATGGGTTGAAGGAGTTCATAGATGCTGAGGTCCCAAAGCCTACTGATGCTGCTCAAGTTGAGACTTGGCAAAAGAAGATATAAAAGTGTCGAAGGATTCTGTTGGAGGGCGTGAAGGATCACATTGTATCCAGCCTGCATGGAAAGGCTTCTCCATACTTGATGTGGAAAGCGTTGACAGATTTATTCCAAAGCAAGAGCGACCAGAGGAAGTTGGCGCTTAAGGATAAACTCAGAAACATTAAGTGTGAGAAAGGAGACAGTATGCCCAAGTATCTCACGAGGTTCACCCAATGTCGGGATGAGCTGGGAAGTGTGGGGGTGACTGTCGATGATGAGGACTTGGTGAGCTTGGCTCTCCTTGGTCTTCTTAAGAGTTGGCATTCCTATCAGGACTCTATCAATGGTCGGGAGAAATTTCCAGGATGGGAGAGACTTTGGTCTGATCTTGTGCAAGAGGAGATCAGGCGGAATACCAGGGATAGATCTTCATCAAAGGCATCTGATGAAGAAAATTGTGCTTTGGCTGCCAAAGAAAAGAAGGGGAAGAACAAGAAAGCTTCTCATTCCGGTGCGAAAGGCAAGAAGCAGGACATGTCCAAGGTGAAGTGCTTTCACTATCACCAACACGGACATTATGCCACAAATTGTCCGCAGAAGAAGAAAAATAAACAAGCTGCTGGATCTGCAGTGGGAGAGGCCTTAGCCTCGCAGTTTGAGCTGGATTTTTCACTGATCACATGCTTGGTATCAAGTGTGATGTGATCAGTATGGTTCTTGGAAAGTGGTGTGTCTTTTCACATGATAGGAGATCGAGATTTGTTTTCTGATCTGGATGAGAAAGATCTTGGAGTGCACATCGAGATGGGTGATGATAGTAGATACAGTGCCACCGATATCGGTACCATTTCCTTTGAGAGGGAGTCTGGTAAACCCTTCGTATTGAAGGAAGTGATGCATGTTCCAGGATTGAAGAAGAATCTTATCTCTGTGGTGATGTTAGAAGACAAGGGATATGATGTTGTCTTGAGCGAGGGAAAGGCTTTCCTGCGCAGTAAGACAACTGGAGAAACTCGGAAGATAGGGGTTCAAGTCAAGAACCTTTATCAATTGCATGTAGATGGCTGCGCAGCAATGGCATGCAAGGTAGAAGGATTGGTGAGCGGGATGATGGCGAGCTGTGGCACTGAAGATTGGGCCACCTTCACCATGGAGCCTTGAATATACTGTAGCAGATTTCTACTGGGCTTCCTAAAGGCACTCTTGCGCAGTCAGATCAGTGCAAGGGGTGTACTTTGTGAAAATTTGTGAAAGCCACCTTTCATGAGAGGGATAGTCGCGCCACGACGATCCTTGAGAGAATTCACATAGATGTGTGTGGACCTTTCTCAGTAGCTTCGAAAGCAAAGCACAAGTACTATGTGATCTTTAATGATGATTTCTCTCGAAAGTGCTGGATCTTCTTCATGCAGAAGAAGAACGAGACATACTCAAAGTTCTGTGAGCTCAAAGCACTGGTCGAGAAGGAATCAGGGAAGAAGGTGAAGGCTCTTAGGAGCGACAATGGTGGTGAATTCATCTCTGGCGAGTTCAAGGACTTCTACAGCGCAGAAGGGATTCGAAGAGAGCTCATAGCTCCCCATAACCCACAACAGAACGGGGTTGTTGAGTGGAAGAATAGAATGATTGTGGGTGCTGCACGGGCGATGTTGCATGATCAAGGCCTACCCCTTCACTTGTGGGCGGAGGCATGCAATACTACAGTATGTGTGCAGAACTGTTGTCCTCACAAGATACTTGGCATGAGTACACCCGAGGAGGCTTATTCTAGTAAGAGGCCTGATATTTCCCATTTGAGGATTTTTGCTTCTCCTGTTTACATGCATGTGATGAAGGATGCCAGGAAAAAGCTAGAGCCGACTGCAGAGGTTGGGATATTTGTGGGGTACACTGATACGCCCCACAACTATCGTGTGTATTTTCTAGATAGTCGCAAGACTGTTGTGCGACGAGATATCAAATTTCAGGAGGAGAAAGCCATGAAGTGTTCGCTTGAGAGGGAGCCACACTTGCATGCAGATCAGGAGCTATTAGTTCCTAAGGATGAGCTTCAGGATGTGGATCAACCACATTATGAAGTTCATGGAGTGGAAGAGACCACTCATGCAGCGCCAACCATCAGAGGGCGAAAGCGCACTACAGAAGCTGAGTGACTGGCTCAAGATGCAGAGAAGGTTGTAGGACCACCTACAACACAACACAGACAGAGACAATCACCTGATCGGTACACTGGATACATGGCTCTTGTGAGCAAATGTGTCGTGACTGAGCCATCCTATTTCGAGGAAGCTGTGGAGGATCCCGCATGGGTAGATGCCATGGTGGAAGAGTATGATTCGATTGTCAGAAACAGTGCATGGGAGATTGTCCCAAGACCGGAGGGGAAATCAGGTGGGTTCGAGATGGATCTACAAAGTGAAGCAGGTAGCTGACGGGAGTGTGGAGAAGTACAAGGCAAGATTTTTTGCTTGAGGCTTCTCACAGATAGAGGGGATCGATTATGAGGAGACATTTGCACCTGTTTAAAGGTATTCTTCCATACGGACGATTCTTGCTCTCTCAGTGCAGATGGGGTGGCACATCCATCAGATGGATGTGAAGACTACGTTCCTTAATGTAGTCATTGAGGAGGAGGTGTACATAGAGCAGCCCGAAGGTTTCGAGATCTTCAACAGCAAGTCGCATGTTTGCAGGCTCAAGAGAGTGTTGTATGGGTTGAAACAAGCACCTCATCCTTGGTACACATAGATAGACAGTTATTTCATCGGACTTGGATTCTCCAAGAGTGAGGCGGATCCTAACCTATACCAGATTGTGGTGGAGGGTAAGTTGCTGATCATTGTACTTTATGTAGCTGATTTGATTTTGACGGGAGATGAGCAGTTGATACTTTCATGCAAGGAGGATCTTGCTAGAGAGTTTGAGATGAAGGACTTGGGCCTCCTTCATTATTTCCTGGGATTGGAAATTTGGCAGCGCAGTGATGGACTATTTGTTTCTCAGGGTAAGTATGCCCAGGAGATACTGGAGAAGTTCAACATGCATGGTTGCAAGCATGTATTGCGTTATCTCAGAGGCACATTGGGATATGGATTGTGGTACAAACAGGAGGATGAGGTGAAGCTATGTGGCTTCACGGATGCAGATTGGGCAGGGAGCCCAACGGACAGAAAGAGCACATCTAGATGGATCTTTAGTATCGGGTCGATAGCAGTTTCTTGGTACAGCAGGAAGCAGAGATCTGTGGCACTGATTTCAGCAGAGGTCGAGTATATGGCAGCAAGTTTGGCTGCATGCGAGGCTATATGGATGAGGAAGATCCTAGTCGGGTTGTTCGGGTCACACTTGGAGCCTACTGTGGTTTATTGTGCTAACCAGAGTTGCATTAAACTCTTGGCTAATCCAGTATTTCATGATATATCCAAGCACATCGACATCAGGTACCATCATATCAGAGATTGTGTGCAACGGAGAATCATGTTACTTTCATACATTCCCACGGAGGATCAGGATGTTGATATCTTGACGAAGGCACTCACCACGAGAAAATTCAAATACCACAGAGGCAGGATAGGGGTTGCAAATAATCCATATATTGTTGAGAGGGAGTGTTGAAAATGCAACAATATTATGGAGCTTAGTGAAAAGAAGTCGCCCTCACTAAGTGGGCCCGCAGGATATTTTTGGCGCAAAGTCTATTTTTAGACGTATGGATCATGGTCTATGAGTTGCAGGATGCTATTTATGGATGATTGGTCGTGTTGGTAAAAAATAGATGGACCTCTATTTTTAGACTGTCAGTCAAAAAATAGAATAGTCGAATATTATTAGCTCTTAATAATATTTGGACTATAAACATTATCTTATCCTCTTGCAGCACTTCAGTTCGAGCTACGGATGTGGCACATGCAACTGCCAGAAGGAAATACGCTTTTCCTATGGGTTAGTTGAACTATTGCATGATGGAATTCAGTTAGAACTCAAGTGATTGAGTTTGGTGGAGTTGATTGAGGAGTTGATGGAGTTGTGTTCAGTTTGACTTAGTTGAACTAGTTGTATTTAGTCTAACTGCCAAACACACTAGTGATGAGTGATGTGAATTAATTATTAATTAATTCACTAATTATTAACTCATAAATCAACTAAAGAATACATCAGTTAACTCAGTGCATGGACAGTTCAGTGGAGACAAGTGTTAGAGGTGGGTGAAAGGGTGAGACTACTATCAGTTGTGACTATAGATGTGCATGAGATTTGCACAATCATTGATTGAGATTGCCAATGAGGATTTTGCAGTACAAGCCAAGGGAATTCGGACTTGGATCTGATCTATTCTCAACTTGGATTGCATAGTAGAGGGAGGCAAACAGTGGAGGAGATTTGAACCCGTGACTTGTTCAGATCTGAGCTAGTTTGTGTGTAGCATGTGAAGATAGTACTGAGTACTTGTGAGGAGTATTGTACTATGTATTGTTACATGTTCTCTATCATTATAATATACAAATAGTTGGGGGTTTTCAGCTGTATGCTTTCCCCATTGCATATTGTGTTGATATGTGTGGTTGATGTTTCAATGTGCGCATGCGATTGTTTTTTTAATTCTGCAAATTGATGATCAATGGTAGAGGAGGTTATGTATTATGCATGCATTCCACAAATAGTGTATAATCAGGATAATCTCTGTGAATAAGTGTTATATTATTCAAATTTCTACACTTTCGAAATCTTAACAAAGCCTGCCAAAAGGATAATTTTCCCCTGCCTCCTATGGAACAAATATTGCAAGCAGTTGTGGGATAAGAATTGATGTCCTTTTCGGATGGTTTCTCCGGCTACAACCAAGTTTTGGTCCATCCGGATGATCAGCTAAAAACCACATTCAAAACCAAATGTGGTACTTATGCATATCAAAAGATTCCTTTTGGGTTGATTAACGCTGGCACTACATTTCAAAGGGCCATGGATATTGCATTTAAGGGATTAGTAAACAAATCAGTGGTGATTTACTTGGATGACATAACGGTATATTCTAAAAAACGTAGTAATCACCTCAGGGACTAAAGCAGATCTTCCAACGTTTTCAAAGGTATGGGATTTCACTTAATCCAAAAAAGTCATTTTTGCATTAAGTGAAGGAAAACTTCTTGGATTTATAGTATCTAAATTTGGAATCCATATTGATCCAGATAGGATTAGGGAAATTTCCGAAATATCCTTACTACATAATAAGAAAGAAATGCAATCCTTCCTTGGCAAAATTAATTTTGTGAAAATATTTGTCCCAAACTTCTCAAGAATTGTGCCACCATTACAAGCAATGATCAAGAAAAATTCATTCTTCAAATGGGGTCAGGCAGAATATGCAGCGTTTAATCTGATTAAGCAAGCGATTGTTAATGCCCCATCCCTAGCACCTCCAAATTTTTCTGATCCTTTCATTTTGTATACATTCACCTCTGAGAAGTCATATGCTGCAATACTCACTCAAGCCAATCAAGACAAAGAGGAAGCCCTAGTTGCCTTCTTTAGTTTGAATTTGCAAGAGGTTGAATTAAATTATTTTGATGTTGAGAAACAAGCTTATGTTGTTTTCAAAGCAATCAAACACTTTAGACCCTTTCTTCTTAAGACCCATATAAAGATAATAGTGTCGTTTCCAACGGTAAGAAATCTCTTGGTATAGAAAGATGTGGGTGAAAAGAGAGCAAATTGGGTCACTGCCCTACAAGAATACGACGCTGAGATTAAGCTAGTGAATATTGTAAAAGGTCAAGGCTTTTGTAGAATATTGGTTGGAGCATCAACTTATATCAGAAATACCATCTCCCAATCAAGAGGTACAAATGTATGAGGTAAGTGTAAACGATATTGAATCAAGATATGCTGATATCATGTTTTATTTAAAAAATGGATATGCTCCTTCAAATTTGAATCATACAAAGAAAAGAGCCCTAAGATTGGAAGCCAAGCAATATCAACTTATAAACGATGTACTTTTTAGGATGAATTATGATTTTGTTCTTTTTCGATGTTTTGAGAAATATGAAACTGAAAAAGTGTTGCAGGAACTCCATGATGGACTAGCAGGTAGAAATTATGCAGGAGATGCAACAACACATAAAATTTTACGCGTAGGATACTATTGGCCTACACTATTTAAAGATACACATAACTATGTAAGGAAATGTCAAGTTTATCAAATTGCTGCTGGAAGACAGAGGAATCATCATTGCCATTGCAACTAGTCAATATCGACCAACCATTTGAGCAATGGGGATTGGATATAATAGGTGAGATCATTCCTCACTCTTCTAAACAACATAGGTACATCCTTACAGCTACGGATTATTTTACTAAATGGGTAGAAGCAGTTCCTCTCAAGACTGCTAATGCTGAATATATCATCGATTTCATCAGTTCATAATTACTAGTTTTGGCTTACCTTCAGCTTTAATGTTTGATAATGCATCATATTTTTCTGGCAATGCTATGACTGAATTTGCACTTAAAATAGGTTTTAAAATTAAGTATTCTACCAATTATTACCCACAAGGGAATGGGTTGGTTGAATCAACAAATAAAAGCCTAATCAAAATCATTAAGCGAACTATTGATCAGAATCATAAAAATTGGCACAAATATTTGATGTATGCTCTGTGGGTAGACCAAATAACTCAAAAAGCTTCCATTGGCACTTCTCCCTTTAATTTAGTTTATGGGAAAGAAGTAGTTCTCCCAACTCATCTAGCAATTCCTTCTTTAGCCTTAGTACATTTTATTGAAGAAACACCATCTTCATCTTTACCACTAAGACAAATGTAGATCCTTAAGCTAGAAGAGCAACGAGAACAGGCTAAAATTACACATGCTCATCATCAAGCATTAGTAAAGGCCTCTTTCCATTCAAACATGGTATCTAAGAAGGATTTTCAAATTGGAGATTTAGTATTGAAATGGGATAAGGCTCACGAAGAAAAAGGCAAACATTCTAAATTCCAACGGATGTGGCTTGGACCATTCCAAATTGTTGAAATCATAGGTCCATCAACTTTCATGTTGCAAGATTTAGTAGGGAAAAGAGAATATTTACCTGTTGATGGGCAGATCCTTAAAAAATACTTTCCATAGAAGATGACCTCTTCTATTTTTGTAAATTATTGCTTATAAATTTATTTTGATAATAAACATGTTGTAAATGGTTACCTTTGGATTTCACGGAAAAATATTAGTGTTTATTTTAAATTTTGTTTTTCGCTTGTATAAATAGAATTTATTTGGAAAATTAACCATTATTATTGAAAGATATAGCCAAGTGATACAAGCCTAAAAATTTTACTAGTTTCAGCCCTATGAATTTCGATTAAAAACAACCTTTAGTGGGAATTTGTCTTATATAGGTCATGAAAAGCATCAATAACAAAATGAAGGTTCTCTGTGGAAAAGATATCTTCAAAAATCTCTATAATTGTCGTCCAGAGCTATTCTTAAGGATCTAATGACTTCCTCCTCACTTAGGGAATTGCAAGTTTCAAAGAGTAATCCACCTATGCACTATAAACTTAAAGAATAAGAGGTCTCATCAAGAGCCGACTTATCATGATCATAAAGATTATAACTAGTTGACATTGCCAGCTGCATACCAAAACAGGGCAATGACTCAAGATTGTTGCAATCAAAAGACAAGGGGTCTCATCACCAGCCAGCTTGTTCAGTAAAGTTATAAATCAAGTGAATGGCATTGTCAAAATTTGGCCACCAAACCAAGACATTGTTCTTTAAGAATTAAGAGAAAATAAAAGCAATAAGTGTGAATGTGGATTTATCTTTGAAAATTGTATACTTCTCAAAGTAGGATACAGGATCATTGCTAGGTAACAGGTAACCCTGTCGAGGCTATAAACGCCTACTGGCAGCAGAGGCTCTACATACGACAAATGAGCATACTTAAAACTGATCTATAGAGATGTCTTTGTTTTTATCTTTATCAACCAAATAGTGACTGATGTAAATGCAATGACTAGCTTGAGGAAGAAAATAATCAGAATTAGCACGAGAGGAACAAGCTATTGTTAATGGCTAAGAGCATGATGCACTTTATATTTCTATAATAAAGTTTGATTTTCCAGAAAACTTTTCTGTTTTGGAAGTTTTAGAAAATTCAAAAGATAATCAGAGATAATTGGTTCTTCCTAGTGAATCGCTAATTGTTGTGGCCATCAACAACCTCCCTTTTTATTTAGTATTAGTAATAACACTAAATAAATGGGGACCCTTCTAAAAACTAAAAAAACTAACACTTATAATTCCCTTTGAATAAAACACACTATCATAAACTTAGGAAAAACATCCGCAAATGCAAAATCTTAAGTATTATGATAAGTCTCAAATAAAATCATTCTCTTAATAATGAACATCGCATCGTAAAAGGGTAAAGGAGGACCTCATATAAAGAAACTTTTAGAATTGTGAAAACACGATGATGCGAGATCACACACCATACAAACTCATCACATCTCGCAGATTTCATATATCGCAGCACAACCTAAGATAAAACATCCTGATCTTGCGATGTGCGATAAAGTATCTTGCAAATCACATCTCGCAGTCGCATAATGAAACAAATGATTGTTAACGAAAAAGATTAGCGATATCGCAATCTGCGATATTGTGCAAGCAAATTGCAAAATAGCTTTATCACAGATCAAAAGGGCTCATCGTTCAATGAAAATTTTCTCGTAATCTGATACCAAGTTATGGGCATTAATGTCAACTTAGTGCTTTATTGATGGTTATTTATGAGAAAGGATTTAGATCTGAGCGAAAAGTTATTTCATGTAGGGTGATATGTTTGATATGATTTTGAAATTAAGAGCTTTCCTGTCACCTTATTACTTACCATCATTCGTTATCTTTCTCATTATGTCTTAGTTCTCTATTTGTGAACTTACAGGAGCGGTACACAGAACAATATACATAGCAGTGTGCATAACATAATGGGAAAGAAGGGAAAAGATCTGGTTATTGAGAAAACATAGATGGCGCCCTTATTCACAGACACCACCTGTACTAGAGAAGCATACACATCTACTTGGGAAGGCATGTATAGTTTGCTAGAGGAAGAAAACCTGAGAGTCATGGAAGTTACAGTTACGGTAGATGCACGTGGGTCATCCAAATCATCACTCACAAAGCTTGTGTGCTCATTCCTGCACCGTATAGCAGTAAGGCCTAAAATACTTCCCTATACAGATATGGTCAAATGGGTGATAGATGATGCTGATATAACAGATTGGCAATTCAAGTCGCGGAACCAGGAGGTTATTGGGTCATTCACCCCACAAAATTTAAGACGCATGTATCATTTACCAGAGCTGCAGGCTAGCTATAACAAACAGTTCGTGGAGAAATTCGCCAAGGAAAATGAAGATTTGGTTGAATGCACCAAAAGTTGATCTAAGCAAAGGAAGAGCCTTTAAAGAAAGACAAACATGGTATGTACAGTACTGGTTCCCTCTCCTCTCCGTATTGTTTCATTGCTGCAATGCTATGTAGGTTATTTGGAAAACCTGATATCCAAGTGGCTACCCCTACTAGATGTGGCTACCAACGCCACTATTATGGAATGGGGTCAAATATTGTCTGATAACTTAGCCTCTACTATTTGGAATTATCGGTCTAAAAGGACTCACTCTCAGAGGATTTATCCTCCTTTATTTTTAGCTGCTTATGTCATGGATGCTATCTATTTTGTTTCTAGATTTCTTCTCATGGGTTGGAAATGGACAATACAGAATCCCTTGCCCATTCAAATCTACCATAAGGAACTGTGGGATTCTAAGTTTACCCCATATTTTTATAGAATCTGCCATGGAGTTATGCTACCCATTCACAAAATCTTGTATAATAAAGATGCCCCAAGATTTTCTCCTGAGGCCGAAATTGATATTCTCCTTGTCGGAAGATGGTTCGCAGAAGAATTTTTCACTTATATCAGAGTATTCAGAAGCATTTCTTCCCCTCATGTACTTCCGTTGTATGTTCCTAACAAGTTAATGGCCTGTGAAATATCCTACCAAACCTGCAGGGTTGTAGGAATGAGCAAAGAACTAAAAGACAATAAAAAGACAATTTGGCTGCAATTCACTGTGGCCTGTGGGGCTTTTGCATTGTTTGATCTAGGTCACGCTTTTAGAGAAGTAGAAAACATGTTGAGTCTACGATTGTTTAAGTTCCCAGGGAGACAGTTTGATCCCTTTGATGTAATAAAGAATTTTACTACGACTGTTAAAATAAAGGTGTTCACTAAGGAAGATGATCTCTTCAACAACATCTTCTAGCAGAAGAGCACACTCAGAGACATCTTACACCTGGCCCAAATCCAGTTTGGCCCAGTAGAATTCCAAGAATTTAAACTCTATAGAGAACGAAGATTGGAAAATCTTCCCTTGGACAAGTTGCGCTTAGAACCAATAAGGGAACCCACTCCCAGCGTCAGTATAAGTGGAAGCTCAGGGCCAGACAAGTCTAAATCTAAGTCTGGAAGAGAATCACTAGAACGGTCTAGACGGTCAGAGAGCGACCACAATAAAAGTGAAGGATCAGTCAGGGATACTACCCAATCTAAAGAAAATCTAGAACAATAAGTTGTGTCGCCAACACAGGTGGAAGTTCCCGCTTCCCTCATCCAGCCAACAAAGCCATTAAGAACAGAGCTAGAGAAAGAGTGGGAAATATTTGATGAATTGATCAACACCAAGGAGCAAAACATCGAGACACCAAGGAATCCAGCATGGACAATGATAGAAATGGTCATTGAAACAATTGACAATGCTCCAGAAACTGAGCACATTCCCTTAGCTCCATCATCTGAAATCATGCTGAAGATAGAGGAAATCCCTCCTATAGATGTGTTTTATAGTCCGCAGTACAAAGCAGTGGTCAAGAGACAGAGAAAGAAACGAAAACTAGATATCGTGCTCTCACCTGAGGCGGAGTGGTTGGATGTCCTTTGGCGAGACCCTACCACTAATCCAACAGAAAACCTGACTAAGTTATCCCAGATCGCAAGATCTTATGCTTTTGCTACTATTGATAAAGCATCCAAAGTATAACTATTGATTAAGGATAAAGAGGATAAAATCCTATTCTTACAGCAACATTTACAGCAGGCCAGCACTAGCCGGGAAGCAGAAGAAAAATTGGAAAAATTACAACAGGACTTTCAATAGATGCAACTGGGTTATCAAAGTAGTCGGTCGAAAAAGAGCAACAATTACAGGCCACAATAGAAAAGCATAAAGATGACCCCAAAGTCACATAATTTATCACAAAATCCCTCACCTTGAATGATCAACTCTTGCAACAGTAGGAGACACTTTTCCAAAGAATATCACAATGGAACTCTCACTGTGAGATGAGCGACAAAATCACAAGTCAAGTCATGGATTTGCGACTTGATTATGACTTAATTAATAAGAAAATTTCAGATTATTTGAATTGGCAGGAATCAGAGGAAGGCAAGAAAGCAGGGTTGCTCAATATCAATGAATCCCACAAAGAAATGTTGTTCAACAAGTGGGATGCACAGATAAAAAAGGCAGCGGAAGAAGCAGCGACAACAACAAGCAATGTCATTGATTGTGTCAATGAAAATCTGCACAGAGCCAACCTGATATCGGAAACCACTCTAGGATTTCTCCTGAAAGCACAACAACTGCAGACAAGTTGGAGACAGAAAGCTGATGAAAAGGCAAAGTCAATCAAAAAGTTAACCAAGTTAAATTGGGATACTTATTGGCAACACTTGGTGAAACCACACAGTCAGTGTATGACCCTGAAATGCCTTACAAATTCCACCGAAAGGATAGCGCCAATGCTTGTTGATTCTGTTTTTGCAGGAAAATTAAAATCGGAGGTCGAACAATCGACACTCCTCAATCCTATGTTGAATTATTGTGATCTAAGAGAACATATGCATAGTTATATTCAGATACAGTTTTAGTTTTATTTTTATTTATTTTTGCCTTAGATTAGGACGATCATTTAAACCTCCTCGTATATTTTGGTAATAAACTATTTTTAGTCTTTAGTTAGTAGTATTTAAACCCCTCTCATGCATTTAGAGAGGGGTCCAAAAATTTGTCAAAAACAGTTCTTCATAACATGCACTTATGCACCCTCTGAGGAGGTTTTGATGAATGAATGGAACGAGATTTATTGATATTTGTGTTTAATGTCTGCTACTGAAATGCACTTCTGTACTCTTAGTAGATATTGAATTATGAGAAGATAAATCTATATTGATGAAGCTCATGAGTAGGACTTATTATCAATGGTACTTTTATCTCTTAATGATTTCTGCTTATGAGTTAAGTAATATGTTATGTTTTGTTTATGTATGAAAGCTTGAATGTTTAAGTTATCATTTGACACTTTTTTACGGTGGTAACCATTCTATTTATGCTGAGTATATTAATAACTTATTATGCGATATGCTTCTCACAATTGTTTTAGCTAATTTCTTATATGAAACAATTCACTGTTAATGAATACTTTTCTCGTAGCAATTGAATGATCTTTATTACCGGTTGATGTTAAAAACTATTTTAGATCACATAAGTGAAGAGTTAATCCCCGGATAGTTTTAGAATTAGACGTTTACATTCATTAGAATAAAATTGCATGTGATAGATTAGATTTAGATTAAAATCTTTATTAGAAACTTTTTAGAAAGGAAAACATCATCCCTTAGCATCATCAAAAACAAATTGGGAAACTGGTCCCATTATCCTCAGTCAGACCCACTATCCCAAACGGAAAAGGAGTTGCTTTCAAGGTCCAGACTGGGTGGGTATCCCCCTTATTGTAGACCCAATTTTTGGGGCTTCAACACATCCTTAAGAGTTGCTCGAAACAATTTCAACTTTTGAGTGTCAAGCAAGTAATCATAAGATCTACACAAAACTTCAAACTCAAAGAGAAATGTTTCAAGATCCTCAATTCCTGACCCATGAAAATTTGGAAGGATGGAGGGTGAGATATTTTTCATTGTAGTTGTTGTCTCTTCCTTGAGGATAGGAAATCAAAAGGGTTCTGGATCTCCTCTACCTCTTCCTCAACCTCTTCCTCCTCCAATCCTAGGTTGTTCACCATTAACATTACATACCTCTCCTTCCCCTTCTTCAACCATTGTAGATTCTTCAAAACTAATATAGGGTTCCAAAATTGGGTTTTCTAATTCTTCTTCTAGCTCTTCTAGTTCTGGTTCTTCTATTAATGGCAAGTTAAAATACGTTTCTTCCTCTTCTTCTTCTCTAGGGATCTCTAGTTCTTGTCCTAGAAGTCTTTACTGCTTCTTCTTCTTCTTCTTCTTCTATTACTGCTTCAGTTTATTAGGTTAGTGAGTCTTTAGGTTGGATTTCAGATCTGAGTACCTTAGGAAGTTTATGTTTGCCTACAAATGATGGAATATGAGTTTGAGTGGGTGGTGAGGTACTACGAGATTGTGGTGGAGTGATTAATGATGTTGGAATTAAACTTTTACCTCTACCTACAAATATACCTCTAGAATCTCTTTTGCTATGCATATCATGATTAGCTATTATCAAAGAAAATCATGAGGCGTATATCTCATTCTCACTCACTTTTTACTAATTTACAAGGGTTGAGTTTATCTTTGACCGCATCACCAAGACCCGCTTCCATCGATCTGGTTCATGAGAATAAGATGAAATCATTGACTGCATCAATTGCCATCTATACATATATTTTGCTTCTCTGCTGGCACCTTGGAACCTATCAAACCATGGACTTGGCTACAGAATCATTGCAATTCGGTAGTTTAAGCAAACATTAGACTAAATAAATAACATTATCAATTTATGAAATACAAGACAATTGTAAACCTGCCATATCATAATCATGTATTTTGATGCCCACTATGTGATTATGGAGGTCAAAAAGAAATAAAGAGAGTGAAAAAGGGTGTCAAAAAGAAGAAATTGTGAGGCTCAACATATGCCTTGCACCATTTTTCGTTTTTTCTACTCGAAAAAGAATTTGCGCCTACTAAGGAACCAACCCACAATATCTGCATCATAGAGAGAAAATATTTCCTACCACTAGGAAAGGTCGATTGGTTCAAAAAACCCATCCCAACAGTCGATGCATTTGACGAAGGGAAAATCTCAAATATTTCACCTACCATCAAGGTAAGTATTTCAAACAAACTTGGAAAAGTCGAAGAGATCTCCCTAGGGGCAACATGCTCTCGAGAGGAAATAACCTCATACACATCCTTGTTCCAAGAATAGAGGGATATTTTTACATGGGCTTACTCTGAGATGGTAGGAATCAATGGGGACATTATGGAACACCATATTGAAATGTTGCCTCACGCCCATCTCGTCAGACAAAAGCAACGACAGTTACATCCCTCTAAGGAAAAAGTAATCAAACAAGAAATTGATAAACTCCACAAAGCTAGGTTCATATATCTTATCCCTTACACGTCTTGGGTTTTTGACCCTATATTGATCATGAAAAAATAGGGCACAATCAACGTTTGTACTGATTTTCGAGATCTGAACAAATATTGTCTGAAAGGAAATTACCCTATAGCATTCATCGACCAAGTCATTGACGCTTGTTCCAATCACGAGGCCCTATCCTTCATGGACGAGTTCTTTGGGTATTACCATATCCAGATTCACCACATGGATCAGTACAAAATAGCATTCACAACCCCTTTGGGTGCATTCACATACCGAGTTATGAATTTTGGTCTTAAAAACGCTGGTGCTACCTTCCAGTGGGCCATGAATTACATCTTACATGATTTGGCTCATCTTATCCTTGCCTATTTGGACAACCTTACAATACGATGCAAGAAGCGTGCTAACCATTTGGAGATCTTCATGTGGTGTTTCAGAGATGTTGATAATATAACCTACACTTGAACCCTCTCAAGTGTGTATTTTGTATCAATGCATGAATACTATTGGGATTTATAGTTTCCCAACAATGTATCATAGTTGACCCTCTCAAAGTACAAGCCATTAAGGAAGTACCACCTCCAAAAACATTGAAACAATTACAAAGTTTGCAGGGTAAGGAAAATTTCTTATGATTCTTTGTCCCCGATTATGCTACTTGTGCGCAAGGCTTTCTACACCTCCTTCATCGGGATATTCCCTTCCATTGGGATGATCAAGCTCAAAAATCATTTGAAGCTTTAAAATATGCATTATCTCAAGCTCCTTTGATTAGCCCACCTGACCACAATAAAGACTATACCCTATATCTATCAGCATCAGATGTAGCCATCACTGGGGTATTAGTCCAAGACAAACCATATAACAAGGAGCACATAATTTATTATGTCAGCAAGAACTTATTCAGGCCTTCATTGAAATATGAACTAGAAGAAAAAACTTCCTTAGCTCTAGTACATTATGTACAGAATCTTTGCCATTATATCATCCTTTGGACCATTACCATAATAACAGTTATTAACCCCACGCGGTATTTTCTAACTCGCCGTATGATGAACCAAAAATATGCTCATCCTTGCCGAGTTCATCATAGATATCCCAACAGAGACCCAAGGATCCCCTGTTAATGATGCTCTTCCTGATGAACGTCTATTTCTAGTATCAATGGATGATCCCTGGTATGATGATGTCCTCCTCTTTTTACGAAATCAAAATTTCAAACCCAGCCTACCCGCAATGATCGGAGGTGCATATGCCACCAGGATCCCTGTTACCTTCTTTTGGGGGATGTTCTCTATCGATGGGGCATGGACGTTATCCTTTGTAGGTACCTCACTCATGAAAAAGTTGAGCAGGCCTTAAATTATTGCCACAGTGGGGTTTGCGGCTACCATCTCTCGTGGATAGCCACCACCTAGAAAATCATCTATGCCAGTTATTTCTATCCCCATCCTTTTCCATGATTGCATACATGAAGTCAAAAGGTGTGAGTGATGCCAATGATACATTCATAAGGAACAAGCACTACCGGCTCCCCTACATCTAGTTAGCATGGTTGACCCTTCTGCAAATGGGGCATTCAATTCATGACCTCTAATCCCCTATCATTCGGCAAGCACAAGTTCATTGTGGTTTCTGTTGACTATTTCACCAAATGGAAGAAGAAATGCCCACGTATAATAACACCGCGAAAACTGCTGCACAATTTTTCTTTAACCATGTCATAACACGGTTTGGTGTCCCCAAGGAGTTGGTTTCAAACCATGGTAAACATTTTGAGAACATAATATTTCAAGAGCTATCCTAGAACTTTGGTTTCTCTAAGGAGTTTTCTTCCCCATACTAACCTTAGTCCAACGGTCAGGTAGAAGTCAGCAACAAAGTTATCAAAACAATGTTGTAGCGTATGGTGAAAAATCACAAAACCAATTGGTAGAACATGGTGTTTTTAGCCTTGTGGGCATACCACACAACAGTCAAAGCATATACAAGGTTCGCTCCCTTCCAACTAGTATACAAGGTTGAAGCTCTGCTCCCCATTGAGTGTGAGATCCCGACTTTAAACTTAGCTATCGAACTCCTTAGTGACACCAAACCTTTGGGACAAATTTTTGTGAGGATGGGGCTTGTCGATGAAATTCGACAAGAATATATCCAACATAACGAAGCACACAAAAAGAGGTTCAATACCTCATTCAATTGCAACATCACCCCTTAGACATTTAAAGAAGGTGAGTTAGTCCTAAGCTACGATGTTGCCCAAGAAGCGGTAGGACCAATATGTTTGGAACACTATGGAAGGGCCCATACATTATCAGACAATGTATCCTTAAGGGGGCATCCATTTTATCAAAGCAAAATGGGACTTGCCTAAAATTGTCGTCAATGGTCTCTACCTTAACAAATTGCACCCATAAAAATGCTTGAGTAGCCCTAGAATGTACAAGTATGCACCATGATTTTTTTTATTTTTTATTTTTATTTATTTTTTATGATGGTCACCTCATCATGTGACCACTCTAAAATCACTCTCTCATCATGTGTCAAATATGGATCATCTGCCAACCTATCATCACAAATTTGTTGATGGTGCTTCTCGATGGTCACAAAACCTAGTTGCCACTACCTGGGCCATATACTCTCCTATCCAAACACCCCATCTCTTTAATGGAATTTATATCAAGTCAACCACCAACAATCAAGTTGAATACAATGCCGTCGTAGGTCTCTTGGCTGATGCCTCCCATTTAGGTATCCGTCACTTGCATGTATTCCTTGATTCCCAGCTTGTCGTATCACAGTTGAATAAGACCTTTCAAGTTTGTGATTCACACATTTTTTGGAAGTATCTGCATGTACAAAGGTTAGCTCAAAATTTTGATCATATCACATTTACACATACACTAAGGGATCAAAATCGTGCAATTGATCTCATAGTTAATCAAGTCCTAGACTAACATGCATCACATATATATAACCATCAACATACATAAACCACAAGCATAATATCCATCTCAAGAAAATGCATAAACACATCAACTATATAGATGCATAAGACACATCATAAGAGCCACAAAAACCTCATCTTGCATATACATATCAAAAAATATTTGAGTACAAAAAATAGTTTTACAACTACTAGCCCATGGCTAGGAAAAATAAGTTCCAACAAATAGGGGAGAATCCTAATAATGGGTGCTTGCCATGGTACATACATCCAACCATATATATCTAGCATCAGTGTTCTCCCCACCTCGTAGAGGAACAATCTCCGAACCAAGTGCTAAAGTCGGACCGGCGGTGGCCACTGCCATCGCGATGTGCTGAACAACTGATTGGTGTGCTTGATCACACACCATCACTGTCTCCACCAACACCTCCCCCAGTCCTACCCAACCATCCTTAGGCATCCCCCTAGTCAAAGCCTCGACTTGACCCTAGGAATCCTCGTAGTCTCAGAATCGCACCACCAAAATCACTGTATGAGCCTCTGCTACCTTGAAATGCTCTTGTAGCCTCTCTATATCCCTGACAATCTTGAGTCATTGGCACTGCATTGACCTCTCAATACCCTCCTCCTCTTGGACATATCATCGTCGCTATGGCATAGCAAGATCATCAGCCACCCTCATATGTCGTGGATTGTTTCCTACCAAGTAGGAAGGTGGTCATCCATGCAGACCCACATCCGCAAGAACAAATACATGATATCAAAATCATATAAAAAAATGCATCATAAATGATACATGTCAAAAAAATTAAAAGTAGAAATAAAATAAGTCATATACCTATTGTCCCCCAAGCGTCACAGGGGAAGCCCCATATCTGAATCACCCGTAAAGTCTACTCCACGATATGGGAACTCCAACATCATCTTAGGGTTGGAAAAAAACCAACCCTCCACCTCAGCATTCCAATAACACCTTGCTGCACCTCCACCAACCTTTTTCATCAATGTGTCGACTATCTCATCCAAGGTTCCCTAGCAGAACCTAGGGGCACTGGGATAAAGGGTCGTAGCATCACGACCCTCTCATATAAAATGCTACACAAGATGTTGGCATAATAAAATCTCTGAGCTGATCCATGCAACACCTTCGTCAACTAGGAGACCATCCCCTTATACACAAAACTTGCCCAATCGAAAAAATGCCCTAACTGTAGCCTCTACAACACTGTAATTGTGGGCCCTGATACTCAGTGAGGGGCCTCCGAATGTGCCAAGCACATGATCATCAAAAGCATTGCTTGCTTGGTAAGGTCCAGGGCAGAAGGTACCCTAATGCACCCATCCTCAATATGGATGTGCTCAAAATGAAAATCTGCCCATCTCCGGATGTTCACCTTCCCAACCAGCAAGGGATACAGAAAAATGTCTCCTCAAGGTACCAAACCTGTGAAAAAGTAGACATACATTGCCACACTGATCAATAGATTGAACTCTCAAATGATTAATATTTGTCGATCCATGTCACATAACTGAAAAAGAAATCGCAAGAACTCATTATGCGATATCAAGAGGGAGTTATGAAGAAAATTCAGTAACACACAATGATCTAATGTCCTACTAACCCTAGGATCCTCTACAACCGTCACCTACAGTGGCTGTCAATCTTGGTCTATCTAAAGCATGCCCTTCCTCCCATCAAGGATACTAAAGAAAAAATCAACCTCCTAGCTTGTAAAAAATATTGTTTTCAATCATCAAACGATTATGGACATGATAGGTATATCGTACAGGTGTTTTTTCTTAAATAGAGGCATTGTGTGTACATTTGCCACGACATAACCCGTGGTGACAACATTACCAAGCCAAATGAGTAGACGAATCGTCCATTCTTGATAACGGGTTCCCCTAAGAGCAGTTTTGGGGCTAAAAACCCATGTTTTGGGATAATTTTGTAATAAAGTTGTAAAGTCTCCACATTTGGTGGTCACGAAGCGCGAAGGTGTTAAGATTCATAAAGGGTTGTCTGCCCTTATTTTGTAAAGTGGAAAGTTTGATCTAGGTGGATATTGGTGGCCACCTGCCAAGTCCACCTGGACCCCCACCATTGTTTCTCTCAGCAGTTTCAGTTTCCTTAATTGTAGCACAACTTACTATTTTTAGCAGTTTTTCGGGTCCTTAACTTCTGGAGCCGTTTTGAGGCCCTAAACGATGTTTTTTGGGAAATCTGGGGGCAACATGGGTCCATGGACCGACATTTCCCTTCCCAAAGTGGTAGTGCTCGAATAGATCTTTCTAACGAGCTATTGTACGCGTCAAACGGAGATCGTATGCCAAAGTTACGACCCCGGGAAGTTGATGTACCAATTTACCCAAACGGGGCCCACAATTTGGCGTTTCATCTCCTAGGGTTAGGTTTTGGAATGTAAGGGGTTTTCCATTGTTTCTCAACAATAAATAGGCCTTCGCGCCTCATTGTAAGTTCAGTTCAGAGGCATGTAGCCACCACATCTCTTCTCAGAGATAAGCTACCATCGCCCTAGCTGGTTTATTTCCATTTCTGGTTGTAAGCATATTTCAGTATTTTCCATTAATGAAATGAAGTATTATTTCCACTGCATCTTTTTGTATATGGTTATCTCTGTAATTTGTTGCATTCCTATTTAAATCTGGATCAGTGGTATCAGAGCGGTCTACTTTTTCTCTGTTTTTCTTTGCATGTCCCCAACAAGGTCGGGATATAAGGAGTTAGGGCTTGAACTGGTCGAACCTTTGCAAGACCAGCCTCGCAAATCCCGACGGCCTCCCATGGTGGATGAGAAGAAAGACGAGGGGGCAGGAGATCCCATCAAAATCTTGCTCGAAGAAGCCCTCGAGCGACAACGGAACTCGAAGATGGACAGCTTTGCCCAGATCCTTCAGCGGCTACCCAGAAGCGACGCATCGGCTTCCAACAGCTACTCTAGAAACGCCATGCCCTTTAAGGTACAAGTTAATTTTGAAATCCCCATATTCGAGGGTCAGATAGATGTAGATGCCGTAGATAAATGGTTAAATCTGCTAGAGGGTTATTTTTCTGTTCATGAATTTTCGAGTTGGGAAAAGACTGTTTTCTCTCTTCTCAAAGCAGCCCCCCACGTCAAGGATTGGCGGGAAACCTAAAGGATGAAAGTACTGGCTCACTATTTTCAGCAACACCCACCTGGAATTCATTCCAGGATGCCATCAAGGAGCAGTACTACCCTGTCGGAAGCTATGAGGATGAATACATAAAGTGGACCACGCTGTGGCGGCGAAGGGACCAAGACGTGCCGGAGTTCACCAATCTTTTCCATACCCTTCGCACAAAGTTGGGTATCAAGGATTCAGAGCAACATTTGATACTCAAATACCGTGGCTGCCTGCACAAGTACATCCAGGAAGAAATACAATTCCTGAACATCTCCTCGCTCGGCGCAGCATACCGATATGCCGTTAAGGTCGAGCAGAAGTTTAAACAAAAGAAGCGAGACTTTGGATCTGCGAATCCAAAGCAGGGGAAAGGTGCCCCTAAACCACAGAACAAAGGACAAAGCCAAGGCAGGACAGCCAAAGACAACCCGTCGAAGCTGCAAGCAAAGAACAACGCCGCGAAGCTAAAAAAGGACACTGGAAAATGGTGTGAGTTCCATAAGAGCTCCACTCACAACACAAGTGAGTGTTGGGCCAAGCAGTCACTGGTGGCTGAGCTTAAGGTTTCAGAATCAGATGCAGGTTCCGACTTTGAGTCAGAACCCGATAAGGGGAATGACAAAGGGAAGCAGATTATTGATGCGGATCCCAACGCCACTGTTGCTACTCCCAAGATCCAGAAAAATGAACCCGAAGATCCAGAGGAGGAGGAGCGTCTCTTCCACTCCCAGATGTGGGTAAAGGGCTCCCCGATACAGTTCATTGTTGATAGTGGGAGTCAAAAGAACCTCATTTCGGCAGAGGCCGTGAAGCGGTTGGGCTTACCGACCACAGCACATCCACAACCATACACCATTGGATGGCTACACCAAGGACGAGATCTTCGCGTGAGCCAGCAGTGTCGCCTTCCATACAACATCAAGCCCTTCACGGATGAGGTATTGTGTGACATTGCTCCCCTTGAAGTTTGTGATGTATTATTAGGACAACCATACTTGTGGAAGCGACATGATGTGTATGAATCAAGGCCCCATGTTGTTATTATTACATTGGGAAATAAGTTGTACAGGATACCATAGGTAGCACCACCTACCGCCATCTCTTTGATTACTATAAAACAATGCAGTAAGATCATTTCCAAAACCAGGAAATTTGTTTTCTTGATGATACGCACTCAAGGAAAGAAGAAAATGGTGGCTGCGGCCTCCAGACGGGGTCCCTCTGCACGACAACTACAGATGGACAAGGTTGTGGAGGAGTACGAGGACATCTTCACCTCCCCTGCAGGGGTTCCTCTGCATGGTCAGGTCAAGCACTCAATCGATCTGACCCCAGGTGTGCCGCTACCCAATGGACCAATTTATCAGCGCTTAGTTCTGGAGAACAATGAAATCAAGAGGCAGATTCAGGAGCTCCTGCAGAAAGGTCACATCCGTCCGAGTTCATTGCCTTGTGGGAGCCCGATCGTGTTGGTACAGAAGAAGGATGGGACGTGGAGACTTTGTATTGACTATCGGGCGCTGAACAAGATCACTGCCCGTAATAGGTACTCGATCCCGCGGATTGATGACCTCCTGGACCAACTAAAGGGACGAAATATTTCAGCAAGATCAATCTGAAGTCAAGATATCACCAGGTACCAATCGAACCCTCTGATGTGTGGAAGACTGCCTTCAAATCCAAGGAGGGCCTTTTCAAATGGTTGGTTATGCCTTTCGGATTGACGAATGCTCCTGCAACCTTCATGAGGCTAATGGATGACATCTTGCGGCCATTCACCAACTCCTTTGTAGTAGTATACTTGGATGACATTCTGATCTTCAGCCAGAGTTGGGAAGAGCACCTCCACCACATCCGACAGGTTCTCCAAACACTGCGGCAACACAAGCTATGTGCCAATTTGGAGAAATGCACTTTTGGCATGACCCAGGTCCAGTATCTGGGATACATCATTGATGAACATGGGGTGCATGTCGATCCAGCCAAGATCCCAGTCATTTGGGATTGGCCATCTCAAACCACTCTAACAGAGCTCCGCAGCTTTCTAGGTCTTTCCAACTTCTACCACAGGTTCGTGTTGGGGTTTTTTCATATTACTTGGCCCTTGAGTCAAGCCACCAAGGGAGGGGCGAAAGAAAAATTCTTTTGGTCTGAATCTCAACAGAAGGCATTCATGGAGTTGAAGGATCGCCTCTGCACGGCACCAGTGCTCGCATTACCAAATTTACAACAACCATTTGAGGTCAAGACAGATGCCTCTGACTATGCTATTGGGGAAGTCCTTACTCAACATGGACATCCAGTGGCATATCACAGTGAAACACTTTCAGACACAGTCCGGAAGTACCCCACTTATGATAAAGAGATGTATTCCATTGTACAGGCCTACCGACAATGGAAGCATTACATTTTGGGGAAGGAAACGGTCATCCACACAGACCACCGACCCCTGCAGTTCATACAGACCCAAGGGAAATTGCAGAATGATCGCCATCAGAAGTGGTCTACATACCTGCAACAGTTCCACTTGAATATCAAGTATAAGAAGGGCAGCACCAATAATGTTGCAGATTGCCTCAGTCGACCACCGATCATGGCGTTAACCACCGTACTCAACTCTTGTGGTCACGAGACTTCTGATTGGCCACTTCTCTACAAAAGCGACCCAGAATTCGGCCACACATACCAGACACTCTTGGAGGGTCGGCATGTTCCATATTTTCACCTCCAGGATGCCCTGTTATGCCACCTGGGTCACCTTTGTGTTCCTTCAAGCGAGCATGCCAAGATGATTTTGAAAGCACACTACAGTCGGGCTGCTGGGCACTTCGGGGTCGAGAAAACAGTGGCAATACTGCAAAATTATTTCTATTGGCCGAATCTTCGACAGGATGTTGGGAAGTACATCAGATCATGTACTGCCTGTGCCATTGCCAAACCGACCATTAAGAAGCATGACCTCTATACCCCGTTTCCTACCCCTAGTCGACCTTGGGAATCCATCTCCATGGATTACATGTCAGGCCTTCCTTCCACTAAGCATGGAAATGACTGTGTTTTTGTGGTCGTCGACAGGTTCTCGAAGATGGCCATTATGGCAGCCTGCAAGAAGAATATCACAACAGAAGCCACTGCTAAACTCTTCTTTGAACGAGTGTGGGTGCACTTTGGGATCCCACAGTCTATCATCTCAGATCGGGACAGTTGGTTTCTCAGCACATTTTGGTCCAGTCTTTGGTCAATGCTAGACACCAAACTCACGAAGTCCACAACCTTCCATCCTCAAACTGATGGCCAGACAGAGGTTTTCAATAGGATGATTGTGCACATTCTGCGCATGTATAACTCAAAGCATCCACGCACAGGGGACGAGAGCCTCCCCTATGTTCAGCACAACTACAACCGAGCTCTTCACAGCTCCACTGGCCATAGCCCTTTTCAGGTGGGTTTGGGTTTCCAGCCACTATGCCCCATTGATGTGGCCATGCCACTTTCAGCTACTCACATAAATTCAGCTCATGTCCAGTCCGAAACAGATAAGTCCACTAGCTTCATTGAGCGCATCTAACATATTCGTCAGCAGGTCCATGACATTCTGGAGAAATCAAATTCCAGGTACAAGCAACGACATGATCAACATCGGGTGCCACACAAGTTTTAGGTGGGCGACAAAGTCTGGTTGCATTTGCAAAAGGAACGCCTTACTGGAGCCTATCGAAAATTGAGACCACTTCGATATGGTCCTTACACCATTACTAAGGCTATGGGAGATAATGCATTTGAGCTCAACATTCCCCCATTCCTTGGCCTGCACCCAGTGTTCAATGTGGACTGCCTTCGACCATACTTTCCATCATTGCTAGACACATCCGACATTGCAGAACAGCTCAAACCCACAGAATTAAATCCAGATTGCATGGAACAAGCTGCAACTGATCGGATCATGGACACACAGATCAAGAACACTCGCTAATAGAATATCCAACTGTATCGAGTTTTCAAAGCAAGCCAACTCCTTCAGCAGGGCAAGTGGCTCACCAGGGAACAAGTTCAGCAAAAGTTTCCTCATCTCATGGAGGAACTCAACGCAATGGGGACTATTGCTTCCTAAGGGGGGAGGAATGATCCAGGTGGATATTGGTGGCCACCTGCCAAGTCCACCTGGACCCCCACCATTCTTTCTCTCAGCAGTTTCAGTTTCCTTAATTGTAGCAAAACTTACTATTTTTAGCAGTTTTTCGGGTCCTGAACTTCTGGAGCCGTTTTGAGGCCCTAAACGACGTTTTTTAGGAAATCTGGGGGCAACATGGGTCCATGGACCGATGTTTCCCTTCCCAAAGTGGTAGTGCTCGAATAGATCTTTCTAACGAGCTATTGTACGCGTCAAACGGAGATCATATGCCAAAGTTACGACCCCGAGAAGTTGATGTACCAATTTACCCAAACGGGGCCCACAGTTTGGCGTTTCATCTCCTAGGGTTAGGTTTTGGAATGTAAGGGGTTTTCCATTGTTTCTCAACAATAAATAGGCCTTCGAGCCTCATTGTAAGTTCAGTTCAGAGGCATGTAGCCACCACATCTCTTCTCAGAGATAAGCTACCATCGCCCTAGTTGGTTTATTTCCATTTCTGGTTGTAAGCATATTTCAGTATTTTCCATTAATGAAATGAAGTATTATTTCCACTGCATCCTTGTGTATATGGTTATCTCTATAATTTTTTGCGTTCTTGTTTAAATCTGGATCAAAGTCGGCTATAAATATCCACCCATGGTCCGTAGACCATGGGATTGTATAAAAAGGAGCTAAGTAAGTAAACTCTTAGTGAAGTAAGGAAGAAAGTAGCGAATTAGAGTGGAGAATTCTAAGTGTTCTCGGGTCATAGCATAGGTAGAGGCTCTGCAACTGAGTGTGCAGAGGCCTAGGGTGGAAGTCCATAGTTGAGTGTGCGAACCCCTACAGTTGTGTGCACAGGGCGGATAGAGTCTATATTAAACTGGAAGATATCAAAAAAGAGAAGTATTATGCAATTATTGTGTATTTAGTTCCTGTTAATGCATCTTATTGTTGAAATATGGCAACAAGAATATTCCAATTTAATTTGTCCTTGAATTAAATTGTGAATTAAAATCAAATTTAGTCTTAACAACTACTTGGAAATAATTAATTAATTTATTTTAAATTAATTAGTTGGAGAAATTCAAGTTAGAAGTCTTTCTGAAGTCATGGAAGAGTTATTCCTTAAATTAAGGAGATAAGATTGAGTTATATTTGAGTTGTAATTAGTTAACTCAGTTTACTCAATTAAGTCCAGTTAAATTAGTTCCAAACTATTTGAGGAAGTAATAGTGAGTTAACAGTCATTTGATGCATTAATGCACTCGACTAGTGCTACTCTAGTTAACTAAAGATTCCCTAATTAGAAACTCATGCATGTCTATTCTGAGAAAGACCCAATTGAGATTAATGTTCAAGGACAGTGTACTATCAATTGCATGTGTTTTCTCATGGAGAAAACTCATGCATGCAATCAAGGATTTATCCTTTTGGATTGCGCAGTTTTGAAGGCTTGGTTTTCCACTTGGTAATGGGCTAATCATCCAAAAGGAATAGCACAAGGAAATAGGATCTTGGAGGGTAGAGAGGAAGGCCAGAGAGAAGCCAAGATTTCCTGTGACCATCTGTGAGGATTGTACTGAGAGCTAGCTATACAATAGTGTGTGGTTTTTAGTTGAGGCTTTCCCCAAAGTATTTTCATGTGTATTGTGCCATTGATTCTTCTTCTTCTGGTTATATTGTTCAGCTCGATCTTGAAGCTTCCACAAATTGATAGTAGAAGTAGGTTATAGTATTATGCTTTGATTTATATTGCATTATCGTGTTAACCTGTCACAAATTTTCTACATGGTATCGGAGCTGTGAAAAATATATTGAGAAGAGAATTTGAAGTTTGAAGTTTGGGGTTGCAGGTGCAAATCAAATTACATAACATTGAAAGATAGAATGCAGGCTACATTAGAAGACAATGGCTTGAAGGAATTCATTTTTCAAGAAATCCCAAAGCCAACTTCAACTAATGCACAAGAGTTGGCTGAGTGGAAGAAGTGCGTGGCGAAGGCGAGACAGATCATCCTTGAGGGATTTTGAGACCATATTGTCTTGAGTCTCCATGAGAAAGATACTCCATTTTCAATGTGGAAGACATTGAAGGACCTCTACCTGAACAATAACGACTAGAGGAAATTGGCGCTCAAGGATAAGCTTTGAAGAATCAATATGGAGAAGAGTGATACTATTTCCACATATCTGAACAAGCTCACCACCTGTAGAGATGAGCTTGGCAGTGTGGGAATAACTACTACCGACGATGATATGGTGAGCCTCACTCTCCTTGGCCTTCCAAAGAGTTGGAATAGCTACTAGGACTCTGTGAATGGAAGGGAGAAACTACTAGATTGGGAACGACTATGGTCAGATCTTATGCAGGAGGAGATTAGGAGGAGCACACGAGATGGTTCTTCATCTAAGAATGATGATGAAGAAAATTTGGCCGCAGCAAGTAAGGTAAGGAAAGTGATCCGGATTTAAACAGGAATGCATAAAATTATAGAGACAACCATAAACACAAAAATGCAACGGATATAATACTTCATTTCATTAATGTAAAATACTGAGATATGCTTACAAACAGAAAATGGAAATATATAGCTAGGCGATGGTAGCTTATCTCTGAGAAGAAATGTGGTGTCTACATGCCTCTGAACTGTGTTACAATGAGGCTCGAAGGCCTATTTATTTTGAGAAACAATGGAAAACCTTAAACATCCAAAAACCTAACCGTAGAAGATGAAACACCAAATTGTGGGCCCTGTTTGGGTAAATTGGTACATCAACTTTTCGGGGTCGTAACTTTGGCATAAGATCTTCGTTTGACGCATACAATAGCTCATGAGAAAGATCTATCTGAGAACTACAACTTTGGGAAGAGAAACATCGGTCCATGGACCCATGTTGCTCCCAATTTTCCCAAAAAACGTCGTTTAGGGCCTCAAAATGGCTCCAGATGTTTAGGAACCGAAAAACTGCTAAAAGAGTAAAGTACGCTACAATCAAGGAAACTAAAAAGCTGAAAGAAACAATGGTGGGGGTCCAAGTGGACTTGGCGGGTGGCCACCAATATCCACCTGGATCATTCCTCCCCCCTTAGGAAGCAATGGTCCCCATTGTGTTGAGTTCCTCCATGAGATGAGGAAACTTCTGCTGAACTTGGTCCTTAGTGAGCCACTTGCCCTCGTGAAGGAGTTGGCCTGCTTTGACAACTCGATACAGTTGGATGTTCTGCCGGTGAGTGTGCTTGATCTGTGTGTCCATGATCCGATCAGTTGCAGCTTATTCCATGCAATCTGGATTTAACTCTATGGGTGTGAGCTGTTCTGCAATGTTGGATGTCTCTAGTAATGGTGGAAAGTATGGCCGCAGGCGGTCCACATTGAACATTGGGTGCAGGCCAAGGAATGGGGGAATTCTGAGCTCAAATGCATTGTCTCCCACAACCTTGGTAATGGTGTAAGGACCATATCGAAGTGGTCTGAGTTTTCGATAGGCTCCAGTAAGGCATTCCTTTTGCAAATGCAACCAAACTTTTTTGCCCACCTAAAACTTGCATGGCACCCAATGTTGATCATGTCGTTGCTTGTACTTGGCATTTGCTTTCTCCATAATTTCATGGACTTGCTGGTGAATATGTTGGATGTGCTCAATGAAGTTGTTTGCCTTATTTGTTTCGGACTGGACATGATCCAAATCTACGTGAGTAGCTGCAAATGGCATGGCCACATCAATGTGACATAGTGGCTGGAATCCCAAGCCCACCTGAAAAGGGTTGTGGCCAGTCGAGCTATAGAGAGTCTGGTTGTAGCTGTGATGAACATGGGGAAGGCTCTCATCCCATGTGCATGGATGCTTTGAGTTGTACATGCATAGAATGTGTACAATCATCCTATTGACAACCTTTGTCTGACCATCAGTTTGAGGACGGAAGGTTGTGGACTTAGTGAGTTTGGTGTCCAGCATCGACCAGAGACTGGACCAAAATGTACTGAGGAACCTACTATCCCGATCTAAGATGATAGATTGTGGGATCCCAAAGTGCACCCACACACGTTCAAAGAAGATTTTAGCAGTGGCTTCTGTTGTGATATTCTTCTTGCAGGCCGCCATAATGGCCATCTTCGAGAACTTGTCGACGACCACAAAAACACAGTTGTTTCCATGCTTAGTGGAAGGAAGGTCTGACATGTAATTCGTGGAGATGGATTCCCAAGGTCGACTAGGGGTAGGTAGTGGGGTATAGGGGCCTTGCTTCTTGACTGTCAGTTTGGCAATGGCGCAGGCAGTGCATGATTGTACTTCCCGACATCCTGTCAAAGATTCGGCGAGTAGAAATACTTTTGTATTACGGCCACCATTTTCTCAACCCAGAAACACACAACAGTCCGATTGTAGTGTACTTCCTAAATCATCTTGGCACGCTCACTTGAAGGAACACAAAGGTGACCCCAGTGGCATAACGGGGCATCCTGGAGGTGAAAATCTGGAACATGCCGACCCTCCAAGAGTGTCTGGTATGTGTGGCCAAAGTCTGGGTTGCTTTTGTAGAGAAGTGGCCAATCAAAAGTCTCGTACCCACAAGAGTTGAGCATGGTGGTTAATGACATGATTGGTGGTCGACTGAGGCAATTTGCAAAATTAATGGTGCTTCCCTTCTTATACTTGATATTCAAATGGAACTGTTACAGGTATGTGGACCACTTCTGATGGCAATCATTCTGTAATTTCCCTTGGGTCTGTATGAACTAGAGGGGTCGGTGGTCTGTGTGGATGACTGCTTCCTTCCCCAAAATGTAATGTTTCCATTGTCGGCAAGCCTACACAATGGAATAAATCTCTTTGTCATAAGTGGGAGACTTTCGGACTGTGTCTGAAAGTGTCTCACTGTGATATGCCATTGGATGCCTGTGTTGAGTAAGGACTACCCCAAGAGCATAGTCAAAGGCATCTGTCTTGACCTAAAATGGTTGTTGCAAGTCTGGCAATGTGAGCACTGGTGCCGAGCAGAGGCGGTCTTTCAATTCTGTGAATGCCTTCTATTGAGATTCAGACCAAAAGAATTTTGCTTTCACTCCTCCCTTGGTGACTTGACTCAAGGGCCAAGTGATATGAGAAAATCCCAACACGAACCTGCGGTAGAAGTTGGCAAGACCTAGAAAGCTGCGGAGCTCCGTTAGAGTGGTTGGAGAGGGCCAATCCCGAATGACTTGGATCTTGGCTGGATCCACATGCACCCCCTGTTCATCAATAATGTATCCCAGACACTGAACCTGGGTCATGCCAAAAGTGCATTTCTCCAAATTGGCACATAACTTGTGTTGCCGTAGTGTTTGGAGAACCTGTCGGATGTGCTGGAGGTGCTCTTCCCAACTCTGGCTGAAGATCAGGATGTCATCCAAGTATACCACTACAAATGAGTTGGTGAATGGCTGCAAGATGTCATCCATTAGCCTCATGAAGGTTGCAGGAGCATTCGTCAATCCAAAAGGCATAACCAACCATTCGAAAAGGCCCTCCTTGGTTTTGAAGGCAGTCTTACACACATCAGAGGGTTCGATTGGTATATGGTGATATCATGAATTCAAATCGATCTTGCTGAAATATTTTTCCCCCTTCAGTTGGTCCAAGAGGTCATCGATCCGTGGGATTGGGTACCTATTATGGACAATGATCTTGTTCAGTGCTCGATAGTCAATACAGAGTCTCCAAGTCCCATCCTTCTTCTGTACCAACACGATCGGGCTCCCACAGGGTGATGAACTCGGACGGATGTGACCTTTTTGTAGCAGCTCCTGAATCTGCCTCTTGATTTCATCGTTCTCAAGAACAGAGCACCGATAGATTGGTCCATTAGGCAGCGGTGCACTTGGGGTTAGATCAATGGAGTGCTTGACCTGACAGTGTAGAGGAACCCCTGTGGGGGAGGTGAAGATGTCCTCATACTCTACCATGATCTTGTCCATCTGTATTTTTCGTGTGGAGGGGCCCTGTCTGGAGGTCATGGCCACCATCTTCTTCTCTCCTTGAGGGCGTATCATCAGGAAAACAAATTTCCCAGTTTTGGAAATGAGCTTACTGCATTGTTTTGCAATAACCAAAGAGATGGCGGTAGGCGGGGCTACCTTTGGTATCCTGTACAACTTATTTCCCAAAGTAATAATAACAGCATGGGGCCTTGATTCATACACAGCATGTCACTTCCACAAGTATGGTTGTCCTAATAATACATCACAAACTTCAAGGGGAGAAATTTCACACAATACCTCATCCGTGAAGGGCTTGATGTTGTATGGAAGGTGACATTGCTGTCTCACGTGTAGATCTCGTCCTTGGTGAAGCCATCCGATGGTGTATGGTTGTGGATGTGTTGTGGTCAGTAAGCCCAACCGCTTCATGACCTCTGCCGAAATGAGGTTCTTTTGGCTCTCGTTTTCAACAATGAACTGTAGCGGGGATCCCTTTACCCACATCTAGGAGTGGAAGAGACACTCCTCCTCCTCTGGACCTTCGCGTTCCTCCTTCTAGATCTTCATGGTGGCAACGGTGGCGTTGGGCTCCGCATCGATAATCTGCTTCCCTTTGTCATTCCCCTTGTCGGGTTTTGACTTAAGAGTCAGAACATGCATCTGACTCTAAAACCTTTACCTCAGCCACCAGTGACTGCTTGGCCCGAAACTCACTTGTGTTATGAGTGGAACTCTTATGGAACTCACACCATTTTCCCGTGTCCTTTTTCGGCTTCGCGGCGTTGTTCTTTGCTTGCAGCTTTGGCGGGTTGTCTTGGGCCACCCCGCCTTGTCTTTTTCCTTTGTTCTGCAGTTTGAGGGCACCTTTCCCTTGCTTTGGATTTGTAGATCCAAAGTCTCGCTTCTTCTGTTTAAACTTTTGCTCGACCTTGACAGAATATCAGTATGTCGTGCTGAGCGAGGAGATGTTCAGGAATTCTATTTTCTTCTTGTATGAACTTGTGCAAGCAGCTGTGGTATTTTAGTATCACATGCTGCTCAGAATCCTTGATACCCAACTTTGTGCAAAGGGTATGGAAAATATTGGTAAACTCCAGCACGTCTTGGTCCCTTCCCTACTGCAGCATGGTCCACTTTATGTATTGATCCTCATAGCTTCCGACAGGGTAGTACTGCTCCTTGATGGCGTCCCGGAATGAATTCCAAGTGGGTGCGGCTGAAAATAGTGAGCCGGTACTTTCATCCTTTTGCTCGCAGTAGGTTTCCCACCAGTCCTTGACATGGGGGGCTGCTTTGAGAAGAGCGAAAATAATCATTTCCCAACTGGAAAAATCATGAACAGAAAAATAACCCTCTAACAGATTTAACCATTTATCGATGGAATTTGCATCTATCTAACCCTCGAATATGGGGATTTCAAAATTAAATTGCACCTTAAACGGTGTGGCGTTTCCATAGTAGCTGTGGGAATCCGATGTGTTGCCCCTGGGTAGCTGCTGAAGGATCTGGGCAAAGTTGTCCATCATTGCGTTCCTTTGTCGCTCGAGGGCTTCTTTAAGCAATATTTTGATAGGATCTCCTGCTCCCTCGTCTTTCTTTTCATCCGCCATGGGAGACCGTCAGGTTTTGCGAGGCTGGTCTTGCAAAGGTTCGACCATTTCAAGACCTAACTCCTTATATCCCGACCTTGTTGGGTACATGCAAAGAAAAACAGGGAAAAAGAAAATCGCTCTGATACCACTGATCCGGATTTAAACAGGAATGCAACAAATTACATAGATAACCATAAACACAAAGATGCAGCGGAAATAATACTTCATTTCATTAATGTAAAATACTGAGATATGCTTACAAACAAAAAGTGGAAATAAATAGCTAGGGTGATGGTAGCTTATCTCTGAGAAGAGAAGTGGTGGATACATGCCTCTGAACTATGTTACAATGAGGCTTGAAGGCCTATTTATTGTTGAGAAACAATGGAAAACCCTAAACATCCAAAAACCTAACCTTAGAAGATGAAACATCAAATTGTGGGCCCCATTTGGGTAAATTGGTACATCAACTTCCCGGAGTCGTAACTTTGGCATACGATCTCCGTTTGACGCATATAATATCTTGTTATAAATATCTATCCAAGAACTACAACTTTGGGAAGAGCAACATCGGTCCTTGGACCCATGTTGCTCCCAGTTTTCCCAAAAAACATCGTTTAGGGCCTCAAAACGGCTTCGGAAGTTTAGGACTCGAAAAACTGCTAAAAATAATAAATTGTGCTACAATTAAGGAAAATGAAAAGTTGAAGGGAAAAATGGTGGGGGTCCAAGTGGACTTGGCGGGTGGCCACCAATATCCACCTGGATCGGAAAGGGAAGGGGAAGGCTTCCCGTTGCAAATCAAATTCTTCTCATGGAGGGAAGAAGGGTGACATGTCTAAAGTAAGATGCTTTAATTGTCACAAGATGGGACATTATGTGACTAATTTCCCATCGAAGAAGTCCAAGAAGGGATCCTCGAAAGGATCGAAATGTGAGGCATTAGCCTCTCAGTTCGAAATGGACTTTACCCTCATCTCATGCATGGTGTCATCGATGATGGGTTGTGTCTGGTATCTTGACAGTGGAGCCTCATTCCAAATGACTGTGATAAAAATTAATTCAGTGCCTTGGAGGATAAAGACCTTAATATACGCATAGAGATGGGTGACGACAGAAGGTATAGTGTTTTAGGAGTGGGCACGGTTGCTTTTCAGAGGGAGCATGGAGCTCCTCTCACCTTGATAGATGTGATGTAAGTGCCTGGTGTTGTTGGGAAAAGTATCCAATACGGAATGACCCTATCCCACTCTAAGGGTGATAGTACCTCAACAACAACTGAATACAAAGCTATTCAAGATTACTTCTTTATGAGATGAGAGAGAGAAGAGAAAAGGGATCCACTAACCATTATCTTCCGCTAATGGTTGATCCAATCTTCCCTCTTGCTGCTTGCTCCTAGCTCCTTGCTCTTTCACCGGCCCAGCTACACAAAGATCCTGTAAAAGCACAAAGAAAGGAAACTACAAGAAGCATACATCCATAACTGATTCAAGGATTAGAATAAATCAAATATACAAGCATCAATACGCCACAGAGACACATGCATATAGAAGAACCTCAAATGCTTTATTAATAGAAGAAGTAAAGTTCTGAGAGTGTTACAACCATAATAGGCCCAATCCAGCAACACCTCCCAGCAGAAAGAAATCTCCTCTTCACCTCCTTCAAAGCAATCACCCAATAGTTCTATACTCAAACCAACAGCACTTCCTTGCTTGCACAAAATTCCAGCCTCCCTAGACCTCATGAGAGAGCTCTATATATAGGAGATTTGGAGAAAGGATGAGTCAGCTTGAGACTGACATGAAGCTGACTAGTGTCCTCTCCCACTTCAGTTATCCTTCAGTTCTTGAGTCCACTTGGAGTTTCTTGCTTCCACTTGGAGAACTAGATCCTCTTACTCATCACAAGGCGAATTCCCTGATCCAAGTGTCATTTTGGAAGCTTCCTGGGCATTTGACACCTTGCAGAATGACTGTGCCACTTGGCCAATCTCACCCAGCGTAGGTAGCCTTCATTAGATTTGACATTCAGCGCAAGTACAGAGTGGAGCAGTTGACATTCAGCGCAGATGCTCAGTGGAGCAGCTGACATGATCCAGAAACAGCTTGTTTTTGAGTGTTTTCAGGTGGAGAACTGATTTTCAGTGCTGTGGTTTGCTGACCTTGTTCCTCTAGGGGTAGGAACAACATGTTTAGGGACTTTGGATCCCTCAGATTATCGACATTTCATGCTTCATGCTGTAAGACACAAAAATGTCTATAACAGTTGCCCCCTAAAGTATGAGGTCGTTTATCGGGTGAAATGCTTTATCAGGAGGATCCGAAGTTCATTCAATCGCTGAGAGGTGCCCTGTAATAAAATACAATACAATACATTATTTTTTCATTCTGCTTTCATGATCTAGCTGAGGCGGGCATTCCCATGCTCAACTTTATAAATTCATTTTGGTACATAGAACAGACGATCGTCTGATGGTAGACTGATAATTCTTTGCTGAAATTATCATCCTTTGAGTAGGATGATCATCTGCTGCAATGATGTACATAACAAATGTCTTTATATCCTGAATATATATCGCAGCCCGGATGGATGAAACTAGATCCAGGGTCTTCAAACTCGTTCGATCTTCACTCTAAGTACAAGTCGATCCATGTGAGAATTGCGCTGAAGTCGAACATGGAAAGACATCGCTTGATTACCGGTCAATAATGTAAACCGTTAACAAGCGCGAGAGGAATCACCAATAATGACAATGACCCTCAAGGTACTGCAGTACAATTCACGTGGTGTGAATAAAGGACTTGGCGTCGAACACCACGCAAAATCTTCTGGTCGAAGGTCATTGATGTATACCTGTCGCCGGAAGTGAGAAACTTGCCATTGAGGCATGCAAGCTTCAAAGTACTGGGGGGTTTTTTCCTAGATCAACTTCTTGGATAATGAGCTGAAGTCGACAAGAAGCAATCCGTCAAAGGAGGGCCTTAATGAATCCCACATCAGTGACACGGAACGGAGCTAATGATTTTAGTGGAGGTGAAAACAGTCTGTGAAATATGATTAAGGGTGGCGATCATGGGTGGATGAAGGATAATGTATGGCAGTGGATGGGACACAGTTGACTCTTTCTGAACACATCTCTTGAACATATAACGACACTGATGTGATGGATCGGTAACATTACCCCAAATGTGGATGGTTTGGCGAGAACCATGGTGATGAGACCGGTGAATGAAACAACCCAACCCGATGTGATACGGAGGACAAAGTGTCATGTTCAAGAGCGACTTGCTACCATTAAAGCTTTGAGGTTCTCCCAATTTTTCCCCAGTCATTTCTGACCAGTACCTCTTTATTTTTGTCAAGCTTGAGGAGGATAACATATGCTTGTTCTATAACCTGCCCTTCGGGCAAGCCCATCGCTATGTTTTAACGAGATTAGCGATAGGGAAACTCGTTCTCGTCTAAAGACAAGTTTGTCGCTATTTAATCATTTTAACGAGTCTAACGACAAGGAAAACTCGGTCCTTTTCATTTTTAGAGAGTCTGAAAAGGTACAGAAAGTTAACTCCAAAATTCCTTTTTCGTCACCTAATCCCTTAAGTCCGAAAAAGTATAAAACAATACAGAAGGGATGAGTTTTCGATAACTTTAACGAGCCGAATAAAACAAGCGCTCGACCTTTTTGTGCAATAATCCCTCAGGTCCAAAAAGATTAAAATTTAGAGGGATAGCTCTTCCGATCATTTTAACGAGCTGGAAGGCCAAAACTCGGCAAACTTTTCAGATTTTATGAGTCAGATGAAAAGAGCTCAAAGAAGACTCGTCTTTTGAGGAACGAGTGATAAACAGGGATAGCAGCAGATTCCAGGTACAAGTTGGAATTTTCCAATCACGGCAGTGTCACAAGGATGGCTAAGTGAAATCACTCTTCGCAGCTGTTCCTCAAAATGGGTAAACAATCATATGGAGGTGAACGATTGGCCAAATGAAATGGAGGTGGCAGGTGCAAACACGACCAAGGCTTTTATGGCTAAGAAATTTACGATCACAATGGTTATTTACCGGTACTGGGTTCTTTTTTTTTTTAAAGAGCTTGAATGCGCCAAAACACTGCTCAAAAGCTTATGTTTATTTTTTAACGAGCATGAACTATGACGCTAAAACTGCTCGGATCTCGCTTTTCTATTTTTTAACGAGCATAAATTCCGCGGTAAAACTGCTCGATATACTAGTCATAAGATAAGAAATGTCTCCTGTGAGATAGCTATTTTTTATGGAGTTTTATCTCACGAAGCTATGCTCCTCATTTGGCAAATTTTGACCTTTGCCCCACATCCTTTCTTTATGCAAGTTCGGAAACGACTAATCCAAAAAACAGATAAATAACCGCTCTTTGCTTGCACTCCAAAAGGTTCGCATGCCCCCAGGTATAAAATACAATTTCAAGGCTGCCCCTCCTCTCCCCCACCTTTGTTTTTCTTTGGGTGTTCACAGCTACTTGTCGTCTTGCTAGTCTAATGTTAACGATACTTGTCTTCTCGTTATTTTTAACGGGTCTTACGCGGTACTTGTCTTCCCGTCGGCCCAACTTTTAACAGATCTTTGCAAGATCGCAAGAGAACATCTACTTGCGACAAGAGAGCAGCTACTTGTGACAAGAGAAGAACACAACTCAAAGACAAAACATTAATGTTATTGAGGGAGGCTTGCCTCTTTCTGGTTACCCAAAGAATGGTTTTATTTGCTGCCGCAAATGAAACTCTTTCTTCGGCGATGTCTATCATTAGGTTACTCAAAGATGGTTACAATTTGTTGCAGCAAAGGAATCTCTTTCTTTGGAGGCTGCCCCTACTTATCCTTTAAAACATTTGTTTTAACGGGTGAGGCTTGCCTTTTACCCAAAGATGGTTACAATTTTCTGCCGCAAAGGAATCTCTTTCTTTGGTATTGCCTACTTATTTAGACAATGGTGAATGACCTTTGTCAAACAAGTAACCTTGACAAAAGAATCTTGTTCCACAACAACCCCTCTTCCTTCTTTCGGACGGGGTACGGACTAGTCATATTCTTTCGCGGAAATTCTACCTTATACCCAGGGTTTCTTCTGCCCGAAGCAGACCAGGATGCATGCCCCCTGGGTTCCAATCCCATCTTTCCGAATCACTCGCACTCATCGGGAAGGAGGACTGGGGGTGGAGACATTTCTTGGGTGAATAGACCATTGAGGGTTGGTATTTGACTATTTGCGATGCGTGATCCCGGAAATGAAAGTTGGTCTACGAGCTTGACCATTCTTCCTTCGTGTGGAAAACACATTACTCTAAAGAGTGAGGAGACTATAGCTCCCATGCAATATATATAGTCTCGTCCAAGGAGTAGGTTATAATCCAAGGGTCCTTGAACGACCATCACGTTCATTTGAACGGTCTTCCCTTTCAATGTAACAGGCACATTGGGGAGGATCCCTAACGGTCGACTGGTTCCTTTATCAAAACCGAGAGATTTCTTATCTCAGGTAAAAGCTCTGGGGAACCCAGTGCTTTCCAAGCAATAGAGGAAAGGATACTCACAGATGCCCCTTCATCAATGATAGTTCCAGCCATTACCATTCTATAAATTTGGACTATGATTCTGAATGGTATACTGGCTGGTAACCGGGGTCTGCCTAGTTGGTTCCAATCAAAGGACACAACCAGGTTGCTTGGTGGTGGGACCGAATACACGGCCGGATACGATCCTGACGATGTTCCTTCCTGCGATAAAGGAATGGGCGCATTGCCCTGATGCTCGTCAGAATCTGTGTTGATGAAAAGAATCTGGATGGTGTCATCCTTATTCTCTCCAGTGAGGGTGTCATTTGAAGATGAATCTTCAGTGACGGTGTCATTTGAGGATGAAACCTCTGAAGGAAGAACCGGGTCAACTGTCGTATCGACCTTTAGACTTTCGTCTGGTCTGGATTCAGTGGGTTCATTTTCAATGACTGACGCTTCAGCTGACCACTTGAGCAGGCCAGCTGTATTTTCAACCAACGAAGGACTCGGCACGAGTTTTTTGTATCCAGGAGGAAGTATTACCGGTGAAACCGGACGATCTTCCAAAACTCTCTTCGCTTCGTCTAAGAAGGGACAACGGTGGATGGCGTGATCGCCTTCACACAGTCTACAGGGGGATCTTGCTCCCCCTCTTCGTCTTGAACCTTCACTTTCGCTGGTTGACGGTAAGCAATCAACATGGCTATCAGAGGTTGATGCTCCCAAATTGTGCAAACGAGGTGACCAGTCCCTTAGTATCCGGGGAATACAGGGACAATCTCGATGGAAGTGGTCTCCCCTACATATGACACATGGCGATTTAGGCCCGGTCTGTGTTGTGTGTGGGTTTTTGTCAGATGTCTTTTGCTTGCCCCCAGTCGCCTTAGGCTCCTTCTTCTTCTTCTCTTTCTTCTTCTTCTCCTTCTTCTCCATGGGAGCTTGGCTTTTGCCGGCTCTACCTTTCGAAGATGAAGGATTGGAGGAAGAGTTATAGGAAGTTGAAGGCTGGTGGGCAGCTCTAGACTGATCTAACTGTTGACTCGACTGTTCAGGAACCATGGTGGTCTGAACTACATTAGTTGAGAAAAGCCAAATAGGCAGGCCAATTGTCAGTCCTGGAAGCGACAATGTGGCCATGTGGGGCGCACCAACTTCTCCCCAAGAGGAGAATGGACTAGGATTTCCATCATGTGGAGTTCCTTGGTTGGGGCGTTCCATGTTCTCAACTTTAAGATCAACGCGGGAATAGGAGGTGATTATGTTCCGTTTAAAATAAATTTTATAACGACGCTTAGACACAACTTGCTTTTTCACTTTTTAAGAGTCGAGAAAAAGCTAAAGATGACTCTAGTCTCCTTCGATGTTTTAACGAGCCCGAAGTGACAAATGCTCGGATGGACTTTTTCAGTTATAGAGTTTGAAAAAGGCCAAAAGAAACTGCTCTGGAGTTCTAGGCAGAGGGTGTGCCAAACTTTTCGCAAAACCACAGAATACGTTTTACGGTACGAGTGGTCGATCTTCGTGAATGTTGTGTTCACTGCATTGCAATCAGTAGGGCGGCCGACACAGTTTCCTATTGGATAAAGGCTTTATTCCTATAGGGGTCTCCCAATATATATGTGACGGTACGTGGGAGCACAAGTCCGTATTGATACTTATCGCTTCACCGTGGAGGAATCACCCAACCACTCAACGCTAAGATATCACGTTTAACGACGCCGGAACACGTCTCTAGCTTAGACCTCTAGATGTTTGCGTTATGTTTCAATGCGTTGTTATGTAAATTCAATTTATTTTAAGGTTGATCTTGTTTAGCAGTTTGCCTTTATGGATCACCACGAGATGTATGATAACACTCCTAAATGCAGTCTAAGATGATAAGCAAGCTTTTCAATCTTTCAACTTTGAAAACCTTAACTACTGAGGGAAAAGAAAGATAACACCTTTTCACACAGATCATAGAGCACACACTAATGCATTTTTTCCTAAATCAACATGCAAGCTGTCATAATGCACATGCACAATGCAAGTATTTCTTTTCTCTTTCTTAATGTTAGTGAAATGCAAAAAGAAAGCTGTTGTATAATTTTGAATTCAATTTCAAGTGAAAGCAAACAAGCTTGTCCAAAATCAAAAGACACCTTAAGATTTACTTGTTTCGACACTAGAAATATATAAATTCAAACCAAATGACGAAAGAAAAAGCCCAATCAGCTATGAACAGCAAACAAACTAACTCTTAAGATCAAAACGACACTTTATCACAGGTCTAGATCTAAGAGGTCACAGCAAGACTAGTTCACTTTCGTTATGGGAAACTGTAAATGTACAAGAAATACACAAAGAACAAACACAGTTTCTTTATACAACTGAGGCGGAATAGTGACAAGGAAAGTTGGTTTCAGATAGGCCCACTGACTGGTAACAAACAGCAAAAACAAGAGTGAAAACAAGGCAAGAAACAGCAGGAAACCCCATCAGCACAAGGCAGGACTGGTCCAGCGCAGGTGGGACACTTCCTGTTTGACCTTCAGCGCAGGTAGCCCCTTCGGGAACTGCGCTGAAATGCAAACAGCCTTTGTACATCCTGCACTGAAGAACGAAACTTTCGTTTCTGGTGGTTTCCGGGTCACAGATTGCTCAAAAATTCACAGTTTTTGCTCAAATCAGAAGCTATTAGTCAAGGACACACTAAGGGATGACAAGGAGGATGAAAAGCTATCACTAAGAGCTTATTAGAGTCCTTTTGGATCATCTCTTCAAATCATAAACTTGCCCAGAAACTGAGCTAGAGTAGCTGCCCTCTACTTTGCATTTGAATGATTCAAACACAGTTCGATTCGGTACTCCCTTTGTTTATGAAATGAATAGCAAAAACACAAACAACCAACAAGATAGGGTTCCCCAGCGGAGTCGCCAATTTGTTGTTGGGAAAAGTGTCCAATACGGAATGACCCTATCCCACTCTAAGGGTGATAGTACCTCAACAACAACTGAATACAAAGCTATTCAAGATTACTTCTTTATGAGATGAGAGAGAGAAGAGAAAAGGGATCCACTAACCGTTATCTTCCGCTAATGGTTGATCCAATCTTCCCTCTTGCTGCTTGCTCCTAGCTCCTTGCTCTTTCACCGGCCCAGCTACACAAAGATCCTGTAAAAGCACAAAGAAAGGAAACTACAAGAAGCATACATCCATAACTGATTCAAGGATTAGAATAAATCAAATATACAAGCATCAATACGCCACAGAGACACATGCATATAGAAGAACCTCAAATGCTTTATTAATAGAAGAAGTAAAGTTCTGAGAGTGTTACAACCATAATAGGCCCAATCTAGCAACACCTCCCAGCAGAAAGAAATCTCCTCTTCACCTCCTTCAAAGCAATCACCCAATAGTTCTATACTCAAACCAACAACACTTCCTTGCTTGCACAAAATTCCAGCCTCCCTAGACCTCATGAGAGAGCTCTATATATAGGAGATTTGGAGAAAGGATGAGTCAGCTTGAGACTGACATGAAGCTGACTAGTGTCCTCTCCCACTTCAGTTATCCTTCAGTTCTTGAGTCCACTTGGAGTTTCTTGCTTCCACTTGGAGAACTAGATCCTCTTACTCATCACAAGGCGAATTCCCTGATCCAAGTGTCATTTTGGAAGCTTCCTGGGCATTTGACACCTTGTAGAATGACCGTGCCACTTGGCCAATCTCGCCCAGCGCAGGTAGCCTTCATTAGATTTGACATTCAGCGCAGGTACAGAGTGGAGCAGTTGACATTCAGCGCAGATGCTCAGTGGAGCAGCTGACATGATCCAGAAACAGCTTGTTTTTGAGTGTTTTCAGGTGGAGAACTGATTTTCAGTGCTGTGGTTTGCTGACCTTGTTCCTCTAGGGGTAGGAACAACATGTTTAGGGACTTTGGATCCCTCAGATTATCGACATTTCATGCTTCATGCTGTAAGGCACAAAAATGTCTGTAACACCTGGATTGAAGAAGAACTTGGTATCAGTTGCGATGTTGGAGGAAAAAGGCTACGATGTTGTGTTCAGTAAAGGAAAGGCATTCCTAAGACACATAGCCACGGGTTAGACCAAGAGGATAGGGATTCGGGTGAAGAATCTCTATAAACTAGAGGTAGATGATTGTGCAGCATTGAGTGCGAAAGAAGAATTGGTGCAAAGCCAAAACATTGGTGAGTTGTGGCATAGGTGGTTGGGCCATTTGCATCATGGGGCTTTGAAGATGATGCAACAGATACCTATAGGACTTATCAAAGGTAAACTTGAGCAAGTTGACACATGCAAAGGTTGTACCTTGGGAAAGTACACCAAGTCTTCCTTTCATGATAGAGACAGTTGAGCAAAGGCTATCTTAGAGCGAGTTCATATTGATTTGTGTGGACCATTCATGACGACATCCACGGCGAAGAAAAGGTAATATGTGATTTTCATTGATGCCTATTCTCGTAAATGTTGGATTTATTTCATGTAGAAGAAGGACCAAACTTTCACAAAGTTTTGTGAGTTCAAAGCTTTGGTCGAGAAAGAGTCAAGGAAGAAGATTAAGGCCTTGAGAAGTAACAACGGTGGAGAATATGTCTCTCAAGAGTTTAAGGACTTCTGTGCAGTGGAAGGAATTAAACGAGAGTTTACGGCACCTCATAACCCACAACAGAATTGGGTGGCTGAGAGGAAGAACAAAACTATTGTAGGGGGCAGCACGGGCAATGTTGCATGACCAAGGCCCACCACTTCACTTGTGGGCTAAGGCATGCAACATAGTGGTCTATTTGCAGAATAGAAGCCCACATCACATACTTGGGATGAAGACACCAAAGGAAGAGTTCTCCAGTAAGAGACCAGATGTGGGTCACTTCAAGATCTTTGGCTCATCAATATATTGCCATGTGACAAAGGATGTATGGAAGAAGCTTGAGCTGATAGCACAGTTGGGGATATTTTTGGGCTACATTGGTACACCTCACAACTATTGGGTGTACTTGCCTACTAGTCGGAGGACAGTGGTTCGCAGAGATCTCAAGTTTGATGAGCAGAAGGCCATGCGAGTTTCCCTTGAGAGGGATCTCCAACTACAGGCTCTGGAGGAACTGTTGGTTCCTAAGGAGGAGGAGCCTCAGATTGATTCGGAGCAACCACATGCAGAGGTTCCAGGAGTGGAGACATCCACTCAAGAAGAGTCTTCCAGAGATGGATGGAAGCGCACAAAAGAAGTTGATAGATTGTTGGAGGATGCGAGAGAGAATGTGGGAGCACCATCTTCTCAGCGCAGACACAGGAGGTCACTTGAGACGTACTCTGGATACATGGCCCTTGCTGGGGAATGTGTTGAGACCGAGCCACCTTCCTTTGAAGAAGCAGTGCAGCAACCGATTTAGGTTGATGCTATGGTGGAGGAGTATGACTCTGTAGAAATTTTGAATAATAAACACATATTCAACAGAGATTATCCCGATTATACACTATTGTGGAATACATGCATAATACATAACCTCCTCTATGTTGATCATCAATTTAGCAGCATAAAAAACAATGAAACATCAATAGCATGCACACATTAACACAGTATGTAACCCGGGGAAATATTACAGCTGAAAACCCCACACTATCTTTATATTAATGATTGAGAACATGTAACATTACATAGTACAATACTCCTCACAAGTATCTAGCACTATCTCCACCTGTTACACACAATACAGCTCAGATCTGATTTCCAAATCTCCTCCGCTGCTTTGCCTGCCTCCACTGCACAATCCTGCAAGAGAATGAATGATGAATGGCTGATCCAAACTCCTATTTACCTTGTGAAAATCACTCACACTGGGAATCACGTGAGGACATGCTATTCTACTGGGCATATGTTGTGCAATTATCATGGGCATACTCAATACATTGCTTGTGCAAAGTCTCATGCACAACTATAGTCACAACTGATAGCAATCTCAACCTCTAACACCTGTCTCCACTGAAATGTAAATGCACTGAGTTAACTGATGTATTCTTCAGTTGCATTATGAGTTAATAATTAGTGAATTAATTAATAACTAATTCACACAACTCATCACTTAGTCTATTGGCCAGTTAGACTATATACAACTAGTTCAACTAAGTCAAACTGAACACAACTCCATTAACTCCACATCCAACTCCACAGAACTCAACCACATGAATTCTAACTGATGTCATGCATGCAATAGCTCAACTGACTCACAAAGAAAGCATATTTCCTTCTGACAGCTTCATGTGCCACATCTGTAGCTCAAACTGAAGTGCTCCAAGAGGATAAGATAAAGTTTATAGTCTAAATATTATTATGAGACAATAATATTTGACTTTTCTATTTTTGACTAGCAGTCTAAAAATAGACTCTGATCACTCCTACTGTGATCCAAAAATAGAAGTCCATCTATTTTTCCCAACATGACCAATCATCCATAAACAAAAAATTGCAACTCATAGACCATGATCCATATGTCTAAATATAGACATAGTCTAAAAATAGACTTTGCGCCAAAACTTGCCTGCGAGACCACTTAGTGAAGGCGACTCCTTTCCACTAAGCTCCATCATCTTGTTGCATTCTCAACAAGCATTTCTTGTTGCACACTTTTCAACACTCCCTCTCAACAAGAAATTCTTCCTCTCAAACCTGATCCTGTAACTCTGGAATGTTCTGCATGCAACACATCTGCCCGGTCCACTTTGCTCCAACAACACTTGGAACAAAAACACTCCCAACTGACCACTCTGTTGGGCTAGGAACATACTCTGATGCTGAAGCTCTACTTGTTTCTGACAAGTGCTCCCTCTCTGACATCTGAGCTACTGCAACATCTCCATGCATCTCGCACCATTGCACACCTCCCTATGCCACCTAGCACTATGCAAAACGCTTGTGCCTCTCGCATTGTTGCAGCCTTCTAGCTATGCGTTGTCCTAGGATTCCCTACACTGTCGCTCTCTCTGCCGCTCCATCCGCATCTGTCTATACCCAATTAGTCAGTTCCTGCTACTCCACTTCGGGGCTCCTGTAGCAAGGTCTCATTTAAGAGGTTGGGTACCTCAAGGATCCTGCCCCTCCTCCTTCGGATGATCAATCCACATCACCCCACCTCCTACCTAGAGGTATGACTGCATGTGATCCCTTAGCCCACCTAGCTCGAAGTTTCCCCCTACTGGAGGTCTCTTCATGAGTAGATGTCTCTACTCGATCTCCTCTCAGCTTCCCTTGTTGTGGCTGCTCCACAACCTCCTGAAGCTGTTGCACCAATTGTGGCTCCTCCACAATCGCTTGAGACTTCTTCTGGCTCTACATGTCGAGAGGTAATACATGTTCCCTCTCAACCACCAATTCTCCATCAGTTGCCTCGCTGCTCAAGGCTTTGCATGCATCTTGAACCTCAAGAGCATATAGGTTCTTGACCCGTGAACCAATCTGCTTCACCTGTCTAGTGATGATGTGTCTAAGGAAAACCTTTTCCTTACTGAAGACTACATCATAGCCTCTGTCTTCCAGCATCGCGATCGACACCAAGTTTCTCTTTAGTCCTGGTACATACTTGACATCGGTCAAGGTAAGGCGAGCTCCATGCTCCCTCTAAAAAATAACCGTGCCTACACCTGAGACACTATACTTCTCATCATTACCCATCCCTATGAGTATCTGGATATCTTTCTCCTCCAAAGTACTGAACAAACTTTTGTCACCGGTCATGTGGAAAGAAGCTCCACTATCAAGAAACCAACCACTTCCCACCATGGATGAAACCATGCATGCGAAGAGTGTGAAGTCCAACTCAAACTGTGAAGCAAGTGAGGCTGCCTCACCTTCAGATCCTTCCCCGGATCCCTTCTTGGACTTCTTCTTTGGGCAATTAGTAGCATAATGGCCCAACTCATGACAACGAAAGCATCGCACCTTCGACTTGTCAACCTTCTTCCCATCATTGGAAGAACTGGATTCGGAAAGAGAAACATTCCCCTTCCCCTTCTTCACCTTACTCACTAAGGCACAGTTCTCCTCATCATGCATAGATGAAGAACTGTCTCTGGTGCGTCGTCTAATCTCCTCTTGCACAAGATCCGACCAAAGTCTCTCCCATCCTGCAAATTTCTCCCTTCCATTCACTGAGTCCTGGTAGTTATGCCAACTCTTAGGAAGGCAAAGGAGTGTTAGACTCACCATATCCTCATCCTCAACAGTTACCCCCCACACTTCTCAGCTCATCCCGGCATTGGGTGAACTTCAAGAGATACTGGGGCATACTGTCTCCATTCTCACACCTAATGTTTCTAAGTTTATCCTTGAGCGCAAACTTCCTCTGGTCGCTCTTGCTTTGGAATAATTCTGTCAACGTTTTCCAAATCAAATATGGAGAAGCCTTTCCATGGAGGCTGGACACAATGTGATCCCTCACGCACTCCAACAGAATCCTTCGACACTTTGTTGTCTTCTTTTGCCAATCCCCGACTTGAGCAGCATCAGTAGGTTTTGGGACATCCGCATCTATGAACTCCTTAACCCATTATCATCTAGCACCGCCTCCATCCTGTCCTTCCAGGCAATATAGTTCGAGTTGCCCTCAAGGGAATACTCCAATCGTAATCCGTTGAAAGACATTTCAACTTTGACACCAAGAAAACACTGCTGCAAATTCGAATTCCACCAGCTCAAAAACTCAACCGCCTCTGATCTAGAATTCGTGAGAACAAAGTATTTCTTGTACAGAGATCAGTTGTATGGGAATTCACTGGATATCTCACCTTCCAAAAGAAGGATGAATCCAGAGGCTACCTGGCATGATTACAAACTTTGCCTGAAGAAATAAATTGTAAACACTTTCTGAATAGTAGATCTGATGATCAACTATGATACTTGTAGAACTTTTTCTACAAATAAACTAGCTCATATACCATGTAAAAATTTTGAATAATAAACACATATTCAACAGAGGTTATCCCGATTATACACTATTGCGGAATACATGCATAATACATAACCTCCTCTCTGTTGATCATCAATTTAACAGCATCAAAAACAATGAAACATCAATAGCATGCACACATTAACACAGTATGTAACCCGGGGAAAGCTTACAGTTGAAAACCCCACACTATCTGTATATTAATGATTGAGAACATGTGACATTACATAGTACAATACTCCTCACAAGTATCCAGCACTATCTCCACCTGTTACACACAATACATCTCAGATCTGATCTCCAAATCTCCTCCGCTACTTTGCCTGCCTCCACTGCACAATCCTGCAAGAGAATGAATGATGAATGGTTGATCCAAACTCCTATTTACCTTGTGAAAATCACTCACACTGGGAATCACGTGAGCACAGGCTATTCTACTGGGCATATGTTGTGCAATTATCATGGGCATACTCAATACATTGCTTGTGCAAAGTCTCATGCACAACTATAGTCACAACTGATAGCAATCTCAACCTCTAACACCTGTCTCCACTGAACTGTAAATGCACTGAGTTAACTGATGTATTCTTCAGTTGCATTATGAGTTAATAATTAGTGAATTAATTAATAACTAATTCACACAACTCATCACTTATTCTATTGGCTAGTTAGACTAAATACAACTAGTTCAACTAAGTCAAACTGAACACAACTCCATTAATTCCACATCCAACTCCACATAACTCAACCACATGAGTTCTAACTGATGTCATGCATGCAATAGCTCAACTGACTCACAAAGAAAGTGTATTTCCTTCTGAAAGTTGCATGTGCCACATTTGTAGCTCAAACTAAAGTGCTCCAAGAGGATAAGATAAAGTTTATAGTCTAAATATTATTATGAGACAGTAATATTTGACTTTTCTATTTTTGACTAGCAGTCTAAAAATAGACTCGGATCACTCCTGCTGTGATCCAAAAATAGAAGTCCATCTATTTTTCCCAACATGACCAATCATCCATAAACAACAAACTGCAACTCATAGACCATGATCCATATGTCTAAAAATAGACAGTCTAAAAATAGATTTTACGCCAAAACTTGCCTGCGGGACCACTTAGTGAAGGTGACTCCTTTCCATTAAACTCCATCATATTGTTGCATTCTCAACAAGCATTTCTTGTTGCACACTTTTCAACAGACTCCATAGTTCGTAACAATGTTTGGACGTGGTTCCAAGACCGGAGAACAAGTCAGTTGTGAGTTCTCGTTGGCTTTACAATGTAAAACAAGCTGCTGATGGTATTGTGGAGAAGCATAAGACAAGATTTGTTTCCCGTGGCTTTTCATAGGTCGAGATGATCTTGTTGCTATAGTATATTTCAACAGAGGAGTAAGATGCTGACATTTTGACAAAGGCATTGTCAAAGTGTAAATTCAAGTTCGAAAGAGACTGGATCGGGGTGGCAGATAATCCCTTTCTTGTTGAGAGGGAGTGTTGAAATATGGCAACAAGAATATTCCAAATAAAAGTTGTCCTTGAATTAAATTGTGAATTAAAATCGAATTTAGTCTTAACAACTACTTGGAAATAATTAATTAATTTATTTTAAATTAATTAGTTGGAGAAATTCAAGTTAGAAGTCTTTCTGAAGTCATGCAAGAGTTATCCCTTAAATTAAAGAGATAAGATTGAGTTATATTTGAGTTGTAATTAGTTAACTCAGTTTACTGAGTTAAGTCCAATTAAATTAGTTCCAAACTATTTGAAGAACTAATAGTGAGTTAACAGTCAGTTGATGCATTAATTGATCCGGATTTAAACAGGAACACAGCAAATTATAGAGATAACCATATACACAAAGATGCAGCGGAAGTAATACTTCATTTCATTAATGGAAAATACTGAAATATGCTTACAACCAGAAATAAAAATAAACCAGCTAGGGCAATGGTAGCTTATCTCTGAGAAGAGATGTGGTGGCTACATGCCTCTGAACTGTGTTACAATGAGGCTCGAAGGCCTATTTATTGTTGAGAAATAATGGAAAACCATTAACATTCCAAAACCTAACCCTAAGAGATGAAACGCCAAACTGTGGGCCCCATTTGGGTAAATTGGTACATCAACTTCCCGGGGTCGTAACTTTGGCATACGATCTCCGTTTGATGCGTACAATAGCTCGTTAGAAAGATCTATCCGAGCACTACCACTTTGGGAAGGGCAACATCGGTCCATGGACCCATGTTGCCCCTGGATTTCCCAAAAACGTCGTTTAGGCCCTCAAAACGGCTCCAGAAGTTCAAGACCCGAAAAAATGCTAAAAATAGTAAGTTGTGCTACAATTAAGGAAACTGAAAATGTTGAGAGAAACAATGGTGGGGGTCCAGGTGGACTTGGCAGGTGGCCACCAATATCCACCTGGATCATTCCTCCCCCCTTAGGAAGCAATGGTCCCCATTGCGTTGAGTTCCTCCATGAGATGAGGAAACTTTTGCTGAACTTGTTCCCTGGTGAGCCACTTTCCCTACTGAAGGAGTTGGCCTACTTTGACAACTCGATACATTTGGATATTCTGTTGGCGAGTGTTCTTGATCTGTGTGTCCATGATCTGATCAGCTGCATCTTGTTCCATGCAATCTGGATTTAATTATGTGGGTGTGAGTTGTTCTGCATTGTCGGATGTGTCTAGCAATGGTGGAAAGTATGGCCGAAGGCGGTCCACATTGAACATTGGGTGCATGCCAAGGAATGGGGGAATACTGAGCTCAAATGCATTGTCTCCCATTGTCTCCCATAGCCTTAGCAAATGCAACCAGACTTTGTCGCCCACCTGAAACTTGTGTGGCACTGGATGTTGATCATGTCGCTGCTTGTACTTGGCATTTTATTTCTCCAGAATGTCATGGACCTGCTGGCGAATATTTTGGATGCGCTCAATGAAGCTGGTGGCCTTATCTGTTTCAAACTGGACATGAGTTGAATTTATGTGAGTAGCTGCAAGTGGCATGGCCACATCAATGGGGCATAGTGGCTGGAATCCCAAACCCACCTGAAAAGAGCTATGGCTAGTGGAGCTGTGAAGAGCTCGGTTATAGCTGTGTTGAACATAGGGGAGGCTCTCGTCCCATGTGCGTGGATGCTTTGAGTTATACATGCGCAGCATGTGCACAATCATCCTATTGACAACCTCTGTCTAGCCATCAGTTTGAGGATGGAAGGCTGTGGACTTCGTGAGTTTGGTGTCCAGCATTGAAATCGACTGTCCCGATCTGTGCTGAGAAATCGACTGTCCCGATCTGAGATGATAGACTGTGGGATCCCAAAGTGCACCCACACTCATTCAAAGAAGAGTTTATCAGTGGCTTCTGCTGTGATATTCTTCTTGCAGGCCGCCATAATGGCCATCTTCGAGAACCTGTCGACGACCACAAAAACACAGTCATTTCCATGCTTAGTGGAAGGAAGGCCTGACATGTAATCCATGGAGATGGATTCCCAAGGTCGACTAGGGGTAGGCAATGGGGTATAGAGGCCGTGATTCTTAATGGTCTGTTTGGCAATGGCACAGGCAGTACATGATCTGATGTACTTCCCAACATCCTGTCGCAGATTCGGCTAATAGAAATAATTTTGCAGTACTGCCACTGTTTTCTCAACCCCGAAATGCCCAGCAGCCCGACTGTAGTGTTCTTCCCAAATCATCTTGGCACGCTCGCTTGAAGGAACACAAAGGAGACCCAAGTGGCATAACAGGGCATCCCGGAGGTGAAAATCTGGAACATGCCGACCCTCCAAGAGTGTCTAGTATGTGTGGCCGAATTCTGGGTCGCTTTTGTAGAGAAGTAGCCAATCAGAAGTCTCGTGCCCACAAGAGTTGAGCACAGTGGTTAACGCCATGATCGGTGGTCGACTGAGGCAATCTGCAACATTATTGGTGCTGCCCTTCTTATACTTGATATTCAAGTGGAACTGTTGCAGGTATGTAGACCACTTCTGATGGCGATCATTTTGCAATTTCCCTTGGGTCTGTATGAATTGCAGGGGTCGGTGGTCTGTGTGGATGACCGTTTCCTTCCCCAAAATGTAATGCTTCCATTGTCGGCAGGCCTGTACAATGGAATACATATCTTTATCATAAGTGGGGTACTTCCGAACAGTGTCTGAAATTGTTTCACTGTGATATGCCACTGGATGTCCATGTTGAGTAAGAACTGCCCCAATAGCATAGTCAGAGGCATATGTCTCGACCTCAAATGGTTGTTGTAAATCTGGTAACGCGAGCACTGGTGCCGTGCAGAGGTGATCCTTCAACTCCATGAATGCCTTCTGTTGAGATTCAGACCAAAAGAATTTTGCTTTTGCCCCTCCCTTGGTGACTTGACTCAAGGGCCAAGTAATATGAGAAAACCCCAACACGAACCTGCGGTAGAAGTTGGCAAGACCTAGAAAGTTGCGGAGCTCTGTTAGAGTGGTTAGAGATGGCCAATCCCGAATGACTTGGATCTTGGCTGGATCGACATGCACCCCCTGTTCATCAATGATGTATCCCAGATACTGAACCTGGGTCATGCCAAAAGTGCATTTCTCCAAATTGGCACATAGCTTGTGTTGCCGCAGTGTTTGGAGAACCTGTCGGATGTGGTGGAGGTGCTCTTCCCAACTCTGGCTGAAGATTAGAATGTCATCCAAGTATACTACTACAAAGGAGTTGGTGAATGGCTGCAAGATGTCATCCATTAGCCTCATGAAGGTTGCAGGAGCATTCGTCAATCCGAAATGCATAACCAACCATTCGAAAAGGCCCTCCTTGGATTTGAAGGCAGTCTTCCACACATCAGAGGGTTCGATTGGTGCCTAGTGATATCCTGACTTCAGATCGATCTTGCTAAAATATTTCGCCCCCTTTAGTTGGTCCAGGAGGTCATCAATCCGCAGGATCGGGTACCTATTACGGACATTGATCTTGTTCAGCGCCCGATAGTCAATACAGAGTCTCCACATCCCATCCTTCTTCTGTACCAACACGATCGGGCTCCCATAAGGCGATGAACTCGGACGGATGTGACCTTTCTGCAAGAGCTCCTGAATCTACCTCCTTATTTCATTGTTCTCCATAATGGAGCACCGATAAATTGGTCCATTGGGTAGTGGCGCACCTGGGGTAAGATTGATGGAGTGCTTGACCTGACAGTGCAGAGGAACCCCTGTAGGGGAGGTGAAGATGTCCTCGTACTCCTCCACAACCTTGTCCATCTGTAGTTGTCATGCAGAGGGACCCCGTCTGGAGGCCGTGGCCACCATCTTCTTCTTTCCTTGAGGGCGTATCATCAGGAAAACAAATTTCCTGGTTTTGGAAATGATCTTACTGCATTGTTTTGCAGTAATCAAAGAGCTGGCAGTAGGTGGTGCTACCTCTGGTATCCTGTACAACTTATTTCCCAATGTAATAATAATAGCACGGGGCCTTGATTCATACACAGCATGTTGCTTCCACAAGTATGGCTGTCCTAATAATACATCACAAACTTCAAGGGGAGAAATGTCACAAAATACCTCATCCGTGAAGGGCTTGATGTTGTATGGAAGGTGACACTGCTGGCTCACGCGAAGATCTCGTCCTTGGTGAAGCCACCCAATGGTGTATGGTTGTGGATGTGTTGTGGTCGGTAAGCCCAACTGCTTCATGACCTCTGCCGAAATGAGGTTCTTTTGACTCCTGCTACCAACAATGAACTATATCGGGGATCCCTTTACCCACATCTGGGAGTGGAAGAGACGCTCCTCCTCCTCTGGATCTTCGGGTTCATTTTTCTGGATCTTGACGGTAGCAATAGTGGCATTGGGATCTGCATCAATGATCTGCTTCCCTTTGTCATTCCCCTTATCGGGTTCTGACTCAGAGTCGGAACATGCATCTGATTCTGAAACCTTTAGCTCAGCCACTAGTGACTGCTTGGCCCGACACTCACTTGTGTTGTGAGTGGAGCTCTTATGGAACTCACACCATTTTCCAGTGTCCTTTTTCAGCTTCACGGCGCTATTCTTTGCTTGCAGCTTCGGCGAGTTGTCTTGGGCTGTCCCACCTTGGCTTTGTCCTTTGTTATGTGGTTTAGGGGCACCTTTCCCCTGCTTTGGATTCGCAGATCCAAAGTCTCGCTTCCTTTGTTTAAACTTCTGCTCGACCTTGACAGCATATCGGTATGCTGCGCCGAGCGAGGAGATGTTCAGGAATTGTATTTCTTCCTGGATGTACTTGTGCAGGCAGCCACGGTATTTGAGTATCAAATGTTGCTCCGAATACTTGATATCCAACTTTGTGTGAAGGGTATGGAAAAGATTGGTGAACTCTGGCACGTCTTGGTCCCTTCCCTGCCGCAGCGTGGTCCACTTTATGTATTCATCCTCATAGCTTCCGACAGGGTAGTACTGCTCCTTGATGGCATCCTAGAATGAATTCCAGGTGGGTGCGGCTAAAAATAGTGAGCCAGTACTTTCATCCTTCTGCTCGCAGTAGGTTTCCCACCAGTCCTTAACATAGGGGGCAGCTTTGAGAAGAGCAAAAACAATCTTTTCCCGACTCGAAAATTCATGAACAGAAAAATAACCCTCTAGCAGATTTAACCATTTATCTACGGCATCTGCATCTATCTGACCCTCGAATATGGGGATTTAAAAATTAACTTGTACTTTAAAGGGCGTGGCGTTTCCAGAGTAACTGCTGGAAGTCGATCCGTCGCTTCTGGGTGGCCGCTGAAGGATCTGGGCAAAGTTATCCATCATCGCGTTTCGTTGTCGCTTGAGGGCTTCTTCGAGCAATATTTTGATGGGATCTCCTGCCCCCTTGTCTTTCTTCTCATCCGCCATGGGAGGCCACCGGGATTTGCGAGGCTGGTCTTGCAAAGGTTCGACCAGTTCAAGCCCTAACTCCTTATATCCCGACCTTGTTGGGGACATGCAAAGAAAAACATAGAAAAAGCAGACCGCTCTGATACCACTGATCCGGATTTAAACAGGAACGTAGAAAATTACAGAGATAACCATATACACAAAGATGTAGTGGAAATAATACTTCATTTCATTAATGGAAAATACTGAAATATGCTTACAACCAGAAATAGAAATAAACGAGCTAGGGCGATGGTAGCTTATCTCTGAGAAGAGATGTGGTGGCTACATGCCTCTGAACTATGTTACAATGAGGCTCGAAGGTCTATTTACTGTTGAGAAATAATGGAAAACCCTTAACATTCCAAAACCTAACCCTAGGAGATGAAACGCCAAACGGTGGGCCCCGTTTGGGTAAATTGGTACATCAACTTCTCGGGGTCGTAACTTTGGCATATGATCTCCGTTTGACGCGTACAATTGCTCGTTAGAAAGATCTATCCGAGCATTACCACTTTGGGAAGGGAAGCATCGGTCCATGGACCCATGTTGCCCCCAGATTTCCCAAAAATGTCGTTTAGGGCCTCAAAATGGCTCCAGAAGTTCAGGACCCGAAAAACTACTAAAAATAGTAAGTTGTGCTACAATTAAGGAAACTGAAAATGCTGAGAGAAACAATGGTGGGGGTCCAGGTGGACTTGGTAGGTGGCCACCAATATCCACCTGGATCATTAATGCACTCAACTAGTGCTACTCTAGTTAACTGAAGATTCCCTCATCAGAAACTCATGCATGTCTATTCTGAGAAAGACCCAGTTGAGATTAATGTTCAAGGACAATGTACTATTAGTTGCATGAGTTTTCTCCATGAGAAAACTCATGCATGCAGTCAATGATTTATCCTTGAGGATTGCGCTATTTTGAAGGCTTGGTTTTCCACTTGGTAATGGGCTAATCATCCTAAAGGAACAACGCAAGGAAATAGGAGCTTGGAGGGCAGAGAGGAAGGCCGAAGAGAAGCCAAGATTTCCTGTGATCATTTGTGAGGAATGTACTGAGAGCTGGCTAGCTGTGAGAGCTAAGGCTTTGTATAATTCCTATGTATTTCCACCATGTATGATAATACAATAGTGTGGGGTTTTTAGCTGAGGCTTTCCCCAAAGTATTTTCATGTGTATTGTGCCATTGATTCTTCTTCTTCTAATTATATTGTTCAGCTTGATCTTTAAGCTTCCGCAAATTGATAGTAGAAGTAGGTTATAGTATTTTGCTTTGATTTATATTGCATTATCGAGTTAACCTATCATAGATTTTCTACACTGATTATATTGCATTTTGGTTTTAATTTACAATGGTTATTTGATGCGTGAATATATGTGATTGTATTGGTTAATTAAACACAAGTAAGGATATCAGTTTACGTTGCACTAACTGTGATTGATTAGTAAGATAAGTAAAACACTTGAGATAACTTGGGAACTTATACAATACATTGCCATAGCTACGAAAAAGTACCTAGACCATGGCTTAGGGCTGCGTGAAGGTCAATCATACTCCTTCACGGAGGTACTGAAGGGTGGAATAAAGGGTAAATTGAAAAAGCCCTAAGGGTTAGCGACCTACGCTAAAGTAGGGGAAGAGGGTATAAACCAACATCATGACCATCTCAGGGTGCAAAAACTTGGTTCCAGCATCCCCCCATACTGTTTCGGGTGAGACTTTGGTCCATGCTCCGTAGGCTAATTCTGAAAGGGTCAGTAGTGTAGGGATTTGTTTGGCTAACTAAAGTTGAACCTGAGTTAGGGCCCAAAAAGCCAACAAATGGTTCTGTTGTCAGGACAGGAATTGTAGAAATTTCTGTTTTCCCACCCCGGTTTTCAGTTTCTCCTTATTTCTCCCATATAGTTAAATGCCCTTTCCCATAACCATACATTTAACAAGCTGAAAAAAATAAATTTGCTGAAAACACAAATTCTGGAAATTTTACAGAATGTTGGAAATTGCAGAAATAAAAATCAGCAGTAATAAACAGCCATTAAAACACATTTAAACACTAAGATTTTTGGTCAATGTGACCCTGGAAAAACCCCCTACAACTCTTGGGGAAAACCGGTTTGAGAGCTCTTCTTTGTTTCTGAAAATTGCCTTTTACAGTGAGAAATTTTTAGCAAAAAATCAGCAAGCAAATTTACAACTTATCTCTTTTCCCATGCTTCACAGCAAACTAGAAATTACAGCAAACAGGACAGCAATAAATGTTGTACGGTCTGCTTGATTTTCGTGCCCACTTTCAGCATTAAATGCTGCTATATGGCCCTCGTTTTGCGTGCATAAAAATCAGTAAATTGCTCCTCGATTTTTGTGCAAACCTCTCCTCGAAATCGTGCCAAAATCTACCTTTCACTGTGTGCTGAATCAGCTGTACAAATCTGCTCAACTGCTGCCTTGGAATGTGTGCCAAGCTGTTGTCTCCTTCTCTTCCCTGCTCAGAAATCTCTCTTGCTCTCTTGCTCTCCTTCTCCCAATCTGCTCATGAAATAATTGAATCGAATGTGATCTTTTCCTCCTTTTCCTCCCTTAATATAACTCCAAATGACTTTTGGGTGACCCAAGTGACTTTTGGGTGATCTCTAAATCCAATGGCTGAAATAGATTTAGATCAATGGCTGAGATTAAATGCTCATTTAAATCTCACTTTTTATTTTTTAATTCACCCCACTTTAATAAAGACCCACTTAGTCATTTACTTCCAAAGTCACTTTTCCTTTCTAATTTTTCATTGACTTTATAAAAGTCACTTTAAAATTAGACATAGTAACTTTATCACTTAAAGTCACTTTTAAATTAGATTTAACTTTATAAAATTATAAAGTCACTTTAGGAGAAAAATTAAATTCTTTTGGACACTTTTCACTAGGCCAAAGATCAAAGCCTAAGGGAACCACCTGTCCTCTGGTACCAAATTTCAACACTCCCTCTTACCGAGGAAGGTGTTCCTCACCACACCCATCTTGTCTCTGAAGTAGACATGCTTGCCCCATGGTAAGGCTTTGGTAAGGATATTTGCAACCTGCTCATCAGTGGAAATATACTCAAGCTTCACAACTCCCTTCTGAACATAGTCTCTGATGAAATGATATCTGATCCCGATATGCTTTGACCTGTCATGAAATACTGGATTCTCCGTGAGTTTAATGCAACTCTGATTATCACAGTAAATCACTGAAGGTCTCAACGGCTGACCAAATAAGCCAAACAACATCTTGCGAAGCCAGATAGCCTCACAACTAGCTAAACTGGCTGCCATATACTCTGCTTCCGCTGAACTCAGTGTTACTGACTGCTGCTTCCGGCTGAACCATGACACTACTACTGAACCCAACCCAAAACAGCACCCTGAAGTGCTCTTCTTATCAGAAGCACAACCTGCCCAATCAGAATCAGTGTATCCTGCCAATCTCACTCCATCTTCCTGCCTGTAGTCCAGACCATAATCTACTGTCCCCTGCAAGTATCGCAAAATGTGTTTTACAGCCACCCAGTGAACCTTTCTAGGCTCACACATAAACTGACTCATAGTGTTGACTGCAAAACAGATATCTGGCTAGTGTTGACCAAATACATCAAGGAACCAATCAGCTGCCTGTACAATGTGGGATCCACCAACTCAGAATCTGAAGCAGAAAGCTTCTTCCAGTTGGTGATCATTGGTGTCGACATGGGTCTACAATCCTCCATGTGGAATCTGCTAAGGATGTCCACAATATACTTCCCCTGCCCCAGGAAGAAATGCCCCTCCTCCTGCCACACCTCCAAACCCAAAAAGTAATGCATCAAGCCGATGTCCTTCATCTCAAAATCCGTCGCAAGATCTCTCTTGCAGTGCTCTATGAGTCTCTCTGCACCTGTAATGATCAAGTCATCCACATACAGCACCAGAATGAGAGGCTCCTCACCAATCACAATAAAGTAAAGGTTCAGATCTGCCTCACTCTTTGTGAAACCCATCCCCTGCAAATATGTATCTATCCTGGAGTACCAAGCTCTGGGAGCTTACTTCAGGCCATAAAGGGCCTTCTTCAGTCTACACACATGGGACTCCTTCCCATGCAGCTCAAAGCCCTGTGGCTGCTCAATGTACACCTCCTCCTGTATGAAGCCATTGAGAAATGCGGTCTTCACATCCATCTGGTGGATCTTCCAACCCATCTCTGTCGATATAATGGAGCAGATCGAAGTATATCGAGCCACGGGAGCGAAGGTCTCCTCATAATCAACTCCCTCTACCTGGGAGAACCCTCTAGCCACAAACCTCGCTTTGAATTTCTCAATGCTGCCATCTGCAACATGCTTTACCTTGTAAAGCCATCTGGAAGTAACCACGGATTTGCCCTCAGGCCTCAGCACCACCTCCCAAACATCATTCTTCATGATAGAAGAATACTCCTCCTGCATGGCCTCTCTCCAGACCTGCTGGCTAGCTGCCTCCTCATAGCTAGAAGGCTCAGAGTCAAAGATGTTGGTAACCATCGCCATATAGCTACAAAACCTCTCAGGTGGTCTACTCTCTCTGACCGGCCTCTTCGGCTCAGCAACAGATGTGGCATCTCTCAAGGTGTCCTGAAGCCACTTGGGCTTTCTCTTCCCTGAGCATGCTTCTCCCATAGGAGAATGAAACTCCTCCTCCTCATCACTATCAGTAGCCTGAACTCCTGACTGTCTGTCTGCTGTCCTCCTGTCTGCACCTGAACCTGTAGAAGCTGAGGTACCGTGTGAACTGTCCATCAGTGGACTCCCTAGTGAACTTCTCTGTGAACTGCTCTGCATGCTGCCCGGAGCACCACCCCTCTGGCTCGGCGAGCCACTGCTCACTGACGGACCTGACATCCTCATAGATGTACCTCCGGATCCTCCTGATCCCTGCCCACTGGATCCCTGCGACTGACTCAACTGCTGCTGAGGGTCAGGCTGATCCAGATACTCTAACTCCCATGACCTCCTAAAGGCCCTGTCCTCCTCGAACTTCACATCCCGTCTGACAACAACTCTCCTTTGTGCAGGAATGTAAATCCGAAAGGCATTTGAGGTCTCACTATAGCCCATAAAGATACCCTTCTCTGCGGTGGGTTCTAGTTTGGTCCTCTTCTCCTTGGGTATATAGGAGTATGTAATGCATCCAAAGATATGAAGATGACCAATATCAGGCTTCTTCCCAGAGAAAGCCTCCTCCGGAGTCATGTGCCCCAAGGCACGATGCGGACTCTTGTTCTACAAGTAAACAGCTGTGTTGCGGACCTCTGCCCACAAGAACAATGGCAACCCCTGATCATGTAACATGGTTTTGGCAGCACTTATGATGGATCTGTTCTTCCTCTCCACAACCCCGTTCTGCTGGGGGTTGTAAGGAACAGTGAACTCCCTCCTAATGCCTGCCTCCGCACAATAGTCAACAAACTCTCCAAGGGTGTACTCTCCTCCATTGTCCGACCTCAAGGACTTGATCTTTCGACTTGTCTGAGTCTCCACAAGAGCTTTGAACTCCTGAAACCGCTTGAAGACCTCACTCTTCGTCTTCAAAAAATAAATCCAGGTCCTCCTGGAGTGATCATCAATGAATAAAACATAGTACTCATATCCACTCAAGGAAACATGAGACATCCGACCGCTCACATCGGAATGAATCAAATCAAGTATCCCCATCGCTCTGCTGTCACTACTGGGAAAAGGGGATTTGGCAAATTTGCCCATCACACAACCTCTGCAATTATCAAAGTGATCAGTACTGAAATCTGGCACACCTGTAGTGATCTCCCGCAATGTCCTCAAGGCTCCATGATACATATGTCCCATCCTATGGTGCCAAATCTCACACAGCTCAGAACTGCTAGCTCTGCTGTTGGTACTACTGCTCAATGCCAAAAGTGGCTGGAATGCAAACTTGTACACCTTTGCATGGCGTACACCTATCACTCTAGTTGAATCAGGTGGAGTGCCCCTGGGATACATCAACACCTGTCCTCCCTTGAATAGTACCTCATATCCTCTGTCCTCCAAAGCTGAGACGGATATGAGGTTCTTCCTCATCCCTGGCACATAAAGAACCTCTGACACCTTCAAGGGAGGTTTGGACTCCCTCAGAAATGTCACTGTCCCCACCCCGACTGCTCTAACAACTCTGTCATCACCGAGTACTACCTCAATATCAGTGCCACTCTCTGAAAGCTCTGAGAAGTACTCACGGACTCCTGTCATATGACGTGAAGCCCCACTGTCCACATACCAGATACCTGAAGATGCTCCGCTAATCGAGAGAAAAGCATGCTCCCTCTGAACCTGTGTGGCAAGTGATCTCGCACTAGAGGACTCACACGTAGTGAACGCAAACTCTCGGTCAAAACGACCTGCAAAGTCCTCAATCTCTGTTGAAGCTGCCACGTCCTGGTTCTTCCCCTTCTTCTTCTTTTTCTCCGGACACACAACTGCATAGTGTCCCATCTTTTGACAATTCCAACACTTCACCTTGGAATAATCCTTCTGTGTGTTCCCCTGTTTACCTTTACCTTTGCCTTTGCCCCCACCACTGCTTGTGGAAGCCTGCTTCTTCCCTTTGCCTTTCTTGCCTCCTGCCACCAGTGCTACATCCTCATCTTGCTCAACTGGCTTGGCTGCCCCAAGCTGACCTTTCATGATCTCTGTCTGAATGCAATCATCCCAAAAACTCTCCCATGTGGGAAGGGTCTCACGTGCACAAACCCCATCAGCAAAGTTCAACCATGAACGGGGGAGGCCATTCACTGCAATCCGCACCAACTCAGTGGGTGGAATGGCCTCTCCAATCACTGCCAACTCATCTCTCACATTAGTAATCTTTGTGATATATCTAGCTGCACTATCATTACCCATCTTAATGTTCTTCAGCTTCTCCTTCATGACCATCTTCCGGTTTTCATTGGTACTCTGGTAGAGATTGGACAATGTTGTCCACATCTCATGGGCATTGCTCTTTCCTCTCACATGAGGAATGCAATGGTCTTTGATTCCGTCTAGAATCAGCCTCTTACCCTTGTTGTTCTTTTTATTATAAGTTGTCAACTGAGTAGCATCAGTAGGCACAACAACAGGGTTCTGTGTGGTATGCACCATGATATCCCGGACTTCTGCCTCCTCAAAGATACTCTACATTCTCTTCTTCCAAACACTGTAATTTATATGCCCATCCAGCCTATCCTCCACCCTCAATCCCAATGACATCCTGTTGTCCTAAAACTGAAAAATAGCACTGATGTAGTAAAGATAAAACTGTTGTTTATGAAAAAATCAGCTTGCTGGAATTTTTTGAGTGAAAAATCAGCAACTGTAATTTTTCCTTTTGCTGTCCCAAACTGCCCTTCAGCACTCAAGCTCTGATACCATGTAGAAATTTCTGTTTTCCCACCCCGGTTTTTAGTTTCTCCTTATTTCTCCCATATAGTTAAATGCCCTTTCCCATAACCATACATTTAACAAGCTGAAAAAAATAAATTTGCTGAAAACACAAATTCTGGAAATTTTACAGAATGCTGAAAATTGCAGAAATAAAAATCAGCAGTAATAAACAGCCATTAAAACACATTTAAACACTGATATTTTTGGTCAATGTGACCCTGGAAAAACCCCCTACAACTCTTGGGGAAAACCAGTTTGAGAGCTCTTCTTTATTTCTGAAAATTACCTTTTACAGTGAGAAATTTTCAGCAAAAAAATCAGTGAGCAAATTTACAACTTATCTCTTTTTCCATGCTTCACAGCAAACTGGAAATTACAGCAAACAGGACAGCAATAAATGTTGTACGGTCTCCTCGATTTTCGTGCCCACTTCCAGCATTAAATGCTGCTATATGGCCCTCGTTTTGCGTGCAAAAAAACCAACAAACTGCTCCTCGATTTTTGTGCAAACCTCTCCTCGAAAATCGTGCCAAAATCTGCCTTTCACTATGTGCTGAATCAACTGTACAAATCTGCTCAACTGTTGCCTTGGAATGTGTGCCAAGCTGTTGTCTCCTTCTCCTCCCTGCTCAGAAATATCTCTTGCTCTCTTGCTCTCCTTCTCCCAATCTGCTCATGAAAGAATTGAATCGAATGTGATCTTTTCCTCCTTTTCCTCCCTTAATATAACTCCAAATGACTTTTGGGTGACCCAAGTGACTTTTGGGTGATCTCTAAATCCAATGGCTGAAATAGATTTAGATCAATGGCTGAGATTAAATGCTCATTTAAATCTCACTTTTTATTTTTTAATTCACCCCACTTTAATAAAGACCCACTTAGTCATTTATTTCCAAAGTCACTTTTCCTTTCTAATTTTTCATTGACTTTATAAAAGTCACTTTAAAATTAGACTTAGTAACTTTATCACTTAAAGTCATTTTTAAATTAGATTTAACTTTATAAAATTATAAAGTCACTTTAGGAGAAAAATTAAATCCTTTTAGACACTTTTCCCTAGGCCAAAGATCAAAGCCTAAGGGAACCACCTGTCCTCCAGTACCAAATTTCAACAGGAATCTGCATAAGAGATGTGTGATGTCATATCACCGGAATCCAACTAAGAAAGAGATTGAGGACTAGTTGAATAGAAAGATCCACGAATTCACGGCACACGAGAACAGAAACACACGGCTAACAAAGGAACAGTAGCTAGACAGGTACCTGTATACAAAAATCCATGAGATCTTTTTCTGTTCCTTTGCACTTGAGTTATACGAGTGGATCACGAGGCTAGCGGATAGCCAAGGATGGTGGAGGCTTGACAATCCTATTGTTTGGACCCCGGAGCTAGTACATAGACTGGAAGCTCTGAGGATAAGATCGCCCACGCTACCAATCATTGGCTCGATCATATCATAAGAGGATTTGTCACTGAATTCACGGTTGATACCATAGTCAGTTATAACAAGGTGGAGTGGCGCTTTTCCAAAGGTCTGCAAGGTAAGTAATTGAAATCTTTAAATACTTGGATTAAGATGTTATTGTGTGAAAAATGGGTTATGCAGCCACCTTGATGTTCAGAGCTATGTGAAGTGGAAAGACTTACAGGAACAAAGGAAGAAAGGGCCCCGAATATAGCCCACTGATTTCAGCTCCTTTGACTAACGTAGAGGGAGTATCGTAGGCTTCTCCACAAAGTGCAGTTCAGTTGATAAAACAAGGATTCTTGTGACTACCACCTCTGCCTACACCACCTCCAACTTCACCATTGTCACCTGTGACTTCGCCCACACCACCACCACCTCCACCACAGTTCAACATGGCGAATTCAATGAAGCTACCTTTGTTTAAGGGCTTGGGAAATGAAGACCCAGACTAGTTCTGGTTCGTCGTAAAATCTTTATGGTAAGCTCAGGGTTTCACAGATGATCACATGAATAAGGCGTCATTGGTTAGTTCTTTATAGGATCATGCACTAACTTGGTACATCAATTACTCTAATGATAACCTAAACACTGGGTTGGCAGAGATCCAGACCGCGCTGAATAAAGAGTTCAATAGGCCTAAATTTGAGGCACAATTGAATGTGGGGTTCAAGGAAATCACAATGAAACCAGGTGAGACACCTTGGGAATTGGATCAGAGATTAAAGTGTAAAATCCATGAAGCTAATATGAACTTAACAGATGGACAATACCATGATTGGTTCATGGCTTTGCTTCTGCCTCACCTAAGGGTTGCATTGTCATAACATAATATTATGACTTAGGCAGAGGCCTTGGAGATTGCAATAAGACTTCATGAAACACTGATGCAAGATCTAAATCTGGGGGTTCAACAGATCAATGTGTAGTTACAAAATATTTGCCTCAAAATGCAAAGCTTGAAGCAACATAGAACAGTTCGATCGGAGGCGCACGAAGAGATATGGTGCTTGAAATGTAAGGGTTAGGGGCATGACAAAGACCACTACTTGGTCTTTTCAAACTATATTGCAAGAGGAGGACCAATGCCTTTTAGGCCAGAAGCCCAAGAAGGACCGAGCGTGGGGCCTGCATTGTGGTTTGCTATATGTCAGGTAGCAGGGAAACATACGACTGATAACTGTCATTTGCCACAGAAGTCTGTACAAACACCACAACAACTGTTCTGCAACTTCTACAGGTCAGTAGGGCATGATGAGCACAACTGTTGAAGTTATGAATTGATGATGGACAAAACACCCACCTCTAGAGTTCAAGTAGAAATTGGCCTCTCAACCAGAGCACTGGGATGGCGCGAACATGCTTTCAAGGGATTGCACAAGGTTGAGGCAAAGGAGGACCTAGCAAAGGTTGGGGACAGCTGATCTGTTACAATTGTGGAGGACTAGGACACTATGCCCATGAATGCACTAACCCAACACGTTTGTCGTGTAAATATTGTACTCAGTTTGATCATGACACAGAGGACTGTCCTACACTGATAATGAGGATACGCGACAAAGGGGTGCTACCATCACAGCCAACTCAGAAACTGCAGATGATGGGGGTTGAGCCTCGTGAAGAGGATCTAAATGTGAATATAGTGCTCCGAAGTGGAATTACAATGGGCGACGATAAGGGGAAACAACTCAAAGACAACACATGGGTTCGCAAAGCTCCGGTGAAGGAGGATGAATTTGATTTGGAGCACGCACGTGAAATGTTCATGGAAGCAAAAAAGAGCTTCGTTGAGGCCTCTACCTCAGGGAGCCAAGATAAGCCTGTTCAGGAAAGGGACCCTTCTATGCTTACGACCTTTCTAGAACCCTGCATGAAGTTACTGCACAATAGCAAGGTTGTGAAGGGGTTACAGGAACTTATAAATAGATGTGCTGGAAATGCTCTGAGTGAACCACCCGTGGTACAGAAGATTGGTAAGCATAAGGCAAGGACAGGGCGTGAGATGAGACTCATTGCGCAAATAGGAGAATATGAAATGGATCAGGTTATTCTAGATTTGGGGCAGACGCAAACATTTTGCCAAAGCAAACTTAGGAGCAGATGGGGAGATCCGCACTAAAGTGGTCTCCGATTCAGTTAAGGATGGAAAATCAGCAGAAAATCATCCCAATGGGACGACTACAAGGAGTAACTGTAGATATTGAAGGCGCAATCGCATTGGATGACTTTGAAATGATAGAAATTGTGGATGACAACAACTCCTACGCTGCGCTCCTTGGCATTGATTGGGCTATAGACATGAATGGGGCAATCAACCTAAAGAAGTGAAATATGATATTGGAAAAGAAATCGCTTCGCGTAACAGTACTCCTAGATCCTGTTGAAGGATCATTCTATACTAAACCAATACGCGATTATGAAAGTGATGAGGATTTGGATTGCATATATAAAATAACAACGCGAGACCAAGATTGGGTGAATCCAACAACGGATGACCAAATTACTTCGGATCACGAGAGTTCCTGCACCTCATACTCAGATGAAGAATTAGAGCACTGGTAGAATCAACTACATGAAGTAACTATGCTGAGTTGTAACATGATGACCCGGTCGCTGCGTTCTGTGTTGTTAGAGGTATGAAATATTCCCACTTATGATGGATTGAATGATATGTATGTGTTTTTGGATGCCTTTGAGAGCGAAGTACTAGAGAAGCAGCGCTTCCAGGCTTTGGACTGGGCACTATGTGCTACGCCCGCGAGATGGTGGGGTACGCATAAGGGTAGTTTTGATGACTGGTGTGAGTGTAGGAGGATGATGAGAACACACTTTGGGAAGATGAAGGTACGAGTGACAGACAAGTATGACGGAAAGGACGATCCACGCGCACAATTGGCCAAATGGGCTAAGGCCTATGGAGCGAAGCCCCAACCTAAATGGGTGCACTTGTTTTGTCACACCTTGGATGTCATCCTGATGAATTGGTAATTGGAGACAGAGCTCTGCCATGACACAGAGGAATGGGATATTCTACGCAAAGGGTTCATAATGACGTTTAGCTTCGAAGATGGGTTTGATTGTATTGATAAAGCGCTATAAGAAGTTAAAGCAACAATCTTTAGGATACCGCAGGATCCTTTGGATTTGATTCAACCCAATTGGAAGAAGACAAAGACCCCTGAAATATTGATATCCCTGAAACCGAGGGTTACCATGAGGTCGAGGGACCACATATCAAGAATCCTGATATAACCACACCACTGAAAATGAAACAGGTAAATATTGGTACAGAGGCGGAGCACAAATTCATGAAGATTGGAGATTACTCGGATGATGCGATAGTAGATAAGGTCACCAAATTGCTCCGCGAATACCAGGATTTATTCCCTACCAAGTTTACAAAGTTAAAGGTGATAATAGGAGACCTGGGTGTTATGAAGATCACGTTATCACCCGACACAAAGCCGGTTAAGAAAAGACCTAATCGTCTCATTCTGAAGTATAAGGAGAAGGTTCACTTAGAGTTAGATAAGATGCTTGCGGCAGGCATCATTGAGCCCGTAGAAGATTTTGATTGGGTGAGCCCAATGGTGGTACAGGAAAAGAAACAGAAGGACGAAATAAGAATATGAGTAGATTTTAGGAAGTTGAATGACTCTTGCGTGCATGATCCTTTCCCGACTGTGTTCACTGATGAGGTATTGGATAATGTAGGTGGCCAGGAATCATACTCGTTCACTAATGGGTTTTCAAGGTACCATGAGATCAAAATCACATCTGAAGATAAAAGCAAGATGACCTTCATGACTGAAGGGGATGTTTTCAGTACACTATAATGCCTTTTGGATTGAAGAATGTGTCTATGATTTTTTCGCGCATAGTCATTGCTACATTCAAAGACTTCATTCATAAGTTTCTGGAGGTGTACTTTGATGACTATATTGTGTTTGGGTTGGTAAAACGCCATGTGGCCAGTTTTCAATTCATGCTAGATACTTGTCGAAGGTGCCAGATTGCACTTAATCTGAAGAAATGTCTGTTTTGTGTTCCTTTTGGGACTTTGCTGGGTCATGTGGTTTGTAGACAAGGACTGATTGTAGATCCAACGAAGATTGTAGTGATACTTAACTTGGAGGTGCCGAGGAGTGTGAAATAATTGCGTGCAACCTTGGGACATATTGGGTACTACAAAAAGTTTATCTAGGGCTATGCCCAGATCACTGTGCCTATGGAGAAGCTATTGAAAAAGGATGTCACATTCTGTTGGAATGACGATTTCCAGAAAATCTTGGATATGCTAAAAGGAAAAATGGTCAACGTGCCAATTTTAGTCTTCCCGGATTGGAAGAAGGAGTTTCATGTACATGTAGACGCGTCATGTATAGCACTAGGAGCAGTACTTACACAGGCCGGCGGAGGAGACTTGGACCATCCTATAACGTTTGTAAGTAGGAGGTTATCCAAGGCCGAGAAGAACTATTCCACCACTGAGCATGAAGGATTAGCCATGGTATACGTGCTCTAGAAGTTTAGACAATATTTGTTGGGTGGTCATTTTAAAATGTATATGGATCATTTTGCATTGAAATACCTAGTCAATAATCCTGTGTTGCGGGGGGAGAATCTGTAGGTGGTTATTATTGTTCCAGGAGTACGAATTTGAATTTATTGTGAAGCTTGGATGACTAAATGAGGGACCAGACCATCTATCGCACATTGAAACGAGGGAAGAGCCCACTAATTTGGAGGAGGGATTTCCTGACACACAACTATTTTCAGTGTGCATCACAGATGGTCACTTTGAAGACATCAAACACTTCCTAACGACAGGAACTGCCTCGGAAGGCTACATCATCCAAAAGAAAAAGGATTTAGTGGTGCACATGGTAGACATTTCTTTCATTTGCGAAAATCTGTACAAAATGGGGTCTGATGAAGTATTGCGATGATATGTACCAGAGTATGAAGGAAGCAGTATCCTCGCGGATGTCATGGGGGTGCTGCAGGATGCCATTATGCAGGAAGAGTGACCGCACAGAAGATTCTATGCGTAGGGTTGTGGTCGCCATCCATCCGTCAAGATTCCAAAGCCTACTGCAGGGCGTGCGACGTGTGTTAAAGGACTGGCAGGCCATCGCGGAGAGATGATCTACCCCTAAATCCACAGATGACGTTAAAACCTTTCGAGAAATGGGCCATAGATTTTGTGGGACCCACTCAGCCCTAAGGAAGGAAAGAAGATGGGAGCGTGGTACATTATCACCACGATTGAGTATTTGACTCAATGGTTGGAGGCACAGCCTGTGAAGGACTGCACAGGTGCGACCACTGCGAAGTTTCTCTTTGAGTATGTACTGGCGCGATTTGTGTGTCCAAAGGTTTTGATGAGTGATCTCGGTACGCACTTTCTGAATGAGATGATCAGCATGCTAACGGAGGAATTTCAGGTGTATCACTAGAAAAGCATGCCTTATCACCCACAGGCTAATGGGATGGTGGAAGAATTCAATAAGGTGTTGAAGAATGCACTGGCCAAGGTTTGCAACACTTATCGAAGTGATTGGGACTTGCGCATACCCACAGTACTATGGATGTGTCAAACGACATGCAAAAAGTTGACTCGGCAAACACCCTTTAGGATTGTATATGGCATTGAAGTAGTGATGCCCATGGAATACATTGTGCCTAGTCTGTGCATAGAGGCACTCACAGGTATGACGGATTGTGGAGCCCTATAAGAGAGGCTCACGCATCTTGCTGAGCTTGAGGAAGAAAGATTTTTGGCTACATTTCACCAATAGATCCAAAAGCAGCGCGAAAAAGCATGGAATAATTGGCACACTAAAATGCGCACCTTTAAGGTAAATGATATGGTTTTGTTATATGTGTTATCACAAATTACAAACCCTGATAGGCTATTGACCAAGAAGACCTTGTGTAACTCTTTCAAACCAACTTTTGGCTGAGGCTTAGCCTCCTCAACCTGAGAGGGCTCTCTCACTAGGTTAAAGATTTTCATAAAGATTAGATGGCTAACTCTGTGAAACAAGTGAAAAAATATGAATGGTTGAACACGATTAGTAAACCTCCATTGGGCTTATGGAGTCAAGAAATTCTTTAGTATGACAATAATATTAACTTTACATGGAAGTCAGGGCATCTGGAGTTCAACATATCAGTAACACATCAGAAATATGTAGGAAGACACAAATACATGAAGGAAGTTAGAGCATAGCCAATGAGTTCTAAGTAATCATTCATTCATACTATTTCAAACAATGAAATGAAGACAACCATAGGAAAATTTAAAAATTGAACTCTTTCTGAATATTGAGGAGCAAAGCCAAATCATTGTATTACATTAAAACACAGTGTTACACAAAAGCACAGTATGAGTGTTATTTGAAAAATTTCCAACCCTTAGTGCATTACATCTCTTGTCATATATAGAGTTACCTTACAAGATTGAATTCCTTCCTCCAACATGAGGAGAATTCATATTTCTCTAGACCTGACACCTACTGATCTTTAAACAAACTATTAATTACAACTAGCTGTTAACTAACAGTCCTAGAGACTTAATACAACTAGGAGTGTAACTCCTTATTATGATTGAAACAACCTTATCTAGGAATTAAACATTCTTTTTGACACCTATAACTCCATGAATTTGAATTTGATGATTTCCATAACCCTCCAGATAGCCTTTAATAACTTCTCCTTTATCTATCCTGAAAACTAGGAGACTGTTCCCTGCTCTGTTTTGGCTGAAAAATAGGTGTTGGGACAGAGCTCGTATCTCCTCATCAAAAATGTATTTTTAAAAACTGAAGGAGGATTTTGTATACCGATCGGTGCTGAAAAAGATCTTTCTTGTTTTTTTGCAATACCTTTCCTACTGCCTAGAAACTGTTTTTGAATATTAGGTGTAATATGGAAAATTCAGATTTGTGAAAAATTGCTCCTACAGCAGTTTCGTAGTGCAATTTGAGTCATCAACTTCTCCCAGATCATAATGCATTTGAAGAAACTGAAAGAGGTTTTTGTATTTTAGTATGTTATGAATAAGAACCTCTTTCATTTTTCCAAAATATTCTTTCAGTTGCTCAAACACCCTCTTGGAAGTTGACTACTTAGAACAATTTTTTTGCTGCAAAAGGTTGCTTCAGTGATTTCGTAGTGCAAGGTTTGGTATGAGTATATGTCGTTCATTTCTTGAATCTACCTTTGTTTATGGTTAAAAACTTCTTAATTGGTCTTCTTATATCTCTGAAGCAGCACCCTTTTCAAAATAATCTCATTTTTCCTTTGAAGATTAATTCAAAAAAACAAAACTGCTGTGTGAATCAAAAAACACAGTTTTTCTCAAAAATTATCCTTCTTGGGATTTCTTCACAGCTTCATCTTATGCCAATAGGCCACATATCTTTGACATAATTCATCCATAAACAACTTCAAAAAGGTAATGTTCTAACCAAAATTGTGTTAAGGCTCCACTCTATGTTCTAGACTCCTTAAAAAGAACAATAAAAATGACTTTGACCAGGACTAATCATAAAACTTTGGAACCAAACTAGTTGTCCAAATTTTTTTTGAAATTTTTTCAGTGATAACAGTGGCTCCACTTGGGATAGTGTGTCCTTGTGGTACACTAAGAACCTACAGTTCTAGTGTTGTTATCCATCTTTTAGAATAGAATTTTGAAATGCTGACCAATATGCTTTCCAAGCTTTAATGATTTCTGCAAGAGGGACTCAACCTGCACCTACTAAAAGAAAATGCTCAGTCAACCTACCCTGATCTTATTTTCACATTCCTACCTACCTTATCAGCTGCAATTTCCACTTTAGGTCAGGAAACAAGATATTTCCAATAAAGCTAATCAATTGTCTTTTCTGATATTTGAGGCTCTTGACAACATTCGACCTCAAAATAACCATGATAGTGAGATGACCAAATCAACTTATAATGTACCTTATCTTCATAATGCAAATGAAAATTAAATACTGGTGTGCAAAGCTTTTCCATGTATTCATTTATAGGGTCAAAGAGGACATGGTTATTTTGAGGACCATCATAACATTCTACATCTTCAGACAACTGATTCTCAGCCACACATGATTTCTTTGATATGCTATTTAAGTTCTTTTCTGAATGATTCCCACAAACAATGTAATTTTCCTCATTATTAGGATCATTCATTGACATAAGTTGTTACAAAGTATGACATAAAAAATAAACCTTTTCCTCTGCCTGAGGGTTATAAAAGCTATCTTCTAGTACTTCTTCTTGGTGTTTGGAATTATTTTCATCTTCATTATGATTCGAAGGCTGACAAGTCTGCTGCATCTCTACATCAATCTCAGAGGATGTAAGATGATTTCCATAGGTATACTCTTGTTGATTTTCATGTTGCATTTCATGGGATGTTATCCTTTCTTCTAGTTGAAATGTATTGTTATGAAGAGCCTCTAAATTTTCTTCATCCATAAATTCATCATCATCATAACAATCCTCCAAATACTGAATAAGACTCAAAGAATGTTTACATCAATCTTTGACCAACAATAAGCAAGGATGACATTCTTTATACATCTCATAGAATTCATCATGAAAATTAGCAAGCGAATATATTGAACCATTTTCAAAATTTTTATACCAAGACCATGCTTTTCCTTCTAAAGTGGTCATAAACATCTTCATGAGACAATCTTCAGGGAAATGAACCTTAAGATTGCATACATGCATATGGAACCTAAAAAAATGAAGAGCAACATTGTCTTTATTTTCATCTTTGAATATTGGAAAATCATCTAACCATTTGACCTTTGGCATAACATTTGGAAAACCAGGGATATGAGACCGATTCATAGGGGCATACCTGGCATTAATTCTTGTAATGGAACTCATCTTGAAACTTCATCAAGCTATTGATCTTCTAGCAGTGGAGTCACCTTTCAATTTTTTATTCGATGTGTGGAGTCGCCAAGGTAGATACAGCCTCAAAAACTTTCTGAGCTCTTGCTACCTTCAGAAGTTCAGCTTCTTGATTTCGGGAATGAATAATCTTCAGACTCCCGGAAGACACACCAAAATGTTATCACAAATTCCAAACCCTAATAGGCTGCTGACCAGGAAGACCTTGTGTAACTCTTTCAAACCAACTTTTGGTTGAGGCTTAGCCTCCTCAACCTGAGAGGGCTCTCTCACTAGGTTAAAGATTTTCATAAATATTAGATGGCTAACTCTATGAAACAAGTGAAAAAATATGAATGGTTGAACACGACTAGTCAACATCCATTGGGCTTATGGAGTCAAGAAATTCTTCAGTATGACAATAATATTAACTTTACATGGAAGTCAGGGCATTTGGAGTTCAACATATCAGTAACACATTAGAAATATGTAGGTAGACACAATCTACAAATACATGAAGGAAGTTATAGCATCGCTAATGATTTATAAGTAATCATGCATTCAAACTACTGCAAGCAATGAAATGAAGACAACCATAGGACAATCAAAACATTGAACTCTTTATGAATCCTGAGGAGCAAAGCCAAATCACTATATTACATTAAAACACAGTCTTACACAAAAGCACATATGAGTGTTCTTTGAAAAATTTCCAACCCTTAGTGCATTATATCTTTTGTCATATATAGATTTTCCTTACAAGCTTGAATTCCTTACTCCAACATGAGGGTAATTCGAATTTATCTAGACCTGACACCTGCTGATCTTTAAAAAAACTATTAATTACAACTAGATGTTAACTAACAGTCCTAGAGACCTAATACAATTAGGAGTGTAACTCCTTATTATGATTAAAACAACCTTATCTAGGAATTAAACATTACTTTTGAAACCTATAACTCCATTAATTCAAATTTTATGATGCCCATAACCCTCCAGCTAGCCTTTAATAACTTCTCCTTCATCTGTCCTAAAAACTAGGAGACTATTCCCTGCTCTGTTTTGGATGAAAAGTAGTTGTTGGGACAAAGCTCGTATCTCCTCATCAAAAATGTATTTTGAAAAATTGAAGGAGGCTTTTGTATAAAACTCGGTTCTAAACAAAAACCTCGCTTTTTTTTTTGCAATACCTTTCCTACTGCCTAGAAATTGTCTTTGAATATCAGGTGTAAACTGGAAAATTCAGATTTGTGAAAAACTGCTCCTACAGCAGTTTCGTAGCGCAAGTTGAGTCATCAACTTCTCCCATATCATAATGAATTTTAAGAAACTGAAAGAGGTTTTTGTATTTCAGTATGTTAGGAATAAGAACCTCTTTTAGTTTTCCAAAATATTCTTTCAGTTTCTCAAAACGCCTCCTGGAAGTTGACTACTTAAAACAATTTTTTTGCTGAAAAACGTTGCTTCAATGATTTCGTAGCGCAAGGTTTGGTATGAGTATATGTCTTTCATTTCTTGGATCTACCTTTATTTAGGGTTCAAACCTTCTTAAGTTGTATTCTTATATCTCTACAACAACACCCTTTTCAAAATAATCTCCTTTTTCCTTTGAAGATTAATTCGAAAAAACAAAATTGAAGCTACAACAATTTCGTAGCACACTACGAAATTGTTGTGTGAATCAAAAAACACAATTTTCTTTCAAAAATTATCCTTCTTGGGATTTATTCATAGCTTCATATTATGCCAATAGGCCACATATTTTTGACATAATTCATTCATAAACAACTTCAAAAAGGTAATGTTCTAACCAAAATTATGTTAAGGCTCCACTCTATGTTCTAGACTCCTTAAACAAAACAATAAAAATGACTTTGACCAGGACTAATCATAAAAATTTGGAACCAAACCAGTTGTCCAAAAATTTTTGAAATTTTTTCAGTGATAACAATATGACAGAAAGTTTGACAAATTTCCAGGGAAATTCAGAATGCATTGGTTAGGGCCTTATGTCATTAAGGATATCACTGATGGTGGAGTAGTCCGGTTGGTTAAATTGAATGGAGATCCCTTCCCAGGAAAGGTGAATGGTATCCGATTGAAGTTATACACCGGTGATCCGGTCAGATGACTATATGAAGGTAGCATAGTCTTAGCGCTCGAGGCAGCTGAAAGGAGGCACGAGACTCTAAACTACACTGCCTGGGTTGGGGAACTGCGCGATGGGAGGATTGTGCGAAATGAGGCAATGTCATAGGGTTCATGACAGCGCGAAGAGAGCTGCGCTACCTAGGGAAAAACTGTGCAGGTTAGCCGGAAAGTGACCGTTAAAGTCACTATTCATGATTTGACGATGAGAATATGGCCAAATGGAGCGGGCGACCAACATTTAAGCTGAAATTTATGGGTAAGATCCTTGGAAATTTGCCGCCAATCTAACATTAATGAACTGAATGTGGGGGGAACGGTCGGATTTGAATTCAAAATGGCCTATAAATTACAATTGGAGGCCCAACAAAAAACTCTTGGCATTTTGAACATTGAGTTGGTGAGCTCTCAGACGTGCATGATTCTCGCATTCTTCGCAAAATTGCTTGACTGCCCAGTGTTTGATCGATTTCTAGAGTCCAACCATAATTTCATCTGTGATTTTATCCCATGATCCGAATTTATGGACACTGAAGCAGTGACAGCGAAGGGGGCTATGTCGGAGGTTGTTATGGAGGCAGAAGGAGTTGCTCCAGAGGTTGCAGAGGTACTAACTGAAGTACCCATGTCACCACGGACGCTTAGATCGAAACCTACCCCGACCAAAGAGAGTGCGAAGGATAAGAAGGGAAAGCAGGTTGTGATACTGGTGCGCGCATCACCTAGAAGAAACCCACAGAAGGACAAACCCACTGCACAGGACAAGGGAAAAACCGTTAACTTGGATCTGGAGGAGGAAGAAATTGAGGACATTCTGATGGATGATGAGGACTTGGGGGTGGAAGTGGAGGACGTTGAAGTTGAGGGTTCTTATGCTATCACTAAGTTACCCGAATACATCCCTTCGCGCAAAGGCAAGACCAAAGTGCTGAAGGACATCAACGAAAGCAAGGTCGCCCTACACATACCTTTGTTGTTGGACGAGATTGTCTTTGAAGGTGCACACTTGGGTTGGGTTCCTCTATTGAAACTAGAAGATTGGGACTTAGCTAACAATGAGAAGTTTCTGCACTTGGTGACAAAACAACTAATGCACCGCGTTGTTCACACAACCATCAGGATGACTGCATTGGAACCACAAAAGTGGCTTAGGGGTATAGACAAAGGAGGTTTGCTCAACCTGATATTGGTGCCACACTACAATCGCACGCCCAATACAATGTTGGACATCAATCAATTTTTATGCTTGGTGCACGATGGGTGTCTATGGCTAGAGGAGTCGATACCCATCACTGACAGGTTGAACCATAGGATCACGCGACTACCCTATACAGGGGAGAATCCGACCATGATGTTTGGCAAAAAATGTGGTGAGCAGGCCCTCACAGAGGCCATGAAGGATAAATTCAAGCTCGTGAAGAAGCCGTGTGACTATGCCATCACAAGTATTTGCGACCTTGCGGTCAGGGTGGCCACGCAGATCCTGGTAGGAAAAGTTATGAGGAAGTGTTGTGTAGATGAAGTGTTGGCACTCGTCATTGCTCTAGCATCCCAATGCACCGAAGAAGTCCAATTTAATTGGGCATTCTATCTCTGCAGTGAGTTCCTTGCGAACAGCCACGAGGCACAACAGCTCAGCAAGACCTTCCACTATGCGTGGCTTTTGCTATCAATTGTGTTGGTAGCCTAGGAGCTACCGGAAGATAGTCAATTCCCCTTGGTTGCACCAGACCTGCCAGAAGCAGTGAAGTATGCTTCGTTGTGGGAGACTAAGGATGCTCAATGCATCAAGGATAATAAGATCTTCTGGATATTGATGGAAATGAATATATGCATGGCTATCAATCGAAAACTGCGATTGTCGCCTACTGCATTTTCCAAATTGTAGGAGTACGTGGAGTTCAAGGTAGACTTTAGAGCGTCACAATCAGGGCATGAAAGGACCTTGATCAGAAGTGGCATGACTTGCCTTACTTGGCAATGGATAATGCGATTGATGCAGTTCTTGATCGCTGACCGGAAGAGTGGCGCATTGCCTTAGACTCAGTAGTGGGGTTGAGCAAGTCCGTCGCGCAGCACAAAAAGGAGGAGGCCAAGCTCAATATGGTGCAGTTAGCTGAGAAGAGGAGGAAGTAGGCCACTGACAAGGCCCAGGTAGAGCGCGATGCCACCTAGCAGGCAGAAAAGCAGACAGGCAGAACAGAGCGTGGTTCTGACAAAGGTACAAGGTCAGCTTTGCCTAAAACAGAGGAAGAAACAAACAAGAAAATAGAGCAGCATGGAGCGGACCCGCAAACGATGTCTTACCGCATCAAACGTCGAAGAGAACAAGAAAAAGTGGGGCTACTGAAGAAATCCTAGGCCAGTAAGACGTTGTTGGACCCAATCACCATAATAGAGGGATATTTGAATGACATTGGAAAAAATGTTTTGATTGCCACCATTTGCATAATAGCTCCAACCTCGGGCAAGATATCCATATCCATTCATATCGCTAGCTTTCATTATCACACCTTGTCTGAACCACACTATTACAATCTATTTTCACCTTATATTGATTCCCTGAATCAACATGTTGGGTGGTTGACGCTTCTTTCTTGTCTACTTCAAAACTCATATTCTAGGATCGAGGTAGTACCTTGGATACTCCTCCCTTGAAGGGATATCCTTAGGTGGCATAATGGGAATCACTATTGCCTACTGATGTTATTGGTCCCCCTGACATTCGACACCAACACAAGTTTTCATGTCAAGGTGGTACCATACTTAATGACCATTGTAGTTCTTTCATTTAGTCAAAGACACCCTCAACACTAAGGACTTCATTCAAAAATGCTTATATCATGATATGGGGGACGTACCCAAAGTCAAAGAACCATCCATACCTCAACACCTCATTCAGCTATGCTTCACCTTTTTTATGCATGGGTGAACCAGATTCAATATATTTGTCAAAGAAACATTCTTGAGGGCATCAACAATTATCATCATCATCCATCAACATGTCAACCAACACAATATTGACTAGACAAAACCATTTCCTGTGTAATTTTAATAATCCATCACTAGTCATCATAACGAGCATGGGACATGCCCGCCTTGTATAAGACACTTTTTTACTTTTTAGGCTTTATTTAGAGCATGGTTATCCTTTATACTCAGTCAAGGGGTTTCCCTACTCATCTTCATAAAAGGCTATCCTCTCTCTCAAAAAGTTGATCAGATTCTCCATCAAAACAGGGAAATGAGATGTATTTTAGCTATATGTTTTCTCTTAATCTCATACATCAAGGGGAAACTATTAACACCAGAAAATGTTACACATGTTTGCACAATCCAGAAGATGATAAATGTTGTCCAACAAAATTCACAAGTGAATATTTTCCAGCTGAAGACATTATGAAGTTCAAAATATTCAATTTCTCATAAGGTCCAACATTTATGGAGTTTAAAAATTAAATACATCATGACTATTTCTTTGATAGCCACGCATCATGTGTTTTTCCTTCGAAAGCTGCATGGTCAAGAAAATGGCTAACTCAACAAATTTGGGACCGCTTCATAGACTTGGAGGTGATTCCCTGACATGATCTCAGTCCAATACAGCTTAATTCGAGCCATCCTGAAGATATGCAACCTTCAATGGAATCATATTGTCTTACTCACGAGTCATTGTTATTCATGAACCAAGATCATGACGATGGATCAAAAAATTATATATAAACAAGCCATTGGAGAACCAAATTGCTATTAAAGCTACCCAACTTTTTATTTTTGAAGAAAAGAAAGTAATATTACTAGCATGTTGGCCATATTGCTTCTAAGAAATACATCACCTTAGTGAGAGGAGAAGAGTCCACCATTGAGAGAGTCCATAATTCTTTGAGAGAGAGTAGAAGCTTGCAAAGAGATTAAAGAAAGGAACCTCCTTGCTGAGGATTTTTTAGCACCATAGCTCAAAGAATTATCTTCAAGTGTTTAGTATTCATCTATTGTATTCAACTTCTACTACCAACAATCAATAAAGGGAGTTTTTTCCATTATTTTGTTGACTTGTTTTCTCCATTGAGAATTGTTTGTGTATTTATCTCTTTGTTTTAGTTTATGTTTGTATATGCATTGTTTTCACTATTTGCAATGCTTTGTTTATCTAAATCTATTCACTAACAACATCAACTTTATTTGTGTTCCTTTGTAGGGAATAACCAACTGCTAAGGAGGTGTCTTTTGGTACACCATTGCTACAAAAACACTACCACAACAAGCTCACCTACTAACTTGACCTTGCAGAAGTACTAGGCTTGCCTCTAGAAACTGCACAATCTTGGAAGGCAAGCCAACCTTGATGACAGAAACTACACAATCCAGAATGGAAGCTCAACCTTGAGGTTAAGAATTTCATATTCATGGATGGTTTCCCAACACTAATCTCAGAAAATGTGCAATCCATTCCTTGAGCTCAGAAACTGCGAAATGCACTCAGCTAGGAAGTTGCCGAGTTCCTCGGAATTGTGCAATCTTCCTTTGTAGTGTGCATGAAAAGTTTCTCGAAAAGGTGAAAAAAAGAAAAAAAGAAAAAAGTGAAAAGGAAATACCTAGAAAATAGGGATTCATCATTAGTTTCCTGAAGGTGGCACAATCTCTATTTTTAAAAAATTTCCTCCAAGTGTCGCTTTTTCCTTGATTTTAGGCGTGCATATCATAAACCCTAATCCACCCAAATATATTTAATTGACACTTCTAGAGCTTATTTGTACATTTTATCTTGGAGCTCTAACATTCCCAAGGAGATCAAGGAGCCTTCGGTGGAGTTTGCGTCACTTTTCTGGGTGAGTTTTGCTTTTGTCGTCTTTTACTACTTTTTTGTCGCTTTTTGTCGTTTGACTTCTGTGACTATTGTTTTGCTTATTTCTCTTCAAGGTTTCTGGCGTTTTAACTTATATTATCTTTTAGAAGTGTTGATTCAATTTGTCATTCTCCTTTCATAAGTTTCACATCACTTTTCTTGCTTTTTCACACTGGTGATCGCCATTTCGACGAATCTCCTTGCATATGTGTTTTTTTTAGGTCCCTATAATCCTAGTGATTCCCCCATTACTATTTTCATTGTATCCCTTATTGTTATTGTTGTGCCCCTATTGTCCCCATATTTTTATTATTGCACCCCATAGAATCCCACTATTGTTATTTTTGTGCCTTTATATTATTATTGTTAGGTCAGCTTGGTTATATTGGACCCCTTAGACTCCTATATATAGAAAGGAGGTTTTGTCATTTGACTCATCCAAGAATTGTTCATTTGTGTAATGTAAAGGAGGTCACCCCCTCGAAGAGGCTGAATTATAAGGCATTGATATATAGTTTCTATCTTTTTGTGAGCTAGTTTCATAACATTTTGTTTCAGAGCTTTGGATTCTAGGGTTTCACTGCTCCAAACAGGTCATCATGGAATTTTATCTATAACTTTGTTTCTGTGACATTCCAGAAGTGAGAAACAAAACCCATTTGGGAGGAATTATTGCTGAAGCTCGGGTTCGAGTTTCATATATTGTCTCACTATTGTTTCAGAGATATGATCTGAGGAAGTTAGGGTTTTTGCAAGCTCCAGAATTTCATATAAAACAGGTCATCGTGGAATTTTCGCTATAACTATTTCGCTTCGAAGTTTTAGAAGCTAAAAAAAAACCCATTTGAGAAGAAATCAATCTGAATCTTAGCTCCGAATTTCAGATCCTGTCTTGCTATATTTTCGGATATATAATCTAAGGAAGTTATGGTTTTTACAGACCCCCGATTTACATTGCAAACAGGTCACCTTGGGAAAATCATCATAACTTTCTCTTAGAGCATATGATTGAATTTTCATAAGAATTTACAGAAAGAGGACGGACTGTAGTGTTTTGGGTACCATTTTTAGAACCTAAAGTTGAAACAATGATCCATGGCATGTCGTACAAGTTCGCTCTACTGAACAAGTCTATAATGAGGTCATCGTGGGAGATTTGGCATAACTCTTCATTGGAGAATCCAATATTGATCAAACCTGTGGAGTTATAAATATTACTGAGAGGGTTATCACAGGAAGAAATTTCAGAGCTTGGAAATCCAAATTTACAGAAATACATCAGATTCAATATCAAGCTCCTACAAAGTGAAAAAAAGGTGTGTAGTTTTTTTTAAATTTTTGCATAAGCTTGATTTGAAACATTAGTTTGAGGGAATTCAGAGGGCATAGTGAAGCATTATTATTGGTAATTGATTCCCCGAAGAAAGAAAATGGAAACACCTAGTAAGCAACGTGAAATCTCTAGCATGGCTCATGAAGAGGAGGAAGAAATGCACCATGATATATCAAAATTACGAGACCAAATGCAACAAATGTCACTCGCACAAAAAGTAACAGAAGCTAAGATGGATGGTTTAAAGAAAGATGTAGAAGCTAAGATGTATGGCGTGGAAGCTAAGATGGATGGTTTAACGAAAGGCGTGGAAGCTAAGATGGATGGTTTAAAGAAAGGCGTAGAAGCTAAGATGGACGACGTGGAAGCTAAGATGGATGGCATGGAAGCTAAGATGGACAATTTGAAGACAGATTTGAAGACAAGCATGGAAGATTTGAAGACATGTTTGACAAAATTTCTACAAGAAATGCTTACTAATGGCGAAAGGGTAGTAAAGGAAACTCATGATGAGAACAACATAAATGTTAATCATGATTTCACAAACTATAACGTTGGATCGAAGAACTACCATGTTCCAAAGATCGATATGAGGAAGTTTGATGGCAAGGATCCTGGAACATGGATACTACAGAAGGAGCAATTTTTCGATCTACATAATGTGCAAAACACACAAAAGGTACACATTGCAACTTTCTATTTGGAACCAAATCAGTTTGTATGGTATCGATGGCTTTGCTCTCGTAAACAAATTGTCACTTGGGCTATTTTTACGGATGAAATGATAGCACATTATGAGGATATAAAAAGCAACACTTTTTTTAACCAATTGATAAATCTCAAACAAAAGGGTTCAATGATGGAGTACATTGATGACTTCCAAAAATTGAATATTTCATTTGTGTAATGTGAAGGAGGTTGCCCCTCGAAGAGGCTGAATTATAAGGCGTTGATCATCTTTTCTATCTTTTTGTGAGCTGATTTCATAACATTTTTTCCTTTTGTTGATTGTGTTTCTGCACTTGATTCACATTGATCTATCCAAACTTAGTCAGATCCATACTTTAACTTGCATTATCACTTAGATCTGTTTTTTTCCTACATCCTCACTGGGCATATATGCATTTAACTTGGCCATGCATTGCCTTGCCCAACTGGGAATTGCGCAAGTCCAGTGATCAAGCTAAGAGATTGGCCTCGGATACTGTGCAATGTGTAGTAGAGGCTGGCCCAACTACACATTGTGTAGTCCTAGGGCTCAGTCCTGCTACCTTGGCCACCGAGATTGCGCAATGTGTAGTCTCTCCCTATCATTGCCCAGGCTAAACTTCACATTACGTAGTCTCAAGATTCAGGATGCATCACTGGCTGCTGAGACTGCACAATGCATAGTTCCCTCAGCCAATGTCCCTCCCTTGCTCATCGGAATTGTGCAATCTGTCTCATCAGTTCATTTTTTTGCTACTTGATCTTGCATTGAGAGTGGATTTGAAAAAGCTAATTTATTCTAGCCATGAGTTTATTTTCCTTCCTGTAGGTATCACAGTTGTTGACCACCTATCTCCAACAATAATTGTTATCATGCACTCAACAGATCTTCTTCAAAAGATACCACAATAAGCAGCATTGGGGAAGCAGTTGAGGGTACGTTAGTAAACTTGCCAATGTATTAAGGCACTCAACTACATGTGGAAAAGGAATCAAATCTTACATGGAAAAAAGTGAACGAAGCTTTTTCAACAAAGATATTCCAAGAATATCTAGAAGAATGACATGTTCACATTAATTTTCAGTGGTCAGGACTACACATGGTTGCATGCAGATATCCAACCTTCAGATAGATTGTTTCACATATTGATGTGAAGACCATGAATTTGAGTAGTGCCAATGGACAAAATCTTGCTACTTTTCTGGTAGTAGATTATTTTCGTATGTACCATTTTCCCTAGAAGAAACACTCATGGATTCATACTTCTATTCCATCAAAAACTATGTGGGAACAAAAGGTGTTGCTAAAAGATGCGTGAAAGAGCCATCAAAGTTTCTAAAAACACCCCCAATACTGATAAGACAAATTATCTCAAGAGGGCCTATCAGTTGTTGATCATCTTAGCCTATAGAATCTATGGTTAGTAGAGAACGAAGACCTTTCCTGAAGGGTGGGAAATCTTATTGAACCAGGTTGTGAACGTGGGGATGTCATTCACCTGGTTAGACTTGTTGTCTTGAAAGTTAAGTATCCATGTAGGTAACACCCTTAATACTCAAAGGGAAGGAAAGCGAGATTTTATATGTCTGTATATTTAATGGATGCAATATGTGCAGATAATGCATTCCCTAGCATGAACTGAACTTGGAAAAATCGAGAACCCACCATGCACATTCATTGCAAACTTCTCTCGGATTGCAACCATCGAGTAGTAATGGAGAAGCTAACTGACCACTTCCTCATTCCACTATACAAGATGATCTTTGAGGAAGAACCAACTTTCATGTCACATGGGGCAATGGAAGCATTATCAGAGATCGTAGATTGGTTTGCCTCACCGGATGACACCTTCCTTAGAGTGCTTGACAGTCAAAAGTTGCCACATATTTTGTCAAGGTATGCCACCGACAAGCTTGTCATGCAATAAGTTTTATATAATCTCTCCACAAGGTTATTAGCAGCTTTGCACAGGAAGAAGAAAGCACCTTGGCCGACTCTTCCTACGAGATGAAGAACTTGAAATTCGCGGATATCAAAGGAAAGGTGATAGATAAGTTTGTATTTGGTACTCAAGACTTTAATCCATATGTTCACTATGGTATTTTCAAATATCATTGTGCGAGAATTCACTTCCAGTGGCTAAGAAAGACATTTCACTAGTAGGAGGAGGATCTATGGAAGAATTGTTATAATTCCTATAAGTCCTGTGAGCCAGTCAGTTTTGTAGGAACTTCATAGGTGTCTCCACATAAGGAAGCTACTCCGGAAGTAGTGCCACTAGAAGGGAGCAACCCCCCCAAGGATAAGGGAAAGAGAAAGGTTACTTATAGTCCAGGGGGGGAACGAAGCCACCAGATGAAAGGAAATCTAACTATTATGAAAGTGGATTTAGCAATAGAGGCAAAGAGGAAACAAAGGATACAGAGAGCAGAAAAAAGGAAGAGGGAAGAGAAGATGATATTTGAGGAAAAAAAGTAGAAGAAAGAATAAGAAGAGAAGTAGAAGTAGGAAGATGAGATTTGAAGAGAAATAATAGAAGAAACATCATGAAAACAAGTTGAAGAGAAGAACAAATCCAACTAGCAATAGAGGAGGAGAGAATACAGATGCAGGACACAGAGCTTGCTCAACGGGTTGAACAATTGATAGAGATCATAGACATGGAGGAGGAACCAGATCCATAGAATCAAGATGTCAACCTAATGCCAAACAAAAAATAGGTCATCGTTTAGTCTCCACCACCTCCAATAGTAGAGTCAACTCAAGGCGATGAAGGGGAAGTTGTTCCTCTTGATTATGATTTTGTTATGGACACGCACAATCTATTGTACGATGAAATTTAGAAGAAGATTGTACAAGAACGTAAGAATCATTTTTCAGATGACCTTGCATGATCCAAATTGGATAATTATATCTTTTTCATCCATCTTGATCCATTTGGAGTGGAAAAAGTGGAGGAATCATCTCACAGGACTATTTTTATCGGCACGACCCAATTTGGTGAAATGTGGTCTGAAACCTTCTAGGAGAATTTGAGGCATCAAACAAATTTTTTTGGGGGTAAATTTTTTTCTCTTAAGTGTAACACTTTTTCATGTTGTTCTACACACAGAAAGCTTTCCAACGACACAAGAATCACATCAATTGGAGTCTGTATGCAAAAGTTATGCTACTCAGAAGTTGACCTTCTTGTTTTCACACCTATAATTTGGGAGGATGTCGTGTCAGCCCCCATTATTAATGGAAAAGGGGATAGCCACGTGTTTTTGATGTAGAATAATTTATAAGAGTCTATTTTTTAACTCTAGTTAAGAGTTGATGTAATCAAACTTAACCACTAGTAGGCTATCAGGCTGTGTTATAATCGGGCCACTGGGAGGAAGAGGCATTCCATTATTTTGAGAGGGTTTTGTTTCATAGTTGAGCAAAGATAGCCAGGGGAGATAGGAGGTAGAAAACACAGAGAGGATTTGTGCACTATAGTAGCCCACGGGCCACATACAATACTTCTTTTTATTTGCATCCATATTTCCAGACAAAGAAAGAGAGTGAAGCGACCTCACCTTCTAGTTGGGTTTTCTCCCGAAAGGGTTTCCCAGAGAGCATATCTTGTGTCTTATATGTGTGTGATATTATTTTTTCATTCTGTTATTTTCTGTATAATTTAATTTTACATGCATGCACTAATTACAATAAGATCTATAGATCTAGAAATAAAATAATATTGTAATAGTGTAAAATCTCATATTATTAATATAATATTATCATATCTGTTGTGACAAACTATCTAGTGGAATATCCACGACAATTTACAGATCATCGCATATCCTACTTTGATGAAAGAAAGGGTAATTTTGGACGACACCAGGAAGAATCCCAATGCCATTGCCACAACCAACATGGCATTCACAGGTGCAACAAAGTCAAATACTGAGTTTTTGATGGCTGAGAATAAGGAATTAGAAAAGAACTTGGTGGCTTCCAGGAAAGAGGTTGAACAACTCTGCGCAAAATCATAGAACGCAACCTCTGCACAAGTCCATCTGAAGGAAATGAAGGTAATGATACTTAGTGAATTATGGAAACTTGGAGAGACGATGCAGAATCTCTATGAGGAGCTTGTTACCGTACATAAGGCAGTTTTCCACATGCACAACTTGTAACAATAGTGTAAAGACTTTGTAAAAACTCTCAGGAATGTGCAAGCTACAACCATTGTCGTGCATGAATGGTCAATGTGATACAAAGGGGCATCATTTGACTTGGGAAAGAAAATGAAGCAACAAGAAAAACTAGAGAAATCTCAACTACAGATATTGATCTAGAACAACAAACAAATAGCCTCATTCATTGGTAACATTCAAGCCTCATATGCATGGTTATAGAACAGTCTGGATTTCTTGGTGAAGTCCCACAGGATCCCATAAAATTTCTCACTCATTTAAGCCAAACCCATGAACCAAGTCAGGAAGGAGATAGAAGAATACTTGGAGTAACTTAGATATATTGCCACCAAGGAATATTTGGAGTTAAATAGACAAAACATGCAAAACTATATAAGTGGTATTGTCCAAGTGAGAAAAATGTTTCTCATGCTCCAAAAGGAAGTTCAATATAGCTCCAAATCATTGTACCCATATGCCATGGAGGTTAGAGTCTGATTCCAACGAGACACCATCACATAATTTGGGGATGTCATCACACAATACCAAGCTTGGCATCGATACATGGCCAAAAGACATCAAGTGGAAGTTGTTGAGCTTGAGTTTCCCTAAAGTCAAGAATGAGAGTGTTTTTTCTTGTTAGTATGTCTAGTTAGCTCTACCCTATTTTGTAACTAATTTGTAAGTGGAATTCCAAGTGTCAATATTGGAATGTGAAGAGTCATGATGTAATGTAAAGAGTCATTTTGTAAAGAATTTGAAGAGGACAAAAGTCCAAAAGACACAAAGGGTAGTTGAAGAGTCACCCCCTCTTGTTATAGAGAGACTCTCATAACTCATGTAAAGGGATTTTGGTAGCCAAGCTTTTGGTTAGGCTTAGGCTTAGAGTCAGGAGCTTGAGAGTTTTGTGAGAGCCTTGGCTTCTCCGTACCGTAGAGGAAGTATATTTCTTTGGAGGAGCAGGTGATGTTGACTTCATGTTCCACTATTGGGGCTAGTGGCCCGTCAATTGTGTATGTATGATTGGAAATTTAACTAAAAACACGTTTTCATGCATATGTTGTAAATTTAGTAGGACTATGGATCCCACTTGGGATTTGAAATGTTGGTATAAAGATGTTGAAACTGTGGATTCTCCGATCAATAAAAATGACACAAGCCACAGATCTCTAAAATCCAAAAGGACTATTATTGTTATGTTTGCAATGTATGCTATTTAACTTACGCTTATGCTTATGAACTATTTTGTTTGCATTGGTACGATGCTCTTTGAATCAGTGATGTTGTATTAATTCATCACAGTTAACTTGTGAACTATTTCACATATTATCTTGTGATGTCATTTATGCTTGTGTGTTCCTTTCAAGATGCATACTATTATAGGCTTTTAAGGGGCTCACTTATTTTCTCTTCTTTGTGGCAAAAACTTTATGCATCACACTTGACTCTTCGTAGGGCCACACACTTGTTCTCACCAAAGTCATTATACACTACTTTATGCATTATTGCAGCCAAGGAACATCATTAAAACCCACTGCATTGGAAACCAAGCCATATTTCGGATGGGAATCCTACACCAAATGGTATGAGGTCTAATTGGGACAGGGAGATCCCCTGAATGTTGGTAGGTCCAACACCATCAACAGTTCCATAAGATCCCCACTCACAACACTAGTGAGCATTAATCCATGCAATAACTGGTGGCCAAGATAAAGGCTTCTGAATCAGATGCATGTTTCGACTCTGAGTCAAAACCTGACAAGGGGAATGACAAAGGAAATCATATTATTGATGCAGAACCTAATGCCACTGCTTCCACCACCAATATCCAAAAGATCGAGCCAAAATATCCATAGGAAGGGGAGTGGCTCTTCCACTCACAGATGTGGGTGAAGGGTTCTCCATTGCAGTTCATTGTTGACAACATAAGCCAAAAGAACCTCATTTCAGTAGAGGTCATGAAGTGGTTGGGCATATCGACCACACCACACCTGCATCCATACACCATCAGGTGGATTCACCAAGGATGAGATATTCACGTTGGCCAGTAGTGCCACCTTCCCTACAACATCAAGAGCTTCACATATAAGGTACTATGTGATGTTGCTCCTATTGATGTTTGTGATGTATTATTAGGCCAACCATACTTGTGGAAGCATCATGCTACATATGAGTTTTGGCCTTACACTATTATTATGTCTTTGGGCAGTAAGTTATACAAGATACCAAAAGTAGCACCACCTACTGCCATCTTTTTTATCTCTATGAAGCAATAAAGTAAGATCATTTCCCAGACCAGTAAATTTTTCTTCCTTATGATTCACCCTGAGGGCAAGAACAAGACTATGGCCACATCCATAGCCTCTAGACAAGGCTCCTCCACATGACAACAACCAATGGAGAAGGTCATGGAGGAGTATAGGGAACCTCACTGTTGAGTAGGTAAATACTCTCTGCTGACATAGACGATCCCTCTAGCCCAATGAGTGGGTCTAACAACAAATGAGACAATCTACAAGAAACTTTCCTTGATTACAATCGAAATAAGATAAGAGCAAGGAGACCTACCTCGCTCTAATGCTATAATGCACTCCTTTGTTGAAGATCTTGATCACTTGCTCCTCAGGCTCAATCCTTGCTACTTATAGTGTTTGAATACCTGCACAAGAGGCCAAAGACCATCACAGATTCAAGGACCATTAAGATAAATGAAGCATTGACACAAGAATTTATGGAAAGTGAACCAACAATTGTATATATTAATAAAAAAATAGGAAGCATACAAACTAGGCCTTGATGTTAGTATACCTCCTTGAGTGAATGCCCAAGTCCAAGCTCAAGCTCTCCAAGCACTCCTTCTCCAAGCCAAAGTGAATAACATGTAGGCACTATCTGAGCATAAGGGTGCAAATAATTAGAGACCAGCCATTTGGGAATGGAGGGGGATAAATTTATAGGTAGGGAGAGGGAGTTAGGATCTCAATAAAGATAGGGGAAGGTCCTCATCTCAAGGAGGAAGCTCATAGGGATAAGATCAAAGGGTAATATTGGGAGAATTTGACCACATTCACAATGAACATCTTCGAACTTGTCGTTCTAGAAGCCTCTAGATCACGAAGCTTCTCCTCGACTTTGGGAAAACTTGCCTTTTAGGGTTCAGCACGAATATCCAGGTAACATCCGCACTAGCAACACGAGGCTCATATGGTGCAACCTACTATCAACACGAGAGGGCAGTGTTATAGTTACGCTGACCCAAAAATTAGGGTTTTGAGCTCATTTTTCTCAGGAAAGGTTCAAGGAAACTTTTCATTAGTTCTTCAGGGATGATCTGGACTGCATATCAAGATGGGTACATTGCATAGTTGTCAAGGTTTTGGCACTTTGGGGTACACCACAGGGAAGTGCAGGAGGTGAGACAAAATATTGTGTAACACTCACCCACAGGGGTACCCCTACACTGTCAGGTTATGCAATCCATCGATATGACCCCAGGCACACTGCTAGATAACAGACCGATCTACTGATGCTTTGTTCTGGAGAATGATTAAATTAAGAGGTAGATTCAGGAGTTATTGCAGAAAGGGAACATCAGGCCAAGTTCATCACCCTGTGGGAGCCCAATCATATTGATTAAGAAGAAAGATGACACCTTGAGACTCTGTATTGACTATTGAGCGCTGAATAATATCACTATATGGAATAGGTATCCAATCCCATAGATTGATGACCTCTTGGACCATCTCAAGGAGGACAAATATTTCAGCAAGATTGATTTGAAGTCTAATTATCACCATGTGCCAATCGAACCATCCGATGTGTGTATGACTGCCTTCAAATCCAAAGAGGGCAGTTTCGAATGGGTGGTCATGCTTTTTGATTTGATTAATTCCCCCACAACCTTCATGGGGCTAATGAAATACATCTTCTAGCCCTTCACCAACTCATTTGTGGTAGTGTATTTGGATGACATCCTAATCTTCAGCCAAAGTTGGGAAGAGAACCTACACCATATTCAACAGGTCCTCCAAACACTGTGATAACCTAAGTTGTGTGCCAATTTGGAGAAATGAATTTTTGGTATGACCCAGTTTCAATATTTGGGGTGCATCGTTGATGAACAAGGTGTGAATGTGGACCCAACCAAGATACAAGTTATTCGAGATTGTCTAGCCACAATGAATCTAACATAGCTATGCAACTTTCTAGGTCTTGCCAATTTCTACTACAGGTTCGTGTTGGGATTCTCTCATATCACTTGGCCTTTGAGTGAAGTCACCAAGGGTGGGACGAAAGAATATTTCTTCTGGTCCAAATCCCAATACAAGGTATTTTCCGATCTGAATCATCGCCTTTGTTTTGCACCAATGCTCACATTTCTAGACTTGCAATAGCCATTTGAGATTGAGATAGATGCCTTCGACTATTCCATCGAGGTATTTCTTACTCAACAGGGGTATCTGGTGGCATATCATAGTTAGACACTTTCAGACATTGTTCAAAGGTATCCCACCTATGACAAAGAAATGTATTCCATTGTGCAGGCCTGTCAAAAATGGAAGCATTACATTATGGGGAAGGAAACGATCATCCACACAGACCACTGACCCTTGTAGTTCATACATACACAAGGAAAGTTACAGAATGATCACCATCAAAAGTGGTCCACATATCTACAACAATTCCATTTGAACATCAAGTACAAGAAGGGAAACACCAATAATGCTACATATTATCTCAGCTGACCACCACTTATGGTGTTGACCACTATGCTCAACTCTTATGGACACGAGACTTCGGGGTGGCCGCATATTTACAAGAGCGATCCATAATTCGACAACACATACCATATGCTCCTAGAAGGCAAACATGTTCCACATTTTCACCTCTAGAGAACACTGTTATGCCACCTTAGACACCTTTGTGTTCCTTCAAGCGGGTGTGCCAAGATGTTTTGGGAGGCACACTACATTCGGGTCACTGGAAATTTCAGTGTAAAGAAAATAGTGGCATTTCTACAAAACTATTTTTATTGGCTAAACCTTCATAAGGATGTTGGGAAGTACATCATATCCTGCATTGCCTGCACTATCGTCAAAATGACAATAAAGAAGTAAGGTCTATATACTCCTTTTCCTACTCCTAGTTAGCCATGGGAATCCATGTCCATGGATTACATGTTGGGTCTTCCTTCTACTAAGCATGGAAATGATTTTGTTTTCGTGGTCTTTCAAAAATTCTTAAGATGGCCATTATGGCGTCCTGCAATAAGAGTATCATAGAAAAAGCCACTGCTACACTTTTCTTTGAACGAATGTGGGTACAATTTGGGATCCTACATTCCATTATATCATATTAGGACAACAGGTTCCAAGAGTACATTTTGGTGAAGCCTCTGGTCGATGTTGGATACCAAGCTCACTAAGTCCACAACCTTCCACCCCTAAACTGATGGCCAAATAGAGGTCATCAACAAGATGATCGTGTACATTTTGTGCATGTAAAACTCAAAGAATTCATGCACATATGATGAAATCCTCCCCTATGTCCAACACAACTACAACAAAGCTCTCCATTACTCAACTGACCACAACCCCTTTCACGTGGGATTAGGATTCCAAACACTATGTCCCATTGATGTGGCCATACCATTTGCAACTACTTAGGAAGATTTAGCTCATGTCTAGTTTGAATTTGATAGGGCTAACAACTTCATTGAGTGCATTCAACACATCCACCAACAGGCCCATGAAATATTGGATACAGGAAATTCTAAGTACAAGCAACGCCATGATCAACATCTGGTGCCACACAAGTTCTAGGTGGGTGACAAAGTTTGGTTACATTTGCAGAAGGAATGCCTCCTTTGGTCACACAGTAAGATTTTCCCGCTTAGATATGGGCCATACACCATCACTAAGGATGTATGGGACTATGCATTCGAGCTCAATATTCCATTGTTCCTTGGCTTGCACCCAGTATTTAATGTGGACCGTCTGCGACCATACTTTCCCCCATTGTTGGACACATCTGATGTTGTTGAGAAATTGACACCAACATAGCTGAACCTAAGCTACATTGAACAGGACACGACTAACAGGATCATGGATACATATATCAATAAAACTTTCCAACAGAGGATCCAACTATATCGAGTTGTCAGAGTGGGCCAACTCCTTCACCAGGGAAAGTGGTTCACCAGGGACTAGGTTCAACAGAAATTTCCTCACATCATGGAGGCTCTACACACAATGGGGACCATTCCTTCCTAATGGGGGAGGAATGATTGTTGAGTCTTGAAAATGTCATTCATTTGCATTACACTTTCACTATTATGTCCATTATATCACTTCCATTTCACCTCCATTTCACTACTATGTCACCACATTCATCCCACTTTCATTATCATTGGGCCACCTTTATGTTTTTCCAATCTTTATTATTTCTAAGCCTTTTAAGTGAATTTGTGGTTAAACATTAGAAAATAATGTGCATATGCTTATACCTAGCAAATGGGTTGAGTTTGTTGACATGTGTAGGTTGAAAGGAGGCTTCTAGAAGACCCTTATGTGGCACTCTAAGGCCAAATTCGAATTTGGTTGGAAAGAATCATGGGATCATGAGGATATGTGTCACATCTCCTAATTGTATTGTAACTCTAAAAAGACATGTGTCTTATCAGTTCCTATTTTGATTAGGCCTCTAGAGGTAGAGGGAGAGATTCATGGACTATCATTAATGAGATGGCTCTCATCTTTTTGTATAAATAGGAGATCTCTCTCCTTCATTTGCTAGTCTTTCCTTTAGTCTTTTCTTAGTCCTTTTAGCTTGTTAGTCCCATGGCTTTTGAAAGCTTTTGTACTTTGTACTTTTGAAGAAATTGAATAAAGCTTTGATGTTCTCAACATGGAAGGAGATGTGAAGTAGATGTCATGGAGCATATTAGGATGTAAGTAGAGTAGATTTCATTTTGTAAATATTGCTTTGTAGAATGTAAGGTAGATTAGATTTTCATTCATGCAATTTTAATTTATGCAAGTGTGTTTAATTTTGCTTTGATTTCATAGGTGGTAGGGGGCCCCTGCCTTGTATAGATGTCTTTGTTGTATTTGCTTTATCTCTAATGGTATTTTCAGTTGTCATATTCATAAGTTGCTGCCTTTATTTTATTTTTCTAGCTTGATTTCTAAGTTTAGTTTCTCAAGTTGTATGCTAACATATTGATGGTCTCCTTATCATAAGTTGTTCATCTTTAAGAGATCAGAATACTAATAAATCACAGCTTGCTTTGAGTAGTTTTTTGACTTATATCACTAACTCTTTCTTCACTTGTTACACATTACAATGTATGTTGGAAGCAGAATGTTGGAGAAAGGCAAAGTGGTGTTATAATTTGTCATCTTAGAGCTTGATTACTTTTTAGACTTATATCTAACTACTTCTTAATCGTGTTTCACATAGTACTATATGTTGGAAGCAGAGTGTTAGGAAGAGATGAACATTATAATTGGTCTTTAAAGTGGTTTTTCTTACCTTTTTATTGCAGCAGCATGAGTAGTGACTAGTGCCATTAGAAAGTGGTTTTTATGCTTTGCTTTCAGTTTCATTTCAAGTTATTTCTTTCAAGCTCTTTCTTTGCAAGTTTAGAAGGTAGTTAGAAACCACCAGTTACACACACTCACTCATTTAGAAACCACCATACACACACAAATCACTCATTTGTTTATAAAACCATTACTATAAACAAAATAAACTATAAAACAACGAAGTAAGAAAAAGGTTAACTAAGCACATATAGTGCACCACACTTCATCAGTTTACGATACCCGGATTGATAATTTATGTAGAGCAATTTAAGACGTTAAATTGACTAGACAATGATCTAGGTGGATATTGGTGTCCACTCACATACTCCACATAAACCTCCAGTTGGTTTCATCATTTTCCTTAATTATAGCAACATTTATTATTTTTAGCAGTTTTTCAGGTCTTGAACTTCCAGAGCTGTTTTGACCCACTAAATGGAATTTTTTTGAGGTCTGCAATAGGCCCATAACATGGGACTACTACAAATCCTATAGTAATCAGAGAGATATTTCCAACGAGGTATCCTATGCGCTAAATGAAGATCATATGACCAAGTTACGACCTAGGGAAGTTGGCTGCTTAACTAATCCCAACGTGGCCCACAAATTTTTGGTGTTCCATCTCCTAGGGTTAGGGTTTTGGTTTTTTAGGGTTTCCCTTTATTGTTAAATAATAAAAAGGCCCTTTAGCCTCATTGTAACACAGTTCAGAGGCATGTAGCCGACACATCTCTTCTTAGAGTTAAGCTATCATCGCCCGAGCTAATTTATTTCCATTCCGTATGTAAGCATATTTCAGTTCTTTGATATTAATGGAATGAAGTTTTATTTCTGCTGCATCTTTATGTTTATGTTTATATATGAATTTTTTTACATTCCTGTATAATTCTGAATAATATCTCTCGTGTTGACTACATATAATTTTCCCAGTTTGTCATAAATTTCTTTAGATGTGCCCAAATCTGCAACAAAGGGAATAAGATGATCTTTGATGGACTCAATAAGAATTATTTGATCCCTAACTTCTCCTTTATTGTACTTGGCCAATTCTTGAGTCTTATCCTTATATGTTTCTGTATATTTTCCTAGAACGTGATCCACGACTTCATTTTCTATGAACATTAAATCAATTCTCTTCTTCCATGCTTGAAATTTTGATGACCCATCGAGTTTGTTGTCTTCCTTACAAAATGAAGTCATTTGATTTGAATATTGAGACATCGAATGAAATAAATCACTTACTTGTCAAAATAGTGACTTGCTTGGTGATGATGTCTTCAAATATCTAGATGCTCCCAATATTCCAAGAATCTTCAAAGATGTCTTAGAATGATGACTTCTAGGATGGATGTCATAATAGTATATTCAAGTTTCTTCAAAGGTGAATGATGATGCTTCTAAGGCGTAAATGATGTTTCCGAGAATCTTGATGCTTCAAAGATCTTCAAATATGTCTGTTATAGAGAGATATTCTAATATGAGTGATGATCAAAGAGCTTTCAGGAGAGAGAGATTGGTAAGATGATGACCTTTTTCCAAAATGATGATGAGTAACCAAGAGCCTTCAATGATAGAGAGAGATATCGATAGCTGATTTAGTAGTCTTCCTTCATGATGAATGATGGTATTTGAGTCTTATTCCTTATTACCTTTACTTATGTCCTTTGCAAATGATGTCCTCCAAAGTAGCTCAGATGGATGTGTTCTACTTATGATAACAAGAGTGATCTTCAAAATGCCTTCTATTCACCTTAGCTCTGCTACCATGTTGAAAAATCACTAGGGAAAGAAAATAGTGTTGATTTTTCTAACTTGATAATTTCTTGTCAATGTATGTTAGGTTCTTATTACTTTTATTATGTTCTCTTCATAAAACAATTACCAAAACATAAACATGAAAATCGAAATAAGACAATGAACACAAGATATAGGCTCCAATCTAGGGAAAAACTCCACAAGGGGGAAAACCAAACCAACTTCTCTTCTTATATAATAAGATCAAAGTGAGAAATCCAAGACCAATAACTCCCACAAGACCCAAGTCAGCCCTCCTTCAAACTTTCCTCAACCAAGTCAAATCCAACCAACTCAATGATAGTCAAACCTCTTCAAATCTTAGTCAAAATCTTATTTTCAACCCCTACAACATATTTTGGCCTCTACAATAGGTTGAAGTTTTCGGCACATGCAACTCTTTGAAATTTCCCACATGTGGCAGATTATACTTCCACCTTGACTCTCTCTCTCTCTCTCTCTCTCTCTCTCTCTCTCTCTCCCCTCTCTTTCTCTCTCTTGATTTTAGCTCTTTTTCCTTGACTTTTCACTGGTTTTCTCTCTCTTCTTTGCACACAAATAAAATTTTCTTACTTGTCCTCAAATGAGGTTGAACTGCACTATATATATACACATCCAAGTGGTCGAATATGTCCCTTCTAACACTGAATTTTCAAAGCAGGGTTGACTTGGTCTTGTGGAGATAAAATTGACTATTTTGATTCAAATTAAATTCTTTTTTCCACTTTCTTTCAAAATTCCAAATGGGTCTTGAATCTAGTACAATAATTTGACTCATGAAAACTATTATTTTGACTGAATAAACCCTATAAGCATGAAGACCATGCTTGACTAATGAAATAATAATAATAATAAATTCTTTTACTTCTTTTTCTATTACATGGAAAATACAATGATAATTATGAAGACAAAACTTAGTTACATTTTCCAACAAGGATGACCCCAAATATTGTTGATTAATGGGATGACATACTTGTACATATATTTGAATGATATTTTGATGTGTGGCACTTATGATATTTTCATGTGTGCCACTTACTATTAAATGTTGGGGCTATATGTATATATGTTTATGTTGGGAATGGAACATAGATGTGTATTTGATGTTATGACATGAATGATTAATGTGTTTCGACTTATTTTATTATTTATGATATGAGATAATTTGCATTCCATATCAAAATAATGGAATGCACTACTTTGATTATGATGAACATGTGATATGTCATGTTACACTTGATTATGTTATAAATTGATGTTGCTAATTGTGTCACAAAGACATGTTAAGTAGAACTTGTCTTTGTTTTTTTTCCAATTAGCATTTGAGTGTCTCAATATTGTGCCTTAGATAAGATTGCTCTAATAGAATACTCTAGAATAATGTTATGGGATGACCAAAAGTGGGGTTGTATTGTCCTTGGAGATGAAGAGACTGACCAAAACTCTTGTCTACACTACATCTGTTGAGACCACCTTCTCATTCTGGTAGAATATTTCAGGATCCTTTTTACCTCCATTTATTACATCCACTATAGGTATCTCTATATAATCAACCATTCCTCCTTCGTTCATCTTTGGTGGAGGATATAGTTCAAATATGAGTAGCATACCTATATCACAGGTCAGAGGTTCCAATTCCACATTCATATTTATATCCATGAGGCCCACTCTCGATTCTAACATATAAATAAGTATTGTATTCATACCTAATGGTGGGCTTCCATTCAGTTGGAATCCTCATACCTAGGTCATGTCATTCCTTAGCTCAACTGGGGGCACTTTTATTCTTGGTGGATTCACATCTCCTTGGGGTAGCCAATCATTAGGGGATCTACTTTCCATGGAACCATGTCATTTCCTTGGAATGTTCAAGGGGTTGGGGGAAGTTTTCATAATGACACACTAAATCCTTGGGGTACCAATTTTTTTTGTCAACCTTTCAGCACACTCTTTGGTTTTAGAGGTCAAAAACCTTTCAATAGTCCTTTTTCTTTTGGGGGCATTCACCTTAAGGGCCCTAACCAACACCTCTAGTCAACTCACTTCCTCAAGCCAAACCTCCACTTGAAACCATACTATAGGAATGAAACCTCCTCCACCCAGGTCATAGGGGGAACCTACCCCTCAGGCATCGTTCAAATTGCCCTTCTTAGCGACCCTTGCATTGATTTATCTTTCAAAGTTGATGAAAAATCCCATCGAGGACAATCTTACATGGACCCTGGTCCCATTTAAACTACCAGCAAACATAACCAAGTTTGATGGTAAACCTGGTGAAGGCCCTACAACTCATATTACCACTTATCACTTATGGTGCTCATACAAATATTTCATGGATGATAGCTTTAGGGTGCATCTTTCCTAGTAGACTCTTACCATTGGTGTTTCCAAATGGTACATTGATCTAGAAAGTGCCACTTATGATAACATCATTTCTTTAGCCTAGGCCTATATTAACAATTATAAACTACCTATTAGGTATGAAATTGGAATTGACATACTCACTAAATTTCATTAGGACACCTCTACCTACATTTCTAATCATATTCATGAGTGGAGAAGGAGATGAAGCCTATACCAAACTAAGTTTCCTGATGAATTGTTGTATGAGTGGTTTACGAAATCCCTCTTTCTTATGATTGTTGAAGATGTTGCTAAGGTAGGAGTCCAACCAAGGAACATTCCATCATGTTTTCCCATCAATTAGACTTGATTTATTATGAATCACATACTCTATATGAAATCATTCCTAATGTTACTCAATCATTGACAGATTTTATTGAATCATAAGCCTAGGACCCACACCAATGGTGTAGTGGGGTCTATATCCTCATGATATATAGGCCAGTTAGCCACCTAGATGGACAAATGAACATATATTCCAGTGTCTCGACTGCTAAGCCTACCACTAAAACTCCCAATGCTCCTATTCAAACCTCTGAGGTGAACTCTATCAAATCCAAACTTGCGAAAAATCCTCAACAACTAGGAGGTAAAAAGAAGAAAAACAAGTCTAATAAACCTTCAAAAACTAAACAAGGAGAACCTAAAACCAAATATACCATTGGGGGTGACATGGAAGAGAAAAAAGGAAAAGAATTGTCTTTCTTACAAGATTTGTGGGAAAGACAGTCTTACTCACGAGTGTCCCCGGATGGATGAGATCCATTGCTATTTATTGTAGAAACCAACTAATCATAACCTTATTTTTTGATGAATCTATTTTTGGCCCAACAACAACACATGGTTGCAAACCCTCCACCTCCTCAATAATGGGGCTGGGGACAATTCTTCTCAAAATGACTCATCATCCACACAAGATATCTTCATGGTGGAACACCCAACTAACGTCATGACTAGAGTGCATAACAATGAGAATATTGAGAGTGGTACTTCCACATATGAACTCATTAATCCTACTCCACTCGATGGTCTTATTCACATTGATAAATAATCGATGAAAACTATGTTTCATCCTCCCAAATGAACACTTCATAAGGTTATGCATAATCCCAATGTAATGGCCACTCACAACTACAATATTGTTGAGGATTTGTTCCAAGCCCTCGCTCTTGTGTCTTCAATCAAACTTTTGCAAAGTTTTCCAATGAAATGAAAGGCACTCTTAACTATTATTGGTCGAGTGGATCCCTTAGATTCAAATATTATAACCTTCAATCCATCCTCATGCAAATCTTGTATTCCACATCATTTGGCCTTCTTGATAATGGTCCTCATCTTTGGACAACACATTCATTAGATGGTCTTGGATGAGGGGAAATATACCTATGTCATGTTGTCTAAGTGTTGGAAATCTCTAGGCTCATTGAATTTATCATCACCTAAGTTTGTGTTAAAGGCCTTTGATGGGCATACCTTGCAACCTGAAGAGGTTTTTCCTACTTTGAATATCGAGCTCAAGGAAAAAATGATATCAATCGAGGTTGAGGTCATTGCACGCTTAGACTATAACGTCTTGCTTCGGCGAAGCTGGCTTTATGATATGACTGATATTGTGTCATCTATATTCCACGTCGTGATGTTCCCCCATCAAGGGTAAAATAGTCACAATTGACCAATTGAACATTTGCAATCCTGACTTGCATTTCCATGATAGTTATAGATTTCCCTTCTATTGTTAAGAGAATTAGATTAGGGATGTTTAAATAATATTTGTTAATGGGCATTTTCCCTTCTTCCTAAACTGTCACAGACAACAAACACTATTAATATGATCACATCTATCACCTATGACTTCAATGGGTTTTCTAATCCTTAGATAATCCCTTCTCCTTCGGACATTGACATGTATGATGATAAAATGCCTTGGAGCCTTGTTGAGTTGGACTATCAATCTATTTAAATAATGATTTCTAACCTTGAGTCAAGTTCTTCCCCTGATGTTGAGCTTGATCTTTACATCTCACCTACATGGGTTTTTTACCATTCTAGTTCCCATGACTTCCTTGATACTATGATGCCATCTAATAAATCCATCTTAGAATGCATGACGATCTCTGATCCACTTAGGGAAGAATCTCATCGTCGATAATCTTTCATCCCTTGTTTGAAACACTTGAATGACAACTCACGCAACCTTGTTTCATTGTGAAATGTCAATTGGGCACGAGATCCATGTTGATTTTTCCTTGGCACTTCATAATTAGGTCTATTCCTAAAACACAATCACAAATGCACTAAAATGTCACAACACAATCACTTTTCCTAACATAAAATGTACAACAGTGAATCAATATAGTACATGAGAAATTTTCAAACCAAAAATTGTTATATTACAACTTTAATAGATAAAGCATAGGGCTCCCATACCAAGTATCATGGCCCTTACAATTAGCCATAACATAAGGAAAATACTAGGGCTTGATGTCAACAACTTATGACTATCAAGTTGCCCTTGAACAAGACACACTTGACTTACTTTTTGAAGGAGCACTTAACTCATCCTTTTCAGTCCACGTACCTTGAACACCTGATAGGTTCTTTGCCACCTCTATTGCTACTAACAAGTACTTCTGCTTCTCTAGAATTGCTTGTGTCTTCAGCTCTGCCTCTATCAATTCTCCTTTTTATCCAAGAAAATTGAACATAGGTCAAACAATAAAATGCCCTCCAACAATCACTTAGTGGCTCCTAAGTCACTGTACTTAGGGTCTTCACACAAAACCCTCTTATCACAAATTTTCCACACCAGATATTTGAACTAGGGAACACAAACTAGCCCTCACGTTGTCCCTTGCTTCTTCATGGATCACCAACCTTAGTTCTTACAAACACTGCCCAAACAACTTATTGGACAAACATTCAAACATTGTAATCACCTCTGTAGTTCTCTTCAAACGATTTGAACTAGATACCTCCATTGTTGTCATCTTACTTAGCCACAAGAAGCTTAGTCCTTTGGATACTTCCTGAACTTCTTGGGCCTGAATCAAGATCCCACGATCACCCCGAGTTCAACCTATTCTCTACCTGTGACCACATCTAATTTAGGCCCTTTCCAAGCCAACAAATTCCATTTCTCTGCCTCATTTCCATTCCAACCCTCTGCAATTAGATTTGAGGTAAATCCACCCTAATTACAACCCCATAATAGACCCTTATATGCATAGAAATTAGGGCCTGGCCCTCTCCAATACTCTATCATAACTCGACCTAGAAATTCACCCCAAAACAAATATTTAATCCACAGGACCATGCCCTTACAAACACGTCCAATAACTCCTACTTAGCCTAATATAGAACATAAAATATACGATACAAACACATCCTTCTACGCTTTTGTAGCTCATCTCCCTTAGGAAAATATATTCATAAGATGAATTGCACTTGTGATGTGTCAAATGAGCTTGAAATCCCTTCTACTTATAGTGATATTGGGGGCTAACATTAAACCCCAAGGGTCATGTCTTGTAGGACAAGTTGAGACAAGCCTACAAATAAAAACTCCACTATATTAAGAAATAAAATTCCTTTCATTTGTTTTTTTCCACTCCATTGAAGCCCTAGGTTCCTCTTAGCCCTTCAAGGGTGCGCCTCATGGATCCAATGAAAAAAAAAGTAATTTTCCACTTGGGTATTTTCCCACAACTTTGGGTACAAAGTCAACCACTTGTGTACATTGGCCATGAAGCTCCATTTCCATGGGTCAACTCCTCACAAATCCAGTACCCCAGGGGTTGTGGGAGTACCTCCAAAACTACACATTCCAACAATCCCAACATGGCATATGACATGTTCTCTGAAGGGAACTTTGCAAACATTTCACATTTTATACCCATTGATATTTACATGAAACCTAGGGTCATGGAAAACATCATGATCAGAGCAACTTGCACTCTAGATGAGATCACTACCTATATCTCTCTTTTTCAAAGAATTCACCAATGCTTTTGCTTGGTCCTACGAAGAAATGCCCAACATCGATCCTCATATTGTAGAACCTAAAATCATCACCTATGAAGGGGCCAATAATATTAAAAAATGGATCAGGCTAGTCCATCCTCACAAAGCTACTATCATTAAGGAAAATTTTGAGAATTTTTTTAAGTCTAAGATCATCTATCCAGTTCCCTTGATGAAATTATTTTCTAACATCATTCATATTATTAAAAAATAGGGTAATATTCATGTCTGTGTCAACCACATGGATTTGAATTAGGCATGTCCAAAAGATAACTACCTAACCCCATTCATTGATCATATTATCGATGAATTCACTAATAATGATATATTTTCCTTCATGGATGGTTTTTCTAGATACAGCCAAATCCAAATCAAATTGGAAGATCAACATAAACCAACTTTCATTTTTCCTCAAGTATGTTCATATATAGGATATTACCATTTGGTATTAAAAATGTTGGGGCCACCTTTCACTGGACCATGTCGTATGCTTTTCAATATGTCAAGTAAATTGTGGAGGCATACTTGTATGACCTTGTTTCTCACTCTGTTCGACGAGTTAATATTATTACACATTTTAGATCCATATTTATGTGGTACTGCTACTATAATATTTATTTGAATCCCCATAAATTCATATTTTGCATTATTTTCAGTCTCTTTCTAGGCTTCATGATGTCTAAGTATGGGATCATGGTTGATCCTCTTAAGGTTAATGCCATCATCAATCTGAATCCTTGCACTGTTAGTAAACTTTAGAGTTTGTAAGGAAAATTGAACTTCTTATATCGATTCATTGCTAACTATACTAAGATCACAAAAGGTTTCACGTGCTTTCTTAAAAAAGATACACATTTTTTGTGGCATGACCAAGCACAACTGTCTTTTGATGCCTTAAAACAAGCCTTTATTTCAGCCCCAATACTAAGCCCTCTTCAATATAGACAAGATTTCATATTAGATCTCATTTCCTTTTATTCAACAGTCATAATTGTTCTTGTCCAAGAGGAAGAGAATTTCCATGAGCACGTTATATATTACCTTAGCATAACATTAGTAGGGGTAGAACTTCACTATATACATTGAACAGTTGACTCTAATTGTTGTCTTCATTGTTTAATGGCATAAACATTGCATTCTCTTGCATATGATTTTCATAGTTCTTGAATCCAATCTTGTGCATTATTTTCCTATTCAATAAGTGCTTGGGTGAAATTACCTCAAAAAGATAGTTATCTTGCACAAATTTGATCTAGAGTTTGCAACTGCAAAATCTAAGAAATATTAGTCTTCATAGAGATGTTATTTGACATTTCACTTGCTTCTAATGGTATAATGATTATTGATTTTCCTAATGAGTCTTTATTCCTCATTAGCACATCTGATCCTTGGTATGGGGATATCCTACTCGACCTCCAAACTCAAAAAATTTGACCTGAGTTGTCTCGTGATGATCGTTGGTGCATACACCACAACTCCAATCAATACCTCATCATTGATGATACCCTCTATCACCGTGGAGTTGATTTGGTATTGTGTCAATATCTAACTCATGAAGAGGCTAAACACATTTTGAATGACTGTCATGCAGGGGCATGTGACGATCATCTCTTTGGATTAGCCACTGCTAAGAAAATTTTATGCATCGAGTATTTTTTTCATCAATCTTCAAGGAATAATTGTATGATTGCGGTCCAAAGGTGTCATTCTTGTTACATTTTTATCTGTAAAATGCACGCCCATCCTTCTCCCCTCTATCTAGTGGTTTCCACCGATCACTTTGCTAAACAAGGTATCAATTTTATGTAGTGTAAGCCTACCTCGTCCAATGGGCATACTTGTGATTATCTTCCTGATAATGTCAAGGAGGAAATCATGCAAGATTGTGCTATTGTTCTGAAGAAGGCTAAGCCTCCTAAGAGAAACCTTAGCAAAGTTTAGTTTCTTGCCCTTAAAGCCCTAAGGGAGAACCCCGACATTGTCATCCTAAAAGATGACAAAGGTGGGGTCGTTGTCATTTTGGATAAGTCTGACTATGTCAACAAAATGATTGACCATCTCACTAACAGTGGTTGTTATGTCAAGCTTAAAAAGAATCTCCTTATGTTTGTTTCTAAAGAAGTAGTGGTAGCCATTAAGTCATATTTTTCTCTTAATCCTCTTACCTATAAGCTCATTGAAAGAAATCCCCTCGCCCACATGATTTATTGCCTTCCTAAGATTTATAAGTCTTGGGTCCCCTTAAGACCTATTGTTAACACAATAGGTGGGTCAACTTATCTTCTTGCTAAATTCTTAGCTCTTAAGCTTAATCCTCTTGTGGGTCACACTGATTCATATGTTAAGGACTCTATGTCCTTTGTTCAAGAATGGAAGGATGTGAGGCTAGACCCAGGGGATCTTCTTGTTAGTTTTGACGTTGTTTCCTTATATACTAAAATCCCCATTCAAGAAGTCATTAATTTCATTAGTCGGATCACTTACCAGGACACTGCCAAATTGGTTGGCCTCTGCCTCACCTCGACTTTCTTCAGTTTTCAAGGTGAATTCTATAAGCAAACCCGTGGTGTTGTGATGGGCTCCCCACTTTCCCCTATTATTTCTAACTTATTTATGGAAGATTTTGAGAATAAGGCCTTAGCCTCAGCTCAATTTTCCCTAAGAAGTGGAAGAGGTTTGTTGATGACACTTATGTCATTTCACCCCATGGTTGTGAAAAATTGGATCTGTTCCTAAGCCACCTTAATTACCAATCTAGATCGATTGAGTTCACAATGGAAGTTGAGGTGGACAGATGCCTTCCTTTCCCTGACATTCTCCTCTCTAGAATGGATGATGGTTCCATTTCTCTCCAAGTTTTTCACAAAAAAACTCACACGGGACAATATCTTTATGTTAATTCTCATCATTTTCCTGCTAAAAAATTTGGTGTTCTCAGCACCCTTGCTACCCCTGCTTTGAGAATCTCTAATTAAAACCACCTATAGAAAGAAAATTTTCATCTCCTTGAAGTTTTTAAAAATAAGGGTACATTAGAACTCAGGGCCTCAAAGCCTTTCATAAAGCTTGCAACAGATCAAGAGTTAAAAATGCTCATGTTGATCCTATCTCTAAGGTTCATCTCCCATTCATTCAAGGGACCACAGATAGGATTGCCCATATCCTTAGAAGAAATAATGTCTCCTCCTCGTTCAAGCCTCTCAGGACCATTAGAAATTCTCTTGGTTCGGTTAAAGACCCTGTAGACCCGAAGGACATGAAAGGGGTTTACCTGGTTCCATGTTCCTGTGGTATTCCATATATTGGAGAAATGGGTAAATCAATTAACCAAAGGATCCATGAGCACGCTATAGACATAAGGCACAATCGTTCTCGCTCATCAGCTCTTGTTGAGCATGCAGAGAAATCCAAGCACCATGTCTATATTGAGGAATCCAGAGTCCTTGCTAGGCTTGATCATTTCCACCATAGGAAACTTTGGGAGGCTATTGAGATTGAAAGGCATGCTAGAAATCTCAATAGAGATGATTTTTGGAAATTGAGTAAGAGTTGGATTCCATCCCTTTCCTTATGATCCTCCTGATTCCCCCCCCACATCCCATCCCGCCCCTTCCCCATCCCAAACCCGCCCCAAGGCGCCCCCCCCCCCCCCCCCCCCACTTCCTTTTTTATTATTCTTTTTATCATTTCCCCCTTTTTCTTTATAGTTTTATATCACAATATTTATTTAACATAGTTAAAAATAAAGATAAAAAATTTCAAGCTCCTAAGTGCTTGATTTCATAGTAAAATTCCCTCCTCCAATTTCCTTTTTATAACTTATTTTTCCCCTTGCTTTGATTCTCTTTTTTTGAACCCATTAATAATCTCCTAATTCTTCATTAATATATACTCTTGACATACCTTATTAGTATTTTAATATAAGCTATTTATATCTTAGTCTTTACCCCTTATAAATTTTTTAAAGTAATCTACAACTATATTTTTTATTATATTAAATAGTTCCCTTCCCCCTTTTAACTTCTCTTAACCATATTGGTTATAATATGTTACCTCTTTATTAATTGATATTATAAGACAACTATTTTTATTAATATTTATAGCCCATCCACCCCACCCCACCCCACCCCATAACTTTTTATTATTTAGTACTATATAACAACTAATTTTATAATACTTTTAACTTATTCTTAACATCCCAAAAACTAATTTATAACGAAATTAAAAATATTAAATAATTTATAACTTATTCGAGAATATTAAATAATTTAAAACTAAATTCAGAATTCTAGATAATTCCTATCCCACCCCCATTTTTTCTATATGTTTAACTAATTCTTTTAACTTATTCCTAACATCCTAAAAACTAATTTATATCTAAATTCAAAATATTAAATATTTTATAATTTATTTGAGAATATTAAATAATTTAATATCTCTCTCTCTCTCTCTATATATATATATATATATATATACATATATATATATATATATATATATATATATATATATATATATATATATATATTAACTAATCTCCAACGACTAGTTTTCAACAACAAACCATGAGCAATGATGCATCCCTGCAATTTATTCATGAATATTGTATGATTTTTTCCCACCTTGTCCTAAGGATGAACCACATTAGTTGGTTCGAAACGTCGACCAAATCCTAATGATTTGATTAATCCGAAAGGCATTTATCTACTATATGGATCACAAAAGTCTCAGATCTAACAATATATTACTTCACCAAATGGGTTGAGTCTATGCCACCTATTTAGTTGACAACACCACTATGACTCTATTTTTATTTAACCATATCATTGCTAGGTTTTGTGTTCCCAAAATCCACTCCCAGTTATCCTCAAGCTAACAATAAAGTCGAAGCCATCAATTGAGCCCTAAAGATTATGATCCAACATATGGTTGGGAAACACAAAATGAATTGGCACCTATTTCTCTTTTCATACCTTTGGGATTACCAAACATTTACCAAGACCTCCATGGGCTTTACTCCTTTCTGAATAGTTTATGGCATGGAAGTGATGCTAGCCATTGAATGCAAGATTCCCACATTGAAAATTTTCATTGAACCTATCCCTAACAGTTTGTCTAAGGAAGAACACCCCCTTTGTTTGTCTCAACTCAATGAACAACATTTTGATGCTCTTCTAGCCAATGAGGCACACCAAAAGGTGTCAAATCCAAATATGATAAGTTTTCTTGACCTCATGTCTTTTTTGAAGGTGACTTGGTCTTGGCCTATGATCATAAACATGATCAATTTGGTGTGGGAAAGTTAGAACCATTTTCACTTAACCCATACATTGTTAAACATGTGTTAAAGAAGGGGCTATATGTGTTCATGGATTGTGATGGGAGCACTCTTGTGAAGCCTCACAATGGGATCTATTTGAAAAAGTATTGTTCCTAGACCTTTGGGTGTGGTGCCCTGTACATATGCAATTAGCATGCTTTTACTTTTTTCTGCATGTGTGTCATATTTTGGTCCACTTCTTAATTATCATGTTTGGTACTTGTTTTGTATATGTATGTATCCCCTTCCATATACATCAAATATGATGATAACATAATACATAGTTTTTAGAATATTGCTTCTACAACCGAGCTACTCTTTTCAACCACTAATGAAATTTTGAGTTCAAGGAGCATATTTTTAGGCCCTTCCAATAACAACATAAAATAATATAGTGTTATCATTGAACTCTTAAACGAGGCCATAACTCTAGGCACCCATTAGTTGGTGGTCAATATGGCATCTCAGTCCGTGGTATCATAGATAAATCACATTTATCATGTTTGGAATGATATGATATTTTGTTGTTACCTCAAGGTACATCTGCTTGAATGTTCATTTGATTATATCATTTATCAACATGTTCCTAGGAGTTCTAATTCATTGGATGATTTGTTGACTAACTATGTATTGGAATGATATTTGTCACATATATAACATCAAGATAAATGAACATGCATGTACATAAAACACATGATATCCATCACATTATAATTAATACATCCAAAGTACAAAACCAAAACACACACACACACATTTATAATTTAGTTTCATACATCATACAAAACACTTAAAATGGTATGGTGCTAAAATTGAGGTCTTAGGTCCAGGCTCATAAGCCTGTAACACATACACTAATGCCAAAAAATTTCCAAAAAGGGATCATACATAGTCATATATAGGTTTCCTACATCTAATCATCATCAAAGTCTCTCCATTCCTAATAACACACAACCATCTTGGCCACCAAGAGGAGACGTTGATCCATCCTGCAGGACATACCTATAGTGTGGCATTGCATGCATCGTGGTACATCCTTGAGTTAGGTGAAAGGTGCACCCATCACAAGATCCTCTAAGTTCCACTGTACCTACCTCAGCTCACTGTGGTTAGTATCCTCCTTCTTATATGAATCCTCTTGGGACACTAAAGACTCCACCTCTCTAGTTTCTCCATGATGATCATATAAAGACTTTCCTTCTAGTATTTATGGTGTTGAATATGTGTCATCAAACATATTAATGATTCGTGCACGATACCAAAAAAAAATCATAAAACATAAAATTTCAAGAACACTTTACTTACCCAAATCTCCCCATTGCTTGCGCGGGGGGGCGCAAAATCAAGTCAGGTTCTCGATTAGAATTTACTCCTACATATGCATAATCATTGACCCATATGCACTGGGTATCAAACCAATCAAAATATTCATCATCATATGCTCGAGTAGGTGTCTCGCCCCCTAACCTTGACATCAAATTGGTCCACCGGTCCTTCTAAGGTGCCAATTTCCTTGGTCGTAGTGTATAAATATATGAACAAAATATTGGTACTTGCTCGAAGAAGAATGATACAATTAAGCTACCAGGGCCGAACAAACTCTATTTCCTTTTTAATAGTCCAGGCTTTCCTCTCATATTTTGGGTTTTGAAAAACTTCAAAAGATTGCACTTGCATGAGGTTGACATATTCCTTAGGTCCACTAGTGCAATTCCTTCATTAATCTTACACTCTCTTTCCTTCCATTCTCACATCTTCAAATCCCTACAAAACCATTATAGAAGACATCAAAATACATCCATACACCAAAAAATGGGGCTAAAACAAGCTTCCCCTGCCCTAGATCTAAAAAAGACATGTTTCAACGCTTTGCCTTAGTGTAGAAAGTGAACTGTTGGGCCTAACAATTCCCCATCTGAGACTCACTAGAGTATTGTTGGCCTAGTAGTTTGCAATTTTTTACTAACTAAAGTGTTGAAGTGTATTAAACTTGAGTGGGGGGTCCCTAGCACAAAAATTTCAGGGAAAAACCACATGAAAGTTACATCAAATGAAAGAGGAGGTTAAGAACATCGACCCAATGGGGAAAAATCAAATTTCATGGCCTAATGCTACTAAGATCTAGAAACCAAGTCTTACCTACATTAGGGTTCTCTCCAAATTTTATCTCCTTATGAATTATAAGCAAACACTATGGTCAAAATTTTCCCTTTTTCTATTGGGGAAGTGGGTCCAAAATGCCTCATTTCACATTGATCATTCCTCTTCATGTTGGATATTTTATTCCCGGGTATATGTTTCATACATGTTTATTATTTTATCATGCTACTAATGATTTCGTCAGGAACTTTTGACTATATTTTGACTAGGAACACAGTTGTCATAACATTTTCTACCACCTTGAGTTATAATATCAAAATTGGCATATAGGGTTAGGATTCCTCAATCTTTTCACTACATTATTGACCTTTCACACATAATTTGACTATGCTTTAGGTTCCACCCCCGTCAGGTTGTGGTATTAACCATGTCTTTTTGCATATCATAACGTGTGTGGTAGAACCTATCTTAGACGGGTGCCCTAGAATAACACTTGATTTCCATCTTAATGCCCATGTTGTGTTCAATTGTAGGTTTATGGATCCTCTTTAGTACTCACCATGACATTGTAATTGAGCCTCTTGGATCTTTTTGTCTATTATGTATGTCCACTATTAACTTATAGGGGACCTACACCCTTTTAATCATTTATTTTTGGTCGTTTATGCTCACAGTCTTTGATGTCTTGCTAGATGTTGTCATAATGATGTTTGTCTTCATTCCGCTCACCAACCTTGCATCCATGCTTGACCTATTTCTTTTTCATTAGCCTTTCCTCAATCTTGCAACTCATCACACCCTTTCAGAGAGACCACTGCAATGGTTGGATTTCCATTGCCAGACACTTTTCCACTCCCTCTTGATTTGCTTAGGTTAGTTCTTTCAACCTTGAAACATGATGCATACTGTTATACTACTCATCTATTTAGAACAAGCTTTTGTTTTGTCTCCTTTTTGTGCTTGATAAACAATGAAAAGTACATAATTAAGTAATTTCTCATAATTAAGAAATTTCCCATAATTTTGTTGTCACAATTTCATAATTATGAAATTATTGTTATTTCATAATTGACAAAAAATCAGAGTTGAGAAGAAATTTCATAGTGACATGGGAACAACTAATAGTTGAGCATGAAACTTATGCATGACTTGTAAATTTTTAGTTCACATACCATCAAACCTATCCATACCTATATAATGAGAGCCTTCTAGGGGGGAGAGGGAGATACTTCCATGCAATGTTGTGGTGATACCAACCTTACCCAGTAACTCAAGGACTAAGAGCCAAGGTGATTGGGAAGGAGCTATATTACACCAAGGTAGCTTATTTTATTTATATAAATTCTATGACTTAAATATTTTATTATGTTTAAATTAGATCAACATTTGTGTGCTAATATATCTTTGATAGAAACAATATTTCCCTTGTTTGGTTGTGATTTGTGTAGGTTACAAGGATTGGCAGTGGGAGTGGGATCTCTAGAGTTGGAGCAGGGTATACCATGATTGGTGCTAGGGTTTATGGGTTGTAGCATGAATGATATAGTTTTTTGATACCTTTATTAAGTTGACCCATCTTCATACAATGATTTGGTAGCTTAAAAAATGTAATCACTTATGGATATATAATTACCCTTTAAATCTAAGATCCACTCTTTAAGTGTGAGGTTCATCATGGGATTAAGGTGACAATTCCCTTATTGGAGGATATAGATTATATTTTGGCAACCTACATTAGAGAAATTTTGAGGTAAAAAATGGGTCTCAAAACAAAAATGTACAATAACAATCAAATTTCTAAGAACTAGTAATATTCAATATGATGATGTCAACAATGGGGGATGAATCACCATTTTGGGAGCAGAAAGGTAAACATATGAAAAGATAAAAAAAATAATATAAAAACTACCTTTTCAACTTATCTCCCTATGATTTTATTCAAATTTCAAGCGGGAGCACCTGTTAGATGCGAAATTTAATATTTCATCCAAGGAGTACCCATGTCACATACTTTTGATGAACCCTACTACACGAAAAATGTGAAATACATGAAAAAACATGCATGCATCAAGTTTTTTCATGTATTTCACATTTTTCGTGTAGTAGGGAGCAATGAAAGCATGCGACATGGGTACTCCTTGGATGTAAACTTAAATTCCGCATCCAATGAGTTCTCCCACTGGAAATTTGAGTAAAATCGTAGGGAGATAAGTTGAAAATACAAGTTGCAAAATAGTTTTGTTTATTTATTTATTTTTATTTTTTTTTAATTTTGTATTTTCCCTCCAAAACTTGATGAGGTAATCTAATCTTATTTTATTATTTTCACTATTATTTTATAATATTCATTAGGAGGCCCATTTTAGGCCCCAAAATTTCTCTAATGTTTGCATAATTAATCCAAATTTCTTAAGTTAGTAGGATATAATTTTGGTTGTTTGATGCGTTGCCTTGCATCCTACCCTTGTAAATATTATAATTAAAACTTGTTTCTAGCTTGGGAGTGACCTCCTTGTATGCTTGTTCTAGGGAGAATGGATGTCAAAATAAGGGTAATTAGTCATTTTTGTTTTGTATCCATTCACATCTATTTCATCTTACAATGAATTCCATTTCTTCCCTCAAATACCTTATGAAGCTAAAATTCTAGCGTAGGTTAAGCCTTATTGGAAAGAAATGCATGTCTCTTCATTACTAAGTTTATGCATTTATCTTTAATAGCTTATGAAGTGTGATAGTCTTCATTTATGGTGTATATACATATACATTTAAATATATTATAGATCAAATTTGATTGGGAGGCTTTTTATGGTTGAGTGGCATGAGGAGTTTTCTCATGTCGATAAGTACTGTGAAGGTTATGTGATAACTTGGAAAGATGGATTTATTGCTATGATAAGTTCTATGATAAGCTTGAAGATTTGTTGTATAACTTGATTATTGAATTACACATGTCTTGAAGGATGCTTTTGAAGGGATCCTTTGGTCTAATATGGAAATGTTGAAGTGTGATGTTAGAGTAGGCATGCATGTTGAATGTTGTATTGGGGTTGTATATGTATCGAGGACTTGGTGAAAATTCCACCTTAATTCACTTGAGCTCTATTTAATGGAGCTAATGCTTAATTTCATGGGCCTTTATATTTGTATATTTAGGTTTGTATGACTCTTTCCTTGCCGAGGTAGAAGAATCCTGCTTACTATAACTATAAAGGACTTGTGCTACTAGGAGTTAAAGGCTAATTTTTTAGTCAAATGATTTTCTATCTCAATAGAATGGATTGCAATCAATATTATCAGGGTATTGATATTACTGGCATCCTAGGCCAGTGGTGGAAGGATGAGCTCATTTGAATCCAAAAAAATTCCATGGATGCTCAGTCATCCATTTGAGCAATATTGGTATGAACTTACCTTCTTACCTTGTACTTGAACATATTAAAGTCTTCAAGGCCCTATAAATCCAAAATTATAGTCTTTGAGTGAGTCAACGAAGGCCTTTAATAGGCTATCAAGAAGTAGTCATGCCTTACAAGAAGTTAGAAAAAAATGGACTTCATTTGGTTAAATTTTAAGCCTCATTAGGTGTATCACATGAATATTTTTTTAATGTTATACAAATTGTATTGCGTGAAAAAAATCTCCATGAGATACAACTTGTATTGTATGAGAGAAATCTTCATGCGATACAACCTACTATGGTATGAAAAAAGTCATCATGTGATACATTTTGTATTGAATGGAAAAAATCTTCTTGTGATATAGCTAGGAGACCACCAAGCACCAAGGACATGTGACGAGTTTTTATTGTCTATTGCAACATGAGGAAAGTTCCTTTGATGGATACTTGACTTGTTATCTCATCTTTAGGAAATTTTAGACTGACATGTGGTGCCTTTTGATTGGATTTCACAACTTGGAAAAGTTTCATAGGTGGACATATGGCATCTCATTGCATTGCAGGAAAACTTGTGAAGGTCATGTGGTGAGGCTTCATTGATGATCACATTATTGAAAATTTTTGTTGGTGTGATGTATATCACACATCCATAGAAATTTTGGATGCAATACATCACATAAACAAAATTCATGTGAGATGTTATTTGTAAACCATCACGCCAATCCAAAATGGTAGTTGAATGTGAGATGTGGCATCATATCACAATCTTCACAACTTTTAACTGACATGATATGAAGGCCATGTCAAAAACATAAAACCTTTTGAAAATTTCAAGAGTTGCATAATGTTGCAACCAAATATATGATCATAATGATAAAATGTGGACGAGGAAAACATATCAAATGGATAGAATGGATGGTGGATGTAGCACACTATCACAATGCTGAAAAGTTTGGCCCTTGTAATGTATCACATCCTAAAATAATTTTGATGCAATAGATTGCATCACAAACTATTTTGTGGGTTGTTTGTCATGCGGTGAAAGTTTAATGGAATGCAATGTGTTGCACCTCTAAATAGTTTGAATGCAATACATCACATCACAAACTATTTTGTGGATGCAACACACGATAAAAGAATATCCATGTACATATAAACCCCATTCTATTGTGACGAGGATGAGACTTGAAAGGTGTAGGATGTGAAATCACACATGTGCCATGTGGGTTAGTGCCACATCACATAACATGTGGGAACTGTACATATGTTAATGTGGTGAAGGGAGAGAGAGGAGGGAACCTTAATAATCTTTATAGGACCATAATGTCAAGCCCAAATTTTAGATTTCACGAAATTATCTTCATTGGACAGCTCTCAACATGTAGAATATGATTGTGAGCTCAAAATTAAATTTAAAAGTATGTTTAGGATGAAAATTTCTCAAGCTCTCATCTTTAATGAAACTAAAGGGGTTAGGTTTGTTACACTAGTTTCTTGTGGTTTATATCTTAACATGTGGTCTCTTGGTTTGATATGGAGGAGGAGATATCCTACAAAGTCCCATTCAGGCCATGCTCTCTCACTTCCCACTCATCGTTTGGGGCAATGAATCCTTGAAAACAATTAAATAATTGAGAAAGGTTTGAAACAAAGTTGAACCAAAGCTAGGTATATTTTCATGTGTCAAGATTGATGTGGAGATTAACCTAAAAAACTCTACCAAAAGAAATGAAACTTTCAATGTAAAATTGGATTCATGTACAACAATTATTACAAACAAACCCCATATAAATGTAATCATTTTGATGAATACAGTCATTTCAATAAACATTCCCTGCAAATATCACTTTCACAACTCGGTGGAATATAGAAGAATTTCATAATGTCACAAAACTCTAGGAAAGAAAAGTGGTCTAAAGTCTTTTGTCATCTAAAAAAATCTAAATTTACTCCAACACAAAACAAGTTTTTGGCCATTATTTCCTCTGTGGACTCTAAAACTATCCTTTATCAAGGGGAAGACTGAATACCACTGAGTACATAACCTAAGATGAAAAAAAACACTAAAATTTACTAAAAAAGAAATGTGAAGTAAAGGTGATTTTGGAACATCTTGTGAGTAAAAGTCAAGTAATAAAAATGAAAATATAAAGCATTAAAAATTGTTACAGAAATATAAAAATTGGCAAAGGACAAGAAAATTTAGTCAATCTTTTTGGGAAACCTTCAAGGAGACCTTTAGGAAGCTCCAACGAAAAGAGGGACATTTTCTCTAGTAAGGTACAAGTCTACTTGTATTTAATTAAAGAAAACTATTCCTTGCTCTTGTACAATCTAAAGTGGACGTGCCGGAGTGGTTATCGGGCATGACTAGAAATCATGTGGGCTTTGCCCGCGCAGGTTCGAATCCTGCCGTCCACGGTTAATTTTATTAGTTTTTGTCAATTATATTGACTGTAAGCGTTGCCCGCGCGGATTCGAATTTCCTGTATCCTCTAATTGTACTTCATCTGCGGGGATAGCTCCGTTATTTACACCATCATCCCATCTTTATTTAAGTGAAATGCTATAACTCTATATGCGGGGATAGCTCAGTTGGGAGAGCGTCAGACTGAAGATCTGAAGGTCGCGTGTTCGATCCACGCTCACCGCATTTCTCTTTAACGGGGCTCAAAATTGCTTTTAAATTTAGGGTCACATTTCCCAGGAATGGAATGTGATGGGAAATTGTTTTAACGGGGCTCAAAATTGCTTTTAAATTTAGGGTCACATTTCCCAGGGATGGAATGTGATGGGAAATTGTTTTTAAATTTAAGGTCACATTTTTCAGGGATGGAATGTGACCGGGAAATTGCTTTTAAATTTAGGGTCGCAGTCTTCAGGAATGGAATTTGATGAGGCAATTGTTTTTAATAGGGTGATTTGCTTATTAAATTAAATATAATTTATAAATTTATAAAATAGATTAAATTTTTTATTGAAATTGTGAAAATAACTTTTATTTTTAATAAAAAAATTTCAAAACTTTAAGTTCACTTAATACAAACCACGAAAATAGATTCAATATTAGAAACTAAAATACTCAAAAACTTAAAATATTAAATCTAAATTTTCAAAATTTTCTTTAGAAAAACCTACCCTGTTTTATACTATACATTTAGCCTGCGATTTCTCTGTGCAGATTTTAATTTCTGATTTCAAGAGTTTCTAAATCGACGAAGTGGATCAAAATTACATATAGAGCAATGAATTTCCATCATTCATTAACTGTATTTTCCGTCCGGTTTCTTTTGTATAAAATAAATAATTTTACTTCATCAAAATTTTAATATTAAATGTTATTTTTAATTAAAAATTAATTTAATTTATTGAAGGTTATAGTTAATTGGTAATTATTGTTTTTCCTGTTAAGGTTTGGAGTATGTTCTAAAATTGTTTTTGATTGGCTAAGAGTTCGTCTTCTTTGACGTAAGGAAACATGTTAACAGCTCAAGACCGGAAGGCATCTGGTGAGTGAAAACCTGCCCTCTTATGGACCACCAACAAGTTATTCAAGGTGGCTTGATTTTTCTTAAAAAAAAATAATAAATCAACATACATTCATAGAGAGCAGCCAAAAATCGCTGTCCTCACTGTTCCCTTGACCACTGAATTATGATAAATTTTCCACTTGTAAAAATAAAAATAAAATTATTGTCAAATATTTTTTTTAAATTCATTACTTAAATTCAAAAATTTCCCTTTCTTGTTTCTATATTATAGATTTGACCAAATACATAAACTACAAATATCATGCACCTTTTCTAGTTCCCTAGACTCATTTGCATCCATTTTGATGGAGCCACAATCATTCCCCAGGGAAAATCAACAGTGTTATTATAGTTGGTTTTGAACTGATTTGAGTTGAATTATGAAACATGAAAAAACATATAATACGTAGAGAGACATAACATAGAATTGGAAGTATAATAATGATGTTTAGTGAGATTAAATTTAGTTTTTTACATTTTTAAAAAGGTAAGGAATTATTTGATTTGTTTTTTTTAATTTTATTTTGATGTTTGAAATTTTTTTTAAGAAAAACATTTTAAAATTATTATATTTTTGATGAGTTAAATGTTAGGAAGGTTAGATTGTTACAAATAGTTTAAAATTGTGATTTTTAAAAGAAAGTGTTTTTCATTTTCAATTATATTAGTGGCATAAAGGTGACAAATTCTTTCAACGAACTATATTTTAGGAATTGTCCAATGCCTTGTGTCACTATGAAGCTCATAAGACTTTCTTGTTATTTTAACAAAGTTGATTTTTTTTCTTTACACTAGTCGATATAAAGAGATGCTTTTGATCACTTTTCATCTTCTAGATAAAAATTGATTGCCTCCTCATGGTATCTTAACTTTTTTTTTTCAATCATCTAATTCTTTATTTTTTCCTCCAATTTAGATATAGCAACATTTTTTCTATTATCGTAATTTTGTAAAGTGACCTCTTCCTTGGTTTTCCAATGCTTTAGTCAAGACTTGGCATCTTTATGCCAACCTGTTTTTTAAAGTCATAGGTGATTTTTCCTAGAGTTTGAAGCAACTTTAAGAATCCTCTTGTTTTCCATGTTGTTTATATTGCTCTTGTTCATTAAGTACCTAATCACACTTGTGATCTTAGTGGGGGAAAGACTTGCTTTTATGAAGAGGATGTGATAGGAAGTATTCCCTTTAGTTTTGAGATTATAAGTTTTAAAGCACTTTTGAATTTTCTCTTTCTCCATGTTTCTCTAAAGATAGTGCAACCCTAAATCTCATATTATATAATGTAACAGGAGTGACAAGAGTCTCAAAGAGGAGTTTCCTTTTATCCCATAGCCAAAAGGCTATTCATTTGAAATTGTTTTCAATTCCATAAGAAGCTTTCCACCCTCCATTTATTCTTTTCTTGATGCTATAGTTCTAGTAATTCTTGTGACAAAGATTATTTCCAAGGTATTTGTATGAAGCCATTTCCTCCAAATTATTATTGTCATACAAAAAGTTACTGTAGGTCGACTTTTTGGACTTAGAGAATTTTTAGTTGCTTATTGAGATCATAGAGCCTCTTCACATTAAGAAAAATAACATCATTGTAAAGAAGAATGATGAGAACTATGCTAGCAAAAATCAAGCTAACACAATATGCTTCTTCCAAACTATCTTCTAAAGTCTTGTTAATGTATACATAAAAAAGGATAAGATATAGGGGACAACCTTGGTTAACTCCTTTATTGCAAATAATTTATTTTGACTGGTCCTTTAAATTTCCTAAACTTGGCAGTAACATTTGGTATGATCTCATGATGCCAACTTTCAAATAAAAAACAACTTTTATCTCTTCTAGTTTATTCCAAATTTTAGTAATGAGAACTGTGTCAAATTTTTTTCTAATGTCAACACCAAATTCTATTAATAATCAATGGTGAAAAAAATTACAATGTATATAACGATACATAATAGTTAGAATGGTGATAACTTATCTTTGAGAAGATATTCGATGTCTATGCTCATTTGCAAAAAGGCTATAACAAGATGATAAAATAATAACAATCACGTGGAAAAAAATCGTAATATATGCAATCATAATAAAGACATTGTTGTTGGATTTTAACATTCACCTCATTTGGAATCAATCATGTGGACTAACCACCACTCTTGGATCCACCATGGGACCACTCAAAAGGTAATGATAATGGTTTGAAAGTTTACTAATGCCTATCGGTTTGGTGTAACGAAAAACCTCAACATAGCATCAAAGCCTTCGTAAGTTGGATGAGCAAAATAATCACCAGGTTATGGAGATAAGTTGTTTAAAAGCTTCAATGTTGGATCATTATCAAATTTTAAAACAAGATTATGATGCCTTGTCACATCAGTTGATTGAAAAGGATGAGGTTATTTAAAAGTTGCAAGAGTCTAAGAAACAACTTGAATTGTATGTTAGTCGCGTTCAGAATGCTGAGATGGAGACAATTGATGTTGAGCTACCAGACTCAACTTCTTCCACACTTCATGATATTGGTTTTCATAAACCTGATGTTGACGATCATGATCTCTTTGTAAAAGGATTGTTAGACTTTGTAGTCTGATCCATATGTATTTTATACTCTTACATGGTATTCGAGCCTTGGCCCAAGTTTGATTCGTGTTGGAGGGGGGTGTTAGATTTTGACACTCACCTCATTGGGAATTGATCATGTGGACTAACAGCCACCCTGTGATCCACCTTGGGACCACTCAAAAAATAATAAGAATGGTTTGGAAGTTTACTAATACCTGTGGGTTTTGGTGTAACTGAAAACCTCAACAATTATGATAAATAAATAAATTAACATATTCAATTGAGTTTCTTAGTAATGTGTATAATATTTTCAAATAATACAGTGAAAGATTTTGGAAAATGTGTTGAAAAATCATAACCCAAAAATTATTAATATTAAAATTATTTTTAAATTAAATTAAATGACTATTTGAATCACTAAATTCGTTAACCTATTTTTTAAATTCAACAAATTCTATACACAAAATTTAAATAATATTTAAAGTTAAAAAAATAAAAAATTATTATTATTATTATTATTTTTTAAGCAAAGAAAAAAACCACTTCTTTTTTGTATTAAAAAAGTAGTTACATATTTATGTATTCCCAATATTAATAAACCAATTATATGCATGATCCAGGTGGATATTGGTGTCCACCCACCTATTCCACCTAGACCCCCAGTCAGTGTCATCTCTTTCCTTAATTGTGGCACAATTTAATATTTTTGACATTTTTTCGGGTCTTGAACTTGCGAAGCCATTTTGAGGCCCTAAACGATGTTTTTTTTGGCAAAACGAGGATTTCTATAGAAATCGTGTTGACAACTATAGTCCTCAGAGAGATCTTTCCAAGGAGGTATCATATGCACCAAACAAAGATAATATGACCAAGTTACGACCCCGGAAGTTGGCTGCCCAACTAACCCCAACAAGGCCCATAAACTCTTGGTGTTACATCTCCTCGGGTTAGGGTTTTGGTTGTTTAGGGTTTTCTCTTATTGTTCAGTAATAAAAAGGCCCTTGAGCCTCATTGTAACTCAATTAAGAGGCATGTAACCGCCACATCTCTTCTCAAAGATAAGCTACCATCGTTCGAGCTAGTATTATTTCCATTCTGTTTGTAAGCCTACTTCAGTGTTTTTCTATTAATAAAATGAAGTGTTATTTCTACAACATCTATGTATTTATGTTTATATCTGTAATTTGTTGCGTTCTTGTTTAAATCTGGACCAGTGGTATCAGAGCGGTCTTTTCTTTCTCTGTTTTTCTTTGCATGTCCCCAACGAGGTCGGGATATAAGGAGTTAGGGCTCGATCTGGTTGAACCTTTGCAAGAACAACCTCGCAAATCCCAACAATCTCCCATGGCGAATGAAAAGAAAGACGAGGGGGCAGGAGATTCTATCAAAATCTTGCTTGAAGAATCCCTCGAGCGACAAAGGAACGCGATGATGAACAACTTTGCCCAGATCCTTCAGTGACTACCCAGGGGTGACACATCTACTTCCAGTAGCTACTCTGGAAGCGCCACACCCTTTAAGGTACAATTTAATTTGACATTCCCATATTTGAGGGTCAGATAGATGCAGATGTCATATATAAATGGTTAAATCTTCTAGAAGGATTTTTTTTTTCATTATTTTTCCAGCCAGGAAAAGATCACTTTTGCACTTCTCAAAGCCGCCCCCCACATCAAGGACTGGTGGGAAACCTACTGTGAGAAGAAGGAGGAACGTGTGACCTTACTATTTTCAACATCACCCACTTGGAATTCATTCCGAGATGACATCAAGGAGCAGTACTACCCTATCAGAAGCTATGAGGATAAATACATAAAGTGGACCACACTTCGGCAGGGAAGGGACCAAGACATGCCAGATTTTACCAATATTTTTCATACCCTTTGCACAAAGTTGGGTATCAAGGATTTAGAGTGGCATTTGGTATTCAAATACCACGACTGCCTACACAGGTACATCCAGGACAAGATGGAGTTCTCGGACATCTCCTCGCTTGGCATGGTGTACTGATACACTGTCAAGATTGAGAAAAAGTTTAAACAAAAGAAGTGAGACTTTGGATCTACAAATCCAAAGAACAAAGGACAAAGCCAAGGCGGGGTGACCGAAGAAAACTCGTCGAAGCTGCAAGAAAATAACACCACCACGAAGTCAAAGAAGGACACAAGAAAGTGGTGTGAGTTCCATAAGAGCCCCACTCACAACACAAGTGAGTGTTGAACCAAGTAGTCGCTGGTGACCGAGTTGAAGGCTTCAGAATCAGATGCATGTTCCGACCCTGAGTCATAACCCGACAAGAGGAATGACAAAGGGAAGCAGATTATTGATGGAGCCTAGCGCCACTATTTCCACCGCCAAGATCCAGAAGAATGAGCTCGACGATCCAGAGGAGGGGGAGTGTCTTTTCCACTCACAAATGTGGGTGAAGGGTTCGCCGCTGCAATTCATTGTCGACATTGGCAACCAAAAGAACCTCATTTCAGCAGAGGTCGTGAAACAATTGAGCCTACTAACCGTACCACACCTGCAGCCATATAACATCAGGTGTCTTAACCAAGGACGAGATCTCTGAGTCAGCCAATAGTGCCTCCTTCCCTACAACATCAAGCCCTTCACAGATGAGGTATTGTGTGATGTTGCTCCTCTCAACGTTTGTGATGTATTATTATGACAACCATACTTGTGGAAGCGACATGCTGTATATGAGTCTAGACCTTGCTCTGTGATTATTTCTTTGGGTAATATGTTATACAAGATACCAGAGGTAGCCCCACCTATCGCCACCTCTTTGATCTCTGCCAAGAAATGCAGTAAGATCATCTCTTAGACTAGGAAATTTATTTTCTTTATGGTTCACTCTCAAAGTAAGGGGAAGATCGTAGCCACATCCATGGCCCCCAGGAAGGGTTCCTCCATGCAGCAGAAACAGGTGGATATGGTCATGAAATAATATTGAAACATCTTCTCCTCACCCACAGGGGTACTGTTGCACTTTCAGGTCAAGCATTCGTTCGATCTAACGCCCGGAGCACCTCTAACCAACTGGCTGATATATCACAGCTCCATTGTGGAAAATTCCAAGCGCAAGCAACAACATGCTCAACATCGGGCGCCACACAAGTTTCAAGTGGGTGACAAAGTCTGGTTGCATTTACAGAAAGAATGCCTTATAGAGACTCATCAGAACTCAGACCACTTCGATGTGGTCCTTACACCATTACCAAGGCTTTGGAACACAACATTCCTCCATTCCTTGGCTTGCACCGAGTGTTCAATGTGGACCGCCCTCGACCATACTTCCCACCATTACTGGACACATCAGAGATTCTAGACCATCTCACCAGGGACCACGTTCAACAAAAATTTCCTCACCTCATGGAGGCTCTGCACACAATGGGGTCCATTGATTCTTAAGGGGGGAGGAATGATCCAGGTGGATATTGGTGTCCACCCACCTATTCCACCTAGACACCCAGTCAGTTTCATCTGTTTCCTTAATTGTAGCACAATTTACTATTTTTGGTAGTTTTTCAGGTCCTGAACTTCCAGATCCGTTTTGAGGCCATAAACGACGTTTTTTGGGGAAAAATGAAAGTTTTATTAAAATCACATCGACAACTGTAGTCCTCGGAGAGATCTTTCCAACGAGGTATCGTACGCGTCAAACAAAGATAATATGACCAAGTTACGACCCCAGGAAGTTGGCTGCCCAAATAACCCCAATGGGGCCCATAAATTATTGGTGTTACATCTCCTCGAGTTAGGGTTTTATCTTATTGTTCAATAATAAAAATTCCCTTGAGCCTCATTGTAACTTAGTTTAGAGACATGTAGCCACCACATCTCTTCTTAGAGATAATCTACCATCGTTGATCCAAAATGGATCTTGTATCAAACCTCTGAGTCTAAGTCTTCATATATGTTAACTATCGGAAAACATTATTGCAGAGGAAAACACTAAAGAATAGTGGAAACCCATGTAAAGAGAAGGTTGAAGTAACGTTGCACCGGAGCCGTCGGATCGGCCAGATCAACGGCCCGGATTAAATCGGGATATCACATCGGGAGAGGCCAGCGGAGCGTATCGGAGGCAACCCATTGGGAAGTGCGATAAGTGATCCAATGACATAACGTGAGCCGTCGGATCGAGCGCGCAGATCCAACGGTGGAGATCACATTATCGCATCGCAGATTCCAAAGGGGAGACTTAATCAGCAGGCCGAAGACTACGCGATATGCACGGACCCGAAAGGTTTATAAATACGGCTTTATATAATTTGAGTTCCGTGGTAAACAGTATTTTGGGCGGGCTTCAGGCAGTAAGTGGTATTGGAGAGGCTCCGCCCGATTCCATACACCGGCCGACACGTAGCACACCGCAGGAGAGAGAAAATCGCTTTTTCGGGCGGGTAATCTCCATGCAAGTGGGCCGCCCGAAATGATCGTCAGCCATGGATTATCGATCACTGATCGGATGGTGGATGATGAACGAGTTGTTTTACAGACCTGACAGGGTTATAGATGCGGCACTATAAAATTTGAAATCCGATAGGCAGCGTTTTGTCGAGTTTTTTGCTGTTTTAATGTATTTTTGTATAACACCGAAATACAAAGGAAACCATGGTAGATGGGCACTTGCGACTTGTGATAACGATGCAACAACGGACCCGATAGGATTATAGGTCAGATTCAATATCATTTGAAGTCCAGCTTGGCGGAAATTCTCACTGTTTTGGTGTATTTCTCTGTGTAAACAGAGAAACGTATTCCCGGGGATTTCACCCGCGCCAGTGGTCCTTTCCATTACAAATAGGTGGCCTTGCTGATTCAAGCGTTTACAATGATTGTTTAAACGCTCAAGAAGGAGATGAAGGGACAACGGTCGAGAGCCAGAGAGCCCGAAGAGGGAAGGCAAACAGACAGGGCCGAGAGGCTTAAAAACCACTCTATGGCAGACAAAGAGAAAAGGAGGGGAGCGGAAGAGAAAGCAGAAGATAGAAAGCAAGAGGAAGCGGTTGTGTACTCTTGTAGACTTGAGGATTTCGAGTAAATCCCTGTTGTTTTTGTCACTATTTTTTTGAGACTCGGTTTGAGCTCACACTTGTAATAATATACTCTTGAAGACATAATATAGAGGTCGACACTAAAAGCTGGACCAGGAGACGTAGCTAGGAAGTCTGGTGAACTCCTTGATTATTTACTGTGTTGATGTGTTGAATTGTTATGTTTTCCAATTGTTAAATGTTTGTATTATTCGCAATCTTTTCGATCCATTGCACTAAATAATATAGGCATTCCTACACATGAGTCTGTAATACCTTCTCTCCTTAATTTAATATCCACTTCGGATAAAGTGGTATCAGAGCATTTGGTTTTGTTAAGGTTAGACAAGCTTGTGCTGGATTTTGAATGCTAACTAGATTAAAGCTCAGAATAGGAGAAGGAGAACTTGTTGAGGCTAATCCAGAGATTGGAAGAGTCTATTCTCAGAGGAGAATGGCAGAAGAAGCTCCATTAGGATCAGAATCTCAATTTATAGAAAGTTTTAAGACACTCCAAGCCATGGTGGAAGAGATGTATCTAGAATTTAAGAAGGGTCGAGGTGAAAGCACTTCAACACCTAAACCAGACAAAGGAGCAGAGGAACCTTTTCTAGTTGCCCCTCCAGAAGGCAAAGGAAAAGGAGGAATGACTCCTCCATCATCTCCTCCACCATCTCCTCCATCATCATCCTTGTCATCATCATCTTCTAGCTCTTCTAAGAAGAATAAGAAAACTTCCTTAATCAAATTAGATGTGAAGTTTGATTTTCCAATTTATGATGGAGAACTCAATGCAAAAAAACTAGATAATTGGATAAGACAAATTGATGTATATTGCAGGGTACAAAACGTTGATTCAGAAAGGAAGAAGATTCAGCTGGCTAGCCTTCGACTTGGAGGAACTACACTAGTATGGTGGGAAGGCAAGACACAAGCTGATCTGCAAAAACATGGTAAAATCATTTCTACCTGGAATGAATTTGTTTCTTCTATCAAAAAGAAATTCTATCCTTTAGCTTACATGCAGCAGGCAATGATGAGTTGGCAAACTCTTCATCAGTTGAAAGGTCAAAGTGTACAAAGTTATACTCAAGAATTCAAAAAGAGAGCTTTAACTCTAGGTATATCATTAGATTCACCTGAGACTTTATTGAAGTATATAGGTGGTCTTCATAGCTATTTAAAGCATACTATTCTCATGTTTAATCCCACTAGCTTAGATGATGTATCAGTTCAAGCCACACATCTAGAAGCTAGAGGTAAGAATGTAAACCCAGAGGTTGGGGGATCATATAAATATTATGTAAGAAAGAGCAAGGAAAAGAAGAAACTGAAATGGAAGGAGAGGAAAGCAAACACTGTAAAGAAGGATAAACCTTCATGCACTCATTGCAAAAAACAAGGACACGATGAGGCACACTGCTGGTTTTTGCATCCAGAATGGAAACCTAAGAAGTTCGATGGAAATAAGAAAAAGAATGTTGTTGTTATTCAACAGGACTTGGGATCAGATTCAGGCGATGAAACAACAGTTACAGTCACATGTATTAAAGGTAAAAATTCTGAAGCATCCACAAGTAATTCTACACAATCTGTTGATAATGAAAGTAATGAGAGGGAAAGAAATGAGCTTTTTCATATTAGAGTAATTTCCAAGCACAATAAGATTAATACTTTATTTGATAATGGATCACAAGTAAATTTGATTTCTGAAACAATTGTAAAGAAGTTGGGATTACAAACAAAACCTCATGAGAAGCCATATCCATTAGGTTGGGTGTGTGATAAAACAAAGCTACAAGTAACGAGACAATGTAAACTTAGGTTTGCTATTGGATCAACATTTGCAGATGAGGTTGAGTTAGATATAGTTCCATTGGATATATGTGGTATTTTTTTGGGAAGTCCATACTTGTAAGATAGGAAAGCTATTTTCTATAGAGCTGAGAATAAGTATCAACTCACTAAAGATGGAATAGAATATATTGTAAGAGCTTATAAACTCAAAGGTAACTATTCTCTCATAAACTCAGGACAGATGAAAAGAATTGTGAATTCAAGTAAGCAATTTTTACTAATGGTTGTAAAGGCAAAGGATCCTGAAAAATCCAATGCATTTGAAGGTTGTGATTCTAAACGGAAAGCTAATTTAGTTAAAGTTGTTTTAGAGTACGATGTTCTATTTCAAGAACCTAAAGGTCTGCCACCCAAGCGAGAAATAATACATGATATTTATTTGCAGCAAGATGCTCCATTACCTAACATTGGAATGTACAGGTTGTCAACTTTAGGGAATACAGAGATAAAGAAGCAGGTACATGAGTTTCTCGATAAAGGGTTTATACGACCAAGCACATCACCATGTGGATCTCCAATCGTGCTGGTGAGAAAGAAAGATGGTTCGTGGAGAATGTGCATTGATTATAGAGCACTAAATAAAATAACGATCAAGAATCATTATCCTCTTCCTCGTATTGATGATTTATTAGATCAATTGAAAGAAGCAGTTTAATTTTCTAAGTTAGACTTGCGAAGTGGTTATCATCAGGTCAGAGTTGCAGAACAGGATGCATGGAAGATTGCTTTCAAGACAAAGCAAGGACTTTATGAATGGTTGGTTATGCCTTTTGGCTTAACTAATGCTCCTGCTACATTTATGAGAGTCATGAATGATGTACTCAGACCATTTATTGATGACTTTGTAATTGTTTATTTAGATGACATTCTTGTTTTTAGTAAGACATGGGAAGACCATGTAAAGCATGTAAAGCAGACTTTAGATGTTTTAAAAAGAGAAAATCTCTATGTAAAACTGTCAAAATGTGAATTTGGAAGAACATCTTTAAATTATTTGGGTCATATTGTAGGGGGTGGTGAATTGAAGATAGATCCCTCTAAGGTTGAAGTCATTGTGAATTGGCCTAAACCCAAATCTGCTACAGAGGTTAGGAGTTTCCTAGGGGCAGCACAATACTGGAGAAAGTTTATTGCTAACTTTTCTTTGATTGCAGCTCCATTACATGCTTTAACAGGATTGAAACGGGTGTTTAAGTGGGGAGAAAAACAACAGAAAGCCTTCGACACCTTAAAAGAAAAAATTAGTATAGCACCAGTACTAACACTGCCAGATCTTCAACATCCACTTGATATTGAGACAGATGCCAGTGACTATGCCATGGGAGCAGTGTTGATGCAACACGGAAAACCCATATGCTATCATTCTGAGACATTTAGTTCTGCAGTAGTTAATTATCCCACATATGATAAAGAATTGTATGCATTAGTACAAAGTGTGAAAAAGTGGAAACATTACCTAATGGGTAAAGAAAAAATCATACATGCAGATCATCAACCACTTCAATATTTGCACTCACAAACTAAATTGCAGCAATCAAGACATTATAGGTGGATGGTTTTTCTACATAAATTTCATCTTGTCATCAGATATAAGAAGGGCATACACAATAAGGTTGCAGACATGTTATCAAGACCAATCATAAATGCATCTACTATACTTAAGCATAACTCAATAATGCATGAAAGTTACATTGAACAATATGCTCAATATGTATATTTTAAAGATGTATATGCAACTTTAAGTCATGGCAAGCAAGTAGAAGAATTGGATTATTATGTAAAGGATCAACTCTTATATCATTTGGGAAAGTTATGCATTCCACAAACTGAAAGAGTTAACATAATTCAAGAAGCACATACTTCTCTCATATCAGGTCATTTTGGTGTAAGTAAAACAATTGCACAATTGCAAAGGTTCTGTTATTGGCCAAGAATGCATGAGATAGTTTCTAGATATATCAAAGGGTGTACTATGTGTGCTACAAGCAAGCCCAATAATCAGAAATTAGGCTTGTACACTCCACTTCTAATTCCTTCTCGTCCTTGGGAAAGTGTTTCCATGGATTTTGTTGGGGGATTGCCAAAGTCTAGGAAAGGTCATGATTATTTGTATGTTGTTGTGGATAGGTTCAGTAAAATGTGTATTTTGATACCATGTAACAAGTAGGTTACAACTGAACAAACAACAAAGTTTTTCTTTCAGAATGTATGGGTTCATTTTGGGTTACCCACTTCTATTGTATCTGATCGAGATTCTCGATTTGTTGGGAAGTTTTGGTCAAGTTTATGGGAGTTAATGGACACCAGGTTGAAGAAGAGCACAACATTTCATCCACAAACAGATGGTCAGACAAAAGTGGTCAACAGGACAGTGATCCAGTTGCTCAGAGGCTATTGCAGCAAGCATCCCAAGCTTTGGGATGAGCATTTGTGTTATGTGCAGCATGCTTACAACCATGCCAAGCACTCTTCTACTCAAAGATCTCCTTTTGAGACTTGTTTTGGTTTTATACCAAAGTCTCCCTTGGATTTTGTCTTTGGTAAAGACATAGCAATTGATGGACACAGTGATGTGGAAAAAGAAACCAAGTTCATTGAACAAATCCAGGAAATTCACTAGCCAGTGCAGGAATAGCTGGAAAGAAGTCAAGCCAAGTACAAGGCAAGACATGACAAGCATCGAGCTGAACATAGTTTTCAAGTTGGTGATCAAGTTTGGCTTTACATCAACAAAGACAAAATGCAGGGTGAAGGTAAGAAGCTAAAATCAATAAGGTATGGACCTTTCAAGATACTTGATAAAATTCGTGAAAATGCTTTTCTCCTTGATTTACCAGCTTATATGCAAATCTATTCAGTCGTTAATGCAGAAAACTTGAGATTGTATGAACCTTCATTGATTGAAGATCCTGAAGAGCAAAGTCAGTTGCCTTCTATTGGGGATTTGTTGCCTGAGTATCTCAATGAGTTACAGGAGGACATAGTTCTGGACAGGAAGGTAAGAACTATGCGTCAAGGGGATGTTGAGTACCTGAGAGTAGGACTCAAAGGTTCAAATCCAAGCAAGGCATGATGGATAGAAATTGGACAAGTGAGGGAACTGTATCCTCACTTGATCGATGCCTAAAACCAACTTTTGGTGGTCCAAAAGCTTTTCAGTGGGAAGGCATGATCCAAAATGGATCTTGTATCAAACCTCTAAGTCTAAGTCTTCATATATGTTAACTATCGGAAAACACTATCGCAGAGGAAAACACTAAAGAATGGTGGAAACCCAAGTAAAGTGAAGGTTGAAGTAATGTTGCATTGGAGCCATCAGATCGGCTAGATCAACGGCCCGGATTAAATCGGGATATCGCATCGGGAGAGGCCAGTGGAGCGTATTGGAGGCAGCCCATTGGGAAGTTCGATTAGCGATCCAGCGACATAACGTGAGCCAACGGATCGAGCACGCAGATCCAACGGTGGAGATCACATTATCGCATCACAGATTCCAAAGAGGGGGACTTAACCAGTAGGTCAAAGACTACGTGATATGCACGGACCCGAAAGGTTTATAAATATGGATTTATATAATTTGAGTTCAGTGGTAAACAGTATTTGGGGTGGGCTTCAGGCAATAAGTGGTATTGGAGAGGCTCCGCCCGATTCCATACACCGGCCGACACGTAGCACACCGCAGGAGAGAGAAAACCGCTTTTTCGGGTGGGTAATCTCCGTGCAAGTGGGCTGCCTGAAATGATCATCAGCCATGGATTATCGATCACTGATCAGACGGTGGACAATGAACAAGCTATTCTACAGACCCAACAGGGTTATAGATTCAGCACTATAAAATTTGAAATCCGATAGGTGACGTTTTGTCGGGTTTTTCGCTGTTTTAATGTATTTTTGTATAACACCGAAATACAAAGGAGACCATGGCAGATGGGCGCTTGCGACTTGCGATAGCGATGCAACAACGGACCCGATAGGATTATAGGTCGGATTCAATATCATTTGAAGTCCAGCTTGGCGGAAATTCTCACTATTTTGGTGTATTTCTCTGTGTAAACAGAGAAACGTATTCCTGGGGATTTCACCCGCGCCAGTGGTCCTTTCCATTACAAACAAGTGGCCTTGTTGATTCAAGCATTTACAATGATTGTTTAAACGCTCAAGAAGGAGATGAAGGGGCAGCGGCTGGGAGCTAGAGAGCCCGAAGAGGGAAGGCGAACAGACAGGGCTGAGAGGCTTAAAAACCACTCTATGGTAGACAAAGAGAAAAATAGGGGAGCAGAAGAGAAAGAAGAAGACAGAGAGCAAGAGGAAGCGGTTGTGTACTCTTGTAGACTTGAGGATTTCGAGTAAATCCTTGTTGATTTTTTCATTGTTGTGTTGAGACTCAGTTTGAGCTCACACTTGTAATAATCTTCTCTTGAAGACATAATATAGAGGTCGACACTGAAAGTTGGACCAGGAGACGTAGCTAGGAAGTCTGGTGAACTCCTTGATTATTTACTGTGTTGATGTGTTGAATTGTTATGTTTTCCAATTGTTAAATGTTTGTATTATTCGCAATCTTTTCGATCCATTGCACTAAATAATATAGGCATTCCTGCACATGAGTCTTTAATACCTTTTCTCCTTAATTTAATATCCATTTCGGATCAATTGTCTGAGCTAGTCTTATTTCCATTCCATTTGTAAGCACACTTCAGTATTTTTCTATTAATGAAATGAAGTGTTATTTCTGTTGCATCTCTGTATTTATAGTTATATTTGTAATTTGTTGTGTTCCTGTTTAAATCTGGATCAATGCAATTTACTCACCATTTCCCCACCCAAAAATAGTTAATCTACTTACATAGTATCTAAACAAAATTCCCAACAACATATCTCATATAACATAAGTCAACTAAAAACAATTTGGTAATTAACTACCTCGCAATACCCCAAAATTTCAAAAATCGCTAAATAATAGTTGACCAATGATTTGATGTAAAAGATAAATGAGGAAAAACTAAACCAAACGAAAACTTCCAAGATTACTACCTCCATCCTTGTACTCTTCATAATGTTGAGTTCCCAACTATGAATTAAGTCCCTTCTTAGATAAGGAATCAACTAGATTGTTTAATTCCTTGAAAATGTGGAACACCAAAATGTCTTGGAAATCTTTTAGAAGGTCTATGACCCCTCTAGTCCAATGTGTTAACGCAAAAGTCTTAATGATATATTGATATCTTACACTATCAACCACTACCTTTGAATCACCAAAGATGGAAAAGGAAGGTAATTTCAAATGTTTTGCGAATAAAAGTAAACCCCACAATGTCACAAATTCAACCTCCATATTTGTACCATTACCTCCATTCCAATAAATATTGTAGAAGTGCCCCCTATTGATGTATAAAACCCCGCCGCATCCACAAATGTCATTTTTTCTAGCTCCATTGAAATATGCCTTAGGAAAGTGTAGGGTATGGATTGATACCTGTATGTTCCTATCTCTACAAGGGGTCAAAAAGTATCCAACTATCTTCAAGCAAGCTTTTCCAATATTCAGAATTTTGTCTTCAAAAGTGAGCTTATTCCTGCATTCACATATACCACAAAAAATGAACAAGGGTAATTGAAAGAACTTCGACACAATTTGGAGCCAATCTCTTAAGCATTCTTCAACTAAGCTAGTTTTCCAACATTTATTTATCTTTAGAAATTTTAAAGTACCATCCCAAATCCTCTTCGAGAATGGACATGTCAACATTAAGTGAATAATGGTCTCTTCCTATGAGAGGCACAAAAGACAAACCCCTGGTCCTGAGCAAATCCTCTTCATAAGGTTCTCCCATGAAAGGATTTTATTCTTGATCATTAACCAAACAAATAGAGTAATCTTTAGAGGGATATGTCATTTCCAAATGTTAAAACACCCCCAAGATGGAGTATTTGTCGATTTCTCTCTAATGATATGTTTGTAAGCCTTAAGACATCTTGATAGTATCCTCGAAGAATGTGTCATTCCATATAACCTTATCTGGTCTCCTGGATTAATAGGCATTAGGGAAATTTTGAGGTCTAAATTGAGCCTCCTAAGGAAATTATAAAATAATAGTGGAAATAATAAAATAAGATTAGATTACATCATCAAATTTTAGAGGGAAAAACTAAAAAACTACTTTTTCAACTCGTATTATCAACTTATCTCCCTATGGGTTTACTCAAATTTCGAATGGGAACACTTGTTGGATACAAAATTTGATTCCTCATCCAATGAATACCCATGTTGCATACTTTCGATGGAGTCAGCTACAAGAAAAATGAGAAATACATGAAAAAACGTGATTGCAATAACGTGTTTTCATGTATTTATCATTTTTCATGTAGCAGGGTCCATCGAAAGTATGCAACATGGGTACTCCTTGGATGATGAATTAAATTTTGCATCCAATGAGTACTCCCGCTCGAAATTTGAGTAAAACCTTAGGGAGATAAGTTCAAAACACAAGCTGAAAATGTAGTTTTATTATTTTATTATTTTTTAATATTTTTACTTTTTACCCCAAAAAAGGTGAATCATCCCCCATGGTTGACATCATTAGCTTGAATCCTATTGGTTCTTATAAAGTTTATTTTGGTTGTACATTTTTCTTAGGAGATCCATTTTAGACCTCAAAAGTTCTCTAATGCCTCTGCTTGAAATAGGTCCAATATGAGAGCTTCCTAATGAAGCGCAGGATCCCCCCATAAACCAATCTCGCTAGAAAATATCCATCTTGATCCAATGACAAAGTTCCGTGCTTCTTTAGTGATCCGGTTGAGGAAATATGCTTATCCTTAATAATTCTAATAAGTTGTTAATTGAGGATTGAGGAATCAGAGCAACCAATAATACGCTCTTCTCTGATGCAGGAGCATTCGGACTTAGCCAGAAATGTGATTGTTTGTTCACATGTTGTGGCTAAATGAGTTGAATTTCATTGACCTGAGTGGTCAAAAGTCAATTTTAGTAGAGACGGCTGGATCTCTCGAAAATGATCTTTATTTCATTATTGTAATAATTAGAAAATTGTATTATTTTTAGACTAAGGGAAAAGTTGTTATCATAGGTGTGTAACAGAGCTTAAGAATAGAGATTTGATTGTTAGATTGATTAAAATAGAGATCGAGTTGTTAACGCAGTTAGAATAGGATTTGACTCATAAAAGAGAAAATAATGTAATGGAGAAGGATTAGCTGAGATGATGGAGAATTAAGTGAGAAGCGAGAGTTTGAGTGATAGATAGGGTTTTGAGATTGAGACAGAGGTCAAATAAATTGCTGTAATTGAGCCGAGAGGGCCAAGACTCTGTAACTTCTATTTTATTGAATAAATTGATTAAGTGTGCAGTTGTGTGTTAATCCTGGTGCAAAATCTCATTTACATCTGTGTATCAGTGTTCTGGACCCTAAACGGGTATTTCCTCTATTTTAACGCTTTAATTATAAATCTCAGTGTTTATGTGTTTATCATTAATCGCGGTCATTTAGCGTTAAAGGTTAATCTTGGGATTAAGCGCTAAACCTTCCTTAAGCACTTTATTAAATTTTGATTTAAAGCACATGGGTTGTATTTGATGAGCGGGAAGTGGTATATCGCGTCTTTCAAGTGGTAAGTGGTAATATTCCGAGTCCGCACGATTAGCTTTAGAGCTCGACACGTAGCAAACAGAGGAGAGAGAAAATAAATTTTCTCGTGTGCCTCCGAAGTGATAAAGATCGTGCTTGAGTTCGCATGACGACCGTTGGATCAAACGAAGTAGATCGACGGTGGAAAATTGACGGGTCAGTTGGTGATCGGGGAAAGCGATAGCCGTTAGATCTGGAGAGAGGAGATCAACGGTGCAAAGTGAAGCGCTCGGCCAAAGGCAAAGTCAACGTGGGATCGATGGTGTTTAGTGGAAAAGCGGGACCCTCAGGAAAAAGTAAGTCACGTACAAAATCCATTTAAACGCATATGATTGGTTATAAAGTAACCATTAGTCTATTTTTAAGACTACCACTTTATTTCGTCAACCTCCTGCGTCATTTTGGTATCAGAGCCCAGAGATTGAGTTTTGCTACAGTAAACATGCCATAGAGGAGAGGAGCTGGCATAGGTCGAGGAAGACCTAAAGCAAATGCAGTGCTGCTAGAGGAGATCTAGAGTTTGCATACAAGGATGGACACAATGGAGACTGCTCAGAGGAGAGCACCTGATGAAGGAGTTGTCAGTGCTGTAGAAGAATCTTCTGAGGAAGAAGAAGGGGAGGAAAACAAAACTACCAAAGTTATCAAGGTGTTGACTAAAGTGGGTGGAAAACCAAAGGTGGAAATTCCTGTGTATGAAGGGAGTCTCAATGCAGAAGAGTTGATGGACGAGATCAGTTCATTGGACAAATATTTTGACTATGAGGAGGTTGATGATAAAAAGAAGGTGAAATTTGTAGTTACCAAATTGAAAGGTCATGCAACTATTTGGTGGGATGAACTACAAACATCCAGAACAAGAAAAGGAAAGTCCAAGATCAAGCAATGGGATAAAATGGTGAGTAAAATGAAAGCTAAATTTATGCCAAAAGATTATCAGTGAAATCTTTTCAAACAATTACAAAATTTAAGGCAAAAAGGAATGTCTGTTAAAGAATACACAGAAGAGTTTTATAGGCTGAGTATTAGAGGAAGACATCAGAGTGAAGCGCTCGGCCAAAAGCAAAGTCAACGTGGGACCGACGGTGTTTAGTGGAAAAGCGAGACCCTCAAGAAAAAGTAAGCCACGTACAAAATCCGTTTAAACGCATCTGATTGGTTATAAAGTAACCATTAGTCTATTTTTAATACTACCACCTTATTTCATCAACCTCCTTTCCCACTCTAATTGACATACCATCCCCTACCTCCCACCTAAGGTTTTCAAGTAACCATCATTATTTTCGAAAAGAAAGTTTGATGTAATAGATTTAGATATATTTCAAATTAACCATACTCACATAAACCTCCATTCAGAAATAATAAAATTGATCATCGAATCATTAATAGAAAAAAGCCAATAATAATAAAGAATATCATCCTCCAGCTACTCATCTACCAATTACACAATATTAAACAATATACCTGCTATAATAACATTAATTGTTCGATCCTCTCGCATGGTTTTCACAGATCTGAATGTGAAACGCATCCAACACAGATTTTTCGAAACGACTTGGAATGTGAAACGCATCCAACACTATTTTTGTTGGTTTACACTCTTGAGTTATCTTGAACCATAAGATTCAGTAAAATATAATTTTCTGAAGATTATGTTTTGTTCTTCATTTGATTTTCTAGATATGGAATGTGAAATATTAATTTGACACTTTGGTTGGATTTCATTAAAAAAATTGGATATATAATATAACTTTTAACTTTTAATGTGCATTCTTTTATAATTATTATTATGTTTTGATGGAAGTTTATATGTTTTTGTATGTAAATATTTTTCTATAATGATTATGGTTATCTAATACTAACTTTGGAATAGTTATCATTAATGTTATGGTTTTGATTTACCGCTTTCTTTTATGTCGTACATATCATTAAATATAAATTGTCAATTTTTTTTTACACAACTTAATGCAATGGATTTAATTAATAGATTTATTTTAGCTAGGTCAAAGATAAAATATAGATATTTGAATTGAAGCAAAAAAAAATTAGTAGTAAATGAGTAGATGGATGAGATACTTATCATAGATTTATTTTAGCTAGGTTAAAGATAAAATATAGATGTTTGAATTCAAAAAAAAATTTAAAATTTAGTAGTAAATGACTAGATGGATGAGATACTAATCATAGATTATACAATGAAGGAAATTTAAGTATGAAAATGTTACCTCAAAAAAATACTTAAATAAATACAAATATAATATTTTAGGTATAATGATGATGATGATAATGGTTAACGTCCACTGAGACCAAATAATGGTCTATCGGACCTAAAGAAATAAATTATCTATTTTGATTTAAGATTTTATTCCTATGCTCAAAAAGCTTGGAGAGAAGCCTCCCGAGCTCACTATAATTTTGACATTGTAAAAGGCTAGGAAGGTCAGTATTGTAGCAAAGATTGTGAAACTGAGATCTAATGTGGTTATACGCGGGGCACTCTAAGAGGAAGTGGTTTTCATCCTCGATGTTCCTATTCTCACATATATGGCAGATCCTTTCCGTCCATGGCGTTTTAGGAACTGCCCAACGACCTGTTTCACTATGGAGCTCATGAGAATTCGTTCTAATCTTTGCTATATTAATTTTCTTCTTTGAGCTAGTTAAAATAGAGAGATAATTTTGATCTTCTAGGGTGGGGTTGATGACCTTCTTATAATAACTTAATTTTCTTTTAGCCGCTAAGTCTTTCTCACACCACATTTTTTTTTGAACTTAGAAGTAACAATATCTTTAATGTTATTTATGTTCTGCAATGCATCATTTTCGTTGATCTCCCAATAGTTTAACCAGGCCCTTGTGTCTTTATGCCACCCTCGATTGAGCCTTAGGTGGTTTTGGCTAGAATTTAAAGCTAGCTTAGGAAGTCTATGATCGTCTATGTTACTGATTTTGTGCTTGTACAACAAAAACCTAAGCATAGCTAGGCTCTCAATAGGGGAAAGACCTGCTTCTATAAGGAGAATAGGATAGGGTGTATTACTTTTAATTTTTAGGTTATAAGTTATAAAACGCTTCTGAATTTGCTCAATCTTTCTCCATGATTCTCTGGAGATGCTGCAACCCCAAACCTCACAGCCATATAAGATAACAGGAGTGACTAAAGTTTCAAAGAGGAACTTCTTTTTATCCCACATTACAAGGTTTGCTATTTTACAATTATTTTCAAGACCAAAGTAAGCTTTCCACCCCCCATTAATCCTTTTCTCAATTCTATGGTTCCAGTTGAGCTTGTGATGAATATCAATTCCTAGGTACTTGTAAGAATACACTTCCTCCAAGTTATTATTGTCATACATAAAATTAGCGTAAGTGTCCTTCTTGGATTTGATAATCATAACTTTTGTTTTGTCAGTGTTAACAGTCATACCCATCGTAGAGCAGAAATCCTTAAGAAGCCTGAGTTGCTTATTAAGATTAGATGGGCACCTTGCCAAAAGAACAATATCGTCAGCATAAAGAAGAAGGATGACGACTATCCCAGCTAAGATCGTGCCATCACATCCTGCTTCCTCTAAATAACCTTCGAGCTTATCGATGTAAATGCCAAATAGGGTTAGCTTGGCAATTACATTCTCGTATAACCTTATAGCGGCAACTCTCAACTCGAGAGGAACCTTTAGCTCTTCTAATCTATTCCAAAGGTTGTATCTAGGAACCGTATCGAAAGCCTTTCTAAAGTCCACAAAGCAACAAAATAAATTGGATTTATCATTACGACATTCCTCCACAATGATCCTAAGCGTAACAAGGTGGTCTGTTGTTGAGTGATGCCTTCTGAAACCTGCTTGGCCTTTAGCCCGCTTACCTTCACTTTCAAGCCATATGCTTAACTTCTTTTCCAAAATACTACCATATAACTTGGCTAAGAGAGGGCTGATCATAATTGTTCGATAATTAGAGGGGTTATTTGTATCCCCACTTTTAAAAATAGGGATAATGAGGCTCTCAGTCCAAGGTTTAGGGAACCCTTGCTTGACTGCTTGATTGAAAAGCTTGTGGATGTGGGGGAGGAGGACAGGACCTCCAATTTTTAAGATTTCCGCTTGGTAACCTTCAATGTCCTTAGCTTTCCCATTAGCGAGGCGATTAACCCAAAACTTAATGTCTTCTAAAGAGAAAACTTCTTTCGTTGTGAGAAGGGTTTCCAAATTATCCATGACATTTGGAGATTCATAAAGCTTTTTAAGATAGGAATTCCAATCGTGAAGAGCAATTTTGTTATTATCCTTAGTCTTCCTAGTTAGAATCTGCCTCCAAAATTTCTTAGGAGCTACCTTAGAGAGGTGTAAGAGATTCTCCTGTCTTTGACGAATGTACTGCCTCTTTTTCCTTTTAGTTAGGGCTTTGTATATTTTTATCTTGTCCATTTTAAGAGATTCATCAACAGCTTCCTTAATTGCTCTCCTTGCACTTTTACAATCTTTGTCATACCATGGATTGGTTTTGCTATTTCTTTTATTATTTGAAACTTCAATTGAGAACTTGTTAATAGAATATGAGAGGGTTGTAGTAAAATTATGATAGAGGTCTTCTATGTTGTCTATATTAGATAAAGGAAGCAAATTAGTTTTTAATTCATTTAGAAAGAGATCATTTTTATTTCTATCAAATATTAAGTTCTTTTGGCTATAAGTATTATTTTCTATGGGAGCTCTATGCATGACAAAATTGAGAGTTATAAGTAAAGGCCTATGATCAGAGTCAGGTTCGTGGTCGTTTAAGATGTCAAAATTTATTATTTCGTTGTATAATGGGAGATCGGAAATAACGTAGTCTACCATGCTGCTACCAAGTTCATGGATGCAGGTCATCTTGCTAGAATTGGGCCACTTCTTTAGACCATTGCAAATTATGAGATCCTGAGCGCTACAGAGCTTGACTAGCTCCGACCCAAACAAATTTTCCCCTAGATCTTCAGAGTTCCTTTTGTACCTGCTAGCCAGAGTAGGGTCTTCGTCTAACCAAAGAGGATTAGGGTTGGAATGATTGCTTAGAAAAATAGCTTGGTTGTTTGAAGTTCGAGCATTAAAGTCACCTATTAAAAGGATATTACCGTCATTCCTTAGGCTAGAAATATCATTCTCTAAACCATTGTAAGGGTTAGTTTTATCTAGATTCTTCTTCTTATAGAAGTTAGAATTAATGGGGGGAAAATAACATATTGCTATGTAGGACTTTTTATTATTAATGTCTTTGATCTCTATCCAACTATATTGGTTGTGAGGGTCGTTTTTATAAATCCTAACATGGGGGGAGATGTTCTTCTTAATGTAACAAGCTATTCCCCCAATGCCTCTACGGGAGGATCGCTTGTTCCATGTAGACCATAGCGTAAAGCCATCTATGTTAGGGACCTTAGATTCTTCGTGCTCCCAAGTTTCAACAAGCAAAATAATATCAACATCATTTGAAATCCAACTTAGCTTGGGGCCTTTGTTCCATGGGAAGCCCCGACAATTCCAAGAAAGGATCCGGAGCATGTTTAATTGCTATTGATTACTATCTTTTTGGTTTCTATCTCGAATAAAGGCTTTTCTATTTCTGATTATTGCCCATTTTCCTTCCTTTCTAGCTTCTTTTACCTTTTGAACCTCCTTTCTTAATTCTGCTTGGTCTTCTGGAATGAGATCTTCATTTATGAATATTCCCGTTCCTTTTAGACTTGAGGTTTTACTAAGTATGTCATGCTTATGATCAGTGGAGCTCACCTTTATGCGGATTAGTCTTCCTTTATTCTCGGTTATTATAAATATTTATATTTTATAATATTAAAATTTATATTTATTAAATTTATTTAGTGTACACTGATTTTAATTTTAGTTTATTAAATATTTTAAAAATTAATAGTTGTTAGATTTAAAAAAATGTTTTTATCATTATTTAAAATGAAATAAAATTTTATATTTATAACTACAGATGAAATAATATTTAAATTATAAATAAATTATTTGTTTTTCCATATTTTGAATTTAATTATTAGAATGTTATAAATTTTTAGTTTAATTATTAGAATGATCAAGTTTATTAGGATACGTGTTAATGTGATTTTACATCATTTTAAATTAGGGTTTATAATATTAGTCTTTTGGATTAATATTATTCTTTTTGGTTTTTAGTATTAATCTTTTGGGTTGATTAGTGCATTGGTTTTATAATCCCTTGGGTTTATTATTCCCTTGGATTTATAATATAATTCACTTGGGTTTATTAATCTAAGGGTTCATATTCGTAGGGTATAATATTATTAAGAGGGTTTATAATATTTTTTTGCTAAGGCAAGAGCGGATCCTTCTAATCAATTAAAAAAGAGAAATAGTATACAAAAGCGACCAAGGCGGTAAGGCCCACCAATATGATAGGCCTACCCTAGTCCATGGTCCCAAGACGACAAAACAAACCCCGGACCGAGGGCCCACCAAACCAAACGAGCAGTCCATCACTAACCATTTGATCCTTTGCCAAAGATCCAGCGAACGAAAATCATATCAGGTGGCCAACAAGCACACCGTTTAACATACAAATCGGACCCGATGAGCCCAATAGACCATAATTAATAATCATATCAGGTCCGTTTTTGTCATAACCTCCGATCACTTTAACTGCCCGAAATCCACCATTTGCGCGCGATTCCAGTGAGGTCGTGTGATAAGCACGAAACATAACCTCTGTTTCGGACCCACCAACATGCACATTTCATCTTGACCGTGGATTCCCCTCTCTTGATCCTACGGCTGAGGGTCGTATCGCATGAGCCAAAAACACTGAGAATTACTGCGCGATGAGGGCAGTATTCTCTCCCCACCCTTGGCCACGTGTTGCGTGGTGAGTGGAATCGCTCCCAACTCCCAAATACCGCTTCCGGCTTGAAGGGCATGCAAAAAACCTGAAACCACCCCGAGGGCGGTAATGCCACCACAGGAAGTAATGCGGGGGTTTTGAGTCTGCCGAGAAAGCCTGGACTCCAGCCCCTCGCCCCATCCCATCTCCTCGGGCGCATGGGCCAAAGGAAGATGAAAATCCCTCCTTCCAACCGTCCATTCGAGAAACACCATCTACCATGCAACTTCCACTTGAGACTTCTGGGTTTGCGTTTACTTGGGTTGAGGAGGCAGACAGAAGCCTGCATCCCAAATATGACCTCACTTCTGAAATAAAACTTCATAATGAATCCAAATCAACTAGACCCCGTCTCTGTGTCTCTGTTTCGAAACATCGTTCTGTCCTCATCCGCCTGATCGAGACACTGCTCCCTTAATCTATTCTGAGGCATCTATTGCCAACTCAACTTAACCCTGCTTTTGGTGCATAGCACCCCTTGATTGGCTAGAATGTCAGCCAATTTATTTGCCGTCCTTCGCACATGATTAAAACTCACGGTACGGAAGCATAGGAGGTGAAACTGAATCCTTTGAAAGACCTGAAGCAGCCTCCAGTGTCTTGAGACTTTTGCCGGCTCTGTGCCACATCAGATTCTCTTGACCAAGTTCATGATTAACTCAGAATCAACTTCAATTATTATATTCTGGAGATTATCCTGCTTCAGGAATTCTAAACATTGCTCAAGTGCCATTAATTCCGCCATATTGTTTGTAGCTCTTCCCAAATGGAAATGGAAAATAAAAAGGATGCAGCCATTTTCATCCCGTAACACCCCTCCAAAACCAGCAATACCCAGGTTGCCTTTTGAGGCCCCATCAATGTTGTATTTCAGAAAACCCTAAGGGGGAGGATGCCAGTAATCTGGCTTACTTTCCAGTTTCATTACCTTCCTATCCATGCCCTATGGTATAAGCCCCTGCATACCCAACTGAAGTAGTATCTGCATTTCAGCTTCTGAAGGTGGATTCTTTGGGGAAGTTCACACTAAAGTACCAACCGTCTCCTTAAGTTGTCTTAAGATCTGCTCAATAATGCACTGGAAGGAATTTTTTCCATTTTTGAAGATTCTGTTGTTCCTTTCTTTCCAGACATTCCATATTATGAAGCTTGGAGTTAAAGCCCAAGCTGAGCGAAGAAATTCATAATAATAGAAGTTTCGTCCCCAATTGTTTAGGGTATTGATAATGCTTCCTTTGTCCCTGTATGTCTATTGGAAAATTGTGGCAAAAGTATCCCACAACCTGGAGGTGAAAATGCAATTATTGAGAAGGTGCTCCATTGTTTCCTCTTGGGCTTCACAGAGTTGGCATCTAGAAGGTCCCAGAACACCCCTCTTCCGAATGTTTTCCCAAGTCAAAATTTTCTTATGATGTACCAGCCACATGAAGAGTTTGATTTTCATCCAACCTTGATGCCTCCATAGGTTCTGCCAAACCCTGTCCGGTACATTGGAGTCCAGCTCAAGGATTATGTGCTTTGCCTCCTTAAGATTGAAGGTACCTTCATTATTGTTGCCCCATCTAAGTTGGTCATGCCTTTCTGAAACTAGAATTTTCCTTTGGTCCAACATTGTCAGAAGTGCATCCGATTTTTCTCTCAAGGGGCTATCATCCCTGTATTCTATATTCTTCCAGATTCTCCATTTTCCTTCACTATTGGTTTGATCCCAAAAATATTTTACCCTAAGTAACCCTTTGGTATCAGTTTCTTTCTTGAGTTCCAAAAAATCCTCTCTTAACAGTGTAGGTTCTTGTTGCCATTTATCCTCCCAAAACAAAGAAAGATCTCCCTCTCTGATTTCCCAGAAGCTATTTTTTTGCACTTAGCCTCTATTCTCCCAGGCCTTATTCCAGATGTAGGAGCCTTTTATGATGCCAATCATCCTTATGTGATCATTATCTTTCCAAGTGATGGCGTATTTTTCTTTCTAGATACTAGCCCACTTAGCCTTTGGATCTTTTACCCAACGCCACCATAATTTTGCCCCTAAAACTTTGCTAAGTACTTCCGAATCATCCAATCCAAGACCTCCATGGTTTTTAGGTTTGCAAATCTTATCCCAGGCTACCAAGGCCCATTTCTTTCTCTCCTCCCCCTTACCCCAAACAAATTCTCTTTGAATGGTTCTAAATTGTTGCAAAAATCCTTTTGGAGATAGAAGGGTTGAAAGCATGAAGATGGGGATTGATTGAAGAATAACTTTTGTAAGCACCAACCGACCAGCCAAGTTTAAAGATCTAATAGTCCATTTCCTGATTTTATCCTGCATCTTATTAATCACTGGCTCCCAAATGCTCTTGTGCAAAGGTTTATCAGTTAGAGGTACTCCCAGGTATTTGGAAGGAAGGACATCCCTTTGAAAGCCCAGAATTTTGGAGATATTTCTTTGAATAGCTATATTAGTATTAAAGAAAAAAATCTTAGACTTGGAGAGATTTACCTCCATACCTGTAGCCATGGCAAAGTCACACATGATTTGTTTATAAGCAAGTGCTTCTTTGACCGTGGGGATTCCCTGCAGCATAGTGTCATCAACAAATTTTTGATGGGTCAAAGCTTGTCCAGTCTCAGAAAGTTGCAGACCCTTGATGTTACCATCCTCTTTCGCATGCTTGATAGACCAACCAAGTCCTTCCATCATGAGAATAAACAGAAAGGGAGAGAGTGGATCTCCCTGCCCAAGGCCTCTTGAAGGAGTAAAAACCTTGGAAGGAGAACCATTAACCAGAATTAAAAAGATAAAAGAAGTTAACAATGCCATAACCCATCTTACCCAGTTATGATCAAATCCAAAGGCTAGAAGGACCTTCCTGATATAGGTCCAATTCAACTTATCATAAGCTTTGGCAAGGTCCAATTGCATAATCATTCCCACCTTCCTATTGCTTAACAATGAATGCACCACCTCATGCGCTTGAATGATGTTATTGAGAATTTGTCTACCCTCCACATAACCTGATTGCTCCCCAGAAACTAGAGTAGGAAGAAGGGGTTTGAGTCTATTGGCAACAACTTTGGATATTATCTTGTACACCACATTGCACAAAGCTATGGGTCTAAACTTGTCTAGAGTCTGAGCATTGTCCTGTTTGGGGATCAAGGAGATGAAGGAAGTATTGAGCACCTTCAAAATGGTTCTATTCATCCTGGAATCCTCCACTACATTCAGAATATCTTGTTTAACAATGTTCCAACAAGCTTTAAAGAAATCCACATTGAAACCATCAGGGCCTGGCGCTTTACCATTTTGCATTTCTTTGATGACCTCACTAACCTCCTCTTCAGTCACTGGCCTATTGAGATTGAAATTATCCTCTCTCGTTACGAGCCTAGGTATATGCCTTGTTAAGTCCCTAATAAAATGAGCTATGTCTGAAATGGACTCCTTTGCTATACCTTGAAAGTGCTGAACTAACATAGTTTCTATCTCTTCATGGGAATTGAGTAGATGACCTCCCTCATCCTTGATCGAAGAGATCCTATTATGAGATCTGTTCGCCATGGTGGATCTATGGAAAAATCTAGTGTTTCGCTCCCCTTCTTTTAGCCATTGAACTCTAGATTTTTGTCTCCAAAATATTTCCTCTTGTTTACATAAGTTCTCCTAGTCTTAATGATGTTTGGTGACTTGATCATTTTTTGCTGTATCAAAGCCATCCGTGATAAGGGCTTGATTGAGTTCCTGCATTTTTTCTTCAACAACTTTTTTCGCTTAAAAAATATTGCCAAATTCATTCTTGTTCCAGTATTTGAGTCTGAGCTTGATGTGTTTTAGTCTTTTGTGTAGTAGAAACATTCTTGTACCCTGAATATGTAGATATTCTGTCCACCATTTTGCAATATTGCTGATAAAATCTGGGTGGGTGAGCCAGATATTCTCAAATCTAAAAGGTTTGTTCTTGGGGGTTCCAATGCCCTGTACCTCAAGTTGTATAGGCCAATGGTCCGAGCCTCCAAAGGGGAGAATTCTCACTATCATTTCCTTGTCGGTGAGCATAAGGTCATCTGAAATTATGAAGTTTCTAACTTTGAGGCTACTTGAGACTCTCCTCCTCTCTTATTGTTCCATGTAAAGAGGCCATTACTCATATCAGTGTCAACTAGCTTCATATTGTCTATAAAAGTTTGAAATGCTATAGAGTCTTTGCTTAAAGTTTTGGTTCCCCCTTTTTTTTCCGAAAGTGATTTGATCATGTTGAAGTCCCCACCCATGATCCATGGTACTCCTGCATGTCTATCTCTTAGTTCTACAAGAGAATCTAGAAACCTGAGTTTATCATCCAGTCTTTGGGGGCCATAAACATTCGTGACCAGATAAGTCTCCCTATCTCCCACAGGCTGAATAACCACTGATAAATAATTCCTAGATGCCTCGGCATCTATTATGCCAATCTTTTGGGGGTTCCAAAGAGTGAGTATGCCTCCTGCTGTATTATCTTCTTTGACTTCTAGAAACTCAAATTTATTGAGCCATTTGCTGTGAATTTCTTTTATTTTTTGAATGGAACATTTAGTTTCCTAGATAAAGATCATATCTGGAGCTTCTTGTTTCATTCTATTGCTAAGTAATCTTTGTTTCCTTTTACTACCTAGACCTCTGATATTCCAAGATGTGAAATTCATTATGAAAGATTTGTAAAGGAGTAGCTGGTTAGGTCTTTCATCTTACCTGAATCTATCATTAGCTTTCCACATTCCATCAATAACTCATTCTACTTTTTCCTGCCTCTTTTCTTTCCTGGGTTTCTAGGAGCTAATCCTGGTGTGGTTTTCATAGTTTTCACACCTTCGTTGCCGTGCCTTTCATTGTTTCTTTTCCTTTCCAGCCCTTTAGCCTGGGTTTTCCATAGGAACAACTACTGTACTCTATTGAACTCTTCTTGAGGTAGTGAGTCTACCCATCCCATGGTCCCCTGTTTCAAGAACCCTTCCAGATCTAGGTGTTCTCTATCAAGAATATCCTGTAGTTCATGATCCTCCATATCCATCTCACTCTAGGTCATTTCTTGGTCCATTTCTAGTTCTCCATCGCTCAGCGTAGTCTCTTTCTGTTTATTAATATCTTGTGTTTGTTCACTATTTTCTTCTTTCTCCTTCTCCCTTGGGCTGCCTTCCATTACCTGATCTACCTTTGTTATCTCTTCCTCTTCTTCGAGTACTTGGAACCTGTTCAGACTGGCCTGTTTCCCTTCTATTTGATGTTGCTTTGGCCCCCTTTTACCCCCTTTTCCTCTATATCCCACTTTGTGAAAGTTTTCAGTATCTTTCACTGTGGTAGCTTTACTTTTATTCTCTATTTTACTGAGAGGGAAGTCTCTAAATAGGTGCCCATGCTCATGGCACTTATGACATCTGAAAGGAATATGTTCATAATCTACTGTTTGCACCCATTCTTCATAAAAAACTTCCAAGATGACCTCATCCGGTAGAGCTCCGGAGAGATCCATCTCCACACATATTCGTGTGAAGGAAGTATATTTTCCCCTTCTGGTGGCCTCAGATGCTTTGACAAAATGCCCTAATTTGTTTCCTATGGCAAATAACGATTCAGTTTGCCAGTAATCAAGAGGTAGGGAGTAGAGTCTTACCCAGACCGGGACCGAAGTGAAAGTCTCTCGCTCTGGGACAAAATTCATCATCCACGGCTGCATGTAGAGGCCTGCAGCTGCATAGAAGTAGGGCCCTCCTTCAAACACCCTGTCTTTGTCCTCGATATTTGTAAAGACCACAGTGAAGAAACCCTTTGACCCAAGATGTAGGTCTATGCCTCCTTTTGGTTTCCAGTGGTATTTAATCCACGCTTGTAGTGCCTTTTCAGTGGGCCATAATCCCATGAATTTACAAATGATAGCATAGGTCCGCATGTGGTCCTTGTGCGCCTGCAGAGCAGGATCATTTAAAACTACTCTGGGTGTAACCTCAACCTTGGGTTTACATGGCCCCTTTTGCATTTTGTTTTCTGCTCCCTGTTTCTTGTCTTCTTCCTCATTTTCTTTTGTTCTATTGTCCTCCCTTGTTTTGGTTAAATCCTGTTCCTCTTCCATGTTCCTTATCCCTTCTCCTGAAGGACCTCTGGCAGTTTCTATTGGTTTCTTACCTCGGCTGGCCACAGCCTGCTTGTAGGAGGGAGTGGAGCTCCCCCCTTTGCGCCCCTCCATGGAGTTCAACACTTGCAGAAGTTTGAAACCCTAGCTCTTCGTCCTCCTTCGCCCAGATCCGGGTTTATAATATTAATCCTAGGGTTTAATAAAATTTCTTTGGGATTATAATCATTGTCAACCATGGTCCAACGTCGCATGGTGTCAAAGATTGTCTCAATATGAAAATCAAACATGGTCAACCATGATCAACCATCACATTGTCACAAAGACTATCTCAATATGAAAAATAACCATGGTCAAGCATGGTCCAACGTTGCATTGTGACAAATATTATCTCAATATGAAAATCAAACATGGTCAACCATGGTCCAACGTCGCATTGTGACAAAGCTTGTGTCAATATGAAAATCAACTGTGGTCAACCATGGTCAATCATGGTCCAACATTGCATTGTGATAAAAATTGTTTCGATACGAAAACCAACCATTGTCAACCATGGTCAATCATGGTTAAAGATGGTCCAATGTTGCATTGTGACAAAGATTCTCTCAATATGAAGTTCAATCATGGTCAACCATGATCCAATGTCACATTGGTGACAAAGATTGTTTAAATATGAAAATCAAGCATTGTCAACCATGGTCAACCATGTTTTTTTTAGGATTTATAATATTTATCTTAGGGTTTATATGCCATGGGTTTACATATTAATCCCTTGGGTTTAGTATTATTCCCTTCATTTTTTAGTATCCCATGGTTTTATTAGTGCCTTGGGTTTACAATCCCTTAGGTTTTTAGTTTTAATTCCTTGGGTTTATTAATATTTATAAATACATTAATAGATAAAATAATATTTGTATTCAGGTTTCTGTGATCCATAATGAATTAAGTAAATTCTTTCGGTAGAAATCACATAAGAGAAATTTTTGGACGACGTGTTTTGAACCAACAAGTGTGGTTCATTATCAGGACCAGATGAAGAGGCAAACCATGACAAAGGCTTAAATAGAGAGCAATGTAAAGACACAATTTCTCTCTCTATTTAAGCCTTTTCCATGGTCTACCTCTTCATCTGGTCTTGATGATGAAGTATGATTGTTGGTTCGAAAACACATCGACCAAAAATTTCTCTTATGTGATTTCTACTGAAAGACTTTGCTTAAAAGATAAAATAATATTTAAATTATAAACAAAATATTTGTGTTGATAAATATTTTTCTATTTTGAAAAAGATTTTCCAGATTTTTAATTTAATTATTAGAATAATCAAGTTTATTAGGATGTGTGTGTATAATGTGATTTTATGTCATTTCAAATTAGGGTTTATATGATTTGGGTTTACAATATTAGTCCCTTGGGTTTAATATTATTCCCTTCGGTTTTTAGTATTAATCCCTTGGGTTTATTAGTGTATTTGGTTTATAATCCCCTGGGGTTTTAGTTTTAATCCCTTGGGTTTATTATTCCCTTGAGTTTATAATATAAATCTCTTGGGTTTATTAATCTAAGGGTTCATATTCCTAGGGTATAATATTATTCACAGGGTTTATAATATTAATCCTAAGGTTTAATAAAAATCCTTTGGGTTTATAATCATGGTCAACAATAGTCAACCATGGTCCAACATTGCATTGTGTCAAATATTGTCTCAATATGAAAAACAAACATGGTCAACCATGGTCCAACATTGCATTGTGACAAAGACTGTCTCAATATGAAAATCAACCACGGTCAATCATGGTACAATGTTGCACTGTGACAAAGATTGTCTCAATATGAAAATCATACATGTTAAACCATGGTACAACATCGCATTATGAGAGAGTTTGTCTCAATATGAAAATCAACTATGGTCAACCATGGTCAATATTGGTCAATCATGGTCAATCATGGTCCAACGTTGGACTGTGATAAAAATTGTTTCGATATGAAAACCAACCATTGTCAACCATGGTTAATCATGGTTAATCATGGTTAACAATGGTCCAATGTCAAATTTTGACAAATATTCTCTCAATATGAAGATCAATCATGGCCAAACATGATCCAACGTCGCATTGGTGACAAATATTGTTTGAATATGAAAATCAAGCATAGTCAACCATGTTCATTTTAAGCTTTATAATATTTATCGTAGGGTTTATATGCCTTGGGTTTAGTATTATTCCCTTTAGTTTTTAGTATTAATCCCTTGGGATTATTAGTGCCTTGGGTTTATAATATCAACCACTTGGGTTTATTAATCTAAGGTTTCATATTCCTAGGGTATAATATTATTCATAAGATTTATAATATTATTCATAGGATCAATCATGGTCCAATATATCATTGTCTCAATATAAAAATTAGCCATGGTCAACCATGTTTATTTAACGGTTTAAAATATTTATCTTAAGGTTTATATACCCAGGGTTTATAATATTAATCCCGTGGATTTAATATTATTCCCTTAGGTTTATTATCCCTTGTGGTTTTAGAATTAATCCCTTGGGTTTATAACATCAATCTCTTGGGTTTATTAATGTAAGATTTTGAACCACATCGTGACAAAGTTTGTCTCAATATGGATATCAACCATGGCCAACCATGACCAATCATGGTCTAACGTCACATTGTGATAAATATTGTCTCGATATGAAAACCAACCATGGTCAATCATGGTCTAATGTCGCATTGTGACAAAGATTATCTCAATATGAAGATCAATCATGGTCAACCATGGTCCAACGCCGCATTTGTGACAAATATTGTTTGAATATGAAGATCAAGCATGGTCAACTATGTTTGTTTTAGGGTTTATATGTGTTGGGTTTACAATATTAGTTCCTTGGGTTTAATATTATTCCCTTCGGTTTTTAGTATTAATTCCTTGGGGTTTTAGTTTTAGCCCCTTGGGGTTTTAGTTTTAATCCCTTGGGTTTATAATATAAATAGCTTGGGTTTATTAATCTAAGGGTTCATATTCCTAGGGTGTAATATTCTTCATAGGGTTAATAATATTAATCCTAGGGTTTAATAAAATCCCTTGGGTTTATAATCATGGTCAACCATGGTTCGTCGCATCATGTCAAATATTGTCTCAATATGAAAGTAAAAAATGGGCAACCACGGTCAAGGATGGTCAATCATGGTCCAACATTGCATTGTGACAAAGATTGTCTCAATATGAAAATCAAACATGCTCAACTGTGGTCCAACGTCGCATTGTGACAAAGTTTGTCTCAATATGAAAATAAACCATGGTCAACCATGGTCAATCATGGTCCAACATCACATTTTGCCAAAAAATGTTTCGATATTAAAACCAACCATTGTCAACCATGGTCAATCATGGTCAACGATGATACAATGTTGCATTGTGACAATTGCTGGCCATGGTTGACCATGGTTGATTTTCATATTGACACAATCTTTCTCACAATGCAACGTTGGGCTATGGTTGACCATGATTGATTTTCATATTGACACAATCTTTGTCATAATGCAACATTGGGATATGGTTGACCATGATTGACTATGGTTGATTATGGTTGACTATGATTGACTGTGATTTTCAAGGTCAACCATGAAAATCAATCATGGTCAACCAAAGTCCAACGTCACATTGTGACAAAGATTGCGTCAATATGAAAATCATCCATGGTCAACCATGTCCAACCATTGTACAACATCACATTGTGACAAATGTTGTCTCATATGAGAATCAATCATGGTTAACCATAGTCTAATGTCACATAAAATTGCTCCTAATTTCTCAATCTGGAATTTGGAAAAAAAGATATGAATTTGATACATAAAAGATGCTTTTACGAGATAAAAAAATGGATGTACAACTTTATTCTGGGTTGACTCTTGGTAATAGCATTCCAAACTGGAGGATCAAGACAAGCTGGAGTGACTAAGTCAATAGATGATATCCCAAGGAAAAATAACGACGAAATATTACTGGATTTAAGAGGCTCCATTTTTGATTTGATGTCAATGGATCTTAACCGAAAATTGGTTTCCAAAACCTGACAGGGCGTGGCATCAATTCTAGAGCAATTTGCAAAAGAGGCGAATCCTTGTTTCTAACAAAGAGGATAAATTTTGATGGGGGTAGAAATCTAAAGGTATTTTCTTAGTCAGTGAGGTGTATCAACTATAAGTGGGATAAGAAGACATGCGATGGGATGATATATGGGCTATAAAGACATGCAACAAGACGAGGTATGGGCTAAAATATAGAAAGAAAAGGCATTGCCAAAATATCCATTTTTCCCTGGCTCCTATTACAAAATAAATCTCTAACATGGGACGATAAAAAACAAAAATTACCCAAGTCCCTCTTGATGTCACATATGTCTACTGGACTTATAAAATTTGGAGCATTCTTTATGGGACTTGGGTAATAAAACATTTGACTATTTTTTGAGAATGGAAAACGATCCCTTGAATATATCAAATACTAATAGTCATGTGGCGATCTCAAGCTTTCTCCAATGTAGTTCTTAATCACTTTTGGATCCTATCACATGGTTTCATCCTTTAGGGAATTTGAAAAGAATGCAATCAAAGGATTTCAAAGGGTGGTGTATTTCTTTGGACTCCACATGGTACTCCATAGTTAGACAAATCAAGGAATTGATCTTAGCCTTATCTTGGTCTCCTCATTATTGGTAAGCTTCAAGCCATGAAGTGAGGCTATTGCATGGTTAGTTCCCCTTCCATACCGAGGGGCTACAACCATCCCTCTTTCCTCTAGTCAAGCTTATGATCCTGTCAATTGGATCCCCCTACAACCCCCCCACACCACCCTCTTTTCTAAAGTTGAAGTTTGATGTTGCATCCAAAGATAATCCAGACCCTATGGCCTATGGGGGAGTAATTCAAAACCATATGGATATGCCCCTCTTCATCTACCTAGGCATGATTGGTATCGTAGCAACAATTCTATAGAACTATTTGGTCTTTTTATGGGATTGGAATATGCTCATGTGTTATGCTTCCTAAGCTCTTAGTTAAAGGAGACTCCCAAGTTATTATAAATATTCTCTTGAAGCTCCAAAATGGTACCCACATTCACAAGGTTTCTTCAAGTTGGAGATTTGAATACCTTATAGAATAGTTATTTTATCTTATCTCTTATATTCCATCTATAATTCCTAGGCATGTTCAAATAACTAAGAATAAAATTGCAGACCTATTAGCAAACTATGATTATTTAGAATCATCTCTTTAACTGGCATCAACTCGGAACCTCCAACTAGATTCACCTTTGAAGGTTTCTTGTTGAAAGTTAGCGTAGAAGGAATTTTTAGCCCTGGATGGGGTGACTAATGAAGAAAATAGGGGGGAAGGGTGCAGGATGTCGTTTCCCCTCCTAGAAAATGAGTCAGGGGATGTGGCAACCTACCCTTGGTGAATTTTAATGCAAGTGATGTATGAGGTGCAAAGAAAATTAACTTCTATGGGAAGGTGATAGCGAAAAAATATGTTTGGAGGGAACAATCGGTTTATGCATGTGATGGAAGAGGTGGTTGGAACCCATAAAAAGTTATTATATTCACAGTAAAGGAATGTTGGACCCTCTACTATAGGAAGAGGAAAGTAGGCGTTGGATAATGGGATAGTCTTGTTGGTGACAAGGGCGAATGGGTTGAGCTTATAATATTTATGAAGCGTCTTGCATCACAGAGATGACATACCCCCAATTGGAACTCCAAAAAGTAACTGGTGTCCTCCTCTAGGCATTGTGGCTTCGATTGTTATCCAATATTAATGTTTTTATCCTTTGGATTATATTGTTTTAGTTATTTTGGAATCTCTGTAGGGTTACCTATGTGGTGTCAAGGTAGGGGTGGCAGTCATTCTTTTTTCATCTACGCACTCCTCTCCCTATTATTCTAGGCATGGATTTCCTTAGACATATCTTGGCGTGTCTTTGAGTGATATTTTAAGCCATTCACCTTGGTTTCATTCTAAGATTCATGCTCCTTCCATTCACCTTGGTTTCATTCTCCTTCGATTCACCCTCTCCAAATGGTATTGTTTCATTTTACATATGGAGGCTATCCTATTCTAAGGGGAGTGTTATTCTGGTGTTCTATTGGCATAGTCGTTGGTTTGTGATAGAAAGAAATTTAGGGTTAGTAGGTTATTCTATCACTTCTCCATCTCTTGAGTTTTCGTTTCTCTCATCGGGAAAGTTTTATGTGGCATATACAATTCCTCGTCTTAGTTGTTGAATGAATTCTACACTCCTTCCTCTCCCATCCTTTGTATGGTGTTGGTTCCTTGTTCACTTGTAGGCGTTCCTTCTCTTAGGAGAATGTTATCACGATGGTTTATTGACAAAGTTGTTGGTTTATGTTGAGTAGGAAATTTATGGTTAGTGGATTGTTTTGTTACTTTTCCTTATCCAAGGCTTTTTGGAGGTTCTGATCTTAATTGATTTCTTGGGGAATCACCACTACACCTTCCAATGCCAAGGTTGTTCTCTTTCTGATATCCTATGAGTCTACTCCATATGCCACGCCAATGGGCTTGCGTTAGAAGAGGGGTTGCTTACTACCAAGAGTGGGCCCACAAAGGTTACGCTTGCATGCATCACAGGCTAGAAATATTTTCATCTCAATATTGGGAGCTTACACCAGCTAATGTCCAGGACGAATTCTATCAATCTAAGGAGGAAGCATCCTCTCATAGGATTACTCTCTTGGAAACAAAGGTTCTTATTGACTGGGATTATTGGATCTCGGATACAAGGCACACAAGGGGATGATTCAACCAATACATGCAAATTGTGGACCTTTATTGGTAGATGAAATTTTTACCAGGACAAACTATCTTGGACTAGCATGAGAACAACATGGACATCCTAAACTCTCTTGAACACTTGCATAGGCATATGAGGGATCTAGACCAGAGAATGGAGACACTTGAACAACACCTCAACATTCCTCCAATGGTGGCTGGTACTACAGCAGAACTAAAAGCACCCATCCAGGTTGTAGTTTCGGATACAAATCCTTTGACTTAGATATATTATGATATTGGTCATGGAATATTTTCTTGCATTTTCCAATATCTATGTACAAGGCCACTCGGGCCAGTTTATTAGTGTCAATTAGTTTAGTTTTGTCTATGTTATAACTTAGTTTTCCCTCTCCTCTTTAAGGAGGGTGTATTTTTAGATATGGTTAGGTCTCCTTAGTGAGAGACTAACCTTACGGTATATATCCCACTACGTAAATTTTAGTTTCTAAAGGTAATATAATTCACCCCACAAAAAAATAAAATAACTTTTTTCCCCTTTAGGAGATGATTTTGCACTCCCATTGAGCAAGTATTATGGTTATTTATGGACACTAACGAAATTCAATAATTTGTGTAGAAATTAGGATGATATCTAATAAAATGTTATTTTTTAAATCTTACCTAAATAGAACCTGAGGATAATGTTAATTTTTTAATGATGACATTATTTGTTTGTGAATTTGATATGGTGGTAATAAAAGTGGTTATTTGCAAGGGAAACAAATTAATTGTGCTTAATTTTTTAAAATATCATAGTAGAGGAAATCATATCTAATATATTTTGGGTCCAATTTTTCAAAACCCTATATCATGCTCAATTTGAATCTAATAAAAATTTTGTGGGGTCATTAACCAAGTTATGTTAAATTGATACAATCAAGGAATAAATTCCTACTTTTAAGAAATTGACTCTTAAGACAAAACCTTTGGATGCTATTTTTTTCCAAGCTTAGTCTACTAGTAGTCTAAAGGAGATGTCCAAAGCCATTGAATGGTTGAATTCCTCTCAGCAATTTTGTCATGCTCATATGGTAACAAATGTGTAGTTTAAATGCCTCAATTTTATCTTGCAAAAACTATTTTCCAATCCAATTTCAAGGTTCACAAGTTGATTATCATGAAATTGAATGAACATAAGCATACGAAAATTTGCTACAATTGTGATGAAAAAGGTTCCCCAAGGACATAAATGTAAAGAGAAAACATCACTTATTATTCATATGCGCCCATCTAGCAATTTCAAGGAATTGTTGGTTGGTGCAAACACCAAGTTGGACAAGGGTAAGGTTACAACCAAGCATGACGAAGTTATATTGTTGTCTCTCCAAATCCCCGTCATGAATAAGCCCTAATATCTATTCATGCTTTGGTAAGATTTTCATGCCCTTGGAGCTTGAAGTTGATTATTTATATCTAGCATTGGAAGGTGATAATCATAGTCGATAGTGGCATAATTTCATTCATCATCAAGTGGTCAAAGAAATGCATTGTTATAATATCCATCTCGTCAATAATTTTCAAATCATAATTATGAATGGCGTCATCATGAAAATTGTTAGCAAGTGTGAGAATGTGAAACTATAGATTGGTGAGTACCTTTTGAAATCCCACATGTTTTCCATTAAGAGATGCAAGTGTGATATAGTTTTGAATTCTAGATGGATGTGCAACTTGAAATCCCTTACCATGGATTTCATGGAATTATACATGAGTTTACAAAAAGGGAGGAAACATAACACACTCAAAGTTCTCAAATATGGGTCCTTAGAGATCATCAACTCTTGTTGCATGATAATTTTCCTAAGAAAAATGGTTATGGTATTATTGCATAATTTAATGGTATCTAGGTTTTAGATGAATCCATTATATCAATTCATATCAACTTGCAATTGATTTCGAGGAGATCAATAGATATTTAAACAACCTAAGATACTAATGTGATCACATGGTGAGCATGATTATAGAATACCCCTCATTAAATGTATTCAACCAGAAAATGTGTGTCCCTATAGATATCCCCTTGTATGGAAAAATCAAACTGAAAAGAGTGTGCAAGATTTGTGGGTAGTTGGTGTGATCTTGCTCAAGGAAGTCCATATTCATCTCCAATGGTCATGGTTTGGAAGAAACAAGATACCTAATTCTTTTCCTTGATTTTGGGGTTCTCAACAACTCAATGTTCAAAGATAAATTTCCAATCCCCATTATTTTTTACCTCTTAGATGAGCTCCATGGCGTTACGTGATTCTCTAAACTAGATCTATGTTTAGGATTCCATTATATCCGAATGAAGGAGATTCCTTTAGGAAACATTAAAATCATTATGATCTTTTTGGTGATGCTTTTGACCTTTGTAATGCTTGTTACACTAAAATTTGTCACCATGACTATTTGCAGTCAGTATGGCTCCGTCAATAGTCATACTGTCCTCCTTGGAAAGTCTTACACCTCTGCTCCTCATGTCAAACTCCAAGAAGAGAGAAAGTCCTTAAAAAGTCAACTAACTCTAGTTACGCAGTTTCTCTTAACCTTACCTGCGTGTACGCACCTCCAGTTCATAAAACCTGCGTACTTGTATGCTCTGTATATAAAGGGGTGGGTGCGTACCCCTGTAAAGGTCAAAAGGCGCAAGTTTCACTTCAAAAAAATTACTTGTGGTCAATTCTAGAGCATTCTAGAAGATGGTTTGACGTGGATTGAGCGCCTCCAGATGGTTCATGCATCCCAATGAAAGAGGAACTTATCCCATGAAGAGGGGAGCTATCCCATTGAAAGAGGGGTTTATCCCATTCATGGTGGACCTGATTAACTTCCTCCAAAGACTATAAATACAGGCATTGGGCCAGAGGGAGAGGAGGTTGAAAGCTGAACATTCCTAAGGGTAGATGCTGTTGAAATTAGGACTCCCTTTTAGAGCTTGAGAGGAGAGATTCCAATCCTTTCTTAGCTTCATTTGGAAGTGGGTGAGCTGATCAAAGTAAAGGAGAACTCTTGTTGGACCCTGGGAGGGACCTGCACAACACCAAGGCACTAGTTGTAATGGTTTCTTTTGTTTCCAATTAATACAATTAAGCTCATTTTTCTCAACAAGTTGTTTTATATAATTTGTTTCATATACTCCTTGGTCTTTATGATGAATATGTTTTATTATATGAGTTATTCAGGTGCTATGTAATCGTTTGCTTGTTAGTGAATGCAGGCTTCAAGGAGAAGGAGCTCATCTGGATCAGAGAGGCTGGACTACAACAAACAAGCGTTGGACTAAAGGTATGTTTTAAACACCTGGTTGCTTGTATTCTAAATGCATGTTTAGGGAAAGATAGTGTTTAATTGTCTTGTTTGTCACTAGAAAGCCTTAGCTTCTAGGGAGGTCGGTTTTGTCCGCAAAATTGACTCTTTCCGCATGACAAAATGGCGACCATACTAGGGAACTCCATGATTTGAATGATTTCTCCTTTGTGTGAAACTTTGATTTGAGAAAAGTTGTTTTCTTTCTGGTTTTTGGCTGTTTGACTGTGCATTTGGGTGGAATAGCTTAGGGTTAAGTTAGATTTTATTTTTTCTTGGTTTTGCTAGTAGTACGCAGCCTCTGCGTTAAGCACAGTGCGTACTTGTACGCACTGCAGCTTTGTACACAGAGCGTACACGCACCTGTGCAAACAGGTTGCCTGTGTACCCTGTCAAAAGTTGAGAAAATTTCAATTTTTTCCTTTTTGCCTCTTAGATTTTGTTTATAATTTGTTTTTGCTACCCAGATCCACTGGTTACCTGCCAGAAGTCTTCATCTAAACTTGTTTCATCAGTGTCAAGAGTTTTAGTGAAATTCATAGAGGTTCTAGCCCTAGGGTTTGATTTTTGCATTGGTCCTGTAGTGACTTTGGCTTTAGAAGTTGTAAAACCTTGGATATCCCTGGTCTTTTCAGTCTTCTTAGGAGTCGGACCTTTCATAAAATCTACCTTTGTGAGAAACCTACCTTTGTGTTGTCTCTTTGCGGAATTTCGAAAAAGTTTGTTGGTTAAACTGTGAATTTCATTCTTAAGAAAAAGAACAAAAGATTTTGATTTTTGTTTTTGACTGGTTTATGATTCTGCATGAACTAGTCCTTGGTTAAATCATGACTGAGTAAAACATCCTGGAATCATACTTTGTAGGCTTTGGCCTCATTAGATTTGCTTTTAGGTGAATTTCTCTTAGATTTGCTTTTAGGTAAAATTGATTTGATTGTCATAGATTTTTAAAATTTGATTTTTGTTAAGTAGTTTTATATGCTTTGTTAATATAGGAAAAAATCCAAAAAATCTCTTTTGAAGAAAAGTTTGTTTTAGTAGCATTTGTAGTCTTTGAAAAGAGAAAGGAATTTTCGTGAAATAATTAGTGGTCATGTGTTGTATGCTTTGGAAAAGATAAAGAGATTGTTTCTTTGATTTTCATTGTCAAGAAAGTTGTCTTTATATCAATTTTGCATTCTTCAACTCTCTTAGCTAGGGAATTCATTGAAAAAGAAAATTAGTAGAAATCATCCTAGGTGCATTTTTTTAGTGGATTTGAGTCGAGTCTACACACCATCAGTTTCATCTCCGCTACCTTTTGTCCTAAAGAAAAGCCATAAAAATTAACGCTTAAAGTAAAATCAACTTAGTAACTTTTTATTTACTAGGGCTCTGAAACACCAATATAGATCAGGCTAGTGTCTTGGAGTAGGAGAGTAATTAACTCTCCAAGACAGTAAAACCAAACAAGTAGCTTATCTTGTCATAGGATAAATCCAACTGTTTCATTTGTACTCTGGGAAAGCTCCTCTTAAAGGAGAAGCACGAGACCGTGTCCGAACCAGTGAGGGGATCAATCCTCCTTCATTGGGAAAGACGCCAGATACGCACGTACTACAAACGGTAAACCTCGGATTATTGTCGAGGAGCCTGGGGTCACTTGTCGGTAAACCTTGGATTATTGTCAAGGAGTTGGCAAGGGGATTGAGCTTGTTACTCTGCCCTTGCGTGCTATCGAGTCGTAGACTGTTCCCCCAGGTATATTTGTTGCTGTTGGTAACCTTAGTGACCATTATCTTTAGGATTCTACCCGAGGTGACGGTGGAGGGAAGATCCCACTGTACCTGGAGCAGACGTCGGCTAGACTCACTTGGATTTTCTGGGGGGTTCACTTCACTCGAGACGGTTAAAGTGGAGGAACTTGGTCCAGTCTATTCATTAAGCAGGTTTCCGAGGTAACTGTTCCACCCGCCACTTCTGTACTGAATCCGGCGATGTTGGATTTCATCACCAACTAGTGCTTTCGGTCCAGAAGGTTACTATTTGTGTTTGGTTTGACGCCCTAGATTCTTTAGGCGTGTGATTCGAATTTGTTTGATTCTTTAGAGACTTTAGGCAGTTTGCTTTGAGATTTTACTTTGTTTGCGTGTGCAGTAGTTAAAAGTTTTTAACTGTGGCTGAATTACCGAGACAGTCCCGTAGACTTCGGGGCCAGTCTCCTGAGATTGTAACCGTGGCCGATTTGTTGAGGAAGTCCCGTAGACTTCGGGGCCAACCTCCTGAAGACGTCCTGAGTCATTACGAAGGTTTGAAGGTCCTTGTAACTCCTAGTGGCAGTAAAGTAGGTTCACCTGAAGAAGGAGAGTCTTCGTTGGTAGTTCATCCTGATTACCAAAGTCTAGAAACAGGTTATAATCCTGAAGCTATTGCAGTTTCTGAGCTTGCTGGTAGTTTTTCATCTACTAGTGATATAGGCGAAGAACCTGAGATATCTGAACCTGTTACTCCAACTTCTAGTGCTCCTGATTCACCTAGGGTAGAAAGAGTCATCACCGAAAATCTTCCTTCTGGTTTGATAGCTATTGAAGAACTTGCTCCAGAAGAAGAAATAGGCGTCCCTATCCCTGAAGATCAACCTACTATTGATCTAAGGGAGCGTGAATCCATTTTTTACAGTCCACCTAGAAGTACTACTTGGTATCTTTCGTTAACTAATTATTTGGACAACTCAGGGTCAAGTTTTTCTCCACCTCGTACTCCTTATCCACCCGGAGGTATTTATACTCCTGTAAATATGTCTGGTCAGTCGTCTATGTTTACTCAATCTCCTGAATCTTTCTTGTACGGCGGTCCTTCTGTTCCCGCTGGGTATCAGTCACTTTCTGGTACTTTTGCGGGAGCATCTCCTCAACCCATTGAACATGGGTTATTAACTGGAAACAATGGTAATAAACTGTTGGGCGTAGGAGACATTTACATGATGTCAGGTTCAATTCCCAATTCTCAACCTCAAGGTGGCCAGTTACCGCCTGGGGGGCAGCCTCAATTAACCCCTGGGGGGCAACCTCAAGGTACACAAATTGCGTCTGGGGGGCAACCTCAAGGACAATATGTACCCGTGGTACAATACATTCCTCAAGGTCAACCCCAGCCTCAATATGTACCCCAAGGTCAACCTCAGTATCAATTTATACCTCAAGGTCAACCCCAGTATCAATACTTACCTCAAGGGTATCTACCCCAAGGTCAGTACTCGAGTCAAGGTTATCAAACACCCCAAGGTCAATCTTATGTTCAAGGTACGGGAAATGTACCTTTCAATTATCAATCCTATCCTCAATCCGGTTATGGATCTCAATATCCTCAACCTGTTATGGGTCAATACCCCGGAATGAACATAGTGTGGGATCCATCGCAAATTCAACAGGTATTGCAGCCAAGTGTACAATTGCCATCTCAAACTGGCCAACCTTTAGTTTCTGGTTCACCCCAGCAACCAGTCCAGTCTAATGTTCAAACTTCTGTACCTTCGGTAGTTTCTCAGTCTGGGCCTATTGCACCTAGTACTCCATCTCAAACGACTGCTGCAACTACCGCAACATCTGTTCAGTCCACCACACTTACTTCTGGAGTATCGACAGCTCCGGTTTCTACTGTCTCTGCAACTACTCCTCAGACATCTTTACCATTGTCTGGATCCACGATTCAAACTACGGTTTAGATGCCTGTAGGACAGCCTGGTTTAAGTACGATTGTCACTAGTCAACCACAATTCGCTTATCAACCGTACCAGGGGCAGTACCAATTCGGGCCTGCTGTCCAGCAGCCAGTTTACCAGTATCAACCGTATCCTGGGTACACTTATCAACAACCACAGCAACCCCAGTACGGTCCGGTTAATCTTGGTTTTCTAGGAGGATACAATATCCCGAATGCGGTTCCGATTCCAAGTTATCCTGGATATCCTCCTCCTGGGATTGGTCTCGTGACCTAGAGTTTTAGGGATCCTAATCGGCAATTGCCGTTTATCGCAACTTTGGATTTACCAGACTTGACGCGCCTAACGAACGATCCGATCAATTATCTTTCGTTTTGGCCGCCAATGCCGAATAAGTTGCCCAGTGACATTCCCAAGTTCGAGGGTAAGTCTGGAGAGGACCCGTCGAATCATGTGATGACTTACCACCTCTGGTGTGCCTCAAATTCCATCTCGGATGATTCGATCCGCTTACGTCTCTTCCAGCGTACTCTCATTGGTCTCGCGGCCAAGTGGTACATTGAGTTACCACGGGCCTCTTTTTATAATTTTAGCCAGTTAGCTACCTCGTTCCTAACTCATTTTCAGTTGCCGGTCAGATATGATAATGGTACGGAGTTACTAACTTCATTAAAACAATCGACGTCCACTTATATTTCCGATCATATTCATGAATGGAGACGTCGAAGGCGGTTAGTGAAAGTTTTTATCCCGGACCAAATCTTAGCTGAATGGTTTGTTAAATCATTATTACCGAAGAACACTGAAGACGTAGCTAAGGCCGGAGTAGTTACTGAGGAGCAAGTGATTGCTCAAGCACAGTACCTTGACTTAGTTTACACTCAGTCAGGTACGTTACACGAAAAGATCCCAGATCTTCCAAAGTCAAATCAAATCGCTGCTGCTCCTTCGGGATCTCATGCTGCTGATGGCATGATTGGTACGGTGAATACTAAAAGCAAGAAGAAATCTTCAAAGAATTCTTCTCCTATTATAACCTTACCAGACTCACCGACAGGAGATTCTTCTGCTGAACTTTCCGCCGACATTCACGCTGTAGAGTCATCTACGGCTAAATCAAAAACCAGTGGAAAGAAGAAAGGCAAGAAGAAGAATAAAGCAGACAAAAATCCAAAGGAGAAAAATGAAAAAGCGGAATCCAATGATGAAAAACGCAAGCCTCGTTATCCATGTCTTATTTGTGAAGAACACTTTACAAGAGATTGCCCTCATCGAGCAGAGGTTACGAAAATCGTCAAGGGTTCCCAAATTCCTGCTGTCTTGAAGGACCCATTTCCGAAAGATAGCAAAATGATAGGTTCTTCCTTGAGTGCCACTGAAGAACCCATATTGATGATGTCTCATGTACGGATTGTGACTCGATCGCACGATTATGGTAGTAAAAGTCCTGTTGATGGATCGAAAGAAGTAGAATCTTCTCATTCAAATCCGTCAACCTCAGCTCCCGGTTCCGATCCACTACAAATCGAGAAACCTAACCCTGACTTAGTAATCAAACCGCCCACTAAGGGTGTACTTCGAAGGTCTGCTTTCAATCCACATCCGAGAGCGGCCCAAAATTACAACATTTTTGAGGATTTAGCTATTTCACCCTCAGCAATGTCGGCTTTGGAAGTGCTGCAATCATGCCTAACACAACGAAAATTACTTTTGTCGGCTATAGGAGCTGTTGATGTTCAGGACCCGAACCTAATAATCTTTGATCTAGAAAATAGTACACCGCGTTTGCCTCATCAAATGGCTTTCCAGATCCCAGTGATAGTAAAAAACAGGCCTATTCATCGGACTGTAATTGATGAGGGAGCTTCCACGTGTATTATGTCGATGCAGTGTTGGAGATCGCTTGGTTCTCCTTCACTTAATCAATCCCCGACAATTCTTAAGGCCTTTGATGGCCGTGGGTTCCGTCCTTTTGGCATTTTACAGGATTTGCCTATAGGGGTTGAAGGAAAAACCATTAGTCTAGATGTGGAGGTGGTTGATGCCCCTCTAGACTACAACCTTCTCTTGGGTCGAAGTTGGACTTATGCTATGACAGCGGTCGTTTCATCGGTCTTCCGAGTAATAAAGTTTCCACATAATGGAAAGATCGTGACAATAGACCAACTGACTTACTTTTCATCCGACCCAACCTCTTCAGAGAGTATCCAACATGTCGGTAAAACGACTATCCCATATAAGGATGTTGGTGTAGGATTAGTTAAAGATGCTGGTTTACTGGGAACTTTTCCTTTTCCTCCACTCAACGCGTCGTCTTCATTTGCAACTATTCATATGATTACATCAGATACTATTTATTATGATGATCCATGGATCGTTCCTTCTGAATCTGAAATCGACTCGTTTGGTAATTCTATGCCGTTGAGTCCATATGAAATTGCTTATGAAGCTGTGCAGTCTTTTGCCGACCCGTGTTCAACCAAAGTCGACCAAATGAATGTGGTCCGTGAGGAATCACTTTTCACATCAACCTCGGAGTTAATAGCGTTTCCCGAAGTTGTGTCATCTGACGAACAACTTCGTGAAGTCCTGTGTGTAGACGATTTACCATGGGAGGATCTCCATCATAGATCTTCGTTTTTACCTGAGGATGATCGTTTTGACAATGATTTCTCATCCGTTTTTACAGCTGAATATGTCAAAGAGGCTCAGAATCCCATGAAACATCCTGATTCAGAGTTGAATTTGGGAAATATTTCTCGAACTCTTCCCATTGACATTTCAGTAAAGCCCGGAATTGTTGAAAACATTCATATAGGCGCCTCGTGTACAGATAACGAAATTCAGACATACAAGGCCCTATTTCAAGAATTCCGCGACGTGTTTGCCTGGTCCTATGAGGAAATGCCAAGAATTGATCCCGCAATTGTTGTTCATGAGATCAAGACTTACCCGGATGCTAAACCCGTCCGGCAACGTTTGCGTCAGATTCACCCACGAAAAGCTGCTACAATTAAAGCAGAAGTTGAGAATCTGTTGAAAGCAGGTTTCATTTATCCGATCCCATTAACGGATTGGGTATCGAATATTGTTCCGGTTAACAAAAAACAGGGAACATTAAGAATATGTATCGATTATAGGGATATTAATCGAGCTTGTCCAAAGGACAACTACCCAACGCCCTATATCGATCAAATCATTGATGATTGTGTCGGCAGTGAAATATTTTCCTTTATGGACGGTTTTTCCGGTTACAATCAAATCAATATTCTACCTGCCGATCAACCAAAAACAGCTTTCATTTGTCCATGGGGGACATTTTCTTACTGCAAATTACCTTTTGGGCTTAAGAACGCTGGAGCAACTTTTCAAAGGGCGATGTCTTATGCGTTTCATGACATCAAACACATTGTGCAACCGTATCTCGATGATTTGCCCGCTCATTCATTACATCGAGCTGATCACCTTGTCCATTTACGAGCAATCTTCATGAGGTGTAGGCATTATCGTATTCGGTTGAACCCACACAAATGTGTCTTCTGTATAGAAGTGGGACGATTGCTAGGATTTGTAGTTTCAAAAGCCGGCATCCGCGTCGATCCCTCGAAGGTAGAAGCTATCATCAAATTGCCTCCTCCTTCGAGTCTTCGCCAACTCCAAAGTTTGCAGGGGAAAGCAAACTTTTTACGACGATTCATTCCTAACTACGCCGAGGTTACAAAAGGTTTTACACGATTGTTGAAACAGAACGCTCAATTCTCTTGGGATGAGATAGCTCAAAAATCTTTTGATGCACTCAAACACGTGTTGACCCATGCACCGTTGTTGCATCCTCCCAACTACAACCAGGATTACTTTTTGTACCTCGTCGCCTCCCATTCCACTATTGGAATGGTGTTAGTTCAGGAAGATGAATTCAGAACGGAACATGTGATATATTATCTTAGTAGGACGTTAAATCCCACTGAGCTAAAATACTCGCATGTGGAGAAATTGGCATTGGCAGTTGTTCAAGCTGTCCAACATTTTCGTCACTACATTTTACTCCGTAAAACTACAGTCATTTCGGATTGCAACCCTATGATTTACATTTTGACTAAACAATTGCTAGGGGGCAAGTACTCCAAATGGATTGTCATCCTGCAAGAGTTCGACTTGGAGTTCGAAAAATCTAAGTCTAAGAAATCCTTAGTTTTTGCAGAGTTGATGTGTGACTTCCCGCGTGCTGACACGGAAACTGTGGCAGAGGAACCCATTGCGGACGAATCTCTGTTTCTAATCAGCACTTTAGATCCGTGGTTTGGAGATATCATCATCTATCTCCAGACCCAATCCTTTCGGCCCGAAGCTTCAAAGTCGGAACGTCGGAAAATTCGATTCCAGTCCCAACAATACAAAATTATTGGAGATACTCTTTATCGACGTGGGGCAGACTCTATTTTTCGACGTTGCTTAACTCACGAAGAGGCAGAAAGGGTTCTAAATGACTGTCACTCTGGAGCGTGTGGCGGTCATATGTCTGGGTATGCCACAGCCCAAAAGGTGTTGCGTGCTGGCTACTTCTGGCCGTCCATGTTTAAAGATTGTATTACTGCGGTCCGAAAATGCCACAACTGTCAAGTGTTTGATCAAAAGATGCGCGCTCCACCTGCTCCTCTCCACCCTATAATTGTCGTTGGTCCTTTTGCCAAATGGGGTATCGATTTTATTACATGTAACCCTCACTCGGCCGGGGGGCATGCATATATCATCCTTGCGGTTGATTATTTTACTAAGTGGGCCGAGGCGATGCCTACATTCGAGGCTAACGGCAACACAGCTGCAATTTTCGTATTCAATCACATAATTGCTAGGTTTGGTGTCCCGCAAGCGATAATCACTAACCATGGGCACCATTTTCGAAACGTTATGATGACAGAACTTATAGGCCAGCTTGGTTTGCGTCATGATAGTTCAACTCCTTATTATCCACAAGCAAATGGTCTGGTTGAGTCTATCAATAAAGTTTTATTTATCATGATCCGACGAATCATTGGTATTCATCGGTCGAATTGGCACAACATGTTATTTTTAGCGCTTTGGGCATACCGAACCTCAGTGAAAACATCCACAGGGTTCACTCCTTTCCAACTAGTTTATGGTTTGGAAGTTGTGCTACCCATTGAATGCGAAATCTCGTCACTGCAAATGGCCATCGAGTTACTTCCAGCTACTTCTGAAGAGGAGAAGCGTTTATTATACTTAGCTAAATTAGATGAGAATCGGCGTGATGCTGCATTGGCAATCGAGACTCACGCAAAACGAATGAAAGCTCAGTATGATCAAAACATGACCCCTCGAAATTTTTCGGAAGGTGACCTAGTGTTATTATATGATCAAGCTAACGATAAATTAGGTGCTGGAAAATTCGTTCCTATGTGGCATGGGCCCTACATTGTCAAGCGAAAGCTTGCCAAAGGGGCCTATGAGCTGGTAGACTTTGACGGGGACTCTTTGGGTAAACCCAGAAATGGACTTTACCTAAAGAGGTATTATGCTTAAAAGATGGGTATGGAGATTTTAGTTAGGTTAGGTTTTTCTTTCTAGTTGGTGTGTTTGTTAATTTAGACAGTGTGCTTAGCTTAGAAAGTGTGTTTTCGTCGTTATTCTGGCTTATCTCGGTTTTACACTTAATGATGCAGATGTCGATGCCTCTCCAAACATACATTGGTTTTGCTGATGGTGCTTGTCGTAGTACACGGAATATCTCTTCCGCAGCTTGGGTCATTTATTCGCCCTCTGACGAGTTAGTTTCTATGCATAGGGTGAGCCTCGGTCAAACAACAAACAACATTGCAGAATATAGTGCAGTGATTGAGTTATTGTCTGAATCTATTTCGTTTGGGATTCGGAGTTTGATAGTGAGGTTAGATTCTGAACTCGTTGTATTACAACTTAATAGAGTATATGCCATTAGAAATCCAGTGTTATTAAGGTTATTTTTGAGAGTGCGTCTCTTGGAACGTGAGTTTGATTACATTGAATATCAACATATTCCAAGGTCTTTAAATACATTAGCAGATGCAATTGCTTCTCGAATGTTAAATAGACATTTGCAATAATCATACATGTAAATTTAAAAACATTTTATCATACATGTTTAACAAGATAAGCCGGTAATAATGATATATATATAGATAGGAGTGTGTCAAAAAATACATCGTCTTCGATCATAGGTTGAAAAACACCTTATGATCGGCAAAAATGATAAGTACAAAAAACCAAAATGTCACATGTGTCTACAAAAACGACCATCTAAATCACTGGTGATGATCTCTATATGACACCACTGCACGAGCCACCCTACACAAGACCCTCCTAAAAGGTCTTGGGACTCCAACTACAAAGCGCTGAAGCCTGATAGGAATATCATCTATAGTAGTCTCCGGTATGTCTGCTGTAAGACGCTCTAGGTCATGCTCCAACTCAGCTAAAGTCTCTGTGGCCTCGTCCTGTGGGGCCGGTGCCGCTGCAACTGGTAGTCTCCTCTCGAAAGGCCGGAGATTGGCTGGTCGACGTGGGCCTACATCTGCATTTTGAAAATTGTCACTGTCAGCTTTGAGACGATATAAAAACAAAAAAAGTAGATAATTTAAAAACTTGTGAAAAATGAAGTACCTGTGTCATCCCACTGTTCTCCCGGTGGAAGAATCATGTCCGGATCTCCACGAAAATCAACTCCGGCATAAGGAAAATCCTGTATCGAAAAGACCTGGTCCTCTAACCAGTGAAAGTACTCCGGAGTAAATCGGACAACCTCCGTGCCCTCGTCAGGATGACGGGCCATAACCGTAACCCATCGCACCAATTTAGGCTCTCGGGGAGGCCCAACCTCAACAGTGAGCTGCTGTGGGATCAGCATCGGAACCCTCTCTAGGGCAAAACTCACAACTAAAGGCCCATAACCAAAAGTCTTTAGCTGTCCATTTTTAGTCCTAGTCAGTTGGCCCTTTAAATTGGCCAACACAGCATCACACCAGTTGAAAATGGTGCCCTGATAGCAATCAATCGCCATCCGCATTTGGGACCCGGTGGCAATGTGCAAAGCGGCAGCCCCGCAAAGTCTGGTAACTGTAAAAGCAATGACCATAAGTTCAGGGCGGGATATAGTTTTAATCTCTATCCCCTTCTCCTGGTTCTGATTATTACACCACTCTAGACGGAGACTAGCGATGGATTGGCCACCCGGCCTAGTCTCGAACAGAGTCAAGTGTTCGCCTCTCTTGGGAAAACCAGTGAGAAAGTAAATATCTGAGGGCTCTATCTCGAGTTGGTGCCCTCCGATGTAAAAGCACTGATCCTGAACATTCCACCTCTCTACTAGCCACTCTAGAAATCTCACCTGGGCCCTCATGCCAGGTATGGCCCAATATTTGTAAAGGCCGCACGCCTTCAAAGCATCAATGGACGGTTGATGATTAATGGCGGCCAAATCAACATCTTCGTGCTCTCTCTCGCGCCAATCAAGCATGGTGGGCAATCTACACACCAGAAAACATCCATTAGAATTCATAAAATCAAATTTTATTGGTCCAATTTGGAGAATTTGGGGTTTGTAAACCCTTTGCGCGGAGTATGCACCCCGCCTTTAGGAACAAGGCGTGGTTACGCGGATACCTTTAAGGCAGGTTGTGTACGCCCGCCATTTTCCCAACTGAGAAAATGTCGGGGTATGCAGGTCACCAGTGGAGCACCTGCGTACCCCGAAAGGCGGACCTTGAAACACCAAAGTCTCCAAAAAATGAAACTAGGGCCTAAAAACAAATTCTAAACGGATGAAAATGCAAGGGAGGATGTTGTAGAATACCTGATGAGACGACGTTCGATTTCAACGGTTGGATTCTCCGCAATGTCCATGGGAAATTTCTTGCCAAAAGCCCTTTTTCTCTCCTCAACAGTAAAATGGTAAAAATGAATTGGTAAAAGCCATTTTTATAGGTTTTTTGGGTAAATAAATGTTAAATTTGTTTATTTTTCACCATGAAAAGGTATTTTTCAAAGTATTTTTATCCATCGTAAACAGGTATGAGTAATGTGTTGGTTTTTGTGCAGGATAAAGGATTTTCAGGGAAAATTGTCATTTTTTACAAACAAAAACATCAGAGTCATCTTTAAGCCCTTTTCTGACTCCTAAAACATGAAAAGATTGCTGAGCGTTTCTTTTACACTCGTTAAAATGGAATTAAAAGACGGTCCCCTTATAGCCCTTTTCTGACCGTAAAAGCAGGAAAAGATTGCCGGGTTTTTGTCGTTTCAAATTCGATATTGGAAATAAAACGACGTGTCCTTGATCGCATTTTACTTTTCAGGTCAAAGACACTAATCATGAAAGTACTCCTTGGTCGTAAAAGATCAAGCGGTTCTCTCGAGTATTATTTTATACTTTTTCGGGCTTGGGAGACACAAATTTACGAAAAAGTTCAACCCTGGAGTCTTCTTAAGTTTTTCAGACTCTCTAAAATTGAAAAACGCCGAGTTTCTCCTATACTAGACTCGTTAAAATTTCACAGTAAAGGACCTATTCGATTACAAACAGGAACGAACCACTCCTTCTTAGCGTTCGAATCTAAACTAAGTTGGACTCATCCGAAGGATGAGCTTATAATCAAGCATATGTTATCCTCCTCAAGCTTGTAAAAAATAAAGAGGTACTTGCCAGAAATGGTGGGGGAAAAGAGAGAAAAATGAGCCTATTTGTTATCCTTCGTCTCAGAAGAAACCTTATCACCACTCTTGAACACGACACTTTTCATTCACCTGGGTTGGGAAATCCTTTGCCTCACAGTTGATTGAACCACATTGAAAGTCTTCAGCCGGGTATTAACTTTGGGTCAAATGTCACCAAGCCATCTGTTGTGTCATTATGTGTTCAAGAGGTCACTGCAAATAAACCATTCATCTGCAAAATACCTGTCATCCATCTTGACCATCCCTGAGTCAGTCCTTACAGCTACATTTCTTCAACTTGATTTATGATTTCGTGTTGTGGGCTTGCCTATGACGGATCGCTTTCTATCGACATCAGCACATTATCTAGAAAGATGATCTAGAAATCGTCAGTACCTTGAAATCCGCATGCATCAATGGCAGATTTCTCGCCTTCGACGACAATTTACATCATTGACTTTCGATCGAAGGATTCCGTGACATGTTCGACATCAACGCATTCATTCGCATCTCATGGATTGTACTGAGTACTTTGAGAACCATTGACATCACTGGTGGTCTCTCTCACACTTGTTAACAGTTTACATCATTGACTAGTAATCAAGTGGTTTCTACCATGCTTGACATCAACTCATTTATTCGCATGGATAGAATCGTACTATTTCGGGAAATAGAAATGAAGACCCTGGATCTAGTTTCCACCATCCAGGATGCGAGGAGTTTTGTATTCATTGTATAGTAGACTAATTATAAACAGATGGCTGCGTCCATACTGTGTCTACATGAGTCTATGATTATGATGTACTGTGAAATCATTCCTGTATCAGAGCAGTAGTTAGTTTGTTAGTTAAAGTTTTTGATCTGAGTATGGGAATGCCTACCTCAGCGATGATATGATCTCATACATGTATTTTGTGTTGAATACTTGCAGGTTCCAACCAGGCTCTCCACAAGATAATCCTTGAAATGATAAAGTACTTCACCCTTCCTAGATGATATGAAACCCTAATCTACTACAGGCTTCGCACTTTAGGGGGCAATCTGTTACACTAAAATTTGTCACCATGACTATTTGCAGTCAGTATGGCTCCGTCAATAGTCATACTGTCCTCCTTGGCAAGTCTTACACCTCTGCTCCTCATGTCAAACTCCAAGAAAGAGAGAAAGTCCTTAAAAAGTCAATTAACTCTGGTTACGCAGTTTCTCTTAGCCTTACCTGCGTGTACGCACCTCCAGTTCATAAAACCTGCGTACTTGTACGCTCTGTATATAAAGGGGTGGGTGCGTACTCTTGTAAAGGTCAAAAGGCGCAAGTTTCACTTCAAAAAAGTTACTTGTGGTCAATTCTAGAGCATTCTAGAAGATGGTTTGACGTGGATTGAGCGCCTCCAGATGGTTCATGCATCCCAATGAAAGAGGAACTTATCCCATGAAGAGGGGAGCTATCCCATTGAAAGAGGGGCTTATCCCATTCATGGTGGACCTGATTAACTTCCTCCAAAGCACTATAAATACAGGCATTGGGCTAGAGGGAGAGGAGGTTGAAAGCTGAACATTCCTAAGGGTAGATGCTGTTGAAATTAGGACTCCCTTTTAGAGCTTGAGAGGAGAGATTCCAACCCTTTCTTAGCTTCATTTGGAAGTGGGTGAGCTGATCAAAGTAAAGGAGAACTCTTGTTGGACCCTGGGAGGGACCTGCACAACACCAAGGCACTGGTTGTAATGGTTTCTTTTGTTTCCAATTAATACAATTAAGCTCATTTTTCTCAACAAGTTGTTTTATATAATTTGTTTCATATACTCCTTGGTCTTTATGATGAATATGTTTTATTATATGAGTTATTCAGGTGCTATGTAATCGTTTGCTTGTTAGTGAATGCAGGCTTCAAGGAGAAGGAGCTCATCTGGATCAGAGAGGCTGGACTACAATAAACAAGTGTTGGACTAAAGATATGTTTTAAACACCTGGTTGCTTGTATTCTAAATGCATGTTTAGGGAAAGATAGTGTTTAATTGTCTTGTTTGTCACTAGAAATCCTTAGCTTCTAGGGAGGTCGGTTTTGTCCGCAAAATTGACTCTTTCCGCATGACAATGCTCCCTCTAGCTTTCAAAGCCTCATGAACAATATCCTTCAGTAATTCCTATGCAAATTTTTTATGGTGTTTTTGCATGACATCTTGATATTTAGGAAAACATAGAATGCACATGTAGCTAATGTTAACCTAGCCTTGTGGTTCTTGAAGCATCACCAATATTTTTTAAAATGTTTCCATTTTCCAAATGTGTTTTTGGTGATTATGAGGTAGAATACTTTGGTAACATTGCAGGCCATGAAGGCACGAGAGTCAATCTTAATTAAACCAAGGAAATCAAAGAATAATTACATCATATGGACATCAAATGGTTGCATAGTTTCTTTAATCTCGTGATATATTGTAAAAGGTTTGTAAAGAACTATGGCCACATATATGTTCCCTTAACACCCTTGCTAGAAAAAAAAAAAATTGCATATGAAATAATGCAACAAAGTAAGCATTCTAGGAGTTGAGGAGTGTCATGTATACCACTCCAACCTTATTGATTCTAGACTTCACTATACCATCTATCTTGAAATGTATGCTTTGGAAAAAGGTATTGGACTAGTGTTGACGCGAGAAGGGTGCCAATTCAATTTCACTATCAAGCAATTATGTGGTAAAATCTTGGGTAAGTTTACATGTGCAAAAATGATGGTCATTTTTCATGTTATAGAGAATTTATGACCTAGCTTTATTGTGCCTCAATTTCATATCAAGATTGACCATCATAGTTTGACTTACTTTCTTGAGAAAATATTATTCTCTTGAAAGTAGCAAATGAGGGTCATTAAAGTGTGGATCTCTAATCATGATATTTCCTCTAAGAAACGTAAAGAGAATGTGGTTCTCAATGCCTAAACTCATATTAATGTGAGGATGAAAATTCTCTTTTGCACTCTCTATAGCCATGCCTAGTTAGATAATGGAAGCATGTTAAAAATGGTTTGTTGATTTCTACATTAGTTACCTTCTCCACAAGTTATAGGATTATTTGACGTTGACTACCAATTACACATGGAAAAATAACACCTTCTAGTATAAAGAGCATTTTTTTGGTGTAGGGTTCAATAGTGATATCTAGGGTGTTCACAAAGTTACTCCCTCAACACGTCAACCTAGCTTTCAAAAAATCTATGAATGAGTTAAACTCTCTTTATTTTGGGAAGGCTGGAAGAATGATACATGTAGCTTCAATTGAATGTGACACGTGTAAACAACATAAAGAGGGGATAGTCAAAATGCCATCTACTTTGTAGCCTCTATAAATTGTTGAGAGAGTTTGTGTGGAAAGTTCCATGAATTGTTATAAGTTTGGTTACCTCCAAAATCAAACCAATCATCATGGTAGTTGTGGACCACCTTTCAAAATATGTTCATATTTGTACTTTATAGCATCTATTTATATATTTTACAATTGTCCATGTCTTTGTAGATAATCTTTTTAAATTACATGGTGTGCCCAATCCTATTATCAATGATCACAACTTTATCTTCACCAACAACTTTTAGTAGAAATTGTTTAAACTCTAAGTTATTGTTCGATAACAATAAAGACAACTTATAATCCTCAAACTAATGATTAAAGTGAGGTGGTTAATAAGCGTTTGGAGACATATTAGAGGTGTCTTCAATTGGAGAAATGAGGCGATTAGGATTATTATAGAAAGTAGAGTTGAAATGATTAAAGTAACAAGTACTAAGGAAAGTTGTACCATTATTTACAAAAGTGGTTGCATTGGAGAAATGAGGCAATTAAGATTATTGTAGAAGGTAGAGTTGAATTGGGTAAAGTAACAAGTAGTAAGGAAACTCGTACCATTATTTACAGAAGTGATATTAAGTTTGGCATATTGGTTATAGGGATCACTTTCATGGGTTTTCATCTTTGAATTAAATTTCTTAATATTAGAGTAGATATCACCTATCCATGACACATAAGAGTTTGTTACACATTATATCCATCTACATCATGGATATTTTTTGCTTCATGTTCTTATATTTTGATATAAACAATATAAAATTAATTCATATTTATATCTTATGGTGTTTGATAATGGACACTCATCAACCCATTTCCATCTATTCTTGTCTTTTTAGATGAACTCCATTTATGTGTATTTTGATTTGTTTTCAAAAAATTAATAATTTGGGTAGTAAAATTGTCCAAAACCTAGGGGCCAAGTTTCACGGAAAAAACTCCCCTCTTAGAAGTGAAATAAAAACATTTGGTATAATTCCACCCAAATTTAGAGCCAAAAATACTTAATAAAATAAAAACTAAAAATGTGACACTTTGAAAACCAGATATCTCACACTATATATTATGATGATTTAAAACCTATATTTGACACCATTCATAATCACTCGTTATCAAGTCATATAATACAATACATAAACAAAAAATACGATAATAATAAATTTAATGTTGAATAAATAATCATTATTCACAAATATTTTTATATATATAAATTATATGAGATTAATTATGGGAAGATGACGAAATTGAATAAAATTTATTTGACTCTAATTTTTGTTTGGAGAGGTACTTTACAATCCAATATGAGTGAAATATGGTAGTGGCATATTATATGAATTGTTAAATCAAATAATAATAATAATAATTATAATATTTATAGTTATAATAATTATAATAATTATTCCTTAGAAGGAATAATGTTTCATCTTCGTTCAAACCTCTGAGGACCATTAGAAATTATCTTGGTTCAGTTAAGGACCCTATCGACCCAAAGGACATGAAAGGAGTTTACCTGGTTCCATGCTCCTGCGGTATTCCTTACATTGGAGAAACGGGTTGATCAATTAACCAGAGGATCCATGAGCATGTTGTAGACATAAGGCACAATCGTTCCTGATCTTCAGCTTTGGTTGAGCACGCAGAGAAATCCAAACACCATGTCTATATTGAGGATTCCAGAGTCATTGCTAGGGTTGATCATTTCCACCATAGGAAGCTTAGGGAGGCGATCAAAATTGAAAGGCATGCTAGAAATCTCAATAGAGATGATGGTTGGAAATTGAGTAAGAGTTGGATTCCAGCCCTCTCCTTATGATCCTCTTGTCTCTATCCTCCTTGTCCATTCCCCCCTCCCCCCTTTCTTATTATCATTATATTAATTATAATATTTCTCTAGCTCCTAAGTTCTTTATTTTAAGAATATCCCCTCCCCTCCTTTTCTTTATATATTGATAGCATATATTATCCCTTATCTTAATTCATTATCCAACCCTATTTTAGCATAATTAATTTATTCTATTGAACTCTTAATTTCTTCGTTAGCATATAATAATTTAATTCTATCTCTTATTCTCCGCTTTGCTTCATGAACATATAATATTTTATTTCTTAACTTCCCTTTACCTTACTCTGTATAGTATATAATATTTTATATCTAAACCTCATTAGTATTTAATATTTTCATAATCTCCTGATGTTTTATTCTTGACCTTCTCCTTAGTTTTTGGAGTATTCTTAATTTATAACCAATTTATAATAATGAATAATCCATTTTAGAATATTTTGATTCCCACTCTTAACCTCTCTTAACCTTATAACCTAATTACTAATTTAATATTAACAACTTTCTCTTATTTTATGATTATATATTCTCCTTTCCTCTTTTATTAAGAACTTATTACTATTATTTATGAGAACAACTAATTTACAACTATATTTAGAATAATTAAAATATTAAAATATTTAATATTTTTTTAACTAAAACTAGTTTACCAAATAACTCCATTCAAACTTTTTAGATTTTCCATTTACCTATTTAACTAATCTCCAACGGCTAGTTTTTTCAATGATTAACCCTGGGCTATGATGCATCCCTGCTATTTATTCCTTAAGATTGTTTGATTTTTACACCTTGTCCTGAGGATGAACCACATTAGTTGGTTCGAAACATGACCAAATCCTAATAATGTGATTAATCCGAAAGACATTTATCTACAATATAGATCACAAAAGTCTCAGATCTAATATCAACTCAATTAACATAATATTATAAAGTCAAAGATAATAAAAATAATAAATAAATTCAATTGATTTTGTTATATTGTTATTTTATTTTTATTAAGAAAATTAGAAATCATATTTTATAAAAAAAATTAATAATATGCATATGGCATTAAAATAAATTTAAATAATAATAAGAATTCATATTTGCAATCATTAAATTTCAAAATATATAATTAATAAACATATAAAAACAAAATAAATTTAATTGATAAACATACATTTTAAAATATATATATATTTTTATATATCAATATACTATTTATATATATTTGCTTTATTCATTTTAACATATATATTAAAACAAGGGTTACATAGTAGCTAGTAGTACCTCCGACTTAACTTAAATATAGTTTAATGAGACAAAAAAATAACAAAGACAAACATTTATCACAAAAATAAAACAGCTAATAAAATATTGTATTGTTAGATGTTATCACCAAAAAATAAGAAATATGATTAACTAATATTGTTTATATTAAAATACATATATGTGTGTTTTATTTTTATTAATATATATAATTGTTTATAATTAAATTATTAAAATGTGTTTTTAATATAATAAGTCACCTTAAATTGAAAATATTGTGAAAAAATATAATTCATGAAAATAGAAATAATAGAAAAATAAAAATAAAAAATAGAAAAGTTAAATAAAAAGTAAATAAAACTAAAAACAAAAAATTAGTAACTAATAGAAATGGAAGTTACTAAACAACTCATAATAAGACCTAAACCAATCACCTTACAAATTAATAAATTTCAATAATATTAAAAAATGAATTCCTAATGTTAAATTATGGATAAGCGTCATAAATTTTTTGTCAAAGACAAACTAATACTCAGTCAAAGGCAATAATAATAATTCATATTCATAATTATTAAATTTAAATTATATATATATATATAATTATTTCGTTACCATAGTTTTAATAAAATTTAAGATAAAAACATTTTCATATATAAAATTGTGAAATTTATATAAATATAAATAATATTATTAAAAATCATGATAAATTTATTAAAAAAAGTAAAATTAAAATAAAATATATATACATATATATATAACTTGTGCTTCCATAATAATATATTTATATTAAATTTCATAATATTTTTAGGAAAACAATTTGCAAAGAAATTTAAAACACAATTTAAGTTCTATGAGTTTTGTGAGATGTCAAAATTTTATAGCAGTTTCTTAATTTAATTTTGCAGATATTAACTTACATGTAAGAATTTTTAGTACTTAGAAAAAGAAATTGGGTGTATGTTTAATTGTTAAATCGACGCTGAGAATGAACCATATTAACTGGTTCGAAACTTGGACCAAATCCTAGCAGTGTGATTAATTCCAAAAACTAATATCAACTATCACTCACTGGCAGCGTACTATGTATTGAGTAACCGGACTCAAATAAATTGGCGTAAAGGAAAGACAGTGGGGTACACTATTTAAACCGCATCTATAATCGAGACGCGCTGGGTAGGGATCGAATCTGCGACTTCTCAGTAAAGAAATAGACGCTCTGTACATTCAATTACAGGCGCCGTTGCCCTCGAACGATGCCATCCACCTTCTAACATATTTTTTTTTCACATCCAAATTGTTTATGTATAGTTTGGATTTTGACATTGTACGTTTCTTAAATTGATTAAATCTATCATTTAGATACTGGAAACATGAAATTTGCTGCAACAATTGTTTTCATAGCTCAGTTGGTTAGAGCACCCGTTTAGTAAGCGGGAGGTCATGAGTTCAACTCTCATTGAAAGCATATTTGAGAATATTAGGTGATGATTTTTGCTTTTAATTTTCATTGACCAGTATATTTGAGAACATTAGGTAATGGGTTTTGGCAAATTATCACACGAAAGTTATGACAAATTATTATTTACATTTATATAATAATAATATAAATGCAATTATATTTTTATATAATTAGCAATTGTTTTTTAAAGGTACAAACATACACTCACTACAACAAAAATGAAATCTTATTTAACAACTATCCATGTTATTTTTCAATTACATTACCTTATTCTTAAAGTAAGTTGCTCATAAATTCATACTACATGTGCTCACTCTTTCAATTTGGTAAAAGTAAACCCTCTCTTGATTTTACAAGAAGGCCTCTTTGATATTAAATATACACGCCCTACTTCCCAATTGTAATGGTCATTATTAGTGATATATAGAGGATATCTTGGGTCATTCTTTTAGTGATTACGAGTTGAAGCTACAAATCAAGATTTCCAAAACACGTTGGACAATAAAATATCTCACTTTGGAATTATGTATCCAATAAGCCTCAAATTTACACATAAGCTAATGCATTCCATTGCATAGAATGGCTTATGATGCTTGGAATCAGATACTTATAAAAATAAATTTCACACTTAAAGACATTTTATAAAATATAATTAGTGATTGTCTTTAAAGATGCAAAGATACACCTACTACAACTCTCCAATTTCTGAAGTCAATAATGAAAAGAAAATGAAATCTTACTTAACACATTCTAGAAAAACTCACTTCATTTATCTACAACCGTGTTTATCTACAACCGTGTTTATCTACAACCATAAGATTATGTTTATTAGTGTTTGGCATTAAACATAGTCTTCGATGAAAAATAACTTTCTTAGATTAACCCATTATTTTAGATATACCCACTACAACTCTCCAATCTCTGAAGTCAATAATGAAAAGAAAATGAGATGTTACTTAACACATTCTAGAAAAACTCACTTCATTTATCTACAACCATGTTTATCTACAACCATATGATTATGTTTATTAGTGTTTGGCATTAAACATAGTCTTCGATGAAAATAACTTTCTTAGATTAACCCATTATTTTAGTTTGATTAACAATCTGATCGTTTTTCTATTACACTGCTAGTTCTAGTTCATGACCACTATCTATCCATGTTTTTTTTTTTTTTTGTAAACTACTGCATTTCTATTATCTACATCAAATTTAAAAATACAAACTAAGGAACCTCAATCCGCCCAAATGGAAAACCAGATCTGTTGGTTCCTCTTCATCAAACGTTCAATACTGTTTTTCATTCTACATACTGTCATTAAAAACTTGCAGGACATTAAACCTTTTCACTCCAAATGTTTCCAAAAACTGTTCTTTCAAAGATCTGCTAAAAGACCTATCTTTACTACTACTGTTGTGACATGCAAACTAATTTCCAAAAATAGAGCATTAGCATCTAAATTCGAAAAAAAACAGTTAACAAGCCTCTTAATTCTCCGCGTTTCCCCTTTTGGTTTCATTGCTGTCTTTGGTCTTCACCAGCTCCTTCAGCATCTCCTGAATCTCCTTAATTTGTTCATTCTATTGACGCAGCATCCCTTCAACGTTCACCACCTCCTTCTTCGCTGCCGACGCTTCCTGAGCCATTTCCACCATCTCTGCCGCTACTTGCTCCATGGCCTTGGCCAAGAGATGCTTCAGTACCCAGTATGTGTGAAGAGCTCGACGATAAAGAGTTAATCTGCCTCTAGTGTTGCCTGGGTCAGGCAGCTGGGTTGTCCATTCTTCCATCTCCGGGTCAGACGGTTCCTCCAGGACTCTGTCTTCCATAACATCAATGATTTTCTGTATGTCCTCATTTGTCTCTAGATTGTATGCCTGTTCTGCTTCATGCACTGCCCTGCGGATAGATTTCTTCCCCCTTTTTTGCCTTCCCTGAGGCTGATTCCCCTCCTCGCTGATGTTAGCTTGCCGGGGTCTACCTCTGCCTCTCTGTTCGCGAGCTTTCCTTCTTCCATCCTTTCTGCCTCGCTTAGTCCCTTTGCTGCTCTGACCTGTTTCAAAAGTCTTACTCCGAAAACCTTCGTCCTGGTTATTCTCCATTTCGTCTGAGCTTTCAATTTCAATTTTTACTCTGCTCCGTTCGAATTGCCTGTCTCCGAATGCCTCCCGCTCTGCCTGGACTCCTTTATCCCAACTCGCTGCCATTTTGGTTCGTTTGAGGCGTTGATTTTGGTTCCTCTGCCAGGTCTCACCTTTCCTCGCCACCTTCTTCAACTTCTTGCTGTCTGTCATCCTTCTCTTGTTCTGCCTTATAGAATTCTCGCCACCTTTTCGTTTATGATGAGTTTGCCCTCCACTTCCTTTCTCCCTTGCAACTTGAATGATGCTCTCTTCGGTGTTTTCCGTTTTTTGTTTTGGACTGCGTACCTGCTGCTCTGAATTATCATTAAATGCTAATGTCAGGGAGGTGAGGCCGCCGTCCTTCTGTCCTGTCTTCGCTGCCGAATAAACCTGCCTTATCTTCCCGCTCCAGATCTTCACGGTTTTTTGATTACCATTATGTTGTTTCATGGTTATCGTTGTCTATGAGTTGTTTTAAGCTGTCCCATCTTGTCATCGCTGTTTGATTTGTCCAGCTGTCATCCACTTTCCCCAATAATTCCTTACTTCCCCAATTGGCCAAGCAATCCGCAGGCTTATTTCCTTCTCTCCTGACATGCGAGGTGATTTTGTATTCAATACCTTTCAATGTTTCCTCAATTTCTTGGACTATACTCGCTGTTCTCCAGCTTTTGACAACCTGCTCCCATTGTTTCCCTTGTATTAATTTTCTAATGGTGGTTATGACCAGGGCTGAATCGCCTTCGATCTCTATCTTCCTATATCCATTTCTTGTAGCAATTTTGAGGCCCTGGTAAGCTGCCATAAATTCCGCTTCGTTATTACTCATTGTTCCTCCATGTTCTGCATAGATCCATTCTACCTCTCCTTGTCTGTTTCTAAAGATTCCTCCATATCCTGCTGGACCTGGATTCAGCTGCTCCATCAAATTTAAGCTTGATAAACCCTTCTTGTGGCTTACGAAAGACTGCAAGACTTTGGCCCGTGATAGGTTGGTGTTGCTTTGCTTTTTGTTGAAAGACCATCCCTTGTTCCAGGTTCAACCTTTTTAGGATTTCTGCTTCTTCCTCAGAGGTCTTCCAATCTTCCTCTGTCCAACTTTCTGCGAGGATTGATTCTCTGATTTGTCTTAGGGTCCTTTGCCAAACTTCTTCCGGATTTGATATTTTCCCCTGGAAGATTCGTCCATTTCTCTCTTTCCAAATATTCCACACATTGAAACCTGCCACCATGTTCCAGGCTCTTCTTACCACCGAGCTTTTAAACTTTCCTTCTCCCCAGTTACATAGAGTTTGTATGATATCCTGTGGATTTCGTTCAGTTGTCGAAAATAAATCTTTAGTCTTATCCCATTGGAACTGGGCCATTCTGCATCCATTGAGAAGGTGTTCCTGGTCTTCTTCGTCTTGGTAACAGAGGCAACATCTTGATGGGCCTGAGAATCCTCTTTTTTGGATTCGATCCCAGGTTAGAATGCGTTTTCTCCCTACCAGCCATACGAACATCTTTATCTTTGGCCACCATTTATTTTTCCACAGCTTCCTCCATTTCTGCTCATCTTCCCCCTGCTCTTGCTGGATTTTTACATTATATGCTTCCCTAATAGTGAAAGTTCCTTTGGTTTCTTTACCCCATCGTAGAATATCATTGCCTCCTCTATTTTTTATTTTCCTGGAGTCTAATTCCTTACTGAACATTGTTTTTTGTTCCTCCGTTGCATTCCTGTTCCAGTCTTCCATTGATTTCCATTCCCTCCATTCTTCATTTCCTCTTCCTTCTATCCAATAATCTTTGACCCTAATGAGTTCTCTGTCCATACCTGTTCTGTAGATGTCCTGCATTCCTTGTAGATTCAACATTTTCTCCCTTTGTTGCCACGCTTCCTCCCAAAATCTCGCATTCTGACCCCCTCTGATTTCCCAAAAAATATGTCCATCAACTAATTCTCTGCTTTGATTAGTCAGGTTCCATATATCTGATCCTCGTGGTGTTTCTTGTTTCCTTAATATTTCTTCAGGAGTTGATGGCATATTATATTTTGCTGTCCATATTTCTTTCCATAGGTCCTTCCCTCCTTGCATCCATCTCCATCTTAATTTGGCTGCTAGAACTTGATTTAGGACCGATGGGTCCCTTAGACCTAGTCCACCTTTTTCTTTTGGTTTGGTTAGGCTATCCCATGAGCAGAGTGCCCATTTCTTTTGTTGCTTAGGTCCTCCCCATAGGAATTTTCTGTATATCTCTATCAGCTTATTGCATATCCCTTTTGGTGCTGCCATTACTGATAAAGGATATATCGGAATCGCCTGAATGGTTGATTTAAGCAAAACGACCCTTGCAGCAAGATTCAGAGTACGGAAAGACCAATTTTCCAGTCTTTTCATGATCTTTTCCAAGATGGACTTCCAGTTTCCTATTTTAAGGGATGATGAGTCTAGCATAGTTCCTAAATACTTTGTTGGGAGTTCCCCTTTTCTATAGCCCAAGGTCCTAGTTAGATGATTTTTTATGGGTTCCATTGTATTAAAAAAGAATGTTCTTGATTTTTCATTATTTACCTCCATACCTGAACCTTTCATAAACACCTCTAGAATTCTCTTTATCCTTCTCACCTCATTCAAGGATACTTTGCAGTATATCATGATGTCGTCCACGAACTGTTGGTGGGTGACAGTAGTATGATTGCCCCATAGTCTCAGACCCTGGATTTTCCTTTCTCTTAATTCTTTTTTGAAATATCTACCTAATCCTTCTGCTGCTATTATGAAGAGAAAGGGGGATAGGGGATCCCCTTGTCGAAGTCCTCTTGAAGCATTAAAAGTAATAGATGGGGCTCCATTTAGCAGGATGGAGAAATTCGGTGTGGAAATCATGCTTAAGACCCACTTCACCCATCTGTCGCAGAATCCAAAGGCTTGAAGGATGGCTTCTAGATATCTCCAGTTTAACCTGTCATAGGCTTTTGACAGATCTAATTTTATCAGCATTCCTTTTTCCTTCTTCATTTTCAAAGTGTGGATTACTTCCTGGGCCACCACTAATCCATCCAGAATCTGTCTTCCTTCTACAAACCCAGTTTGTTCTGGGGATATTATGTTCGGGAGAATAGATTTCGGCCTCTGGGCCACCACTGATGCCACTATCTTATAGATGACGTTACATAAAGCTATAGGGCGAAAGCCTTCAGCTTGATCCGCTTGGGTAGTTTTAGGAATAAGAGTCAACAAGGTTGAGTTTATACCTGGCCATATTCTTTGATTGATTCTAGCTTCCTCCACCACTTCTAGAACCTCTTCAGCAAGGAAGTGCCATCCTGCTTGGTAGAATTCTACCGTATACCCATCTGGCCCGGGAGCTTTGTTCCTTTTCATATTCCTGACTGTTTCCTCCACTTCTTCCATTGTAACTTTCCTCATCAGAGCCAAATTCTGTTCTCTGGTTACCAGTTTAGGGATCTCCCTGCTTATCTTCGTTATAGCTTCTGTTCTATTGTCCTGAGTTTCATTTAATAAGTTTTTGAAATGATTAACCAAAACTTTTTCAATTTCTTCATGCTGGAGGACTCGCTGGCCTTCTTGGTTTTTTATGGAGAAAATTATGTTTCTTTGTCTATGCTGTATCATTGCTTTATGGAAGAACTTAGTATTCCTTTCCCCTTCTCTAAGCCATTGAACCCTTGACTTCTGTCTCCATAAGATCTCTTCTTGTTTCCTTCTTTCTTCTAGCTGGTTTATTATAATTCCTTCTTCCTTTATTCTATCTTCCTGTATACCTTCTAGGATATCCATCTGCTGCAGCTCTTCCATTCTTTGCTCTAGGCGCTTTTTCTCTTCCAGTATATTTCCAAATTCTTCTTTATTCCACTTTTTTATTTTGTCTTTCAGCTCCTTTAATTTGAGTTGGAAGGTGTGCATTTTATTTTTTCCTTTTTGTTCACTCTTCCTCCACCATTCTTCAAGTTTCTCTATCAGCCCCTCATTTCTTAGCCAAAATGCTTCAAATCTAAAAGGTTTGTTGTTTGGTCTTTGCTTGAGATCTATTTCCATTTTAATCGGCCAATGATCCGATCCTGCTACCGGAAGAATTGTGGCTTCTATGAAAACATCTTTCATCATTATTTGTTCGGAAATTAAGAACCTATCAAGTCGTGAAGCAATTTGATTAACTCCCCCTCTTCGGTTGTTCCAAGTATGGTTTCCATTTATAGTTTGAATATCAATCAGTCTCTGCTCCCTTATCATATCTCCAAACTGTTCCATTGCTTTATCCATTCTCCTTAGCCCTCCTCTTTTTTCCGCTGAGCTTTTAATCAGATTGAAATCCCCTCCTACGATCCACTGCCTTCCAGGGATTAGACTCCTCAATGCTTTTAGATTTTGCAGAAAGTTTTCCTTTTCTCCTTGGGTATGGGGTCCGTAAACCCCTGTTATAATAACCTCCTCCGTTGTTCCTATTATCTTTGCAGTCCCTGTTAGAATTCTTGGAAAACTTATCCAATTGCTTAATTGTATTTCTTCAGGGTTCCAAATTATTACCAGACCCCCCGCACTCCCAATCACATCCTGTCCCATCATTTCATATCTATTCTTGTTTCTATTCAAAATGTCTCTCATTTTCTCAGTACTTATTTTTGTTTCTTGTACTATCATTATGCTGGGTTTATCTTTTTTCAGTCTGTCATTTAAATACCTCTGTTTGCCTCTACTGTTGAGGCCTCTTATGTTCCAGCTTGTGATGATCATCGCAAAAGTTTCAGAGGGGTTTGAAATACCTCTGAGAGAGGTATAACTCTTCCTGAATTTACTAACATCTCTCCAACTTCTTGAATTGTTTCACTCATTGTTCTTCTACCTCTTTTTTTGCCTCCCTTGCCAATACTGCTCATTCCTAGATTTTGTGTTTCCTGCATCTCCATTTTCCCACCTCTTCGATCTTCCGTTATTCCTTTTTTCTCTTTATATCTTTGAAAGGCTTCTTTGTACATCTGTTTCTGATCCTCTGGAATAAATCTTTCATCGAGCCTCTTCCATTCCTGCAAGAGCTTCGTCATTACTTGTTCTTCTTCCTCTCCTTTTGTTTTTTGTGGGTCTATTTCCATTCCTCGTTGATCCTCTTGGTTTTCTGTTGGACTCTCTGTCCTCTCTTGTCCTTTATCCATTTGATCTGTCTCTTTGTCTGCGTTTTCCTTTATGACTTCCATTCCTTCTATTTCCTCCTCTTCGTTCTCCTCTGTTTCTACTTCTTCATCCTGCAGTATTTGGAACTTGTTTTGGGATTCTATAATATGGATTCCTTTTTGTTTTTCCATCTGTGTCTTGCTATTCCCTCTTTTTTTCTTCCTCTGCACTTCTCTGAAGTCCTCATCCTCCTTTCCTGATTTCTTTGCCGCATTTCTCCTCTCATTTTCTGCTTCCTTTTCCTTTTCTGCTAACGTGATAGGGCATTCTCGGTATAGATGACCATACTCATGGCATCTTCTGCAACGAAAGGGAATGTGTTCGTAATCAATTGTTTGATGCCAGATCTCATCGTGATATTCCAATTCTATTGTGTCTGGAAGTGGCTCTGTTATGTTCATGTACGCGCATATTCTTGCGTATGTTGTATATCTTCCCCTCTTTGTCGATTCTGCCACTTTCACAAATGATCCTATTGCGTTACCTATACCCTCAAGGATCTCTGGGTCCCAGAATTCTGTTGGTAGGCCAAAGAGTCTGATCCATACCGAGCCTGCTAAGGATGGGGCTTCTACGTTCCACTCGACTGTAGTATGGTTGAGCCAAATCTCTCTTCATCCATTCACCCTCATTCTTTCCTTATCTGGGTTGTAACAGTCTACCCACTGTCTCATAAATAATCCAGCATTGTTCATGAAGTAGGGTTCTTCCTCAAAGATCCTTTCCCTGTCTTCTAGGTTGGAAAATATAACTATAAAAAATCCCTTCGCCCCCAGCTTTATTTCCACATGTCCTTTTGGTTTCCACCTTTGCTGGATCCATATGAGAAGGTCTTTCTCTGCTGGCCAGTATCCTACAAACTTACAGATCAAAGCATAATCCTTCATGTAGCTTCTATATTTCTCTAATCTATTATGCGGTATTACAAACCTGGGTTTGGTCGTCGCCCTCGGCAGACATTTACTTGTTGCTCCCGTTCTCCTTTGCATTCTTGCTGCTGAGGTCTCTCCTTCATTTGTTCTGTCTCCTTCCTTCTGTCATTCCTTTCTCGCTTCCCCCGTTATCACTGCTTTGAAGGAGGGGATCTCTCCCCTCCCCTGCTCCGTTTCCATTTCGTTCCCTCAGATCCTGCGCTTCTGTTTATCCCCCAATCTTTAGGTTTTCGTCCTTTTCTTGCTCTATTTCCTATGCTTCTGAATCTCGCACCCGAGATCTGTCCTGTTGCACTGCTTCCATAATCAACAGCCCTTCTTCCCTTCCTTTGACGAAACCCTCGCCTGCGAAACCCTTATCCCGACCAACTTATTCTAAAATTTAATTTCCACTATCTATCCATGTTATCCTTCAATTACATTACCTTATTCTTAAATTAAGTTGCTCATAAATTCATACTACATGTGCTCACTCTTTCAATTTGGGAAAAGTAAACCCTCTCTTGATTTTACAAGAAGGCCTCTCTGATATTTAATATATACGCACTACATCCCAATTGCAATGGTCATTATTAGTGATATATAGGGGATATCTTGTGTCATTCCTTTAATGATTATGAGTTTAAGTTGCAAATCAATATTTCCAAAACACACTGGACAATAAAATATCTCACTTTGGAATTATGTATTCAGTAAGCCTCAAATTTATACACAAGCTAATGCATTTCATCGCATAGAATGCCTTATGATGCTTGGAATTAGATGCTTATGAAAATAAATTTCGCACTTAAAGACATCTTATAAAATATAGTCAAGTAAGGAGAAACTATTTAGTCATCAATTTTGTAATCCATTGTCACCAAAACTTTAACAACAAATTGGGGAAGGGGGGTGTGTTTTCTTCTCTATGATAAGTAAGACATCTAATATTTTAGCTGGAAGACTTTGGAGGAGGTTAGAAAAGCTTAGAGAGGTCTTTAAATGACAAAATTGTTGGTTTTGATGATGCATTGGGATTCACAAGCTAAAGCATTTCAACAACCTCACGCATTGAAGGACGTAGTTGAGGGAGCACACCGGTGCAAAGTAGAGCTAATGTTAATGTTGCAACCATGTCTTTCTTTGAGCTCTCTATAATCTTAGTGTCAAGAACCTTCCATGCCCCATCCTTTGTATTAACCTTCCCTTAGACCCATTTCACAACATCGATATTATCACCAAGCTCCATCTCAACAATGTTTCATCATGTTATCAACTCCAATAATACTACTCCAAGGCTATACACATCAATCTTCTCATTCACTTTTACAGAGTAAGCATATTATGTGATCACACCAAAAATAGAGTGAGTAGTATCCTATAACAAACCTTGCACATTCCAAAAAACTTGTGTTTTTATCATAAAGTAGTGGTATCAAAAGATTGGATTTTGCATTGCTATATCAGAAGAACTTGGCAAAAACATTAAGTTTTTATACTGTTATATTAGATAACTTTAAATAGTCTCAAAGTATCAGCAACAAAAATAGAGTGAGTACTATCGTAGAACAAACCTTGCACATTCCAAAAACCTTGTGTTTTATCATGCAATAGAGATATCAAAAGAATGGGTTTTACATTGTTATATTGGAAAAACATGGAAAAAACAATAAAAAACATGAAGTTTTTATATTGTTATATTAGATAACTTTAAATAGCTTCAAAAGCATTAGTTTTTTATGGTGTGATATTGGAAGAGGCAAATATTAAGCATCATGTAGTAAGTCAATGATTTGATTACTACTTTTACAACTATTTTTCATGGTTTGATATTGGAAGAGACAAATATTAAGCACTATGTAGTAAGTATGGCTACAAAAATGAAGACTGAATTGACTGTAATGATGATAAGTCATTTTGATACGTAGTTTACATTATGTGTGAGATAATGAAGTAACATATATTTACCTTCGTGTGGATTACTTCTTCTTTTAGAATTTTCATTCTTTAAAAAATAAATATATGGATGGTTTAGTTTTAATAATTTGAGAATAATTTTCATTGTACACATAATAGATAGAATAATGATGATAAGTCATTTTGATACGTAGTTTACATTATGTGTGAGATAATGAAGTAACATATATTTACCTTCTTGTGGATTACTTCTGCTTTTAGAATTTTCATTCTTTAAAAAATAAATATATGGATAGTTTAGTTTTAATAATTTGAGAATAATTTTGGTGGTACACAGAATAGACAAAATAATGATGATAATTCATTTTGATATGTAGTTTACATTATGTGTAAGATAATGAAGTAACATATCTTTACTTTGGTGTAGAATACTTCTACTTTTAGAATTTCATTCTTTAAAAAATAGATATATGGATGATTTAATTTTAATAATTTGAGAATAATTTTCGTAATACACACAATATAATAAATAAAACTTAATGTTTTCAAATTGTTTTTTCATTTGAAATATAATTATCCTAATTATCTTTAGAGATAAAATTAACCACTATTATTATTTATATTATTTTTGTAACCTAGAAGAATCAACAATCAATTTCGATCATTATCATTATATGTCTTCGGTCGTTATCATTATATGTCTACTACAGGTCCCTGATTGAACCTTTGGATCTTTAGGTTTGTACAACTTCACATCATTTCGATCACCTACCTTGGATGCCACTAATATATTATTATTTATATGAAAATGTCTAAATCTTATTTTTTAAACTACCAAATAATAATAAATATATGTTATATTTTAAATTGTATAAATATAAAATTATTTATCATATAAATATAAATATAAATTTAATTTATTTACATTATTATCAATAGTTGCAAATATGTTTGATGATGTGTAAATATAAAATACTGTAATTTTACAACTTACTAAGTGTTGTGTTATATGATTAGTTTAAATGAAAATGAAAATAATTATTATTTTATTTTTATTTTTTTGATAATTCAAAAATGAGCAATTAAATAGATTTAATTTGAGAGCAATTAAAATTTGAAATAAATTTATTTTAATTTTTAGTTATTGAATTAATAAAAAAATAGTTATTAAATTAATTAAAAATTTAGATTATATATATATATATATATATATATATATATATATATATATATAATCTAATTTTAAAGTTATTACATCTAATGTAGTTAAACAACGTCAAACATATGGGATTTTCATGTTGTAGTATCCAAAACAAAACAAAATTGGGGCTTTTCATATTCAACCTTAATAAAAATCAAAAGAACTTTAAAAATGAGTGGGGTTTGATATCGATTATTGCAACATACCAGGAGCATTGTATCCAAAAGTCCCTACAACATAAGTCATGGACTAAGAATGTGCAGAGTCTCTCAATATCTTGGTAATGCTAAAGTTCGCAATCTTAAGCTCATAGTATCGATCCAAAAGTACATTGTTGGATTTGTTATGCTTTTGAAAGGCCAATTCTCCACTCACATTTAGGTTTGATTTAAAACATACAAAAAAGGTGTTGGAAAATACTGAGAGGGGGGGTGAATCAGTGTTCCTTAGAAATTAACACTTTTAAATCTTTCTAGAGCATTAGTTAATCTTCAATTATTATTAACGTTTATGCAGTAATAACAGTAAATAAAAGAACCCAAGAGGCATAAAGATTTTAGGTGGAAAACCCCCTCCGGGTCAAAAACCACCGAACGCTTTTCTAATAAATTCTTTAATCTTCAGCCCCAACTGAAATGAAAGCAACAACTTCCTAGAATTCTAGAAAAACATTCTTCTCCAGCTCCCACTGGATGGATGCTCCAACGCCCGAGATTCTTCAGTAGTCAACTGAACGGATGCCCCAACACCCAATGAGCTACAACTCACCCTAGCACCACCCTACCACCCTGAATTTTTCACAGGCTTGAACCTTTTGGTGACTTCATGCACCAACCTAGCACAACCCTACCACCCTACCACCCTATAGAAGAATAAAAGAAGAATGGACTCCCGTACCAGGGAAAATGGTCCACTTTACAATGATATAAAATGATGTAGAAGAAGAAGACACACTAGACCATAACCTGAACTATGACACAACCACCTAATGATTATCCTAGACCTCCCAACACTACCTCCTCAAATCTTGGCAGATAGACACTTTTATAACTTTTACAATGATGCTTTTACAATGACTATGTACAATGATACTTTTACAATGATTGTATGCAGTGCTTCCCACTTGAAGACTTCATATGGTGAACTTCTTGTTGTTGTTCTGCACCTTGATTGTTGCTCTTGTCATGCTACCCTTTCTCACTCTTCAGAAAATTAGATTATGCATTTAGTCTTATCTTGATGAATATATAATACCTGCAAAAAGTCTTCAAGGAAATACCCATGACATGATAATAGAAAAACTTACTTCATCCTGCAGAGCATATGTCAGTGTTGAACAAAAACAACAAATTAGAATACAAAGAACCTAATGCAATTAAGAAATGAACATGCATATACAAAATATACTTACCTGTAGCTTACCGCTGCTGCATCATTTTGCTACACCTTGCTCTTTGCTTCCCTAGAGAGTTTGGTCCTTTGCACCCCTTGACATCACTTGATCTAGTTTTTCTCGCCTTCTAGGAGCACGATATTTAATCTGATGTATCTCTGTGATTTTAGATCCCCAATATGTTATCTTCGGTCCTGTAGTATCCCTCTGAGTCTTCTTTCCAATGCCATAGGTCTAATCCGATTTGGACTCTTCAAGACAAAGTTATGCCCAATCTCTCACAATGGCCTAATTATGGACTAGTTCAGTAGAGTGAACTTGTATGGCGTGCCACGTGTCACTGTTTCCTCCTTTGGCTCTGAAATTGATACAAAGAAAACTACAGTCTGTGCACTATCCACCACTTTTTACAGAATTCCAATCCTCTTCTCATAGAGAGCATTATGACAATTTTCCCAAGGTCACTTCTTTGAGATGAAATTCGGGAGCCTGCAAAAACCTTAACTTCCATAGATCATATCTCTGAAAATATAGTGAACCAAGATTTGAAATTCGGTCAAGACATTCATCGGGATTGTGAATCAAATGGGTTTTCATTTCAGAATCTAAGACTTCACAAAAATGAAGTTATAGCGAAAATGCCACGATCACTACAAATGGAGGATATATGAGATTTCTTTTTATAGAGTTGAGAGGGGCTTCTATAGAGAATGTTGGAGGGATTTTAGGAGCTTAAAAAATTATTAATTAATGACTATTCAATAAACAAAACCAATTATGAGTGCCCTGCCACAACCCCATAGGGTTTTATCCCACTAATTGGGGTTACTAACTTCAAACATGAATATCTCTCAAACTGTGAAGAATTACTTGGTGTGCCATATATCAACGGAAACATCTTGACGAGTAGAATCTATATAGAAGATCCTTGTCTCAAAATAGAGTAATTTGTCAAGGCAAAATTCCCTTGCAAGATTAGGGTAGCCCTTGGTGCTGCTTGGGTTGACATCAATAAAAACCTCAGATCATCTTTCGTCCAACAATCTCCCCCTTTGGCATTGATGGCAACACAAGTACTCCCCCTGTGATCAAGGCACCTCTTCCTACTGCCTTCTCTCCCCCTTTGCCCTGACACACAACCATCCTATGGACCTGTACACACTTCCACTCCCCCTTTATTTTATGAATAAGGAAAATCTAATGAGAAATTGCGAGAATCCCAAGCTTATGGCGATGATATTCAAATGCTTCACAAGGTAAAGGTTTAGTGAAGATATCAGCGATTTGTTCTTTTGTACCAACATATTCAAGTTTGATATTCTTTTCAGCGACTTGTTCTCTAAAAAAATGATATTTTATCGGAATGTGTTTTGTTTTTGAATGCATCACAAGATTCTTGGAGATACTGATGGTGCCGGTGTTATCACAATATATGGGAATAGGCTCATCAAACTTGACCTGAAGATCTTAAAATTTTTTCTTCATCCAGAGAACTTGAGTACAACAAGCTTCTGCCGCGATATATTCTACTTCTGCTGTGGATAACGAGATTGAGGTTTGCTTTTTGCTCAACCATGATACGAGACAACCACCTAGATAGAATGTTGCTCCACTAGTACTCTTACGATCATCAACGCTTCCTGCCCAATCTGCATCTGTAAAGGCTTGAATAATGAGATTGTTTCCCTTTGGATACCACAAGCCATATTCTGTTGTGCCCTTTAGATATCGAAGAATTCTTTTGACGGCAATAATATGTGATTCTTTTGGTGTTGCTTGGAATCTTGCTACTTGTCCAACTGCTTGCATAACATCTGGTTGGGAGGCTATTACATATAGAAGACTACCAATCATAAATTTGTACAACCTATTATCCACATCCTTAGATGCATCGTTTATGCTCAATTTGCAACTCGTTACCGTCGGAGTAAGGACGGGTTTGCAATCTTCCATTTTGAATTTCTTGAGCATTTCCTTGATGTACTTGGCTTGAAATATAAATATTCCTTTCTCTTACTGAGATATTTGAAGCCCTAAGAAGTATGTAAACTCACCAAGTAAATACATCTCAAACTCACTTTGCATCTTTGTAGCAAAGTTCTTACTTAGTCGATCATCATTGCTACCAAAGATTATATCATCCACATATACCTCAACGATTGTTAAATTATCTGTATCTATTTGTACGTAAAGATTGATATCAGCAGTACCTTTCTTGAACCCTTGTTGATGTAGATATCCGTCAAGACGAGCATACCATGCTCTGGGAGCCTGCTTGAGACCATACAGAGCCTTCTTTAACCTGCAAACATAGTCTTCTTTTTTTGATAGTAGAAAACCTTCAGGTTATTCGATGTAAACTTCTTTTTCTAATTCTCCATTCAGAAATGTTGTCTTAGCATCCATTTGGTAGAATTTTATTTTTCCTGAACATGCATAGGTGAGAAACATCTAGATGGCTTCCATTCTAGCAACTGGTGCAAATGTTTTGTCGAAATCAATTCCTTCCACTTATGCATATCCTTTGCAAACTAATCTTGTCTTGTTCCTGGTAACCTGTAATCCTTCAATTGTTTTTCTCCCCCTGAACCTTAATGAAACTACCATCTTGTTCAAACTACCTTCCTGTCAATCGTAGACTTGTGCCATATACTACTGCATAGAATCCTCTTGTACAAACATTAAGGAGTCAACAAGCCAGATTGTTCAAAATAGTGAGTCACCTAATGGGCCATCTTGACTTGAGTCATTATCTGAAGCAACTGCTAATTCCTCATGACCTTTTTCTTTTACAAATCCTAAAAGCATAATTGTTGAAACCTTGTTATCTGCTTTGTCTTCCTATACATGTTTCCTTTTCCAAACCTTCTTATTCCTGCAATCTCGAGCCATGTGCCCATAGTTATGACACTTGAAGCATTCAATGTTTTCCATAGGTGATTCCATCTGATATCTGCAACCACAAGCGCTATGGCCATAGTTATGGCATTTGAAACATTCAATATTTGGCCCATCTAGCACATATTCTCTTCTGACAAAATCATCGTGGAACCTGTCTCATGATCCTGCAAACTTTCTTCTAGGGTTTTGTAGATAATGATTGTACCTGTCAAAAACTTCACAATCCCTAGCCATATGTCCATAGTTAGCACATAAAAAGCAATAACCATTAAATAAACGAACATACCTAGAAGATTTTTCATTCTTATTTGGAGGCAGTGTTGTAGTTTCTTGTGGTCCTTTGTTCTTGATTGCTTTGGTCTTTTTCTTTGGAGTTGCAACATTCTTCTTTGGCTTTTCACTTTGATCAACTTCCTTCTTAGAATCATCCTGCGAAGCTGTGGAGCTTGTACCTTCATCAACTGGAGCTTTACCATCTTTAATTGCCTTCATTTTCACTTCTTCATCTATCTTATCTTGTAAGTATTCTTTTTACGATCCCTTGAGTTTGTTGATCTCATCACGAGTTGCATCAAGTTCTTCTTGCTTTTGAGCAAGATATTCTTGAAACCATCTTTTCAAGATCTTCCTTCTTTTTTTTGCCTCCTCAACCTGTAGCTTGAGAAGAGTGGTCTTCTCTACTTCTCTGTTGAGAACCTGTATCTGTTCCTTCTGCTTCTCATTTTCAATCCCGAGCCTGCTTATTTCTATTGAAGATGTTTCTAATTCCTTTTGCTTTTGGTCAATGGCAGATATGTATCTTTGCTCATATGGCCTTTGAATTGTACCTTTTAGCTTCGTTGGTAGATGTGTCTCCAGAAATAATTGATTCCCATACTCCATGTGACTGCAAAGATACTTCCATCTTGGATTCCCATATCTAGTAATTCTCTGCATCAAAATCAGGGGTTGGTACACAATACTCACTTTCTTGAGATTTTGTTGTACATGTATCTTCCTTTGAAATCCTTGTAACCCACTTCTTTGACTTTCCCATCTCTATGCTTTGAAAACTGACTTCCAGCGATTAAGCTGTTACGAAAGGACCAAGCATTGATACCAATTGTTGGAAAGTATTGAGGGAGGGGGGGTGGTGAATCAGTATTCCTCAACAATTATCACTTTTAAATATTTTCAGAGCATTAGTTAATATTCAATTATTATTAATGTTTATGCAGTAATAACAGTAAATAAAAGAACCTAGGAGGCACAAAGATTTTAGGTGGAAAACCCCCTCCGGGTCAAAAAAACACCAAACACTTTTCTAATAAATTCTTTAATCTTTAGCCCCAACTGAAATGAAAGCAACAACTTCCTAGAATTCTAGAAAAACATTCTTCTCCAGCTCCCATTGGATGGACGCTCCAACGCCCGAGATTCTTCAGTAGTCAACTGAACGGATGCCCCAACACCCAATGAGCTACAACTTACCCTAGCACCACCCTACCACCCTGAAGTTTTCACAGACTTGAACCTGTTGGTGACTTCATGCACCAGCCTAGCACCACCCTACCACCCTATAGAAGAATAAAATAAGAATGGACTCCTGTACCAGGGAAAATGGTCCACTTTATAATGATATAGAATGATGTAGAAGAAGAAGACACACTAGAACATAACCCCAACTATGACACAACCACCTAATGATGATCCTAGACCTCCCAACATTGTCTCTTCAACTCTTGGTAGATAGAAACTTGTACAACTTTTATGATGATGCTTTTACAATGACTCTGTACAATGATACTTTTACAATGATTGTATGCAGTGCTTCCACCTTGAAGACTTCATATGGTGAACTTCTTGTTGTTGTTCTACACTTGATTGTTTCTCTTGTCATGCAACCATTTCTCACTATTCAAAACATTAGATTATGCGTTAAGTCTTCTCTTGATGAATATGTAATACCTGCAAAAATGATTCAAGGAAATACCCATGACATGATAATAGAAAAACTTACCTCACCCTGCAGAGCATATGTCAGTGCTAAACAAAAACAACAAATTAGAATACAAAGAACCTAATGAAATTAAGAAATAAACATGCATATATAGAAGATACTTACCTGTAGCTTACCTCTGCTTCATCATTTTGCTACACCTTGCTCTTTGCTGCCCTAGAAAGTCTGGTCCTTTGCACCCCTTGACAACACTTGATCTAGTTTTTCTTGCCTTCTAGGAGCACGATATTTAATCTGATGTATCTCTGTGATTTCAGATCCCAAATATGTGATATTTGGTCCTGTAGTATCCCTTTGAGTCTTCTTTGCAATGCCACAGGTCTGACCCGATTTGGACTCTTCAAGACAAAGTTATGTCTAATCTCTCACAATGACCTAATTATGGACTAGTTCAGTGGAGAGAACTTGTATGGCGTACCACGTGTAATTGTTTCCTCCTTCGGCTATGAAATCGATACATAGAAAACTACAGTCCATGCACTATCCACCAATTTTTACAGAATTCCAATCCTCTTCGCCAAGAGAGAGAGTTATGATGATTTTCCCAAAGGTCACTTCTTTGAGAGGAAATTCAGGAGCCTGCAAAAACCCTAACTTCCACAGATCATATCTCCGAAAATATAGTGAACCAAGATCTGAAATTTTGTCACGACATTCATCAACATTGAGAATCAAATGGGTTTTCATTTCAGAATCTAAGACTTCGCAGAAATGAAGTTATAGTGAAAATTCCACGATCACTATATTTGGAGGATATATGAGATTTATTTTTATATAGTTGAGAGGGGCTTCTATATAGTATGTTGGAGGGATTTAGGAGCTTAAAAAATTATCAATTAATGACTATTCAATGACAAAAACCACTTATGAGTGCCATGCCACAACCCCATAGGGTTTTAGCCCACTAACTGGGGATACTAACTTCAAACATGAATATCTCTCAAACCGTGAAGAATTACTTGGTGTGCCATATATCAATGGAAACATCTTGACGAGTAGAATCTATCTAGAAGATCCTTGATTCAAATTAAAGTTCCCTTGAAAGATCAGGGTAGCCTCAGTGCTGCTTGGGTTGACATCAATGACAACCTCAGATCATCTTTATATCAACAAAAGGGGGCTTAGCCAAGGTAAGGTCTATGTGATTGAGGTATGCCTTCCATCCATCTAATAGCTTGCCAATAGGCCATATAAAGAAGCCGTGAGGAAATATACCAAAGGATTTTTGTGATTTAGAAAAGCAACCCTTCAGTAATATGGAAAGACAATTGCCTTGAATGCAAGCCTGTTGGTTTAGTGAATGGGAAAACTCTACTCTCCATCGGGATCTATCTCCTCTTGGTAGACACCACTTTAACAACTTTCCTCTGCCCTTGTAGTGAGTCATTCGGCATTATACAGTAAAGCCAAGTTGAGGGTGGGTGAGTGCAAGAAAGTGTTATAATGTCTTGTCCAACAAGGGTCTTGATTGAATGAATAGCTTAAAGGCTATTGGTAGTTTTCAGATGGGACAAGGATCATTCCTCCATAATTAATCCCGTAGGTAAGTTTCCCTAAACCTAAATAGGCCATCTCGGTGAGTATCATATCCTTATATCTTATTATATATTATTGATATATTTCAAAGTATTATCTGCCGATCCCAAAAAGGTCTTCAACCTCATGTTTTATGAAGAGAAACCTCATGTTGAGGGGGTCTGATTAACCACCTAATAGTAGTGAAACGTTGTAGAAGATATTACTACCTAATCAACTAGCACAATGATTGATTACATTAGGTATTTAATTGTATTATAGTAGGAGTAGAGTAGTTTAGTTGGTGATCTATTTTTTGAAGGACCTATGTCATAAGATCATGATGCAGGTAAGCCAAACCCTGTGTTGTTCTCAAGGAAATACCAAATCAAGCATCCTAATCGAAAATGGTATCCTTGAAATGCAAAACATCAACAAAATTACCATTTGGCACATATTCATATATCAACATATTTGTTTCTTCACTTGAACGACAACATAGAAATTCCATGATATTCCGATGGTAAACATTGCCACGACCTTGCCACCAGGCAATGTAATTCTATAAACCTTGCTAGAAGCCCCAGGTCCCACTAGATTGTTGCCATCTAGCTTCGAGACAATCTCATCCTCATTAAATCTGAGATGATAAAATGCTATGGTATTCCACTTTGGTTTTCTAGGTTCGTATCACTTTTTTTTTCTCGGTATTAGTATGAAGTCCACCATGAGTATGACCCCAACAACGGTGAATGAAACAATCAAAATCCACATCAGAACAATAAGATGGTTGCACAATGGCTTGTGTTTGAACACCTTCATCTCTCTACTTTGGTGTAGTAGTTTGAAGCAGAGGGGTGGAGTAGGTGAAAGAGTTGCAGCGAGGGGTGAAATATCATTAGCAAAAATGTCGTCGCACAAGACTTTTCACATCAAGAAGAAGCAGGATAAGAAGATGAGGCAAAATAGCCTTATTTCTCACTTGATTAGGATGAGGACTGACAATACCATCATGTACAATTCCAAGTGCAGGCATTGGAATAAAATAAAGCTTGACCTGTGAGGCATGAACAATATATGTTATCTGAATTTTGATTAGGAATGGATCTATCTGTTGCATAGTTGTGAAAATTTTCCAAAATAGAGCATAATATTCCAAGGGATTTTTCACAAACTCCTCAAATAAAAAATGGGACTGCAAAATGGTTTGGGGGATTTTGCAGTTGATACTGAGATGGCAGATGGGAAAAAGCAGGCAAAAAATTGACCATAAGGTCATGGGAAAATGCTAGTCCAAAGTCGTTGGAAATTGGAGCACTAGGATTGGAATGGAAGAAAGGATGGTTTGAAGACATGAATGAGGTGAGGAAAGGCTACTATTGTTCAGTTGGGCAGGTAAGTGTGCAAGTCTGGGTCCAGAATTCACAGAAGACTCCATTCCATTCCCCTGCTCTCGATTTTCTCAATTTTATCACACTGTGCTCCTCACCTCTTTTAGTCAGGTACTGCCTTAGAACTACCTCCCTCCCATATTTCTTAAATTGTGCCTGTCTCTCATATTCACATGCCAAGTTATGGAGGATATCTTAGTGTAGGTGTGCAGGCCATTTGAATGTCACATTTTCACCAGAGAACCTAAGCTCATACACCTTTATCCGCATCAAAGTCAAATTTATGCCCAATCACTTCGATGGAGACCTGGTTCGACGCTTTAGAAGAGCAGGCGAGGGAGAGCATCGAGAAGGTTTAGAGAAGTGTCACGTCCAATCAGGTAACTGGTGCAATGACGAACTTTGTGAACCAAAAAGCCTGAGCTCATATGTCTTGGTTAATGGCATCCTTTTCCACATGCCGGATTTTAATTGGAAGGAGGACGATGGAAATGGAGGGCGTGAATTAGATATGGTCAACAATGTTTTCTCACCCAAAACCCACAAATAAAACACCTTTGGTGTAATTAGTACTACATTAATCATGATAAATTGATAAACAAATAAGAAATTAAAGCAAAAAATAGTAGTTTTCTCATTAAGTCATAAAAATCAAAATGTAGTACATAGATATTGACTCATTGAGTCAATGCTACAATAGGTGCCAATGCCGATGGTAAATAAAAAAAATGCTAGATGTTAAAACTATATATCAATATAGAAGAATCACATAGCTCATTAGTCATGACAGTTAGTAGTCCTCCATGTTATCAACATCGTTGCCATTTCTCTCTCTTCCATCCTTCTCCTCTATATCCAATCTAATATTTTCATTTATTGGTGTGGAGGATGACCCCTCAATAGGATCACCATCATCAAAAGTGACTACCTCTAGCACTAGTTCATTAAGATCCAAGTTGGTCGGTGCTAACTCAACACTATTGTCCAAATTCATATCATCGGGAAACACACCCTACATATTTTTCTTTTCCCTCAACCACACCTCCCTCTGCCTATATATAAGATGAAGGTTTGTGTGCACATACACCATTGTCTTTACCCTAGAGCGCTTGAGCCTGCTCTTCTTCAAACTATGCAAATTCTCATATGTGCACTAATTTCACTCGCAACAAGAGGATGAAGTAACATGAGAGAGGATCCTCATTGTTAAGTGTTCTAGAGGAGGGAATGTTGCCCCATGAGTTTCCCCTTCCTTTGTCCTTTTCTAGTTTCCCTTGATTGAGACATGATTGTTTTGATATGAAAAACAAATAGACTATTGTAAGAAAAATGAATTGTTGTAGGAAAAATGAATTGTTGTAGCAAAAATTTAATAAACAAAATATGGATGGAAAACCCACTTATTATCACTTCAAATCTCCTCCAACACACATTAATCTCCCTTCACTAAAATCCTCCACAACTCCAAAAATTCAAACAAATGAGTGAAATGCAAAGGTGGAAATGAGTTTTAAAGCTTGTGGGGGGATTTTTTTATGGTCACGTGTCCAAAAATCATGACATGCATGTGATTGGTATCTTACACAAGTTTGTCTCATGTCATGCGCACAACATGACATGTCAAAATCATGCAAGACACATGTCACAGTGGTGTCGTGTCCGATATGAATAATATACAACACAAAGGGGGTCAAGGTCATGTCAGGTAACTTAATTAGTCAAAAATAAGTTTCTTAAATGTGATTCATTGTGAGTATTTAAATTTTATAACATAAGTAGTCTGAAACTCTATCTTATGTTGTAGCTAGTTGGATGGTATGTTCACTTGGACACTTAACAATATTAGAAGTTATGTGACATGGGAATCAACAACTAGGTTTGGCTCATATCCATATGACACGGGGTTGATTTCAACTACTACTACTATAACCGCTAAGTGCAACAAACACTCACATGCATGACACATAGGCTACGCGAGGTTTGAAACAACCATGTCACAAGGAATGCCTTAATAGTACACTCTATCACTAATTGATCTACACCCCAAGTAGCTTGTGGGTACTCTTGTTAAGAATCCACTTTTGTTTTATTTTTGTATCAATATTATAGTTAAAAAGATCAAACTAAAGTGATTGAGTGCTAATTGTGACATAATAATTTACATTAAAATTGTGCATTATATGTCATCTACCTATCAATGTGATTTTTTCAAATTACATGTTGAATCTAGAGAACAAGAAAATAGTAAAAGTGTTAACATAAATAAAACAAAATATAATTTTGGCTGTGATATGGATATTTGAGTAATCCCACACTTGGATAGTCATTAGCAATTGTATGCCATTTACTATTTTTCATATTGGCTTATGAAAATTTTATGTATTTACAATGTCTAAGTCAAGTTTGGCTTTAATAAAGTAGGTAATAATCAATTATTTATTGAAAATTCTGGGAAAGTTCTCATGTTATTGAATTTATAAGGATCTCTTTACATATCTTTCCTGTATATTGAAAACCTTACTTACAAGTGTAAATGAATCTCTTTTGTTGTCATATTTATGATAGGATATAGACTTGGAATCGTTTATCATTAGGATTCTAATTAATTAATTGATGTCATTAAGATTTTTTTTTTTCATTTTGAACATACTCATATAAGGTTTTGTAGCTCTTTCCCCAAAGGATAATTTTTTCTATGGTTGATTATTGTGGCGGGATTATGTATATGTCAATAATTATTTTGTAAACAAGGTCATGGATGTAACCAACCTAGAACATGACTATGTCTAGATCCCTAATTACTAGATCATGGTGCTACTCACATTCCTTAAGAAGTGATTTCCTAAGCCCGAGTTTAGTTTCTTTCTACATAGCCCCTTCCCTTCATCTAATATTTAACGAAGAGTACCAATTAAACACAAGAATCTCAAATAGCACTTTAACCTAGATTCAATAAGTTTCCTCACCTTTGATTATGTAAGGTGTTTCCTCTCCTACTAGAGGACGTTTGGTCTCAAATATAAATCTAAGAGAGGATATATTAGGTTGGATTACTATAACCAAATTCGAGTATTAAGATTCTACTTGTTAATACACATGGGCCAATTAGAATCTATGTTGAATCTTGTTGATACAGAGTAGAGGGTTAGGGAACTAAAGGACTATTTCAAGGAAATAAGTTGTTGTTGGGTACAAATAACATGGTTATTTTTAAAGGTATCAATGTGAATTTTTTTCAATGGAGCAACCACTTGAGATCCATCATAAGTGAAGAGGAAAGGTAGTTTTGATGGAAATCGCTAATCCTACAAAGAGTAGGGGAAAATATACGGAGTTTGTGTAATATAAGACACATTCTAGAACCAAAATAATCAACAAGGTATTTAGTTGTGCTGGCTATGAGTATGTTCAATTAATAGATAGGTATATTCCACTCTATGAAATAATTTCATTCTACACAATTGTGAAATGTGATAGTGGTCACTATAGTTAGGGATGAATGAATCTCATGCATTATGAATACATTATTTCTAGGTAAGGGAGCACCCAATGAACTCCACCAAATTTGAACCTATCACCTATGGCCTCCCCAAAAACAACATGTCTTAGACAATGGTTTAGTTTTATATTGGCTTTCTCCTCCCAATATATTCTAAGATATTAAAAAAGAACCCCTTGACCCATATATACTAGGCAATATATTGCATTAGTTTTTTAGAATTTTAAACCCTAAAAAAATAACTCATATGGTATAGCAATGCCTAATTAGTGAACCCAATATGAATTTTTTCCAACATATGAATAGTTTGGTGGCAACATTATTTTAGCTTATTGGTTCAACTTCTATATTTAGGTTGGTCATGCCAAACCCACTCTTTCTTCTTCAAGCAATGACTAACTTTGCACTAAGTTGGGTATGGCCACTCAATTTTTTTCTTTTATTTATGCTTATTTTCAACACTTCCTCATCATATGGCTAGATTAGTATCAATTTTTAATGGATGAAGGGCACCTCAATGGCGAAATTTTCTCAAGATTTTATCAGTTCTATGATGATGTATAGGTTCTAATAAATCCGTCTAGAATTGTATTTGAGTTAGATCATCTCATACTCACTCTCCTTTATATTTTCAACTAATTTGTACCTCTTTGTAGTTGTCTATGCCCCACTCTTGTTTTTGTATTTTATTGTCCTTCTTCATGTTCCTATGATAAGATTAAGGCAAGGGTGTTAGAGTGTTGGCAATCTTCACCTATGGTAATTTATGGCTAAGAACCCTTTTTATTGTAAATTTATATATTTGAGTGGGTTAACCTAGTCACCTTCTTGAGGGGCGTGACCTTGTGTTGTCATCCCAAAACCCCATTTTGAAGGGGTTCCTGCTTTCTTGAAGGGAAACATCAACCAATATATTCATAAATACATGTAACTTAAGCTCTCATTTGTATTATCTCGTCATAATGATTCGTAATGATTAATATTTTAGCATGTGGGCACTATATCTTGTGTTTCTCTTGTTCATGGTTCATCTTCTCTTATTTTTATTATTGTTCATGTTGATTTAGGTTTTTCTAGTGGTTTTGTTCAATCTTTATCTTTCTTGTGATCTCAACATATATTATTTGTTATATTATGCCAATTACTTTTATCATGGTCTGTATAAATAAATAATTATCAACATATATTACAATGATACTCGATGAATAATTAAGGTCGATGTGTCAAAGTGGCTATGAAGCATGACTAGAAATCATGTGTGTTGTGCTCGCACAAGTTTGCATCATATCATTATGTTTAATAATATTTTTAATACTCAAATTCAAATTCAACTTGTTTATATATAACTAGTATTTTATCATTATTTACCTTATTGATAGTTTCAACTTCATCATAATATGCTAGATTAATTGAATTGTATAATTTGATTCCCTATTGGAACTTTTAACTCCTAATTGTCATATGTGTGATCATATATGTGGTTTTAATGATTATTGGTCATTATTAGGTATTGATGTATTCCTAGTTTGTATAAAGTTGTTGCAACTAGTTGTATGTGAGAGATTCCCTCCAACTAGATGTCTCTTGGAATGGTGTGAAGTTAAAATATTCGCTCAACTGAGTAGATTGCATGATCAATGTGCTTATATAAGTGTCTAATATCCTACATTTCTAATATGCTATCAAGGCTCGACTAGGATGGACTCCCTTGCAAGAGTGCCGAGGAATATTGAACGCTATGTGAGTACATTGTTGTTGAGGTGATTGTTATAGCATGTCTATGGTAATGTGGATTATTGCTCATTCCATAATATATTCTATATCCATAATGTTTACCTTGTAGGTTTTAACCCTATACAGAAATTACCTGCATATGAATTCTAAAACACAAAAAATAAACAATGCTAGAGCATAACACATAAAACACATATACACAGAGATTTTCCCCTGGATCCAAAAACCAGGACTACCAGCTTGATTTTTCATTATGTTCCTTTCAATGTTACAATACATATTTATACATGCCAAAGCATCCAATACCATGGACCGAAAAATCATCGCGTCCAAAACCATGGACCAAAAACTATCGCGTCCAAAACCATGTGCGAAAAATCATGCACAAAACCATAGGTAGGTCCGCCCAACCTAATATAGGGTCCAAAAACTAAATTTTCCGGAGCGCTACCCCGGACCCCATAAAGTGGGGTTACCTGCACCCCTCAAACCCCCTGTGACTCCCCCCGCTACGCAATCGGCGCAATGAAGGGGGGGTTTTGCCCCCCTTCTAACCCCCTGGTTAACTACATGGTCTAGTCGTGGAAAGAATATAACACAAACCAACATTCTCCCACTTGTTGTTTTCTTTCCACAGGGGGTCACAAGAGAGCTTAGTCATTTATCCAACCTCGCAACGCCCATTGTTTCTCTACACCAAGAGAACTTCTCAGAGCTCATAGATTTTGTCAATGCATCTGCAGTGTTCTTCAAAGTGTCCACCTTTACCAGCAACATCTTTTTTTCTTCTATCATATCCCTCACAAAGTGATACTGAACATTAATGTGCTTTGTCTTTGAATGATATGCAGGGTTTTTTGCCAAGAAAATTGTACTTTGGTTGTCACAGTCTATCCTCATAGCTCCTTGTACTAACCCCATACTTGAACACAATCTCTGCAACCAAACTGCTTCCTTGCTTGCATGAGTGGCCGACATGTATTCTCCCTCTGTCGTTGATAGTGCCACTACATATTGTTTCTTACTCATCCAACTAATTGCACCTACAAATAGGTTAAACACATACCCACTTGTAGATCTTCTCTGATCCAAATCTCCAGCCCAGTCTGCATCAACAAAGCCACGAATATCCAACACTCTGTCCAATCCTGGTATTCCTTGGTAGCACAAACCATAATCACTAGTGCCACGCAAATACCTGAAAACCCGCTTCACTGTTGTCCAGTGCTCCTTCCCTGGTTTTGACATAAACCTGCTCAATACTCCCACTGCACGTGCAATGTCTGGTTTAATACAGACCATCACATACATCAGGCTACCGACTACACTTGCATATGGAACATGGGACATGACCTCTTCCTCTTCTTATGCCTTGGGACACTGTTTAGCAGATAACTTTACACCTACAGGAATAGGAACCTTCACCGGTTTACTATCCTGCACATTAAACCTCTGAAATATTGTCTCGACATACTTCCTCTAGTTTAACGAGAGCTTCCTCTTTGGCTGATCTCTTTTAATTTCCATGCCCAAAATATAGTTTGCAGCACCAAGATATTTCATGTCGAATTTGGAGGACAAATGGGTCTTCAAATCCTAGATAATTTCATTGTCATTTCCAACCAGCAACATATCATCCACATACAAGACCAAATAAATAACAGGTCACCAATTAATTTAAAATACACACAGTGATATTCTTTGCATCTGTTGAAGCCAATTCCCCGTATAAATGTATCAAATTTCTTATACCACATCCTTGGTGACGGTTTTAACCCATACAAAGACTTCTTTAACTTGCATACCTGTTCTTTTTTATCCTTCACCACAAAGCCTTCAGGTTGCTTCATGTAAGTCTCCTCTTCTAGATCCCTGTGAAGAAATGTTGTCTTCACATCCATCTGTTCTACCTCAAAATCAAAAGCAACAACAACAGATAAAAGTAATCTAATAGAAGTTACCTTGCCAACAGGAGAAAAATATCACCAAAATCAATTCCTAGCACCTGGGAATAACCTTTTGCTACCAACCGAGCTTTTTATTTCTCCACCTTTCCTTCTGCATTTGTCTTCTTCTTGAACACCCATTTGCTGCCAATGGGTTTCCTTCCAGCTGGAAACTCCACTAGATCCCAAGCCTCATTTTTGTGCAAAGATGCCATTTCATCAACCATGGCCTCTTTCCAGAGTTTTCCATCCTTTGAATCTACTGCTTCCTTCACAGTTCTGGGATCATCACTAGTAATAGATAAAGCAAAATTTGAAAAGAAAGCAGATGGACTATACCTTTCTGCCTGCCTTCTTTCTCGAACTGATCTTCTCACACCTGGAGTTTGTGGCTCTTCATCTTCTGATTCCTCCTCTGCTGTAGAGTTTGGTTCTTCCTCCTTAAGCTCAAACTATATCTTCTCAGGTTCCTTTGGTTGGACTTCATGTTTAATAACATCTTTTACCTCTCTGAACACCACATCTCGGCTATACACAACCTTCCTTGTTACTGGGTTCCAAAGCTTATAACCCTTTAAACCATCCTTATACCCAATAAAGATGCACTTTTCAGATTTACTATCCAACTTGGATCGTTTCTCCTTTGGAACATGTACATATGCATCACATCCAAATACCCTCACATGTGAAAGAGAGGGTTTCTTACCAGTCCATACCTCTTGTGGAGTCTTATCCTCCAATGCTGATGAAGGTGATCTATTGACTAGGTAACATGATGTCTCCACCGCCTCTGCCCAGAATTCCTGTCCTAACTTGGCACCACTGAGCATGCTTCTTGCCCTTTCCATCAACATCTTGTTCATTCTTTCTGCAACTCCATTTTTCTCAGGTGTGTATGGATTAGTCTTCTGTCGTGCTATACCACACTTCTTATAGAATTCTTCAAATTCCTTGCTGCAAAACTCTCCACTGTTATCTGGCCTCAGCGCCTTTATCTTCTTCTCTATCTGGTTTTCCATCAGAGCCTTAAATTATTTAAACCCATCAAAGACTTCAGATTTCTTCTTAAGGAAATATATCCATGTATTACTTGAGAAGTCATCTATAAATGATACATAGTACACAAACTTACCCAGTGATGGAACCTTTACAGGTCCAAACACATCACTGTGCACAAGCTCTAATATTTGTTTCACCCTCTTACCACCAGATGGGAAACTCTCACCTGATTTTGCTTCCCATATACACAATTTTCACAGAAATCAAAATCCAGAGAGCTATTACTCATACCTTCTACCATATCTTTACCATGAAGTATTCGAAGGCCCTTCTCTCCAATATGTCCAAGCCTTTGATGCCACAACATGGTCTTCTCTCCAAAGACCACTATATTTTCTACTCCACTTTCAGGAACCACAGAACTGTTGCACCCATCAACAATAGTGCTACCTTGCAGCTTGTAAAGCGTTCCAATTCGAACTCCCTGCACCAATACCAGTGCCCCCGAACCATCTTGCAGGTATCCTTCTTCAACACTATTTTTACACCTGCATCATCCAACTTGCTTACGGAAATCAGATTTCTAGCCAATGCAGGAATATGTAAAACACCCAGAAGTGTTCTAACCCTTCCACCTTGCAACTTCAACTTTACTTTTCCACGACCAACGATTCTAGCCTTCCGGTCATCCTCCAAGAAGACATCACCACCATCATATGTGTCATACTCGCAGAACCACTCTCTATGGGGAGTGAAGTGAAAGGATGCACCTGAGTCAATCAACCATGCCTCATGATCTACATGTGTACTTGAAGAAGCCAAGTACACATCCACACCTTCATTTGAGGTGGTTTTCACCTTTGCAGAAGGAGCATAATCAAATCCCTTTCCTTTGTCAAGAGATTTAGATTTACAGTTCCTTTTGTAGTGCCCTTCCTTTCCGCATTTCCAGCAAACCACCTTTACAGGTTTTCCTGGAGATTTAGATCTCCCTCTAGATTTAGATCTCCCACTCGATGAATTATTTTAGTTTCTGTTATGGGACTGTCCTCGTACAGACAAGGCATCACCATTCTGGCTCTCCATATTTTTCCGTCTCATCTCCTCCGTCAGCAAGGATGAGACTATTTCATCAAACTGCAAGGCAGTTGCATTGCTACCTATTGCAATAACCAAACTATCCAACGAATTTGGTAGAGAACACAACAAACTGATGCACCTATCTTCATCTGAAATTTTAATATCAACAGATACTAACTGACTTACCACAGTATTAAATGCGTTCACATGCTTTGTCATCGAGTCTCCATCTTTCATCCTCAGGTTATACAACTTTTTCTGTAGGAACAGTTTATTCACCAGAGACTTAGATTGGTACAAAGTCCCTAGCTTGTCCCACAAAGCCTTAGCCGTAGCTTCTCCTGATAGATTCAACAATACTGAATCTGAGACACAAAATCGTATTGTGTTCTTTGCCTTCCAATCCAACTTCTTCCATTCTTCATCAGACACTCCTGTTGGTTTAGTACCCGGATCTACCGTGATCCACTGATCTTTATCCACCAACAGATCCTCCATCTTGAGTTTCCACAACTCAAAACTTTGACCATTAAATTTCTTGATCTCTATCTTTCCACTTCTTGCCATCTTCTTTCACCACCAGAATCGATTTCGTAGATCTCCCACTGAGCAGGGTCTACCATAGGCCCGAGTGAAACCCTCAGCAACAAAGGCGTCCACTTGAAGCCAAAACAGCTCTAATACCAAATGTATGTTTTAACCCTGTACAGAAATTACCTACATACAAATTCTAAAATAGAGAAAATAAACAATGCGAGAGCATAACACATAAAACACATATACACATAGATTTTCCCCTGGATCCCAAAACCGGGACTACCAGATTGATTTTTCATTATGTTCCTTTCAATGTTAAAATACATATTTATACATGCTAAAGCATCCAATACCATGGACCGAAAAACCATCGCGTCCAAAACCATGGACCGAAAACCATCGTGTCCAAAACCATGTGCGAAAAATCATGCACAAAACCATAGGTAGGTCCACCCAACCTAATATAGGGTCCAAAAACAAAATTTCCTGGAGCACTGCCCGAGACCCCATAGAGTGGGGTTACCTGCACCCCTCAAACCCCCTGTGACTCCTCCCGCTACGCAATCGACACAACAAAGGGGGGGCTCCGCCCCCCTTCTAACCCCCTGGTTAACTATGTGGGCTAGTCGTGGAAAGAATATAACACAACCCAACATACCTTTTAGAAATGAAGGCCATGCAGCAATTGCAATATGAGGAGACAAGGCCCAACAATAGTTATTACCTCCTGAACATCACACTCCACTTGGTCATAGACCTTGAAGACTTAATGAATCTCGTAGCATAGGCTACCAGAATTCTACACCATTTTTTGAGCTCTCTTATCAATGCCTGAGAACAATAATGGGTTGGTGAGATTTTGCCAGTCTGGGAACCTATGAACGAGAGTAAGAAAGACGGATCATATCATTAGGGGGAATAAATGATGTTGGATATATGAAATCCTCAAAATATGAATGGAATAATTGAGTGATGCCTACGATTTTGAGGCTAGAGAAGGAAGAGAGTCCTGAAATCTTAATGGGATGAGCAAATTTGTACTCCATCTGGTCATTTCTAGAAGTAACAGACTTTCTAAAGTGTTATAGCTCAATGTGGCACTCCATGAGGCCATTTGAAAAACCTTGAAAAGTGAGCTCAAGATACTACATCTACCTCATGGAAAAAACCTAAAAATAACCCAAGTCAATCCTCAAACACTTCTAGTACACTGGAAAAGAGTGTTGCAATAATCCTTGTGCTCTAGCAAGAGTATTGAATACTCTCATCCTTCTAGTAGATGGTGTTGGTGTGGATATATTTTATAGAGTGAGAGGATAATATTAGAAAAGGTAATAATAGTGATGAAAAGGAAGATAAGGATGAAAATAGCATGTTAAACAAATAAAAAAATGTCTAGGTTTTATCCTTCCACCTTCTCAAATCAACTATAAATAAGCATCCACCATGGGAGAAAATATATATAGAGAAAATGAAAGTAATGTCATGCCTCTAGAGTAACTAGAGGATTCCACCTTGCAACAACCCTATCTATAATGAGCCTAATTGTAAGTGTAGGTGAGAGGAGGAGAGTTTCATAAGGGAGCTTGCATCTGTTGTAAGTACTATTGTTTAATATAATGCCAATGTTTTCCCCAATTTCATTTCTATATTATTGCATATGAATGAATGAATCTATGTTTATTTACGTAGATGCATACTAATAATATTAACATTTGTATGGAGAGATAGATTTTGGATGTATTTTTTTCTATTTTTGTTAGAGATGAGTGTTGGAGGCTAGGAAAAGGAATCTTTGAAACAACAACAACCAAGTCTAGCTAGGATCAGCCTTAAGTGAAAAGGTGTGCATCTATCCTTACATCTTTTTCCATTTCTACAAGTGTTGATCTATTTTGTACAAGGAATGAAATGAAAGGAAAGAAAGGAAATGAAACACACACACATAGAAATATAATAGAGAATGAAGTAATATAGTGAAAGCCTGACTTCTATTAATAAATAAAATAAAAAAACATTGTAGAACATAAACTGGCTAGAATGGTAGTAGCTATCTCTAAAGAGAGAGAGATGCTAGCTACACACATTCACAAAATTTATTAAAGAAGTTGAATGAATGGCATTTTAAGATAAATAAAGAACCATATAGGTCTAAAACCATAACCCTAGAATATGAAGTTCCAAAAGGTTTGTGGGCCTTAAGATGGTTAGTTGGTAACAGTTAGCTTCCTGGGGGCATAACTATTGCATGAAATATTTGTTTGGGGTGCACATTAGCTTTTTGGAAAGAAATATCCAAGGAATATGACTCTAAATTAGGGACAAGGAATTCCATGTCAACTCATGACCCTTTTAGTTTCCAAAAATTATCGTTTGGGGCCTTAAAATGACCCCATAACTTTGGGGACCAAAAACACATTTAAAAAAAAAATAAGTTATCAAGATGATAAAGAATCGTTGAGTTAGTGGAAGAGGTGGATGGTCACCAATATGTATCTAGATCATTCCTCCCCCTTATGAATTAATGGTATCCTTTGCTTTAATTTGTTGAAAAATGCAATGAGAAATTCTGAATTTGATTTTGCCTTGATTAAATTGATAAAATTCGAATTTCCACATTAGCAAACAACTTGGACGATGTTAACTTGAGTTAAATGGATTTTGTCACCCAATTTAATCAATACATGTGAATTGGAGGAGTTAGATTTCAGTTAAGCCTGTGTGATTGCTATTTTGTAGCAATCAAGGTTGATTATATAAGGTTGTTTTCACTTAAACTAGTTCCAACTGTTGAAAGAACTAGTGGAGGGTCAAGTTGTGTAGTGCGACTTCATTCAAACTCAGTGATCATCTAGTTAACTGATAAATCATCCCAAAATAGCTAGTGGATGCAGAGAATTCAAGTTACCTAGTTGAGATGGAGATTCTAAGGCAATGTAACATCAGTTATAGACTAGTTCTGAGTTTACAAGTGTTGCATGCAGTTAGATGATCAACCTAAAGGAATTGCGCAATCAATTTGTGGAATTTCCTACATAATAGGGGCCTAATTCCTTAAGGAACAATACAAGGAAATAGGAGCTCAAGCCAAGGCATAAATTGACTAAGTTTCATTCAGAGTGTTATCACTTGGATTGAACCTCAGGCTGAAGGAAGGCAATGCCAGGGTAACCACAAACCACGCTTAGCCAAGTAGCTAGCCCTACTAGGTCGGGAGAGGGCTCTCTCCATAAGGATCTCAGCCAAGATGACTGGATCAGGTAAAGGATATTAGGCTAGGTATAGTTGCACGAAGTTTTGATTGGATTTTGTAAGGGTTTTTCTGGATTAGGAGGAGCTGTGCAGTTTAGGTCTGGGAAATTAGGTTATAAATGCAAGGTGTTCTGTGGGGCAAGGTAGGCATAAGATTTAACACTCAAGAGCTTGATGGGGTGAGATGTTTTGTGTTTTAGACTGGTGAGAAGCTAAGAAGGGCATGTGAAAACCATGAATCCTTCCTAGACTGCAGAAAACATGAAATGATGAATGGTTTCCCAAGGCAGAGCACTCATATAATGAATTCTACCTATCAACTTGAAAACATTCAACTAGAAGTAATGAAATGATGAATGGAATGCATAAAACACATTAACATATGATCACATAAGAAGAAACTATACTAAAACTCATACCACATGGATCCCATAAAAATAGCTGCAATTCCTATTAATCTCCTGCCAAAACTGCTTACAAAAGGTGTACAATCAAGGTCTGAACATCCAAGTGAGTCCAACCCCCTACAAAGAGAAAGAAAAAGAAGATATAGACAAGTATTCAACCTCATCCCATCCTCATGGGTCGAATCCCTAAGATGAGGAGCTAATCTAACTAATAATGAACAAGAAACATGAATATAGGCATCATCAACAACTTGCCTCTAAAAGTGAAAAACTGATTCATTTGAGCTCAAACTAACTTCTAAAGCAATGAATCTACCCTCTATCACTATATATCTATCATAATTACATGCCAAGTCATAATTTACAATGGTAAATCACCCACCATGAGAGAGAATCCATGATTACAGTCAAAAACTGGAAGAATAGCAATCCTGAACAAAAATTGTCAAAAGCGCAATGCCACTGGTCAAAAGCGCAGTGCCACTTTCAGGTCCCTTTTGGAGGTCTTCCCGGCATCCAAATTGAGCCCATGATAGCTCATTGGAAAGGTATTCAATAAGTATTTCCAAAACACCTAGAATTTATGAATTTGAAGCTCATGTGACCCCTCAAAACTTGATTCTCCCAATACTGCTTCTGTGTGTCCAAAAAGCGGCAGAAAGGTCATTTTTAGGGTGTTTTTTGACCTTTTGGTGGACCAGTTCTGCCCCAAAAAATTTGAAACTTGCTAGAGTGCATGTCCTCATCGCTTTGAATCCAAAAATGCAAACCATTTCTTCAATGGGTGCCCCTAGGAAAAGCGTAGGCATTTTTCATGTGTATTGAAATCCAAAATTTGCAAATGAAACAATTTTCTCAAAAATTGCCCAAAATTGGTGATAAGCACCATAATCATGTGCTTTGATGATCCAAGGAAGCTTCAGCCAACATCCTAAGCCTATCCTCCTCCTTTTTTCCTTTCAAAGCCCGCCTTAGCCTAGCTTTCATTTGTTGAAGTGTCACTGTCTGTGTTCTCCTCCTCATAGTCTTGATCATCTTGGTCCATGTTTGCAAGGTTGAGGTGTATGAGTGAAAGTGATTTTAGGAATGAGGGGATGGATGATGAGATTGTGACTAGGAAATGAATGAAGGAGTAGGAAATGAGAGGGAGGGTTTTTTTGCTTGAGAATTTGCTCTTGGGGAAGAGGGACAAAGGGAATGGGAATGATATGGAATAGGGGTAAAGGGAAAAAGGGATAAGGTGATAGTGGAATAGGGATAGGGGAATTTAGAGCTGTAGGGATAGGTGATAGGATGAACAATGAGGATTTAGGGTTTTAGGCATCATTAGGGATATTTTAGGGTTTGATATTAAACATGGAAAATGATGCTTATAGATTTGATTTGCAAACCAAAACTGAAGTGAGGGATGTAAAATTACTTTAAAAGATGGAAGGAGAGAGCAATTTGGATTTTTCTTGAGAGTTTGAGGTTTTTTAAGCTCTCTTGCCAAAAGCGCAGTGCCACTTCAAGTCCACTTTTGACTGCCTTCCCGATGTCCAAATTGGGCATGGGATAGCTTGTTGGAAATATTGTCGAGTCTACTTTCCAGAACATCTTGAATTTTTCAATTTGGAGTTCATTTTCCTTGTCAAAATATTGTTGGGTGTGGAGCCTGATTATCTTCTGTATTCAAAGGTTTCAGCTGGATGTATACCCCAGGAAGACTGTACACCCCTCCACGCGGGGGGTGCGGGGGGTTTTTCGCCCTAGAAGGCAACCCCTCACTATATATGAGGGAATTGTATTGCGTATATGTAGATATGCATTCTAAGTGAGGAAGAGAGAGGAGATTGAGAGCGAAGAGGGTGTTACAACGGATTTGTTGTAGGTTGTATCTCTTCAGTTTGCTGGATAATATAATAAAAGAAGGACTAGTTGTTTTCTCCGTGGATGTAGCCCAAACTGGGTGAACCACGTATATCTATGTCTCTCATGTTTTATGCATTTTCTGTGTTTATATTTCTACAATATTTTATGTGTTCCATTTCTCTGTAATATATAATTTTCTAACAAATCTCAATCTCCCAAGACTGGTCAAAATGTGCAGAATGAGGCTACCAAAATGTAGAGTGATGTTGCAGTCAACTTTTGAAGGTCTTCCTAAACTCAAAATTGAGCTCATGATAGCTCATTGGAAAGATATGTGTGTCTAGTTATCATTTTACTCATCAATAAAATCATTTGGTTACTCCAGATAGGAGAAATATTGATTTTCCCAAAGTCACTCCAGAAGTGCAGCAACTCTCCTGAGGCAAATGATGTTTTGAACATTTCTCCCAAACCATGAGACCTGTGTAACAACGGAAGGAGGGTTTTCTTCTTGAGTTTATTATGGACAAAAACCTCTCTCACTTTTGTAAAAATCATCTTTCCTTGCTCAGAAACATCATTTGAATAAAATCTATCCCGATGCGTGGAACAGGGGATTTGTAGAGAGGAAGGGAAATGAAGGGGATGAGGGGCTTATAATTTCTTAAGAAAATTTTTGGAAGTAGGGAGGGATGTTAGGAAGTAGGGGAAAGTATAATTTTAAGGATTGAGTGAGTGGAAGGGGTCCAAAAGGGCAAAACACAGGCCTGACCTAGAAAAGTGTCAAATTGTAGCAAGAGGCTGGGGTTTGTGGGAAAATGATGAATTTGAGGATATCAGTGATGGGAAGTTTTTAAGAAGGTATTTTACGGGTATGGGAAGGTGTACGAGCATCATGATACAATTTTTTGTTGATGATTTGACCATCAAGAAAAAATTACCTTCAAAACCCTAGGAGAGGGAAATGAGCCTTACCTAAGCACAACTAAAGCACAAACAAGGTGTAAAATGACCCATTGGAACTTGAAATAATGATGAAAACTTTTTGAATGATGGTACACTCAGCCAAATGGTGACATGGACCAATACTTGGAAAACTTAGGAAGGAGTGAAAACAATCCTAGACCTAATACCTAGTGACCAAATTTTACTTGAAGACTCACTGAAATGACAAAATTTGACTTTGACACCCTAAGACCACTTTATAAGAGCATATTTGATCACTAGTGAAAAGTTACAAAGACTGACTATAACACAGAGGTCTTTAGTGACCAGAGAGATAGCTTGTGCACTTGCAGGGTGAGCTTAATTGAGAAAATAAATTGTATTACATATGTATTCATATTATTAATGAAATAGTCATTGGGGATTTTAGCATATTGATTTCCCCAGATAAAAATAATTTTTCTATGTCTGATTTCTTATTGCATGTTTGAAATTTTTGTTCTAGATTGTTAATTAATGTTTACATAGAAGTAGAGTAGGTTTGTGTCTTATGATTTTGATTAAAACTCAGTGAGAAATTACAAATCTACAATGTAATTTCTACATAATTTCCCTCATCATATGGGGAAACTTCTACTGAATTTGGCTCCTGCTAAGCCACTTATCTTAGTGAAGAAGCTTCCCTACTTTGACAACTCAGTAGAGTTGTATGTTCTTATAGCATGTATATTTTGTCTCATTGTCCGTGATCCAATCCACTATATCATGTTCAATGAAGTAGGGATTGATTTTTGTCAAGGCCAATTGCTCAATTCCCCCAAGGTGTCCAATAGAGGTAGAAAATATGTTCAAAGCAACTCCACATTAAATATTGAGTGCAAGCTAAGGAAACGGGGAATACTCGATTCAAAAGTGCTTTCAACAACAATATTTTTTTATTGTGTAAGGTCCATATACAAGTGTTCTAAGATTATTATGGGGGCCTATGAGACACGTTTTCTGTAAATGCAATCACACCTTATCACTAACCTAAAGCTTGTGTGGAACCTTGTGTTGGTCATGTCATTGTTTGTAGTTGGAATTATATTTGTGTAGGATATTGTTGGCTTAGGGGGTCCTAACCTAGGTTTATAGTTAGTTGCGCCAAACAAAACCCTACACTATGGGCCCTTTCAGCATCAACTCATGTAGTGCGGACTGAAGTCTAACCCAAAGCAGTATGGGGGGATGCTAGAACTAAGTTTCCACATCCAGAGATCAGTGTGATTTCATTTTGTGCCCTAGATCTGCCTCCACGCAAATCTATAAGCCCTTAGGGCTTGGTACCACAATTCCCTTCACTAGGCCTTTAGACCTCCGTGAAGGTCTATGATTGTCTTTTGTGAACCCTGGACAGACAAGTTAGCAACTTACACACACCTTAGATTGACCTTAGATCAATATTTACTCATATCTACCTGAGTGTCCAATAAACTTAGCAGAAAGTGTTATGAACTTCACGTAATCACTTAACATTAATTGCATTCAGGTAATAATACATATCAAGTAAATTCACGCATCAATACATCGTTATTTCAAAAAGACATGATTTCATCATAGCATATATCGCAATCATACATAACAAAAATAAAGACATAAAACATAGGAATTTCTACAACAATCTTCTTTATCGATCTTCAGTATATGTTTACAGACTCAAAACTTCCCTATGCACTCAGCTCGACACTACTCTAGGCCTCTACGCACTCAGCTGCAAAGCCTTTTCCCCCTCTAAGACTTACTTCTTTGAGCTAACTCACTAGACTCCTTTCGTCGTAACCATAGACAAAGACATAGATCTTCCTTAGACTCTCTAAGACACACCTATTTATACAATCCCATGGCCTGTGAACCATGGGTAGATCTCAAAAACCCACTCAACTTTACATAGACAAGGGTAAAAACCCTTTTTGACTCTTAACTAGCTCCGTGTCCACAATTCGCGGAGACTTTACATATTTTTTCATAAAACTTGGGATTTCAACCCAAAACTGACCCAAGGGACCCCACCCAACAGGCCCCCAACATAAAGGTCATGATTCGCCCTTGAGTCACTCGGTTGGCATGGTATTCAGAGAATCCATCAGTGAATGAATAGGCCTCCTTCCCTCCAACATTATCCTATACCTCATCAGTAAATGGTGTCAGAAAAGGATCATGGACACAGGCATCATTAAGCTTCCTAAGATCTACGCAAATTCGTATTTCTCCCTTCTGTTTCTTTTCTTGGACCACTATTGGGCTCACCCAATTGGATTCCTCCACAGGTTCGATAATGTCTGCCTCAAGCATCTTGTCCAACTCCAAGTAGACCTTATCCTTATATTTGGGATTAAGGTGATATGGCCTCTGCTTAACAGGCTTCGCATCCAGTTTCAAAGTTATTTTCATCACACCCAAGTCACCTATGATGCCTTTCAAGTCCAAAAATTTTGTCGGAAAAATATCCGTCTACTCGCGGAGCAACTCGACAAATTTATCAATTGTGGAATCATCTCAATAATCTCCGATCTTCACAAATTTTGGCTTCGCTTCAGTACCAATGTTTACTTGTTTAGTTTTCAACAGCGCGGTGATATCCGAGTTTTCTATCTATGGACCTTTGACCTCACAGTGGCCCTCAACTTCTAGGATATTGATATTTCGCAGACCCTCATCCTCCCCTTCAACAATCATATTCTAGCATTCCATTGCATGACACAATTGGGTACTCCAATCTGGTTCAACTAATTCCAAAGGATTCTATGGAATTCTAAAGATCGTTGCCTTAACCTCCTACAGGGCTTCATCAATGCTTTCAAACACATCTTAAAAACTGAAGGTAATCAATAATCCATATCTTAAGATATCCCACTCTGTGGTGCCATGGCAGAGCTCCGTTTCCAGGTACCAATTCATGGGGATTGTATCTAGAGGGTAACAAAATAAGTGCACCCGCTCTGGATATGACTCTGTTCCGTAGACTTTAGTCCACTTTTCCAAATGATCACGTGGATCATTTCTTCCATCATATTTCTCAGTTAACTATAACTTAGGATGACCAAATCACATCCTCATCATCCTTCTGTAATCGCACCACTCATCAAAGTTTTCCTTGTGCGTACCCCACCATCGAGCGGGCGTAGCACACAGTGCCAAATCCAGCGCTTGAAAACCATGATCTTCCGGGACTTCTCTTTCAAAGCCATCCAAAAACTTATCTACATCAGTTAACCCATCATCATAAGGTAAATTTCTTACCTCCGATGACACACATCACAACAATTTAGTCATCATGATGCAGCGCAGTGTAGACACATCATGCATCTTGTTCTGCCAGTGCTCCAACTCTTCATTTGAATCCAAGGTACAGGAGCTTTTTCGGTCCCATGCAATCCTTCCATCAGCCGTTGGATTAACCCAGTCTTGGTCTCGCACCATGATTTTGTAGATTTGATCCAAATCGTCATCACTTTCTTCATAGTTGCAGACAGGTTTGGTATAGTGCGACCCTTCTACAGGGTCCAATGGTACTACAACGCAGAGTGATTTTCTCTCAAATGACATTGTCCGCTTCTTCAAGTTGCTGACTCCATTAATATCAATGGCCTAGTCAATTCCAAGGAGCACGGGGTATGGATTGCTGCCATCAATGATTTCTATCACTTCAAAATCAGCCAGCGCGCTCGCACCTTCTATATCTATAGTGACTCCATGTTGTCGTCCCATAGGGATAATCTTCTGCTAGTTCTCCATCCCCAGTTGAATTGGAAACCACTATAGTGCAAGTCTCCCCATCCTCTCCCATGTCTGTTTAGGCAAAATGATAGCATCAGATCCCAGATCCAAAATAACCTGGTCTATCTCATAGTCTCCTATCTGTGCGATGAGCCTCATCTCACTCCATGTTCTTTCCTTATGGACCACGTGGTGTCCCTCAGGAGAATGTTTCTTACCAATACACTTGTTTATAAATTCTTGTAGCCCTTTCATAGCCTTGCTATCGCACAACAGTTTCATACAAGTCTCCAGGAAGGTGGTAAGCACAAAGGGATCAACCTTTGTAGGTGCGCTGGTGTCTGGCAGTTTGTTTTGACTTCTTGAGGTAGAGGCCTCAATGAATATTTTCTTCAATTCCATGAATGTTTCCTTCGCGTGCTCCAAATCGAAACCATTCTCCTTTTCCGGGGCCTTGTAGACCCATCCACCTCCTTCAGGTTGTTTTCCCTTATCATCACTAGTAGTGATCCCACTTCGCAACACGATATTCACATTTGGATCCTCCTAGCGGGGCTTGACACTCATCATTGTAAGTTTTGGGTAGGATGTTGGGGCTGCGCCTTCTTCTCCTACATATTGGATATAATCATAGGACATTCTTCGATTGTGTGGTCAAACTAAGTGTAGTATTGACATGACAGGCGTGTCTGACTTGTACATTCACGTGCGTAGCGTCCTGGCATTCCGCAATTGTAGCGAATGACCTGTCCACAACCTTGACCAGGTCCTCCTCCTCCTCGGCCTTGACCATGCCCCTGATATCCTACTTGCACTCCCCCACTACCATGATCTGGAGGCCGAGATTCTACTTGCATTCGATACGTAGGCGTCCTCTCCATCATTAATTCGTAGCTACAGTAGTGGCACTCATCGTGGCCCACCGATTTGTAGAAATCGCAGAACAATTGTTGTGGTGTCTGTACAAATTTTTACAGCAAATGATAGTTATCTGTTACATGTTTTCCAACCACCTAACAAATAGAGCACTAGATTTCGTGCCCCGTATGGTGGGCTCCAATATTGCAGCAATAATGTGCAACTCCTGGGACTCCCTTCTTTACTTTTATCAACTCGGTAGTTTGTAACAAACTTGGAAGCGACAGTGTTGTATGCACAAGTACTAGCTCTTGCCGTAGCTGTCACTTGGTTAGCTGGCACAAGTCCGCTAGGGGCTTAAGACAACTTCTATGAGCTCTTAGAAGAAGCTTTTTAACTGATGGATGGAAGCTAACTCAAAGGAAGTTGATCTACTTGCGGAAAGAAGCTGAAAGCCAAAAAGTAACGCAAACCCTAGCAAACCCTAATTCTACCAGCTAGTCCTACTGATGCAAAGGAGAGAATGCAAACTATTAGAAGAGATGCCATTGCTTCTATGAAGGTAAAATGCATGTGTCTAGACTACCCTTATCTGAAGAAAACATCTTTTTTTATTTTTGAGTAAGTTATTAGAATTATCTTGCATGTGCTTTTAACTGGCTTTTTACTGTGCAGGGGTGGATCAAGGAGGAGAAGTGCTTGAAAAAGGTTGGGAAGGTTCAAAGAGGGTCTAAGGAGTCCCTAACACTCTTCCGGAGAGTTTCACAAAGTTTGGCTATCAAGAAACCTCATTTGTGAGCTTCTACAGGAAGTCTGCAGGGGTTCTGCAGGATGTTTCAGGAATTTCTACAAGATGTTCAGAAATTTCTACAGGATGTTTTAAAATTGGATTTTGGAGGATGGGTGAGTGAGGGAAGATGCATGAATGGATAGGGAGGTAGGGTAGGGGCCTGAAATGACCCAGGGACTGATGGATGGAGTGATGAGATGGTGTGGAAGGCTGACTTGGCTTAAAGAAGGCTAAGACAATGGAGGAGCAAGAAGGTAAGGTTACGTGGGCAAAAGAACAGTTGTGAGATGAGGAACCTTACTGGGAGATGGAGCAGCTGGCCTGGACGAAGCTTAGGTGGATGAGGGAGTGGTGGAGATGCCCTGCACGATGTACACTTAACCAAAGCAACAAAGTCCTGCACACAATCAAAGTCTTAGCTAATCTACTCTAACTGTCAATGAAACAGATGAACAAAAACTTTATTTATAAAGAGAACCATGTACATCACTTAAGCAAAGAAACATTTCAGAGGTCTCAACGCATAACCAACTTCTACAAATGAAAACATTACACCAAGGATTGCATGGTCAAGCAAACTAGTGTTTTTGTTGGGGCAGCACTGTTTTTGCAATTCCAGCCCCTGATCCAATAAGGAAGAGGTGAAACTGAGAGTGTTGTCAACCCTTTTCTTGGAGCTTTATCTGTTATTATCCTACCAATCTATTCTACACATCTGAAGCAATTCTATTTATCACCAGTGACCTATTTAACCAACACAACTAAATCTGCTCAACAGAAACACGTTTCAAATGCATAAAAGGAAAATCACGATGCATAAAGAAAAGATAACAATACAAAGAAGGAGGTCCTAGGCTCTCAGGTTGGGCCCAACCCCGAGAGCTATGGCTCCTATGGAAAACTCAGAGCTGATATCAAATCAGACTGCTTCTCATTATCAAAAAATAATCATAAGTCAAGAGTTATGCCAAAAATGGCTACAAGAGAACAAAATGAAACTAGGAGCACTGTAGTGAAAAGTATGCAAGAGTTTCCTAAAAGTCCCTCACGAAGGCTGAGGCCTTAGCATTTATACACCATGAGGTCCTAGCTGGCCTCCTAAATCTATGGGACTTGGCTGCCCAAACTGTGAGTGAACAACTCCTTCCAAAAATATGTTTGGCTGCCTTCTAGATCCGGTTTTGGTGGCCTTTGGAGCTCAGAGTTGGGGATGAGGATCCTAAGGAAGGCTATTTAATGCCATAGACAACTCCCCTACGAATCCTCAACCCAAGCTTGGCTGTCTCCTAGTCCATGACTGCTCAGTTTTGCTCCAACATATGTCAAAAAACCTGAAATGAGCACGTGTTAGCCACCTAGGAAGAGTGACTACCCCTATTCGTACAAATGACATAAACATACTGAAAAATAATGCATAAGTTATGAAAAATGAAGGATTGAACAAGGATAATTAGGCCAAATGAGCCCAAAATGTTACCAAATTTGGGGCTCATCATCACCCCCTGCTAAAATGATTGCTCATCCCTGAGCAACTAGTCCAGCTCCTCGTCTTTCATTGCTTTAATCGCCACCCTCACATCCCAGGCTTCTAAAGTAGCATCCTCCTCACTGTCATGGAACCCGGCCTTCCTTTCCATCTCTTCCCACTGCTTATGCTCTTCTTTTTCTGTGCTTCCTTCTACCAATCCCAAAAGCAAAGGTGGGCTTAGCTTGAGGCCGATCTAGCTGGCCTGGAGGTTCTACATGGACTTCTTGTAGAGAGGCACCCATGCCAGGGCCTCCCTTATTCTAGTTGGAGTGTGATATTCCCTGATTTTAAGGTTGTGAGACAATGTGTTCCACCTACGGGTGCAAGCATGAACACAATTGTCCCCTAATAATCGCTCCATATCCTCGAAGTGTTCTATAGCCTGAGCCTGCTGATCCATGTATTTTAATAAATCCTAAGAGTTGGTTGCTAGGTGCTGGTGGGCTGATATCAATGCGGTGGGGTCCCCTAGCTCTGCTCTAATCAGCAGTGGTTCATGTAACTCTCGGTTCATGACATCTTTGACCTCTGCCACTCTCTTTTCTTTGTGGTTTAACCATGAGGTTAGTGCCATCAGCTGCATATCTCCCACGACTGTGTTGGGGTCCCATGAAGTTACATTTGGAAGGGCCAAATTATGAACGTAGAACTCTGATAGCTTGGCCTAGTCCTCTGTTGAGCTGTTGTTACATAAATCTGTGAACTGCTGGGGGTTTTGGATTTGGGAGATACCCCTCTGTGCCAATGCATTAATTTGGAATTGCAGTCACTGGTCCCGTAGGTATAGGCCATAAGATTTGGCTGGCTGCCTACATTGCAGAGCGTCCATTGCCCAACTAGCCATGTAGGCCAGTTGCGCCTCCTTTTCTTGCACTTGCTGTTTTAGAGCTTGTATCTCTATGTTTTCCTGCAATTCTCTTTCCTGTAGTTGCTGGTTTAGTTCCTCAAGATCAGCTTGCACTCCTTCTTTGACTTGAGGTTCTGCTGTGGTGTCCTCTGATGCTGTGTCCCTTTTTTTCCTCTGTCCTTGTAGCTGTAGTTTGAGCTTCTCATTTTCTTCCTATAGAAATACTCGTTGGCAGTTTCCCACATGTTTTGCCATAGCCAATTCTCTTCTTGCCTCCTTGAGTTGTTCCTCCAAAGGGCCTATATCTGCTACTCCTTTAGACTTGGCTATTCTCATCCATGTGTGGGTCCTCACTCTTTCTTCCTCTAGTGCAAGGAAAAGTGGCACTGTGAATTTCTGTGGAATGATTTTTCCGGCCTCCAAAAAGTTATAATAAGAGCCCAAGCTGGGCTGGGGGCTAGGCTCCATAATGTGATCTACCTCTTCTTCCTTTTGTGGTGATTTGGCTGCCTCCCCCTCCATTCTTTCGGTCTCCTTGAGCCTGGCCAATGTTTCCTGTAGAACGGCTTCAGCATCCCGTAGACGGGTTTTTGAAGCTAATATTTCCATTCTCTCCCTCCAGGTAGATGTCTTCCAGCTCCTCCGCTCATAAGTGACTGATACTTTGGAGGGGGACTTCTCCTTTGGTGAGGTAGGGGTGTCTTCAATGGTAATTGGGTCTTTGGATGGAGGTTGGGGCTTGCCGATTTTAATTCTTACACTTCTTCTTGCTTTGAAATACAAAAGAGTCTCCCTCTTTCGTTTTTCCTTTGGCTTGGGAGAGGTACTTGGGGTGGCCAGCACATCTGCTGCCTCCCTAGCAAGAATTTCTGCCGTTTTCTCCTTCTGTTTTCCTTTTTCAGGACTTCCTGTAGAAAGCCCTATAGTGGCTGATTTCTAGCTTCCTGTAGAAGCCATTTTTAAACTTGTTGTAGAAACAACCGGCACCGTTTTAGCCTGCTTGGCTGAGGGTGCTTTTTCTTTTAACTTTGCTGAGGCTGCCTTAGAGGTGCCCTCACTGACGTGGACTTTTTTAGTCTTTTCCACCCTGCTCTGTAGTTTTTTCTCCCTAGGTGTTGGTGTGGTTTTATCACCCCCTATTTTGGCAGCTTGGTTTTTCTCTTGTGTTCCCTTCTATTCTTTCTTTAGTGTTTTGCCCAGGGTTTCTTGGCCTTTACCTTTCTTCTATGCTTGAGTGTGCTCCTTCTCCTCGCTGCTGGAGGAGGTGAGCTCCTCGGCCAAAATTCGGATGTCATCATCCTTAGTCAGATTTCGAAAAGTTTCCAAGAAGAGAGGGACGGTGTACATGTGGAGTGCATCTTCCACGAGGAGCTTGATGAGCCCATGATGGGGTATCTGGTCTGGCGTTCCCTCTCTCAATTTGGTGGCACACTCAGTCATGGATTGCAGGAGGAAGTAAGGAATGCTCAACTTTTGCTCTAAGGGTAGGTCCATTTGGTGCCTGAGTTCTGTGAGCAATCAGAAATGATAGCCATACACGATGCTAAATCGCCCCTCACACGTAATATAATTCATAATCTGGAGGCTGACCTCACTCCAAAATGGCTATAGGCTAGTTCTTTGAACTCCATTCTTGTCCTCTGAGAATTGTTCCTCTGGCAAGAAGAATTCCTTCTTAGCTTTCTGACCCAGTTTTCTCTCCTCCTTATCCCAGGGTACCCCCATCGGTAGATCAGTTACTCTGCTAATGAATTGTGGGGTGAGTCTGAGGGTCAATCCTCTAAAGTTGACAACGGCCAATGTCTTTGACTTTGGCTTCAAGGACCTTAGGAATTCTTATGCAACCTCGTCATTGTGACCTTGAAGCTTGTCACAAAATGACACCCAGTGTGCACGGGAAAACAAGTCCACCACCTCAGGGGTTTCCCATAACTTCTTGGAGTTTGAAGGCTCATTTCTAATGAACCCTCCCAGCATGGTAAAAACTTGTTTTGTTGTCCTGAGCTTGCTTGATCGTTTACAGAAGTAGATCTTCGTGATTTTCTTAGACAGAGCGCAGAGCTATGTCTCTATTATGCACACAGTTTTATAAAATTCACAACTTTCTACCAGTGAGCCTTGACAGTGGCTCAATTATAATTCAAACCCCGGAGAAAATCCCGCATACATACTACGACAACAATTCTCATGCAGCGATAAGAAAACGGCTTGTAAATTCATGAACAGACTTTTATTCACATTTTCCTACCCCTTCAACACGTCGACTTCACCACCTTTCGAATCAATTGCATGGGAGAACTATGTTCAGGCTTACCTTATTCCAGAATTGCCACCTTTGACGTGAACAGTCCAAATTCCTCCGTAATGCTGGGCTTCCGTAGTGCAGCTTCCTGTACGAGTCGTGCACGGATTCTGGGGAACGCTTCAGCGGTTCTGGACCTTCTGTGCAGCAACAGGACATTGGAACAGGCCAAGAACTCGGGCTAACAGCCTTAAGAGAACCGAGGATGCGTACTCAGCTGCAAAACGGTTGTGAATAAAAGACTGCAGTGCATCATAAGTGATTCAACCGGCTGATTTGAATTGCTGCGGAATTCATGGCGTGGTGGTGAGCTGTCCCCGTCGACCCGTTGGCCGACGTCACTGCTATCATTCCGCTGCATGTATTCCTGACCGCCGAATCCTTCCCTTTGTATCTACCACCGCCATTCCTGTTAGATCGCCGCTTCTCTCCGACTGGACGCTTCCCACGTGTCCATTTCCTGTCTTTTTAACATAACCAAAGCCCTTCGGATCTGACGAAGCCGTCAGACTGGTTGTGGTGGCCAGTTGAATGGCTACCCGACTTGTTCAATCCATTAATTTCCACAGTTACGCACATTTTAGAGTATAGCTTATGTCATTTGACGAAATAGGGTGAGGCACTTACCTGTGCGGCCGTGGACATGATTTTTCTCAGGCTTCAGGATGAGGGATGATGGATCCTCTTGCTGCTGCTTCGTGCACAGGCACGGGAGCTCCTCTTCCTTGACTGTTGCTGGTTACGAGACCTTGAGACCCGGTTTCCTGGCTGTGAATGTTGCATGCGCCGGCTTCATGAGCTGCGGGTGCCTCCGTGGTATGTGCTCTAGCCGGATCAACTACTACAGGATTCCTGTAGGACATCCTATAGCTGTTTCTCCTCCTGGGGTGCATGCCGAAATAATTGAGTCACGTTCACAGGTGAAAGGTCCTTAGATTGCCTTGACATGTAAAGTGTTGAGCCTCTGCATGCTTTATTTCCCACTTAAAAATATTTTTTCTGAGAAACCAACGTTCTGGTATGATTGTGCACGTATTTCGATCATATGGCAGCAATGGTGGTGAAAGGAGGCAACACAAGTGGAGGATGGAAAAAAATGTGGTTGCATGCCTCCTCATCGGACTTCGAGCTTCAAATTCTCCTTCATAGTCGGTCCTGGCCCGTCCAAAGGCTCTAGAGGATGTTTCCTGTAGAAATACAGAATTTCCTGTAGAAAGTCTTGTAGCTTCCTGTAGAAGGCTAAACTATGACCAGATTGCGTCCAAACCTTGGAAGAGATGAGTGTTTATGGAGGGAGTGTTTGTGAGATTGCCTGGTAGCATGGTAGGGACCCTTGTCTTTGAGTTGAGAGGCCTCCTTTTTGCATGGAATACCTACAACCTGCAACAATTTCCAAAGATTAAGCCTATTTTTTTGTTTTTGCCTCCTCTTTTTTTCTTTTCCTTTTTTCTTCTTTTTTTTTTTTTAAGAGACAGCAGGGGCGCCTCAATGAAGTTTTCACCCCTACTATCTGCCTTGGGCGCCTCAAAGAGGTTTTCACCCAAGGGTCTTTTTATTCCAATTCTTTTTTAGAGAGACAGCAGAGGCGCCTTAATGAGGTTTTCACCCTTGCCATCTGCCTTGGGTGCCCCAGAAAGGTTTTCACCCAAGGATCTTTTTTATTTTTATTTTTATTTTTTTTATGATGCTCAGGGTATGCCCAAAATAGAGGCAGAACCCTTCTCTATGACCAGCACTGTTTTTCCACAGTTTTGATGAACTCTTGCCTCGAAAGAGGTTTCCTGTAGATCTTTAGTCGATGCACATTGATGAGCATGGGGATGGCTTCCTCATCAATGGTCCGAATAAGGATAGAACCATTGTCATTACACTTCTCCACTGCATATGGTCCTAGCCATCTTGTCCTCAGCTTCCCCTTGAAATCCTTATGTCTAGAATCATACAGCAGCGCCCAATCTCCCGGCTGGAATTGTTTGTCATTGAGGTGCCGGTCATGCCATATCTTCCTCTGAAGTTGAACCACTTCTGAGTGGAGAAGGGCCTGCATTCGGTGTTCATCTAACCCATTTAGCTGCAATAACCTTTCTTGTTGGGCATGGCTGAGATCTAGGTCCAGCTGAGCTGCCATCCTCAATGTGTTGTACTCGAACTCAATTGACAACAAAGCTCTCTTCCCATAGACCAGCTCATAAGGTGTGAAGCCGGTTGTGGTCTTCCAGGTGGTGTTGTAAGCCCAAGTGGCCTCAACCAGGCGATCTGCCCAATCCTTTCTGCTGCTGCTCACCACCTTAGTTAAAATCCCTTCTAATGCTCTATTGGTGACTTCCACCTGCCCATTTGCTTGAGGATGATAGGGGGTGGAAGTCCTATGCTTGATCTCGTGATGAGCGAGCAAGTCTTCAATTAAGTTGGAGGTGAATTGGCTTCCTTGATCGGTGACTAACTCTCTTGGGTAGCCAAATTTGTAGAAGATGTTTTCTAAACTCAGCCACCTTTTCTTCTGTCGCTGCTTTGATTGCCTTGGTTTCTGCTCACTTTGTCAGATAGTCCGTGCACACAATGATGTAAGACCTTTGACTTGAAGGAGGATTGATAGGACCCACAAAATCCATACCCCACTTCTCAAATGGTTCAAGAGTCACTTGAGGTTGGAGAGGCATTTCGTCCCTTGGAGTCGGCTTCCCCATCCTTTGGCATCGGTCACATTGGCTGATATATCTTCTGACATCTTGATGAAGCGTGGGCCAATAGTAGCCTGCTTGTAGAATTTTGAAGGCAGTCCTCTTGGCTGCAAAATGTCCTCCACAAGGCCCATCATGGCAGGTTAGGAGGATGTCAAAGACTTCCTCCTCCCTTACACAACGCCTTAAGATCTGATCGGGGCCAAGTTTGAACAGGTTGCCCCCGATCCAAGTGAATGAAGCACTTTTCCTCACAATTTTTCTCTTCTATTTTGAGGATAGATGCGGAGGGAACTGTGCTGAGACCAGGTAGTTTGCTATATCAGCAAACCATGGAGAGAGTACTGAGATAGCAAACAGATGTTCATTTGGCATCTGGTCATCCACTGTTCCATCTTCACCTGCAGGTAAATCCAATCTAGACAAGAAGTCAGCAACAACATTTTCTTTACCTGGTTTGTCAACGATAGTCAGATCAAATTGCTGCAACAAAAGTAACCATATAATAATACGAGCATTCACATCTGGTTTATTCATTAAATATCTAATTGCAGCATGATCAGTATGTACAAATGTTTGATAGCCAGTGATGTAGTGTCGGAACTTGTTCAGGGCATGGACCACGGCCAAGAACTCTTTCTCAGTTATAGTATATTCATTTCTGCCTTGGATAAGTTTTTGCTGACAAAGTATATGGCATATGAGAGTTTTTGTTCAACCTGTCCTAAGGCTACCCCTATGGCTTTGTTCGAGGCATCAGTGTGGATGTGGAAAGGTAGGGCCCAGTTTGGACCTCTCAAGATCGGGGCAGACACCAACTTATCCTTTAATTCATTCAGAGCCCTTTGACAGTCGTTCGTCCATTTGAACTCAACATCTTTTGCTAAGAGGCCAAACAATGGTGAGGCTAGCTTACTGGAGTCTTTAATGAATCTTCTATAATATCCTGCTAAGCCTAAGAAACTCCAAACATCTCTTACTTTCTGAGGAGGTGGAACCTTTTTGATGAGGGCAATTTTATTAGGATCCACCTGTAATCCTTGGCGAGAAATGGTATGTCCTAGCACGATCCCTTCAGTCATCAGGAATTCACATTTTTCAGGACTAAGGGATAGGTTCATCTCAATGCACTTGGTTAGAACTTTTCCCAGATTGGACAATGCTTCCTGGAAGTTGGACCCATAAGGAGTGAAGTCATCCATATAGATTTCCACCAAATCATGGACCAGCTCAGAAAAGATGCTCAACACTGCTCTTTGGAAAGTGGCAGGAGCGTTGTATAGCCCAAAGGGAAGGACTCGGTAAGCCAAGGTACCCCAAGGACAAGTGAAGGTGGTCTTATCTTGGTCCTCCGAGCTAATTTAGATCTGGTTATACCCACTGAACCCATCTAGGAAAGATAAAAACTTCTTTCCCGCCAGTCCATCCAACACTTGATCTATGAAAGGTAGAGGGAAGTGGTCTTTCTTGGTGGCTTTGTTCAGTTCTTGGTAGTCCACACAGATTCTCCACTTTCCATTTTTCTTGGGTACCAACACCAGAGGGGACACCCACTCGCTATCCGAGATGGGGTAGATGAATCCTGCATCCAACAATTTTTGCAATTCTTCTTTGACAATGTCCTTAAGGGCTGGATTCATTCTCCTCTGAGGTTGCCTAACCAGTTTACAATCTTCTTTAATGTAGATGTGATGGGTACAGACTGAAGGATGGACTCCTTTCATCTCCTTATAGCTCCAAGCAAAAGCATCTAGATGACTGGCCAGCAAGCTACACAGCTCCTTTTCCTAGGAAGGAGATAGGGAGGAGCTGATCTTTAAAGTTCTCTCGGGGCCAAACTCCACATTTTTAACTCTGAAAGAGGTTGGATCAGTCACACAGAGGTCCACTAAGGTGCTGGCTTGAGTATCTTCCACCAATTTCTCTAAGGACAATGCACTGGGAGGTGGATTCTGAATCAAGGTCTCAATCAAATCATCCTCGGTTTGAGGACCTCCACTGGTGGTTTCTAAGGTGCACAAGGGTGCAGAGTACATTTCATCCTCTTCTCCTTCTTCCAACCAAAGTGGTAAGTCATGCTCTAATAGAGGTTGGGCAAGAGGGTATAAGACTAGCTGCTTGGACATAGGACCATTTTTGATGGTCATGTTTCCTGCTTGGCAGCTTATGTAAGAATCCGCAGTGGCTAACCGGGGCCTTCCCAAAATAAGGGGGTATCCAGTAAGCTTTGCCTTTGGTTAAAGAACCAAGAAGTCCGCAGGATACTCCCAAGAGTCAACAGAGACCAAGACATCCTCCACAATCCCTTCGGGAGTCACGGTGGAGTGATCTGCCAACTGCAGGACTGTCGAGGTCTTCCTTAAGGAACCCTGAAGGTTGAGCTTGAGCATGGTATCCCTGGTCATCAAATTAATGGCGGCCCCTAAATCAATCAAGGTGTGGGGTATGATGGTGCCATTGATGTGGACATCAACTACAGGACTCCTAGGATCCAAATACTTTGGACAGATTACTTGCCCCAACATAAGATCAGACAGTTGTCCTATGACATTGATAGTTGAGGCATCTCTTTTTCGCCTGCCTGGGTGCCTGAAACACTTTTTCTTAACCAATTTGTTGTATATTGGCACATCTTTGATGGCTTGGAGAAGTGGTATTCTCACACACAACTGTTTGACTTCTCCCAGAAGCTCATTCTCTTCTGGGTCGGGTTGTGTGGTTACTGTTAGTCTCTCAGGAAAGGGTGGAATGGCTTTGGGTTCACTTTCTTGTTTATCTTCCTCGTACTCTGGGGGAGGAGGTTGGCGATCCGGAAGAGTCTTCCTGGATCGCAGGTTGATCTCCTGGATTTCCACAGCATAGGTAGGGCATGTTGTTTCCCCAGTATATACCTGCTGGGCCTGTCGATTATTAGGGTTCGAGTTCAGTTGAGCAGGCATTTGGGGTTGTCTGGGAGGAGCAGGAGGTAATGGTTGTGGTTGAGATGGTGGTGGAGGAAAAATGGCAGGAGGAGTGTTGTACTGGGGCCTCCACCCCGGTTGAGGTGCATTCCATTGAGGCTACAGCTGGACATGTGAGTGAAACGAATGAGTAGTAGGCTGAGTATGGTATGGAGGTGGGTAAGACCATGGAGGAGGTACAAACCAGGAAGGATGAGTGGGGGGACCCCAAGAAGGCATAGGAGTAGATTGGTTGGGGCTATAATAAGCTTGGGACGTCCCTTGCATCCCCTGCTGGTAAGGTCTAGGTCCATGCGGCCTCCTTTGGTTGAGGAAGTAGAGAGGTTCGGTGGGTGCCTCAGTCCCTTGGTATATGGCTTTAAATCCAGGTAAGGTTGGGCATTGGTTTGTTGGGTGGTCCTCCTCACAAACGAAACATACCTCTACTGAGTGTAATGGACACTCGTTCTTAGGGTGCTTCCTCGTACACCTAGGACAGAAGATGGCCAAAGCCCTCTCAGCTTCCTCTTTCTTTTGCTGGATTTGGAATGTATCAAGTTGCATGGAAATGGTCTGTCTCACCTCACTTTTGAGGTCCTCCAGCTGATTAGCAAACTCAAGCTTGGAGAAAGTAGTACTAGCTGAAAGTGGGTTTCCCCTACCTCTTTTTCAGGCTGCCCTAGAGTGGTTTCTAAACACAGTCTTTATATCCTCATAAGGTAGTTGGTAAATATCTCCTCCAACTAGCATGTGAAGGGTATCTAGAAGGTCTTCAGGGACTCCTCGGAGCAGGACCAACTTGAGAGATTCAGGGTCGAGTGTGCACCTGGTGTTACAGGGAAAAGTGTCTATTTAGAACTGCTTTATCCCACTAAGGTGTGACAGCTGCCTTAGAAACAAACAGAGAAAATCTACTTATGTTTTTCCTTTATGAATTATAGATAGAGAGGAATAGAAAGACCAACCTCTGTCTTGTGCTAATCCTTTGATTCGATCCCTCTCTTCTTTGATAGTCCCCAGCTACCTACTTCCTTGCACGCCCAGCTTCACAAAGTACCTGTAAGATCACAGAAGCATAGCACTATACAAAGACATGGATCTATATTCATAAACAATTTAGGATCAGATTTAAATTGACCATACAAATGTAACAAGCATCAATGATACAAAAGCATGGAGGAAAACTCAAATAGCTTTTATTGATTAACAAGAAAAGATCCAGGAGGAGTTACAACCAGTGGTTCCGACCCAGCATCAACCTCCCAGCAAAGAAGCCCCTCTTCACCTCAAACAAAGCTTAGATCACCCAACAATCTGATGTTTGTCTCTAGAAACTAACAGCAATTCCTTACAATATGCAAAATTCCAGCCTCCGGATCTCTGGGATGAGGGATCCATATATAGATATCTGTAAGGAGGATGAGTCAGCTTGTGATTTGATTAGTGTCTTCTCTCTGTCAGTTCTTGCTTCCACTTGGAGACTGAGGGCCTCTTACTCATCCTTGGTCGAATTCAGTGAGGCAAGTGTCACAGGAGAAGATTCTGGAAGCTTCCATTGCTTCTCCACCTCGCGAAATGCCACTGCCATTTGTCATTTCTCGCCCATCGCACCCCACAGAAGGGACTTTTTCAATGCAACACACCCTCACAGTGTATTTGGGTGAGATGCAACGCACCTAGCCAGTGGAGCAGCTGCAATGATCCTGTTTTGACCAATTTTGAGTAGTTTTTCATGGAGAACTTCTGGGAGAAGCTGTAATCTGTTGACCTTGTTCCTTTAGGGGTTAGAACAACACCTTTAGGGACTTAGGAGCCCTTGGTTTATGGAGATTTCATGCTTGGGGTTGTAGGGCACAAAAATGTCTATAACAGTTGCCCCCTAAAGTATGAGGCCGTTAACCTTTTGGTGTCGGGTGAAATGCTTTATTATGAGGATCCGAAGTTCTTTCAATGCTGGGAGGAGACCTGTAATAAGATACAATACAATACATTATCTTCATAATATTTTCATGATCTAGCTGAGGCAGGCATTCCCATGCTCAGCTTTATAAATTCATTTTCATGTACATAGGACAGACAATCGTCTGAGTGTAGACTGATGATTCTGGTAGAGCCATCATCCTTTTGATAGGATGATTATCTGTGCTGCAATGATGTACATTTAATGTCTTTATTTCCCTGAATATATATCACAGCCCGGATGGATGAAAATAAATTCGGGGTCTTCAATCTCGTCCGATCTTCACTCGAAGTACAAGTCGATCCATGTGAGAAATGTTCTAAAGTCGAACATGGAAAGACATCGCTTGATTACCAGTCAATGATGTAAACTGTTAACAAGCACGAGAGGAATCACCGATAATGATAATGACCCTCAAGGTACTGCAGTACAATTCACGTGGTGTGAATAAAGGACTTGGCGTCGAACACCACGCAAAATCTTTCGATCGAAGGCCATTGATGTAAACCTGTCGCCGGAAGTGAGAAACTTGTCATTGAGGCATGCAAGCTTCAAAGTACTAAATGGGGTGTTCCTAGATCTACTTCTTGGATAATGAGCTGAAGTCGACAAGAAGCGATCCGTCATAGAAGGGCCTTAATGAATCCCACATCAATGACACGGAACGGAGCAAATGATTTTGATGGAGGTGAAAACGATCTGGTGATATAAGGTTCAGGGTGGCGGTCATGAAAGAATGGAGTATAATGTACGATAGTGGGTGAGACACAGGTGACTTCTCTGGATGACTTCTCTTGAACATATCGGTGACACTGATGTGATGGATTGGTAGCATTAACCCCAAATGTGGATGGTATGGTGTGACCATGGTGATGTGACCGGTGAATGAAACAACCCAACCCGACTCGGACACGGAGCGGAAGTGTCATGTTCAAGAGCGACTTGCTACCAACAAAGTTTCTTTGAGTTTTCTTCCCAATTTTTCCCCAATCATTGCTGACCAGTACCTCTTTATTTTTGTCAAGCTTGAGGAGGATAACATATGCTTGTTCTATAATTTTCCCTTCGGGCAAACCCATCGCTATGTTTTAACGAGCCTAGCGATAGTGAAACTCGTTCTCGTCTAAAGACAAGTTTGTCGCTATTAATCTTTTTAACGAGTTTAACACCAAAGATAACTCGGTCCTTTTCAATTTTAGAGAGTCTGAAAAGGAACGTAAAGGTAACTCCAAAATTCCTTTTTCGTCATCTAATCCCTTAAGTCCGAAAAAGTATAAAACAATACAGAAGGGATGAATTTTCGATAGTTTTAACGAGCCAAACAAAACAAGCGCTCGATCTTTTTGTGTAATAATCCCTCAGGTCCAAAAAGATTAAAATCTAGAGGAGGGATAGCACTTCCTGTCCCTTTAACGAGCTGGAGAGGCCAATGGCTCGGCAATATTTTCATATTTTACGAGTCAGTTGAAAAGAGCTTAAAGGAGACTCATCTTTTGAGGAACGAGTGATAAAAGGGGTAGCAGCTGATTCCAGGTAAGGTTTGGAATTTTCCAATCACGGCAGTGTCACAAGGATGGCTAGTGAAGTCACTCTTCGCAGTTGTTCCTCAAAATGGGTAAACAATCAAATGGAGGTGAATGATCGGCCAATGAAAAAGTGGAGGTGATGGTGCAAACACGACCAAGGCTTTAACGACTGAAGTACTACATTCACAATGGTTATTTACCAGGGAATAGTTCATTTTTTAATGAGCTTAAACGCGGGTGGAAACATTTGCTCATGTCTTATGTTTATTTTTTAACGAGCTTGAACTATGTATTAAAACTGCTCGATTAATCCAGTCGTGTGATAAGAATGTCTCATATAAAACGACAATTTTTAGAGTTTTGCCTCACATCCTTTCTTTATGCAAGTTAGGAGACGACCGGTCCTACGAGTTTAAAGGGTTAGAGGTCCTAAAAATTTAAAACATAAATAGTCGCTCTTCGCTTGCACTCCAAAAGGTTTGCATGCCCCCAGGTATAAAACAGAGTTTCAAGGTTACCCCTTCTTTAGTCCGTTAAAACATTTGTTTTACCGAGAGAGGCCTACCTCTTACAGGTTACCAAAGATAGTTCTATTTACGGCGTAAACAAAACACTTCTTTGGCGATGTCTACCGAAATAAACAAAGGTGAGCGGCGATGCCCGCCAACTCACATAACTTTGACAAGAGAATCTTGTTCTAGAATAACCCCCTCTTCCAATCATGGACGGGGGGTACAGACTAGTCATATTCTCCTGCGGAAACCTACCCTATACCCGAAGTTTTCCTGCCGAAGCAGAATTCCCCCTGGGTTTCAGTCATATCCCTCCGAATCACTCGCGCTCATCGGGAGGACAGACTGGAGATTGAGACATTTCTTCAAGGATAATTTTAAGGATGGAAAATTTTCTTGAATTTTAAAACATTGGCGAATCTCACTAATCCCTAATATGCAAATTATAAATGTTTATTGATATATTTGTAAAATTAATCAAATTTATAATTATTTTATATATAGTCTCTATATAATGTTGGCGATTTTTAAGGTAAAATAATTTTATATTCTAAAATTTGGGCGAATCGTCTTTTATAAAATTGGAAATTGGCGAATCTTTTTTGTGGAAAAATCATGGAAAATTAGCCCACTGGGCGAACATTAGCCCCTAAAATTTTCCATGCATTTCTTGCATGAAAAGACCATTTAGGGATGGTATATGACTATTTGCTATGCGTGATCCGGGAAATGAAAGTTGGTCCACAAGCTTGACCACTCTTCCTTCGTGCGGAAAATACATCACTCTAAAGAGTGATGAGACAATGGCTTTCATGCAATAAATATAGTCTCGTCCAAGGAGTAGATTGTAATCTAGGGGTCCTTGAACTACCTTTATGTTCATGTGAATGGTTTTCCCTCTCAATGTTATGGGCACATCGGGAAGGATCCATAACGGTCGATTGGTTCCTTTATCAAAGCCTGTTAGATTTATCATCTCAGGCAAAAAAGATGGCGAACCAAGCGCTTTCCAAGCAGTTGAGGAAAGGATACTCACAGAAGCCCCCTCATCTATGATGGTACCAGCCATAACCATTCTATATATTTGAACAATAATCTGGAATGGTATACTGGCGGGTAAACGGGGTCTGCCTAGTTGATTCCAGTCGAAGGAGACAACTAGGTTGCTTGGAGGTGGGACCGAATAGACGGCCGGGTACGACTCTGACGAACTTCCTTCCTGCGGTAAAGGAACAGGTAAATTGCCCCCATGTTCATTGGAGTCTGTGCTTATGAAAAGAATTTGGAAGGTGTCATCCTTGTTCTCTTCAGTGACTGTATCATCTGAAGATGGGACCTCTGAAGGCAAGACCGGGTCAACTGCCGCCTCGAACTTTTGACTTTCGTCTGGTATGGATTCAGATGGTTTATCTTCAATGACAGATGCTTCAGCCGACCACCTGAGCGGGCCAGCTGGATTTTCAACTAGTGACGGACTCGGCAAGAGTTTTTTATATCCAGGAGGAAGTCGTAATGGTGAAACCGGACGATCATCCAAAACTCTTTTAGCTTCGTCTAAGAAGGGACAATGGTGGACGGCATGATCGCCTTCACATAGTTTACAAGGAAATCTATATTTTCCTTTTTGTCTTGGGGCTTCACTTTCACTAGTTGACGGTGTGTTTCAACATGATTATCAGAGGTTGACGACACCGGGTTGTGCAAACGAGGAGACCAGTCTCTTAAGATCCGAGGGATGCAAGGACAATCTCTGTGAAAGTGGTCTCCTTTGCAAATGACACATGGCGATTTAGGCCTGGTCGATGCAGTGTGTGGATTTTCGTTAGACGACACTCATTTGCCCCCATTCGCTTTTGGCTCCTTCTTCTTCTTCTCTTTCTTCTTCTTTTCCTTCTTCTCCTTAGGTACTTGACTTTTGGCTTTACCAACCCCATCAAGCGAAGAGGAAGGAGGAGAGGAAGAATTAGAGGAAGTAGAAGGTTGGTGGGTAACTCTGGACTCATCTAATTGCTGATTCAATTGTTCAGGAATTGTGGTGTTCTGAACGACAGAGGTTGAGAAGAGCCATACAGGCAAACCAATTTTCAGTCCTGGAAGCGACAATGTGACCATATGGGGTGCACCAACATCTCCCCAAGAGGAGAAGGGACTAGGATTTCCTCCAAGGGAATTCCTTGGTTGGTGGACTCCATTTTCTCAACCCAAGATCAACGTAGGAAAAGGGGTAATGAATATTCCGTTTAAAATAAATTTTAGACGCTTTGACACAACTTGTTTTTTCAGTTTTTAAGAGTCGAGAAAAAACAAAAGATGACTCTAGTCGCCTTCGATTTTTAATGAGCCTGAAGTGACAAGTGCTCAGATGGACCTTTTTCGTTAAGGAGTCTGAAAAGGAACGAAAGGGACTACTCTGGAAGTCTAGGTAGAGGGAGTACCAAACCAATCGCAAAATTGCAGAATACTTTTTACGGTACGGCAGTCAATCTTCCTGAATGCTGTGTTTAGTGCATTGCGATCGATAGGGCGGCAAACACAGCTTCCTATGGATAAAGGATTTAAGCCTATAGGGGTCTCCCAAAATATACTCGACGGTACGTGGGAGCACAAGTCCGTACTGGCACTTATCGTCTCAAAGTGGAGGAATCACCCAACCATCAGTGAGAACAACTGTTACCAGGCTTTACGACGCTAGAATACGTCTCTAGCCTAGACCTCTAAATGTTGTGCGTTAAGTTCCAAAGCGTTGTTAGATTCATTGAATTTATTTTAAGTTGATCTTGCTTATGAAGTTTGCCTTTTGGGTTCACCACGAGATGTAGATGTAATTCCTAAAATGCAATCTAAAGATGATAAACAAACTTTTTATCTCTTTTCTGCAATGAAAATCCTAGCTACTAGGGAAAAGAAAGACAGAATCTTTTCACAAAGAGCAAAGAGCACACTGTAAATGCACTTTCCTAAATCAAGCCAAACAGACTGTCTATATGCAAATGCACATGCATGTATTTGTTTTTCGACTTTCTTAATATATAGATGCTTAAAAAGAAAGTTGATGTACAAATCTGAATTCCTTTTCAAGCGATAAATATAAACAAGTTCCTTTTCGAAATCAAAAATAGAGATGATTACGACACCTTACGATTTTGAAATGAATACTTGTTTTTGACACTAGAAAATTACAAATTCAGACCAAAAGCAATAGTAACAGGATAATCGACCATCAACAACAATCAAACTTTCTCCTACGATCGAAATCGACACTTGCGACAGATTCAAATCAAAGGACGACAGTACGACTATGCTACTTTTGCAAAGGAAAACTGTAAATGACTCAACAAACACACAAAAACATCTACAGTTCTTTTGTACAAAGGAGGCGGAATAACAGCAAGGAAAAGGAGTTTCAAACAGACATATACTGATCACAGGCAGCAAAATTCAGGAATAGAACTGGAAAGAATGATCCATAGAAGCCACAACTGCACAGAGCTAGTCTGATCAGCGCACCTGTAACACAGAGAATCTGAAATGCAGCGCAGGTTGTCCCTTCGGGAAGTGCGCTGAAATTCAAAATCTCTGAACAGTACCTGCACTGGGCCAGAAACGAGACTCTGTTCGGTCTCCGGGTCACAGTTTGCAGTTCAGTTCTTGGTTTTTGGCCGAGTAAAAAGCAATCAGTAATGCAACAATCAGGGGTAGATCTAAGGAGGATCTAAGAGCTATCACAAGGGCAATCAGATAGTTTGTGAATCACTTGTTTAAATCATAAACAGATCCAGTGGATGGATTGAAGCAGCAGTTATCTACTTTTCATTTGTTATGGAAAATGCAGTTCGAATGCTACTTGTAAGTTTATGAAACAAACAACAAAGAATGATAAACAAACAAACTAATTATGTCCCCAACGGAGTCGCCATTTTGTTACAGGGAAAAGTGTCTATTCAGAACTGCTCTATCCCACTAAGGTGTGACAGTTGCCTTAGAAACAAACAGAGAAAAGCTACTTATGTTTTTCCTTTATGAATTATAGATAGAGAGGAATAGAAAGACCAACCTCTGTCTTGTGCTAATTCTTTGATTCGATCCCTCTCTTCTTTGATAGTCCCCAGCTACCTGCTTCCTTGCACGCCCAGCTTCACAAAGTACCTGTAAGATCACAGAAGCATAGCACTATACAAAGACATGGATCTATATTCATAAACAATTTAGGATCAGATTTAAATTGACCATACAAATGTAACAAGCATCAATGATACAAAAGCATGGAGGAAAACTCAAATAGCTTTTATTGATTAACAAGAAAAGATCCAGGAGGAGCTACAACCAGTGGTTCCGACCCAGCATCAACCTCCCAGCAAAGAAGCCCCTCTTCACCTCAAACAAATCTAAGATCACCCAACAATCTGATGTTTGTCTCTAGAAACTAACAGCAATTCCTTACAATATGCAAAATTCCGGCCTCCGGATCTCTGGGATGAGGGATCCATATATAGATATCTGTAAGGAGGATGAGTCAGCTTGTGATTTGATTAGTGTCTTCTCTCTGTCAGTTCTTGCTTCCACTTGGAGACTGAGGGCCTCTTACTCATCCTTGGTCGAATTCAGTGAGGCAAGTGTCACAGGAGAAGATTCTAGAAGCTGCCATTGCCTCTCCACCTCGCGGAATGACACTGCCATTTGTCATTTCTTGCCCATCGCACCCCACAGAAGGGACTTTTGCAATGCAACGCACCCTCACAGTGTATTTGGGTGAGATACAACGCACCTAGCCAGTGGAGCAGCTGCAATGATCCTGTTTTGACCAATTTTGAGTAGTTTTTCATGGAGAACTTCTGGGAGAAGTTGTAATCTGTTGACCTTGTTCCTTTAGGGGTTAGAACAACACCTTTAGGGACTTAGGAGCTCTTGGTTTATGGAAATTTCATGCTTGGGGTTGTAGGGCACAAAAATGTCTATAACACCTGGCCCGTTTATAGCTAAGTTGGAACCTTTCCTCGTAATCTTCTAAAGACTCATCATTTCCCATGGTCTTCCGAAAGATTTCTCCCTTGGCTTCCTTGGACCTACAGTAGTCCCGGTATTTGGTATTGAAAGCTTGCTGCATTTGAGCCCAAGTGGTGATACTGTTTCCAGATAACCCCATGAACCAGCGTAATGCTGCATCCTTGAGGGTAGAAGGAAAGAGTTTCAATTTTTTCTCATCTTCTGTATAATCATAGGTTCGACAAAGGACAACAAACTCAAACAAGAAGGTATCGGGGTCTTCAGTAGTCAATCAATGGAAGTGAGGTAAAGCGGAGGGGCTTATGTTTTTCATTTTCATGTCTCCATTGGTCTCTCGGATGGGAAAGGCACATTCTATTCTCTCATCTTCTCTTCTACCGTTTCGATTTTCAGCCATGGCTTCAGATGGAGTGTTCTCTAACTCTTCTTCTGTTATAGGATCTTTGTATATCTCAGGAGGCTCACCTATAGGTTCTTCTGGATCATTGTCACCAAACAAGAGAGAAGGGTGACTCAGTGAAGTGGTGGGGGTGTTGGGTAAGAATTTTCTGGTTTTATCTCTGTTCCTACGAGGCATGAAATAGAAAGACTTTTGATTTTTTGATTTTTTGATTTTTTATTTTTTTTCTGGTACCTTCAAAACGAAAATAGATTGAACTGTAACTAACTATCTTGCTGAAATGGAAATGCGGAATTGAAATGAAAGCAGGAAAGGACTAAGCTATGTTGCTCAAATGAAATGTTAGTCTACGCTTGCAGAATTGAAATTGCGGAATTGAAATGCTAATCTAGGCTTGCAGAATTGCAATGCTAATCTATGAAAGCAAGAAATATCTACTCTACTTTTGTGGAAATGAAATTGTAGAATGGAAATGAAATAAACTATTTAGCAGAAGGCGAGAGTACAAAAATAGAAGAAAAGCAACAATCACCAATACTCTGACGCTTCCCCGGCAACAGTGCCAAAAAGATGGTGGGCTCCAGTATTGAAGCAATAATGCTGCAACTCCTGGGACTCCCTTCTTTACTTTTATCAACCTGGTAGTTCGTAACAAACTTGGAAGCGACAGTGTTGTATGCACAAGTACTAGCTCTTGCTGCAGCTGTCACTTGGTCAGCTGGCACAAGTCCGCTAGGGGCTTAAGCCAACTTCTATGAGCTCTTAGAAGAAGCTTTTTAACTGATGGATGGAAGCTAACTCAAAGGAAGCTGATCTACTTGCGGAAAGAAGCTGAAAGCCAAAAAGTAACGCAAACCCTAGCAAACCCTAATTCTACCAGCTAGTCCTACTGATGCAAAGGAGAGAATGCAAACTATTAGAAGAGATGCCATTACTTCTATGAAGGTAAAATGCATGTGTCTAGACTACCTTTATCTGAAGAAAACATCTTTTTATATTTTTGAGTAAGTTATTAGAATTATCTTGCATGTGCTTTTAACTGGCGTTTTACTATGCAGGGGTGGATCAAGGAGGAGAAGTGCTTGAAAAAGGTTGGGAAGGTTCAAAGAGGGTCTAAGGAGTCCTTAACACTCTTCCAGAGAGTTTCACAAAGTTTGGCTATCAAGAAACCTCATTTGTGAGCTTCTACAGGAAGTCTGCAGGGGTTCTACAGGATGTTTCAGGAATTTCTACAGGATGTTCAGGAATTTCTACAGGATGTTCAGAAATTTCTACAGGATGTTTTAAAATTGGATTTTGGAGGATAGGTGAGTGAGGGAAGATGCATGAATTGATAGGGAGGTAGGGTAGGGGCCTGAAATGACCCAGGGACTGATGGATGGAGTGATGAGAGGGTGTGGAAGGCTGACTTGGCTTAAATAAGGCTAAGACAATGGAGGAGCAAGAAGGTAGGGTTACGTGGGCAAAAGAACAGTTGTGAGACGAGGAACCTAACTGGGAGATGGAGCAGCTGGCCTGGACGAAGCTTAGGTGGATGAGGGAGTGGTGGAGATGCCCTGCACGGTGTACACTTAACCAAAGCAACAAAGTCCTGCACACAATCAAAGTCTTAGCTAATCTACTCTAATTATCAATGAAACAGATGAACAACAACTTTATTTATAAAGAGAACCATGTACATCACTTAAGCAAAGAAACATTTCAGAGGTCTGAACGCATAACCAACTTCTACAAATGAAAACATTACACCAAGGATTGCATGGTCAAGCAAACTAGTGTTTTTGTTGGGGCAGCACTGTTTCTGCAATTCCAGCCCCTAATCCAATAAGGAAGAGGTGAAACTGAGAGTGTTGTCAACCCTTTTCTTGGAGATTTATTTGTTATTATCCTACCAATCTATTCTACACATCTGAAGCAATTCTATTTATCACCAATGACCTATTTAACCAACACAACTAAATCTGCTCAACAGAAACACATTTCAAATGCATAAAAGGAAAATCACGATGCATAAAGAAAAGATAACAATACAAAGAAGGAGGCCCTAAGCTCTCAGGTTGGACCCAACCCCGAGAGCTATGGCTCCTATGGAAAACTCAGAGCTACTATCAAATCGGACTGCTTCTCATTATCAAAAAAATAATCATAAGTCAAGAGTTATGCCAAAAATGGCTACAAGAGAACAAAATGAAGCTAGCAGCACTGTAGTGCAAGGTATGCAAGAGTTTCCTAAAAGTCCCTCACGAAGGCTGAGGCCTTAACATTTATACACCATGAGGTCCTAACTAGCCTCCTAAATCTATGGGACTCTGCTGCCCACACTGTGAGTGAACAGCTCCTTCCAAAAATCTGTTTGGCTGCCTTCTAGATCCGGTTTTGGTGGCCTTTGGAGCTCGGAGTTGGGGGTGAGGATCCCGAGGAAGGCTATTTAATGCCATAGACAACCCCCCTACGAATCCTCAACCCAAGCTTGGTTGTCTCCTAGCCCATGTCTGCTCGGTTTTGCTCCAACATATGTCAAAAAAACTGAAATGAGCACGTGTTAGCCACCTAGGAAGAGTGACTACCCCTATTCGTACAATTGACATAAACATACTGAAAAATAATACATAAGTTATGAAAAATGAAGGATTGAACAAGGATAATTAGGCCAAATAAGCCCAAAATGTTACCAAATTTGGGGCTCATCACCATACTTGGTCCTAATGGAGCTTCCTGCCTCAAGGGCATTGGTCCCCCCCTGTGATATAGTTTGTGAAGATAGGGCAGTGATATTTATGATGCCCCTGGCTCTTACACTTGAGGCACCAGAATTTTTTGCACACCTCTGGCCTAGCCTCCTTTTCTTTTTTCAAGCTCTACAATTCCAAACAGAGGTTCTGCAACTGTGAGTGAATTTTTTGGACTCCCAAAGACGCATCCTGAATAGGTGTTTCATGCAGTCTCATCACAATTTCTAGAGCTTCCGCCTGAGTTTCTATCTTCTGATGTGATAGAGAAATCCTTATGTGGGGTAGGAGTGAAGCTATAAACCATTCACGATGTTGACTATTTGTAAGGTTCATATTAGCTTCGCGGATCCCACACTTCAATCTTTGATCTAACTCCCGGGGCGTTTCACCAGCCCTCATCGTGATTTCCTTGAATCCAACTATTGATTGTGATTTAGACTTGGGCTTACCAAATTCTTTATTCAAAGCAGCCTTAGTGTCTGATGAGCCTCATCATTGGGTAATTATATGGGCCTTAATTCACCTCCTAGCTTAGTCAAACCAACTTTTCTCATAACTTATTCCATGTTTTTTATTATATTTTTTTTTATGAGGTGATTTAGAGTTGGATATTATGCTTTGTGGTCTAATATGCATTGAATGCAGGATTAAAGGAGAAAATCAAGGAATTTTGGCAAAGACCAAGGTCAAAACTCAAATGGGACAAGGGAGAGGGATTATAGGAGGTTAATCCTCCTCATTTACTACTCCATTCATCACATCAGCTTGGAATGTAAACGCCAAATCATCAGGGCTAGAAGGCAACCAAGAAAGTGAGAGACAAAGCACCAGTTTATCTTGATTTTGGGAGTCGAGCCTCCCTAATTTTAAGGAATTCGTTGGGGACTTCAGATGTATAAGTAGAGAGGCCTAGGACCTCAGTAGGATTTGGATTTTTTATTGTAAAACTCTAATATATTTTCGAGCTGCAAGACTTCTGACGGTTCTATTGATGTAATTTATTGTTTTGGTAATAATAATGAGTTTTGTTTTGAGCCAGCATTGAGTTAATTTGCTTATTAGATGCATTTCCATTACAAGTAGTGTAGATTAGATTGGTTGTGTGATAGTTTTCTTCCAATTGTGCCTTATTTCAAGTAGTAGGTTAGTAAGGAGAAAAAGGATGACCAAAATGTTGTTAGCAGGTGTCTCGGCCTCACTTCCTCCGTCTGGGACAATGACTTGAGGAAGGGACCCTTAAGCAGCCCCAAAAACACAAATTTCTAGTTCTTTTATGAGCTTTGGAGTTTGTTGTCTTTAATTTAGTATTTGGTTAATGTTGCAAGGTAGATTTCATTGTCCTCTTTTTCATCTCCATTTCTGCAGTAGATCTCACTCATGCTTTCATTCCTTTCAGCAACTTTCTTCATGCATAGGATAGGAAATTGATTCATTAGTTCTGATTTTCTAGTTTATGAAAATGTATCTTGTTGCATATCTTTTTGGAAGACAAACATCTTTTATGTAGAGCAGGTGATTCAGGAGGAGACTAAGAATTCATAGCCAGCAGCCACCTTCCACTTCATCCACCTTAGCCATCCCTTGTTTTCACCATCACCTTCACTAGTTTTTCATCATTTTTCATTGGAATTCTCCCAAACACATTGAGCGAATCTAACCATCTATCATCTTGGATATTAACTCCTGAGTGATCCTAGACCTTCTAACACTCCATTCCACCCATCACACACCTTTCCTAAGCCTCCCATTACCTCCAAAACCTCACATTTAGCTCTCGGCTATATCCTGTAGGTTCCTTGTAATTCCTATAGGATCATCGTGTAGGTTTCTAGTACATCCTGTAGGTTTTCCTAAAACGACCTGTTTTGAGGCCGAATTGATGGAAAACCTCTAGGAAGTCACCAAAATCCTCCTAGGTAGCCTCCACACCATCCAACCACTTCATAAACCTTCTAGCCATCCTCAAACACCGTTAATCCACCTGCCACATCCACAAGAACAATTAGTTTGCATACTTGATTTTGCATAAAATGACCAAAAAAGAAAAAATAGATTTAGTTTAGTCTCTTTACTTGCACATTAGTATTGTTTGATGCTTCTTACTTCTGCAACTTAGATAGTAGCATTTGTTTTATGTTGATTTAGCATTTATTCTTAGCATAGCTTCTTAAATGGTTAATTAGGGCATGGTGTGGTTTAGCATTACATGTTGACCTTCTCCATTATTGTAGTAAAGTAGCTCTCTTAGAGTAGATTTACCTTTCTTCCATCAAGAAATCATGCTTCTTCTGACTCCATAGAATTCTTGCTTGGAACCCCAGTGGTCTTTCGCCAGGTGAACAGTGACAACAGGAAGAACCATCACTTTTACTTGTGCATACAACACTGTCACCTCCAAGTTTGTATGAACCTTGGGTTGATAAGTAAAGTTGGTAGCCCAGGAGTTGCAACATCCTTGCTGCAATACTGACGCTCATCACTTTTTGGCGTCATTGCCGGGGAGGTGTCTAAGTAGAATGTGATTACTGCTTTCTTTTATTCTATTTCTTGTCTTCAATATTTTGCCATTAGTCTATTTCTGCAAAAGTAATCTAATTGTTTCCATTCTTTCATTTTGCATTGTCTACTTTCCTTTCCATTTTGCAAATAAGATTTCAATTCAGCAAGTAGCTTTTCCATTTTGTCTGTAATTTTCATTCAATCAGCAATTTCAATTCTGCAAGTACCTTTCATGACCCGCAGGAATAGGGACAACTTAGGGAAATTTTGCCAAATACCCCCACTGCATCCAACAACCAACCTTCTCTCTTCTTCGGTGGCTGTGAACTGGAGGAACCCTTAGGTGAGCAACCTGACATATTTGAAGAACCTACAGGGGAATAAGAAGAAGAGGAACCCATTCCTACTGAACCAATGGCTGAAAACCGAAATGATAGAGGGAATAGAGAGAGAGTTGAGGGTGCCTTCCCCATTAGGGAAACCAATGGGGACACTAAGATGAAAAATATAAGCCCCTTTTCCCTACCTCATTTCCATGGCCTGGCCATAGAGGAACCCGACACTTTCCTGTTTGAGTTTGTTGTTATATGTCGAACTTATGACTATACAGATGATGAGAAAAAGTTAAAATTATTTCCATCTACCCTCAAGGATGCAGCATTGCGCTGGTTCATGGGTTTACCTGGAGATATCATCACAACTTCAGCTTAGATGCAGCAGGCCTTACAAAAAATATTGGGACTATTGTCGCTCAAAGGATACTAAAGAAGAAATTTTCAGGATGACCCTAGGCAATGATAAATCCTTAGAGGATTACGAAGAAAGATTCCAGCTTAGTTGCAAAAGGGCCAGGTGCACACTTGACCGTGAGTCACTAAATTTTGTCCTGCTTAAGGGAGTAAGAGAAGATCTTCTGGATACCTTACATTTGTTAGCAGGAGGAGATATCTACCAATTACCCTATGAAGATATCAAGACTGCATTTATAAACCATGCAAGGGCAGCCAGGAAAAAGGGTTGGGGTAGTCAACCTATGGCTAGTACATCATCTTCCAACTCATCCATCAAGGGTGAAATTGGAAACATGCTGGAAGATTTCAAAAGTGAGATGTTGCAAACCCTTACTTTGCAAATGGACACCATGAACATTAAGAGGAAGCAGGAGGAATCATAGAGAGCCTTGTCCATTTTTTGTCCTAGATGCACTAGCTAAGAATGAATGTCCATTGAACTCTATTGAAATTCTCAGTCTGTGAAGAAAACCACTCCACAGACAAGTGCCCTTCTTTACCCGAACTCAAAGTTGTTTATCAAGGAGCTGAAGGGGTCACTGAGCAGCTTTTCTACATTAACCAAAGGAGACCTCATGGGGCGTAGACCATACCAGCAAGGCATGCAAGGGTCGTCCCATGCATATTACAACCCCAACCAAACCACGACCATACCTTCTTGGGGACCCCCTACTTATCCTTCCTGGTCTACACCCCCTCCTTGGTCTTATGCATCTCAGTATCACTCCTAGCCAGCCAACCAACCATTTCAATCTTATGCTCCGCCACAACCTCAGTGGAATACACCACTCTAGGGGTGGAGGCCCCAACGCAACAATGCTCCAGCTCTATTGCCTCCACCACCTACCCAACCACAACTCCTACACTCTACTCCACCAAAGAAACCCCAGATGCCTGCCCAGCCAAATCCGAACTCAAACAACAGGCAGGCTTAGCAAGTATACAATGGAGAGACATCATATCTAGCTTATGTTGTGGAAATCTAGGAGATTAACCTGAGATCTGGGAGAGTTATCCTGGATAACAAACCTCCACCTCCACCTCCACCTACGAAGGCTGAGGAAGAAAGAGAGGAAAGCAACCTTAAAGTACATCCACCCTTTCCTGAGAGATTAGCCCAACCAATCCAGCCTACCCCAGAAGAGACTGAACTTCTGGGAGAATTGAAAAATATATGTGTAAAGATCCCACTTCTCCAGGCAATAAAAGATGTTCCTATTTACAATAAGTTGATTAAGGAGAAGTGCTTCAAGCATCTAGGGAGGCGAAAAAGGGATGCCCCTACCATTAATGTCATTGGGCAGTTGTCCGACTTAATGCTAGGGAAGGTAATCTATCCAAAATGGTGCACATCAATGGAACCATTGTCCCACACACTTTGATCGATCTTGGGGCTGCCATTAATGTTATGACCAAGGACACCATGCTCAAGATCAACCTCCAAGGTTCATTGAGGAAGACCACAACAGTTCTGCAACTTGCAGACCATTCCACAAAAACCCCTGAGGGAATTTTGGAGGATGTGATGGTCTGCATTGACTCTTGGGAGTACCCTGTAGATTTCCTAGTTCTCCAGCCTAAGGCTAAGCTTACTAGTTAACCTCTCAGCCTTGGGAGGCCATGGTTGGCCATTGTCGATGCTTACATTAGCTGTAGAACTAGGAATATGACCATCAAGAATGGGCATATGTCCAAGCAGTTAGTCATATACCCTCCTACTTAACCTTCTCTAGAGCATGACTTACCTTTATGGTTAATGTAGTAGTAAAGGAAACCCAGAAAAATCATCCAATTGACTTATGCTTGGCCGATTCCAACCCACTCTGTGTCAAAACCATAGAATTCGACCTAGAGAGAACCTTGAAAATCAATCCATCTCTTTCTGCTCTCCAAGAAGAGAAGTTATGCAACATGTTAAAGGAAAATCTAGAAGCCTTCGCTTGGAGTTACAAAGAAATGAAGGGAGTACACCCCTTAGTGTGTACCCACCACATATACATCAAAGAAGGTTGCAATCCGGTCCGACAACCACAAAGGAGGATGAATCCAACTCTTAAAGATATAGTCAAAGAAGAACTGCAAAAACTGCTAGATGCAGGATTCATTTACTCTATCTCCAACAGTGAGTGGGTCTCTCCTTTGGTGTTAGTTCCCAAGAAAAATGGTAAGTGGAGAATTTGTGTCGATTACAGGGAATTGAGCAAAGCCACAAAGAAGGATCATTTTCCTGTACCCTTCATTGACCAAGTGCTAAATGGCCTAACAGGGAAAAGGTTTTTCTCTTTCCTAGATGGATTCAGTGGGTACAACCAAATCCATATCTGCCCAGAAGACCAGGATAAGACCACATTCAATTGTCCTTCAGGTGCTCTTTCCTATAGGGTCCTTCCTTTTGGCCTATGCAATACTCCTGCCACTTTCCAGAGAGCAGTCTTGAGTATTTTCGCCGAATTATTCCATGATGCGGTGGAGATTCATATGGATGATTTTACACCTTATGGTTGTGATTTTCAAGAAGCCATGTCTAACCTAGGCAAAGTACTGCACAAATGCATTGAAATGAGCCTATCTCTTAGTCCTGAAAAATGTGAATTCTTAATGACTACAGGGACCGTTCTAGGTCATTCAATATCTCATCAAGGACCGCAGGTGGAGCCAAACAAAATAGCTATCATCCAAAGGGTCCCACATCTTCAAAAGTAGAGAGATGTCAGAAGTTTCCTAGGGTTAGTTGGATATATCAAAGGTTCATAAAGGACTTCAGCAAGTTGGCCTCTCCTTTATTTGGTTTGTTGGCCAAAGACTTTGAGTTTATATGGTCAAAAAGCTGCCAAGAGGCCTTAGGAATCCTAAAGGATAAGTTAACCACTGCACCGATTCTTTGAGGCCCAAATTGGGCCCTCCCCTTTCATATTCATGTTGATGCCTCACACAAAGCCATAGGAGCAACCCTAGGTCAAATAGATGAAAAACTACCTTATGCTATCTATTTTATTAGTGAGAATTTATCAAAGGCTGAACTAAATTATACAGTGACCGAAAAGGAACTCCTAGTTGTTGTGCATTCATTAAACAAATTCAGGCATTATATTACAGGTTATCAAACATTTGTGCATACTGACCATGCTGTAATCAAATATTTAATGAACAAACCAGATGTGAATACTCAAATTATAAGATGGTTACTTTTATTACAACAGTTTGATCTAACCATTTTTGATAAGCCTGGTAAGGAAAATGTTGTTGTAGACTTTTTGTCTAGAGTAAATTTGCCAGCAGGTGAAGAAGGAATGGTGGATGACTAGTTACTGGACGAGCATTTATTTTCTATTTCAGTTCTCTCTCAGTGGTTTGCTGATATAGAAAACTATTTGGTATCAGCACAGTTCCCACCAAACTTGTCCTCCAAAGAAAAGAGAAAGATAGTTAGGAAAAGTGCCCCCTTCACTTGGATTGGGGGCAATCTTTTCAAACTTGGCCCAGATCAAATCTTGAGAAGGTGTGTCAGGGAAGAGGAAGTCTTTGACATCCTTCTGACCTGTCATGATGGGCCTTGTGGAGGTCACTTTGCAGCAAAGAGGAAAACATTCAAAGTGTTACAAGCAGACTATTATTGGCCCACTCTTCATCAAGATGTAAAAAAATACACTAGTCAGTGTGATTGGTGCCAAAGGATGGGAAGGCCTACTCCAAGAGATGAAATGCCTCTACAGCCTCAAGTGACTTTCGAGCCATTTGACAAGTGGGGCATGGACTTCATTGGGCCTATTGACCCTCCTTCAAAGCAAAAACAATACATTATTGTGTGCACTGATTATTTGACTAAGTGGGCTGAAACCAAGGCAATTAAGGCAGCAACAGAAGAGAAGGTGGCTGAGTTCCTAAGGGAGAATGCATTCTACAAATTTGGGTACCCTAGAGAGCTGGTCATAGACCAAGGCAACAAGTTTACCTCCAACATGATTGAAGACTTTCTCAGCCATCACAAGATAAAGCATAGAACCTCCACTCCCTATCATCCACAAGCTAATGGGAAAGTGGAGGTGACCAATAGAGCACTAGAGGGCATCTTGACCAAAGTGGTGAGCAACAGTAGGAAGGATTGGGTAGAAAGACTAGTTGAGGCCACCTGGGCCTATAATACCACATGGAAGACCACCACTAGATTCACACCCTATGAGCTTGTCTATGGGAAAAAGGCCTTGTTGTCCATTGAATTTGAATATAACACATTAAGGATGGCAGCCCAACTAGATCTGGATCTCAACAGTGCACAAAAAGAGAGATTGTTCCAGTTGAATGGTTTGGATGAATTCAGAATGCAGGCCCTCCTACATATAGAGGTATTTCAACTTCAGAGGAAGATTTGGCATGATAAAAATATCAAGGAGAAGCAATTTCAGGAAGGCGATTGGGCATTGTTATATGATTCTAGGTATAAAGACTTCAAGGGCAAGTTAAGGACAATATGGCTCGGACCTTATGTTGTGGAAAGATGCCATGATAATGGTTCAGTGAAAATCAGAACCATAGATGAAGAAGCCATTCCTTTGCTTGTTAATGGACACCGATTGAAAATTTACAAGAGACCTTTATCAAAACAAGAGTTCATTGATGATATCAATAAAACAATGATGATAGTGGAGCAAGTTCCAGCTCCTCCCTCATCAAATCACTAAGAAAAAAGAAAAAAGAATAAGGACTCAGGTGAAAACCTCCATGAGGCACCTGAGTCCCATCATTGGGTTGAAAACCTCTTGAGGCAGCTCAATGGTGTCAAAACAAAAAAACAAAAAAAAAGAAAAATATAATAAGGAAGATCCCTGGGTGAAAACCTTTCTTGAGGCGCTTAGGGCAAATAGCTAGGGTGAAAACCTCTTAGAGGCAACCTAGTTGTTTTTCAAAAAAAAAAAAAAAATCATGAAATTTCCATTTGCAGGTGGGCAAAAAGGATGGTCAAGGAGAAAAAGAGGATCCCAAGCTGACCCCTACCACTCACATATTTATTTTTTCACTCATTACCATGCATCCCTCCATCATTTCTGTCATTTTTTCACTCCATTGCTTCAGTTTATAAAAATACTATGTTTTCTACAGGATCCACTGTATTCCTACAGGATCCGTTGAAAACCTACAAGATGATCCTGTAGGAATTACAGTGACCTAGAAATCCTACAGGAAGCAGTCTGAAGGCAAATGATGGACTTGTTAGGCCTGTAAAATTCACCTTCTTCATCATCTATCACCACACCTTGTCCACCTTGTCCACCATCATCATCCCTACACTCACCATAAAAAAAAATCAGTTTCAAGGGTATTTTTTTCCTAGTCTTCAAAAAAAGGGAAACAAAGAGGAATAAAGAGCATCACCTAAATATCCATTGCTCTCCACATTCCCACTCTTTCTTTCCATCCATGTCACCATCCTCACATCCCTAGCAAGAAGAAGGATTAAAGAGTTCTGAGGGAGAAGCAGCTACAGGACATCTTGTAGCAGCCTATCCCATAGAATACCAATCATACCAACAACAAACCTTCAACATGATGATCCGGAGCTCCAAAGTATCAACATCATATCTTCAACCACAGGTACCTATAAAAACAAAGAAGGCATTAGCATACAACAAGAGGAGGAAGAAGAATAGCATCCAACAAATACACACAACAACACCTCTGGTCTTCAATAACTGTAGCATAGCATTAGAACCATAGGTAAGTATCCCTCTCGCTCTCGCATATGCATCATGTAGTCAAAAAATGTAAGGGTTACGAGATAGTTTTTTTATAAGTGAAAAGGTGTCCAGTTAACTTGGCCACCTCTGTTCAGTCAACACATGCACAATCGGGTGTCCTCTCACACGTGGTTATAGTCAACTCAAAGATAGAGAAGGATTAGGATAAAAGCAGTTAAAAATATGGATCCATAAGGTGGGAGCTGATTACGAGGAGTGGGAAATGATGAGGTGGTAGTGGGGACCAACGGTCCAAAAATGGAAACGTACCTTTGCTGCCAGCACATCACCTCACCCCGAATCACCATAAGAGGAAATAAAAACATCGTTCCCATGCATTCATGAATTTCACTTCCTCGAAACTCACTCACTTAGGTCGCTCTCATACCCAAGCAACCCACCGGAAGAAAAAATCCATCGTTTCACTGCACAGGAATTCCTACAGGAATGCACAGGAATTCCTACAGGATACACAAAGACTGTCTACAGGATTGGTGGAGAAGAGTTCAGAAGGGATATCACGGGAGTTGGCCACTGCAAACAATCTAAAGAGGTAGGCTCTGTAATCACATCCCTATGTGCAAGTAAATGAACCATGAATCCTCTAAGTTTGAGTGAATTTAGCAACTGTGTAAGGGGAATTACATACACAATCATCTCTATTTTGGTTCTACATTTGAAAAATTGTTTCAACCCTCTCATTTTCTCCTCAAACTTCACTAGCAAGATGACATGAGGGTTTAATAGGAGAGAACCCACCAACACTGTGAGAATCCAACAACACCCCCAAGTGCTTGAAATCTTCACAAGACATAATTGGATGGGGTTTTTCGAAAAATTCATAGGGTATGATGATGAGGTTGCTCAAGAATTTGCACTCTCCCTCACTCCACTCACCAGAATCCATGCCACTGTTGTAATAAGGGGCCTCACTATAGATCTCACCCCTGAGCTCATCAACAGAGTCACCACACTTCCCCTAGGAATACCACGGAGGAAAGAAGACAAAGGAGGCCAGGTTGCCAAAAGAAAATTCTTCTTAGAAGGTGAGGAACCCACTGAGGACAAAAATGGAGCAAGTAGGGAAATTCTACCATATCCATGGAATGAAGTAGGCTACCAACTGATCAAATACATATCATGTGAGGGTAGGTATAGTGTGGTCTCTGGCTATCATTTTAGGATCCTTGAAGAATTGAGATTTGAAGTAGAAACACCCCCTCACCAAAGGCTCAACATACCATACTCCCTGCTTCAATCACTCATAGACTCAAGCATCAAAGTGAAGGAGGAAAATTCCCAACAGTTAGCTCACCATGGGTTGATTAGGATCCTCATAGTAGATGCCCTCCAAAACCTCAGAACTCCTATAACATGGTTAGTTTTCAGAGACATGCCAGCAGAGGATGACATCAAAGCTCTCACTTATGATGTTAGCTCTACTGTCAGTGAAGAGGAAGTAGAATAGGAAGAGGAAGATACAGAAGGAGATAAGGATGAGATGGATCAAGAAGGAGCCGACACAGAGGAACATGATGAATATGAATAAGAAGAGGGAGAAGAGAAGGAGGATGATGAAGAAACAAAGGAGGAAACTGATAGAGATGATGAAGATCTACAAGAAGAAGAAGACAAGAAGGACATAGGGGAAGAAGGTAATGGAAAAGAGGGGACAGAAAACAAGGAGGAGTCACCTAGGGTGTCTCTAGAAGCCACTGAGAGAGAGGCAGCAACTGCCCTCACTACTCTTAGCACCCCAATCAACAAAAAAGTAAAAAGGCAGAGGCATACCCCATTATATTTCAGGATAAGAAAGAGCACAAGAATAAGACAGGGGAAGCCGCAAGCATCAACCAAAATTCCTATTGTGATTGAAGACCACCCTACACAAAAAGACAAGATGCCTTCCCCTAAGTCCCCTATCACCTATGTGAGGAGGCCTACTACTAGATCAACTTCCTCCAAGGGAAAGGAAATCCTACAGGATACACAACAAAATCTACATGAAGCAAAAACAGTCCTACAGTATACTCTGCTGAATCTATAGGAGGCAGAGAAATTAGAAAGGAAGGTAGGGGAGAAGCAAGCAACTAAAGAAGAGTACCCATAGACAAAAGAACCCAGCCTCCAACCTAACCTGGACTCCTATTACTGGTTTATTGAAGGAGGCAGGGTCATACCTCAAAAATTTTCCATCCCACTGTTCTTCGAGCTTGAGAAGGACAGGACCAGAACCCACCGATGGATGTAGATTGCCAAATCAAAGGGGGTGGAAGACAAAGGGCACATGGAAGAGAAGCTCAAGGAGATGGGTAGAGATCTAAGTGGCTTGCGGAACAGAGAAGCTATAATGAGAAATCAACTAGAGACTGAAAAAATGCATGGTTGAGGGACAACTGCATGATGAGAGAATCAATTGGCATATATGGCCAATCTCTCTTTGGAAGCAATCCAGTGTAAGATGTCAGCTAAATCCTATTCTCTCTACCTCAAAGAATAATGGTTGCAGTTTCAGATTAAGACCCTAGCACAGAGAGGCACCATGCCATTTCAGGACTACAGGTAGTTTATTGATATTTGTGATCAAAGTACACTAGAAGATAGGGCCAAAATGGTAGAGTTTTATTTGCACAACATGGCCCTCACAGACATGAATGTATGGGACCCTAATACGAAGCTAGGAGATCTACAATTAATGGCTTTGGCATCATTGATTAACCATGAGGAGTCAAGATCTGCAGAGATGAAAAGGATATTGGAAAGATAGCAAACTAAACCTCTTCTTATTAGAGTTGAACAATAAAATCCCATGACCCTCATAAGTACCCATAATTTGATTGCAAATGATCCTCAGCTAGCACCTTGATATCTTGCTGCCCAAGAGCAAGCAATTTCACATTTTGAGGACATGTTCAGGTTGCTAAGAGATGATAGTATACATGCTTTCCTGAGGAGATGGAACACACTGCCATACATCTTAAAGATAAGAGAATATCACTCTCCTCAAAGGTTGAGAGAGGCACTCAACAAGACACCTATGTATAAGCAATCTATGCAAAGGTTGAAAGTTAATTGGATAGGGCTAAAACTCAGTCCACCACTACTCTTAGGGATGCTAGAAGGGAGAAAAGAAGAAGAAGAAAAGAGGCAGTGGGAAGAGGTAGAAAAGAAAGCAGGCTTCTATGAACAAGAAGAGGAGAACACAACAGAGGCATGGGATTTTAGAGAGGCCACTAGAGCCATGAAGGATATGGATATTGATCAAGTTTCTCAAAGGATGAGCAACACTTTCAGTAGGGGGTTGATGATGAGCCTCATCATTGGGTAGTTATATGGGCCTTAATTCACCTCCTAGCTTAGTCAAACCAACTTTTCTCATAACTTATTACATGTTTTTTATTATATTTTGTTTATGAGGTGAGTTAGAGTTGGATATTATGCTTTGTGGTTTAATATGCATTGAATGCAGGATTAAAGGAGAAAATCAAGGAATTTTGGCAAAGACCAAGGTCAAAACATGAATGGGACAAGGGAGAGGGATTATAGGAGGTAAATCCTCCTCATTTACTACTCCTCCATTCATCACATCAGCTCGGAGTGCAAACAACCAAATCACGAGGACTAGAAGGCAGTCGAGCAAGTGAGAGACAAAGAACCAGTTTATCTCGAGTTTGGGAGCCGAGCCTCCCTAATTTTAAGGAAGTCGTTGGGGACTTTATATGTATAAGTAGAGAGGCCTAGGACCTCAGTAGGATTCAAATTTTTGATTGTAAAACTCTAATCTATTTTCGAGCTGCAAGACTTGTGACAATTCTATTGATGTAATTTGTTGTTTTGGTAATAAGAATGAGTTTTGTTTTGAGCCAACACTGAGTTAACTCAGAGGGTTGAAGCTCTTGGGTTAGGGCCCAACCCTAGAAGCCAAGGCTCCTCTTTATTTTACATGTATGTTTAGTGTAGATTCATAATTTCATTGTCAATTTGCTTATTAGATGCATTTCCATTACAAGTAGTGTATATTATACTGGTTGTGTGATAGTTTGCTTCCATTTGTGCCTTATTTCAAGTAGTATGTTAGCAAGGGGAAAAAGGATCACCACAAGGTTTTTAGCAGGTTTCTTGGCCTCACTTCCTCCCTCTGGGACCATGACTTGAGGAAGGAACCCTTAAGCAGCCCCAAAAACACAGATTTCTAGTTCTTGTATGAGCTTTGGAGTTTGTTGTCTTTAATTTAGTATTTGGTTAATGTTGTAAGGTAGATTTCATTGTCATATTTTTCATCTCCATTTCTACAGTAGATCTCACTCATGCTTTCATTCCTTTCAACAACCTTCTTCATGCATAGGATAAGCGGTTGATTTATTCGTTCTGCTTTTCTAGTTTATGAAAATGTATCTTGTTGCATAGTTTTTTGGAATATACACATGTTTTATGCAGAGCAGGTGCTTCAGGAGGAGACTAAGACTTCATAGCCAGCAACCACCTTCTACTTCATCCACCTTAGCCATCCCTTGTTTTCACCATCACCTTCACTAGTTTTTCATCATTTTTCATTGAAATTCTCCCAAACACATTGAGTGAATCTAGCCATCTATCATCTTGGATATTGACTCCTGAGTGATCCTAGACCTTCTAACACTCCATTCCACCCATCACACACGTTTCCTAAGCCTCCCATCACCTCCAACACCTCACATTTAGCTCTCGGCTATATCCTGTAGGTTTCCTATAATTCCTACAGGATCATCCTGTAGGCTTCTAGTACATCCTGTAGGTTTTCTTGAAACGGCCTGTTTTGAGGCCGAATTGATGGAAAACCTCTAGGAATTCACCAAAATCCTCCTTGGGACCCTCCAAACCATCCAACCACTTCAGAAACCTTCTAGCCATCCTCAAACACCCTTAATCCACCTGCCACATCCATAAGAACAATTAGTTGGCATACTTGATTTTGCATAAAAAGACCAAAAAAGCAAAAACAGATTTAGTTTAGTCTCTTTACTTGCACGTTAGTATTGTTTGATGCTTCTTACTTCTACAACTTAGATAGTAGCATTTGTTTTATGTTCATTTAGAATTTTTTCTTAGCATAGCTTTTTAAATGGTTAATTAGGGCATGGTGTGGTTTAGCATTACATGTTGTCCTTCTCCATTACTACAGTAGAGTAACTCTCTTAGAGTATATTTACCTTTCTTCCATCAAAGAATCATGCTTCTTCTGACTCCATAGAAGTCTGGCTTGGAACCCCAGTGGTCTCTCACTAGCTAAACAGTGACAATAGGCAGAACCATCACTTTTACTTGTGCATACAACGCTGTCACCTCCAAGTTTGTACGAAGCCTGGGTTGATAAGTAAAGTTGGTAGCCTAGGAGTTGCAGCATCCTTGCTGCAATATTGGTGCTCATCAGTGTCTGCTAACGATGCTAAGGGATTATCAGTGCAGTACTTGACATACCATGCCAGCGTGCGATCCTGCTGAGCGGTAACCAACTGCGCCTTCTTCATATTGTCATCCGTAATTTGTTGCGCTATCCACACATGTTGAATGGCGGTAGTGGTGGTGGTGTGGGCAGAGGTGTATGTTGTGGAGGTGAATGTGGAGGCACGGAAAACCCTGTCTTATGAACTAGACAACACTCCACGGTGAAGCCTGTGCTGCTCCCTCGTCATCACTCACAGGAGTTCCAATCAATGGGCTATATTTGGGGCTTGTTCTTCCCCTATCTCCGAAGAGCTTCCCACTTTGCATAACTCCAAACATCAAGGTAGTGGCATAACCTGTTTCTCACACAAAAAAATCTTCATCCAAGTATTCAAATATCTTAGATACCTACCTCACGTTCCCTTGAGGAAGCATTGCTCTTCTTCGTTGTAACTAACTAAGGTGTCGACTGCGAACTCTGTAACAAATCCTCCTATAACCCAATCAAGCCAATGGTCAACAGCGCACACGATCTTATCCTCATAAGCTTCCAACCTTCACACTAATTCTGGAGTCCACACTATTGGACCGTCAAGCTTCCACCCTCCTAGGTCATCTCCCAAATTAGCTATCCACTCATATAGCTCGATCAGGAAGGTGCAGAAGAAAATCTCGTGTATTTCAGTGTATAAGTATTTGTCCAACCACTATTCTTTTGACAAGTGCGGATTCCTGTTTTCCTACACCGTGAATTCGTGAATATTTCTATCCAACCACTTCTCAATTTCCTTCTTGGTCGATTCCAGTGATGCGACATCACACATATCCTTATGCAGATCCTTGTCTTGGCAACATAACCATTTTTTGGCTTAGAGAGTCCTGACCCAAGTTCAGAGTTAGTTTTGCCAAAAAAAACCCTACACTGCTGGCCCTTTCGGCATCAACCCACGTAGCGCAGACTAAAGTCTCACCTAAAGCAATATGGGGGGATGCTGGAACCAAGTTTCCACATCCAAAGATTAGTGTGATGTCCTTTTGCGTCGTAGGTCTTCCTCCGTGCAGATCTATAAGCCCTTAGGGCTTGGTACCGCAATTCCCTTCACTAGGCCTTTAAACCTCCGCGAAGGTCTACGATTGTCTTTTGCAGACCCTGGATAGATGAGTTAGCCACTTAAGCGCACCTTAGATTGACCTTAGATCAGTATTTACTCAGATCTACCTAAGTGCCCAATAAACTTAGAAGAAAGTGTTATGAACTTTGCATAATCACTTAACATTAATTGCGTTCTGGTAATAAGGAAAATCAAGTAAATCCGCACATCAATACATCGTTATTTCACAAAGACATCATTTCATCACAGCATATATCGCAATCATACATAACAAAAGTAAAGAGATAAAACATAGGAATTTTTGCAACAACCTTCTTTATTGATCTTCAGTATAGGTTTACAGACACAAAACTTCCCCGCGCACTCAGTTGCAGGGGTCTGCGCACTCAGTTGCGGACACTACTCTAGACCTCTGTGCACTTAGCTGCAGAGCCTTTTCCCCCTCTAAGACTTATTTCTCTTACATCTTTTTTCATCAAAACTTGGGCTTTTGCCCCAAAACTGACCCAGGGGACCCCATCCCAATAGATATCATGAACCTATTGTTGCAAGTATTGGATCCATTCGAAAAATTGTCTTACTCTATTTGCCTTGACTTGGGCATGGGAGGACTTTATTGGTGAAGATGTAATGAGCATAACTACATAAATTGGGACCAATGGTTGGAACCCCAAGCACAACTGAAAAGGATTTTGGCCAATAAAGTTATGGCAGGATCTATTATATCTATGTTGAACATGTGGAAGGATTTTGTCCCATGTATGCATATTCTTGGAGTTATACATGCACAAGATATATATAATCATCTTGTTGACCACTTGTGTTTTTCCATTTGTTTGTAGATGATAGGCAGTCAATTTGTTCAACATGGTATCTATTAGATACTCTAGGATGGAACAAAAGGTACTAAGGTCCCTATTGGATATAATCATCTAAGGTAGCCCAAAATGAACCCAAACACACTCAAAGAAGTGTATGGCGCTAGCTTCAGTTGTGATTTTCTTCTTGCATGGTGCCAAAATGGACATCTTAGAGAATCAATCGATAACCATAAACATATGATGACTACCATGCTTGGTGGAGGGAATATGTAACATGCAATCCATGGAGATTGACTCACATGGCTTTTCTAGGGTAGTTAGAGAAGTGTACAACCCCTGCTTCTTGATGGCTAGTTTTTTAATGGCACGAACACTTTATGACATAATATATCAGTGAACATCATGTCAAAGCTTTGACTAATAGAAATATTTTTAAAATAATGATACTAGACTTTCTACATCAAAATTCCCTCCATACAACTATAATTTAACTCCTATATCATCTTGGCATGATTGCTTGAAGGAACACAAAGGTGGACTAGGTAGCATAAGAGCACATCCTAGAGGTGGAAGAATGAAACTTCTTTTCTTGTGATCAACATTTGGTACGTGGCAGTGAAGTCATAATAATTGATGTATAATTGTATCCACCCAAAGGTCTCATGCCCACAAGATTTAAGAACTGTGGTTAGCACCAAAACTAGGAGTTGACTAAGTAGTCAACAATATGATTTATATTTTATGTTTAAGTGGAATTGTTTCAGGTTTGTAGACCATTTCTGATGGAATTCATTCTATAAATTGCCTTGTGTTTGCATGAATTTCATAAGCTCATGATTAGTGTGGATGATCATATCTTTCCCCTTAACATAATGCTTTAATTTTTGGCATGCCTACATGATGGAGTACATATCCTTGTCATAGGTAGGGTATCTTTGAATAGTATCAGATATATTTTCACTATGATAAACTACCAAATGTCCTTTTTGAGCTAGGAAAACGCCAATACCATAGTCATAGGATTTTTACTCAATCTCAAAGGTCTATTGTAGGTTTGGTAGGGGAAGGACTTGTGGAGCAATGATGATGTTTCATATTCTTGAATGCTTTCTATTGTGACTTAGGCAAGGAAAAATTTGATTTATCTCCACCCTTAGTTATTTGAATTAAGGGCCAAGTGATATCATAGAGAACCAACATGAACCTTAAAAAGAAGTTAGAAAGGCCCAAGAAGCTACGTAACTTTGTTAGATTCATCAAGGCTATCTAATCCTAAATGACTTGGACCTTGGCGAGGTCCAAAAGTACCCCATGTCCATCCATGATGTATTCAAAATATGAACTCTTTGCATTCCACATGATCATTTCTTCATATTAGAATACAAATTGTGTCGTTATAGGGTGTTGATAACTTGTTGATTGTGTTATAAATGTTCTACTCAGGTTCTATTGAAGATAAGGATATCATCCAAATATACAATCATAAAAGAGTTTGTGAATAATTGTTAGACATCATCTATCATCCTCATGAATGTCACTTGAGAATTAGTCAAGAAAACGGGCATGGCCAACCTCTCAAAAAGGCCTTCTTTATAGTTGAAAGTTATCTTCCATACATTGGTTTGTCCAATTGGAACCTAGTTATAGCTTGAATTTAGATAAATATTACTAAAGAAATTGGCACCCTTAATTTGAATAACAATATCGTTGATTTAGGGGATTGAGTATCTATTCTTGACAATGATTTTGTTCAAGGATCTATAATCAATATGGAGTCTCCATGTCTCATCCTTCTTCTACACCAACACATTGGACTCTTGGAAGATGAGGAATTAATCGGTTGAATGTGGCCCTTTTGGATGAGCTCATGATTTTTATGTTTTATTTCCTCATTCTCCAAGAAATAGAGTATATACATTGGGCCATTAGGTAAAGGAGCACTAGATAAAAATTCAATTGAGTCTCTGACCTATCAACGTATAGGCACCCCCATAGGTGGAGTGAAGATATATCCATAAGTATCTACAATGTTGTCCACTTGATCCTATTGTGTAGTGAGGTCATATGTTGAGGCAATGATGATCACAACGAGCTTCATTTCAGTATATAATTGAACCATGAAAAGGAAAAACTTTGTAGTTTGATAGATTACATGTTAGCATTATCTTACTGAGATCGATGAAATGGTAGTAGTTGAAACTGCCTTTGGTACCCTATAGAGTTTTTCTCCTAGAGTAACAATGAAACTACATGGATGTGACTCTTAAACAACATGATATTTCCACATATAAGTTTGTACTAAAATAATGTCACAAACTTTGAGTGATGTAGCATTACATAGTTCCTCATATTTGAGGGGATTGATCCCTTAGGACAAGCGACATTATTGGCTAACATAGATGTCTCATCCATGTTTCAACCAACCAATGGTGTATGGTTATGGGTGTGGCACTATTGGAAGCTTCAATATCTTGATGACTTGCCTAAGATAAATTTCATTTAGTTCCCCTTGTCAACGATGAAATGTATGGGGTTCCCTTCTAGAATAAAATAAAGGAAAGTGAACCATTAACACATAGCCATTTTCTACCATTGTGGCTAGAAATATTCAACCAAAAGAGCCATAGGATCCTAAATATTTGGTTCCCCTTCACCCTCATTTGTGAATGAAGTAGGAATTCCCCATCTTCATGTTCCTCTGGCTCTTCTAGTTGAATCTTTGTGGCTACAGTGGTAGAACTGGGTTTTGTTTCAATGATTCACTCTCTTTTATCTTGTTTTGAAGTAGAGTTAGAGACAAAGTATCTTTATTTTTCTTTAATCTATACCAATATTCATTGTTTGGAGTGGAATTCATCAGTATTGTGATATTGGATTTTATGGAAATCACACTAATTCCTAGTGTCTTGTTTTATTTCTCATTACCCTTTTTTTCTTATAACTTGGGGTGGTTGTATTGAGGTTGGATTTCCTTGTTATGACATTTGTTATATAAATCTATGCTTCCTTTTCTAGGCCTTTTGTTGCAATGGATTTGTAGCACCTAACTCCTACTTATTCCTCTGCTTCAATTTATGCTCAGTTTTGATAGCATATCCATAACTGGTTCCTAGTGAGGAGACTTCTAGGAAATACATCTCTATTTGGATATATCCATGTATAAAACCATGACACTTTAGAACAAGGTGATGCTCAAAGTATCTAATAGCTAAATTTTAGAAGAGTATACAGAAAATATTAGCATACTTTGACGTTGTCTAGCCTCTCTCCTATTGCAAGGTTGTCGATCTCATGTATTGGTTGTCATAATTTCCTAAAGGGTGTTATTCCTCCTTAAGGGCATCAAAAGGATATCCCAAGTGGGTCATGCCTTTAATATCATAGACATATTCATTTTGTCTCTCCCAATATCCATCCCACCAATATTTTACACGTGGAAGGGATTTCAAGATCACAAAGGTGATATTTACATTGTCAATTTTTTTTTGATAGAGTAAAATCCCTTTAAAAGAGTTAACTATTTTTCCAAAGCATCGGCATTGTTTTTCCTTCAAATAAGGGGATACCAAATTTAACTTGTACCTTGAATGGCATCAGACCGCCAAAATTGCCTTTGGTTGAAGGTTCCTCAGTCATTATTAGAAGTCATCACGGGATCTGGAAAAAAATTCCCATCATCTCATTCCTATGTCATATGCGTGCTTCCTCAAGGAACAACTTGAAAGGATCTCCTACGTCATCATCTCTCTTTTCTTCTACAATGGGAGGCTTCTTAGGTTGGTGAGAATAATAATTCCAAGGTGCAAATAGCTCAAGACCCAACTCTCTAAATCGTTAACTGCATCGAGGACATGTATCAAGAAACAACAAGGAGAAGATTTCTCTCATACAACTAATTTGGGATATACTAGGAATTAAATGAAAAGTAGGAAAGGAAATTAAACACACACACATAGAACTATAACAAAGAGCACAACAATATAGTGAAAACAAAACTTCTAATAATTAAAAAAATAGCAGAATGCTATAGAGCATAAATTGGCTAGAATGGTGGTAGTTATCTATGAAGAGCGAGAGATGACAACTACATGCATTTATAAAAACTACTACAAGAGGTCGTAATAATTTCCTTTAATATAAATAAAGAACTCTATAGGTCCAAAACCCTAACCCTAAAATATTAAGCACCAAAAGGTTTGTGGGCCCCGAGGAGGTTAGTTGGCACATCAACTTCCTCGGGATGTAAATTTTGCATACAATCTCTATTTGGGACACATAGTAGCTCATTAGAAAGAACTATATGAGGAATACAAAATTCTACTAGGTCTAGGGAATTCCATGGCAACCCCTCTTCCCCCGTATTTCCAAAAGACATCATTTATGGCCTCAAAACATCTCTAGAAGTTTGGACCTAAAAAAACATGCAAAAAAAACCTCTAAGCAAATAGAGAATTATCGAGTCAATGGAAGAGGTGGGTTGCCACTGATATTCACCTGGATAGGGAAGAGAAGTGGGTAGATGTATTATGTCATAGATAAATGAGAAAATCTATGGGAATGGCTATCTGGTAGTAGAGAGAAAATATAGGGAAACAAAATTGGTGGAAAAGAAGACAAGTTCATTTGGTAGTATATTTTTGTTTAGCTTTAACAAGCTTAAAAATGAGTTAAAGTATGCTTGAAATTGTATCTTTTCTATGAAGTTTTCATGAGCTCAAAAAAAGAGTTAAAAGTTTACTTGGTGTCCTTCTCAAGGTTTTAAAAAAGTGAGAAAAGGATAACAGATTCTCACCATCTTTCATCTTTGAGGATGGGGAGGAAATATTGGAAATAAAAATCGACAATTACATTGGTTTAAAAAGCATGAAAATATTAGCAAAAGCAGTATCGAGATTTTCATTTTTTATTGAGCATGAAAAAAGGGTTGGGAATATCAATATTTTGATTCTTTAATGAGAAATATGGTGCTACTCTAGGGAATGCATGAAGGGTAGGCACTATCATGCAAGTGTTGTGCAAAAAGAGTAGATTAAATGTCACAACCTGATGGGTTCATACGTAAGGAATTATGAAATGATATAGAGAAGGTCAATAATGCATGGGAGATATTAGTGTAAATCCTATCCCTATATTTCAGTTTCAAATTTATACCCCAGATCCAGTGGATCTCATGATAGAAAAGCATGACACCTTCCTATAAAAACCATCCAAAAGAATAGACACATGGTTAAATCACATAGTGAAAGAAAAAAATATGGATCAAGTTTGAACAAGACCATATTTTTTTGTTTTTTTGTATTCAAATATTTTTCAAGGGTTTTTATGATGTATGCAAATGTTCTTTTCCTATATTTGTACTTATGGATTTTGTCAACTACTTATGGTCTACACAATGATTATGTAAAATGTCTTATGTGATTATATATGTGGATGCTTTTTTACTTATGTTTTAATGTGACATATGTCATTTCAATACATAATTATCCAATGAATAATCCAATGCATTAGAACTTCTAGGGATATGTTGAAAAAAAATGATCAAACGATTGCTTAAGAATATGTACCCATAAATAGTGACAATGTAACACATGATGCCTAAAATGGTATGTGATTCAAACGAGATAATAGGAACTGAAAGTATATCCTAACTACCAATTGATGGATTTCAAGGAAAAATCATCGACTAAGAGTTAAATGACTACACTATATTCTACAATGTTGTTGGTAATGGGGCCAAGAAAAATGCCCCTTGAACTCACCACTTTTCCAGTGGATGAAAATATCACCCGTGATCCAAAAATGGATCTTGGATAAACCTCTAGGTCTAAAAGACTTCATATAAGAGGTAAAAGGTGCCAAATGGCACAAATCCTTTGTAAATTAGAGGAAAATGAAAATCGCAGGCTGCTCTCGAAAATAGTCTCATTGCAGAGATCTCCTCATTCTGAATCCAACACAACTTGAATGGGCAAAAACAGACTTCAGATGAAGAAGTTATCATAAAAAGAAGTTCCCCTTTGTTCCTTGGGAAAGAGGCAAAAAACATGAAGAAAACCATGAAATCAAGCTTATCAGAGGCTTGAACAGTGTTTGCACAGGAGCCATCGGATCTGGCCAATCAACGGTCCAGATCCGATCGGCAATCGCAATTGGCGGTGGCAGTCGGCGGATATTGGAGATATAACATGCGACGGGACTGGGCTGATGCGATACCGCAATCGCCGATATCGGCGGATCGCAATTGGCAAACACAATGGAGTGGATCGGCGGATTGCAATCGTCGATGATCAGATTGACGAATTGGTATCGGCGATGGTCGAACCTGATAACACTTTAAAACGATATTCCATAAACATTTCAAATCCAATATAAGGCCATATTTGCGGGATTTTAGTGTTTTTAACGTATTTTTAAAATACGAAGGGAAACCTTGGAACAAGGCCAAAGCGACTTGCAATAGCGATTTCAGGCGAACCGGATAGGATATGAAGCGCAGTTATGAAAATTTCAGATCCGGTGAACAGTGTTCTCTGCGGATTTCCCGTGTTTTACATCGTTCTCTGTGTGAATAGAGAACGACTGTTTCTGAAGGAATTTTAAGCACCGATTCACTCTTCCATTACAGAATAGCTGGCATCCATCCTCGAGGGTGTTTAGCAATGATTTCTAATGCTCAGAGAAGGGATTTGAGAGGACTGTGGTTGGAAGACAGAGGCACAGAGAATGATTATGCACAGAGAAAATGGCTGTGGAAGCCGCAGGGCCAGAAGACTGCCTCAAAGAAGCTAGAGAGCTCAATTGACAGAGAGAGCAGGTTGAGGGAACAATGAGCAAGATTTGAGTGCACAGAGAGTCACTCGGAGGTTGAGCGAAAATCTAGAGAGCTCAATTGACTGTAGCGTATTATTGTTGAAGGTTGTTGGAGTTGCTTGGAGGTCGAGCGACTCACAGAGGCACGCAGAGGTTGAGAGAAAGAGCTCAGAGAAGCCAGAGCAGAGAGCCACAAGCCCAGCCAGAGCCAAAGAGCTAGAGCCAGAGCCAGAGCGATAGTCCAGAGCTAGAACCGGAGCCAAAGCCAGAGTCAGAGCCGAGAGCTAGAGCTAGATCCAGGAGCCAGAGCTAGAGCCAGAGCCAGAAAGTCGAGAGCTTCAGAGCCATGGATGAGATGGTAAAGTAAGCCCATCGTGTTTTATGTAAACCGATGGAGTTGAGTCAAAGACTTGTAAAAGAACTGCTGCCATAATCCCAAAGAGCCTAGTTAAATTAACTAGAGCTCACGAAGGCGTAGCCCAAGAGTTGTGGGTGAACTCCTAATTAAATTGTTGTTTCTATGTGATTGTTTATTGCTGCATTGTTTACTGTATATGCATTTATATTTCAGTTTCAACACATTAATCTAAAACACATGAACAGTTAAAAACAAATAAAAGCATACACCTATATTTTCAAGCATTTCTTAGTTTTGCATTGGTTAATCAATAAGACTTGGGAATATTTAAAGCTTTGGAAGTGGGAGAGGTTCTTGTAAGTTAGACAAGAAGCCTAAGTGCCCCATTTTTAGATCAGGTGGTATCAGAGCTTAAGATTGATTAACCCCACCTTCAAAGAAGGTTATATCAGAATGCTTGATTGACAGAGCAAAGATGACTTGTCTAAAAGGTGTTTGAACAGCAAGAGGCTGGTATTCTTGCTTTGCAGATTGACTATTGTTTGAGTTTGCAGAGGTAAAGGGAAAGTTGTTGCTAGCTCAATCTAGGAAGGAAAAATAGGAAGAAGGGTTAAAGGCATTCTTATATCCCAAAGGACCTCAAAGCAATCCCTGAAGCACAAGAGGTTTGTTGCAAAAGATTGCTGAATAAGCTCTTTATTTATCTTGTTGAAGTTTTTTTTGTTCACTGGCATAATGACAACTTCTACAAGTGGGTCCTCAAATTCTGACTTCTTCACAAGATTCTTTGATGAAGACATCAAGCAAGAATTGTCCGCCATGATGGATATGGTGAGAGAAATGTATGAGGATGGAAGGAAGAGTAGCAGACTTAGAGAGCAATTGAATTCTGTGGAGGAAGAGAAGTAGTTGCTTTCTGACAAATTGCAGGAAATGGAGAGGCAACTTCATATTTCAAATATGAACCTGAAAAGGATGCATGAGTTGGAGACATAACTCTTTGTTGCCCAAGAAGCCTTAGTCGAGTATCAGCTTGAAGAAGAGGTAAACCATTCCAGTTTGTCTTCAAATTCCTCTAAGAATGCTTATATTGGTTCTTTTGAAAAACATACTAGAGGCATAGGTTCCAAGCTAATGTCCAAGATGGGTTATGAAGGAAAGGTCTTGGGAAAGCATGCACAAGGTATTGTTGAACCAATAATGGTTGGGGAAAGGCCTAAGTATTTGGGTCTTGGCTATGGACAAGTTTATGGAGAAAGTTCCAAGGTTGCCATGAAGGCCATTGAAACAGCTCCAAGAAGGGGTTTCATTATAGAGTGTGAAGATTGTATTAAGGAGGAATGCAATAGCTTGAAACATCAATTGTAGGATGCGGGTGTTCAAAGGCACACACTTAAACCAGAGAATTGGGGAGACTCTAACAACCTTGAAGAGATTTATGGTGTTCCAAAGGAAGCCACTTCTTCATTTGCTTCACCTCCTCATGCAGGCAATAAAGGTGAAAGAGAAAGGTATAAATCTGGTTCTAAACATTTTCCTTTTGATTGTGCAAAGCATGGTAAGTTTCCACATAAGTATGGGGAAAGAATTGCATGTTCCTTTTGTGGGTTGGATAACCATAATGTTTCTAGATGTTGGAAGAGAATGGCCACACACAGGAAACTTTTGAAGGAAAGGAAGCAAGAAGCCAAAGGTCCATTGGACAAGGCAAATCATACTGTCAAGAGGACACACATGCAGTGCACTTACTGCCATAAGCAAGGACATCTTGCTGCAAAATGTTGGACTTTGAATCCATAAATGATTCCACAAAAGCTGAAGAAAGTGGAAAGAGAAGATGGCATAAATGGAAAGGAAGATTCCATGACTGATGTGTCTCATAATGATGCACATGTTGATGCTAATGTGAAAACAGAGGTAGTACCTTTGAAAGGGATTGGTAAGGAACGGTTAGAGTTCTTATCCAATTAAGATTGCATGTCTATTGATGCATCTACATTATATTTCATTTCAGCTTCGAAAGTACAATGTGCTTAAGTGAAAGTTGAAGGATGAAATGCATGCATGAGCATGAGGTGCATGAACACAGGGATGTTGATGATTTCCTTGTTTTTGAACATGTATGTGTAATTAACTTGCAGGGTTGATTGCTTTGACATGCATGTGATGCCATGTTGAATTGGGAGAAGTTAACTTGGTCTCCAAATGGAGATAATGATGAAGTGTTTCATATTTTGAAAGAGTCCTAATGGTCTTTTTCTACATCCTTGACTTGAAGTGTCATTTGTTAAAAGGCATGTTTTGTGGGCTTGTTATCTAGTCCATCATTTGTATGCAGATGTAAGACATGGAGGTGTTCAAAAAATGTGAAAATCTGTTTCTTTTGTTGAAGCAGGAGTTAGTCCATCCAATTGTTGTATGTATGCCTGTTGTTGTTAACAGTTGTTGTTGGAAGCCTTTCAAATAGGTACAAATGAAAGTTTTGTGGAGTAGATGTGCTTCACATTTGTTTGAGCCACCTTGGATCAATGATCAAGGCAAAGAATTTCAAACCACCTTCTATGACCAGTTCAGCGGAAGTTTTGCAGAAAGGCAAGGAGGAAGATAGTTCTTCCCAGGAAGACTAGCCCATCTAAGAAGGGAAGTGGTCGGAAACCTTGGTTCAAAGGCACTATGCAAGGAAAGTGTAGGGAGGTTGAAATAAGAGGGTGAGTCACTCTCATTTACTGTTTAGATCAGTATATCAGTCTTTTGTAGACCAAAAGTTCTCTTAGTGGGAAGGTGTGATCCAAAAATGGATCCTAGATAAACCTCTAAGTCTAAAAGACTTCATATAAGAGGTAAAAGGTGCCAAATGGCACAAATCCTTTGTAAATCAGAGGAAAATTAAAATCATGGGTTGCTCTCAGAAATAGTCTCATTGCAGAGATCTTCTCATTCTAAATCCAATGCAACTTGAATGGGCAAAAACAGACTTCAGATGAAGAAGTTATCATAAAAATAAGCTCCTCTTTGTTCCTTGGGAAAGAGGCAAAAAACATGAATAAAACCATGAAATCGAGCTTATCGGAGGCTTTAAAAGTTTTTGCACAGGAGTCGTCGGATCTGGCTGATCAAAGGTCCAAATCCGATCAGCAATGGCAATCAGCGGTGGCAGTCGGCGGATATCAGAGGCATAACATGCGACAGGACCGGGCCGATGCGATACCGCGATCGCCGATATCGGCGGATCGCAATCGGCAAACACAATGGAGCGGGGCCTTATATATATCTATATATATATATATATATATATATATATATATATATATATATATATATATATATATATATATATATATATATATATATATATATATATATATATATCACCGATGATCGGATCAGCGAATCGGTATCGGCAATGGCTGGACTCGATAACACTTTAAAACGATATTCCATAAACATTTCAAATCTGATAAGAGGTCATATTTGCGGGATTTTAGTGTTTTTAACGTATATTTAAAATACGAAGGGAAACCTTGGAACAGGGCCGAAGCGACTTGCGATAGAGATTTCAGGCAGACCCGGTAGGATATGAAGCGCAGTGATGAAAATTTCAAATCCGGTGAACAGTGTTCTCTACGGATTTTCCCGCGTTTTACAACGTTCTCTGTGTAAATAGAGAACGACTGTTTCTGAAGGAATTTTAAGCGCCAATGCACTCTTCTATTACATAATAGGTGGCATCCATCCCCGAGGGTGTTTAGCAATGATTGCTAACGCTCAGAGAAGGGATTTGAGCGGACTGTGGCTGGAAGACAGAGGGCCGCAGAGAATGATTGTGTGCAGAGAAAACGACTATGGAAGCCGTAGAGTCGGAAGACTACCTCAAAGAAGCCAGAGAGCTCAATTGACAGAGAGAGCAGGCTGAGGGAACAATGAGCAAGAGCTGAGCGTATAGAGAGTCTTGGGAGTCACTCGGAGGTCGAGTGAAAAGCCAGAGAGCTCAATTGACAGCAGCGTATTGTTGCTGAAGGTTGCTGGAGTTGCTTGGAGGTCAAGTGACTCACATAGGCACGCAGAGGCCGAGAGAAAGAGCTCAGAGAAGCTAGAGCAGCGAGCCACAAGCCCGGCCAGAGCCGAAGAGCCGGAGCGACAGCTAGAGGGAGAGCTGAGAGCCAGAACCGGAGTCAGAGCCAAAGAGCCAGAGCCAGAGTCAGAGCCGAGAGCTAGAGCGAGAGCCAGAGCCAAGAGCTAGAGCCAGAGCCAGAGCTAGAAATCCGAGAGCTTCAGAGCCAGGGATGAGATGGTAAAGTAAGCCCATCGTGTTTTGTGTAAACCGATGGAGTTGATTCAAAGACTTGTAAAAGAACTGTTGCCATAATCCTAGAGAGCCTAGTTGAATTAACTAGAGCTCACGGAGACGTAGCCCAAGAGTTGTGGGTGAACTCCTAATTAAATTGTTGTTTCTGTGTGATTGTTTATTGCTGCATTGTTTACTGTATATGCATTTATATATCAGTTTCAGCACATTAATCTACAACACATGAATAGTTTAAAACAAATACAAGCATACACCTATATTTTCCAGAATTTCTTAATTCCGCAGTGGTTAATCAATAAGACTTGGGAATATTTAAAGCTTTGGAAGTGGGAGAGGTTCTTGTAAGTTAGACAAGAAGCCTAAGTGCCCCATTTTCAGATCATATGCAATGGTAGCAATGTTTCAGGTATTATTGTTGGTGTCATTCGAACATCATATGTAGATTGAAGGGGAGGCGAACATATGCAAAACAAATCCCAAACATGATAAGGAGCAAGACAAATCTATACATATGTGTATAAAAGAAAAAGGCATTATGCACTATATACATATATACAAAGCATGATGCAGTCAGATAGATTATGCCATGTAGTTCCCATTGTCAAGCATAAGCCAAGGATCCCTATTGATGTTTATGAACTCATGGGTTGTTGTCAACATCATATGGCACACCATTTCAAGGCCACACTAAACAAAGTTGAATTGTCACATTCCTAAAGGTTGATGATTTAAATGACATTATCTAACCATATGTTTATCATTAACTACACGAGTACATTAAATATGAGTGATATCGTGATATAATATAACTTCTTGATGATGGTAATCAAGAAACGATAGAGTTGCAAGACCCTCATCAGTGCGAGATTTGGAGTGGACAATATCGTGGCAATTTTGATACAACAAATCCCATAATTGACTCGATCCAAGGGTGGAACTTCATTGGATGACTGAGGAAATGGCCCCTGGCCTGATTCAAAATTTTGTTTACCAAGCTCCACCATTTCTAAATCAAGAAAAATAGAGGCATTATGACACATATCCTCCCTTGGATTATCATTTGAAGCCATTAAATTGAATATAACCTTATTTAAAGGAAACTGAGTATCAAGAGATTCATGCAGAATAAATGGACGATAGTCTATGTGGGTAGAGGGGCTTGATCATATTTTATATTAGGATGGGGTTTCTAACTAGTGTCACTAGATGTTGGTGGGATCACCAAAGAGGTAATATCATCCACAATAGGTGGAATTATGCTCCCATGAGATTCATATTCTAGAGGAACTACCTAAGGATCAGAAGGTCCAAGGTATCCATTAGTGATAAAAGAGATTATTTTAATGGTGGAAACATAGGAATATGGGTCTAATGGATGAAGGGTAAATGTACCCATCAATGAACAATATTTGAAAATCCTAACTCCAACACTTTCCATGGTACAAGGGGAATATCCTATGAATGGCACAAATTGGCTATCATTAATTTTCAAGTTAGGATTGTAGTAATGCAACTTGTCAATAGTGGCAATATTCCCTTGGTGAGGGAACTTTAAGCCCCTAAAGACTAAGGAAACAATATCTTAAATATAAAATAGAACTAACTTTTCTCATGTAAGAGATTATAATTCATGGGTCATTAATGACTTCAACTTTAGTTAATTCCACTTCACCCCCTAACTCAATAGGAAAAGTAGGAAATATCCCTTGGGTTTGCAAGGTATGCCCATCAAACACTTTCAATGAGGTTGTATCTAGTGATAAGTGAGGTGGTCCAAGATCAACAACACTTTGCTAACATAATACAAATGTACACTACATCCATGATTGTCTTATGGAAGTTCTTCCCAAAAATGTACACCATGATATTAAAGGTTATCCAATGGAATAGATAGAACATACTTGATATTGGGCTAAAAGTGATGAGGTTAGATTCAAAGGGATATATCACACCAATAACATTCAAAAGTGATTTGCAATGTATGGGGTAGCTTTGAAATACTTCAAGGGATGACATGGAAATTAGTGCCTAAGCTAAGTCTTCAACAATACTATAATTGTGAGTAGCCCTTGCATTGGATTATGCATTTAATTTCCAAGTATGGAATTAGGAGGATGAAGCACCACATCGAATGATGTATTTTCTATTTGCAGAGGGCCATTAGGTTGGACAAGGTTCCTTGGGTCCTTATCGAAAGGACCGCCCTTAGTATTCTCGTAAAACACTCTTAGTGGTGACACGTATTAGTTGATCTAATAAGAAAATATCTTGTGTCAATGATGAGGCATTATATTGAGGGTTACCTCCACCCAAAAATTTCTAAGGACTCAAATTGTTTAAAACCATTTGTTGTTGTTGGGCCAGAAATGGATTATTCAAGAAAGTAGTTTGACTCCTTATAAACTTTGCAAGAAAACTAATTCTTCCTCTTCTTCTCTTTCATTCCATGCCCAATGTTGTCTTGGGTTTTATATGCCCTCCATTCATTATTCAGATATTTCATTTGTTTTCTTTTCCTATTTTTAACTCTAGGTTGCTAAGGATTCTTTGAGGGCATGTATTTCACTAAATTCAGTTCTGAGGTTTAAGTGGGCGCCCTAGGATTTTGAGTGGAAGGCACAACCGATGGGACACTAGAAGTGATATTCAATCGATCCATCTATGTAGGTAGTCGAATCACATTTCCAAAGGACACAGAACCAACCATCCCATAAACATGGGATCTTGGCTTGGGGTTTACAAGATAATTCGATGATCGAGGAGCATTGGGGATGATTTCATCTAGTGTTCCCACTTGAGAATAGATCAATTATGGAAGTGTTCTCCTGGAAGGAAGGGCATAGCAGACTGGGGGACGCGCAGTTAGGGTTATAGCGGGGTTCTGAGTTTTCTCCCTATGGAGCGCAGTAGAGGAGGGAGCTCCACTCCCTCCTACAAGGAAGCGGTTGCCAGCAGAGGCAAGTTACCATTGGGTAATGTCAGAGATTCTGATGAAGAGGGGAAAAAATAATGAAAAGGGGTCAGATGGGGCCAGGTTCAAGGAAAATAGCAACACCAAGGACAAGGAGGAAGAAGACAAAAGCCAGGGAACAAGGGACAAACATCAAAAGGGACCGTGCAGACCCAAAACGGAGTTTACTCCTAGAGTAGTGTTAAATGATCCTGCTCTGCAGGCGCACAGGGAACATATGGGAACTTACGCCATAATCTGTAAATTCATGGGAATATGGCCCTCTAAAAAGGCATTACAGACATGGATCAAATACCACTGGAAACCCAAAGGTAGTATTGATCTCCATCTTGGGTCAAAAGGTTTTTTTACCGTGGTATTCACTAACATTGAAGATAAAGACAGAATATTCGAAGGAGGACCCTACTTTTATGCAGCAACGGGCCTCTATATGCGGTCGTGGATGATGAACTTCGTTCTTGAGAGGGAGACATTCACCTCGGTTCCTGTTTGGGTAAGGCTCTATTCCCTACCTCTCGATTACTGGCAAAATGAATCGCTCACTGCCATAGGCAACAAACTAGGTCGTTTTGTTAAAGCTTCGGAAGCCACAAGACGAGGTAAATATACTTCCTATGCCAGGATTTGTGTGGAAATGGATCTATCAGGCGCTCTTCCGGATGAAATAATCCTGGAAGTCTTTGATGAGGAATGGGTGCAAACTGTGGATTATGAACACATCCCATTCAGATGTCGTAAATGCCACAAACATGGTCACTTGATCAGAGACTATCCTCTTAGTAAAACAAACAACAAGGGCAAACCTAATTCAGTGAAGGATACTAATAACTTTCAGAAAGTGGCAAGTAAAGGAAAAGGAGGCAGAAAGGGATCAAAGCAACAGCACAGTGAGGGGCAAAAGATCAACCAGAACAAGTTTCAAGCTCTGGAAGAGAATGAAGAAATGACAAATGAAGATCAAACAATGGAGGAAGGCCCTAGGGTAGAGGAGAAGGAAGAAAACGACAACCCAACACAAGAGATTCGTAATAAGAAAGAGACTATGATGAATGAGACCGAACTAGAAATGGATATGGAAATGACCCAAAGTGAAATAGATCTGGAGGACCACGAACTTCAGGAAATTCTGGAAAAGGAAAACCTAGATCTGGAAGGGTTCTTGATGCAGGGAACCACGGGAGGGATAGATTCATTACCTCAAGAGGATTGCAACAGAATACAACAATTATTTTTATGGAAGACACAGGAAAGTGAGTCAGAAATAGGAAAAACCACTAACAAGCAGGAAAACAAAGGAGTGAAAACAATGAAACCAACCCCAGGACTAGCTACTAGAAATGCAGGCAAGAAAAGAGGCCGAAAAAAGCAAAAGGAGCTTTTGATGGAGTGTGGAAAGCTAATGATAGATTCGGGTAAGATGAAAGACCTAACCAGTTACTCCTTTACAAGTCTTTAATTATGAAGTTTACATCTTGGAATATCAGAGGTCTAGGAAGTAAAAGAAAACAAAGATTGCTTAGTTATAGAATGAAACAAGATATGTCGGACATAATCTTCATCCAAGAAACAAAATGTTCCATTCAGAAAATAAAACTCATACACAGCAAATGGCTCAATAGATATGAGTTTCTAGAGGTTAAAGCTGAGAACACAGCGGGGGGTATTCTCACTCTTTGGAATCCCCAAAAGGTCAGCATAATGGATGCAGAGGCATCAAGAAATTACCTATCTGTGGTCATTCAACCAGTTGGGATTTCGGAAACATTCCTGGTCACCAATGTTTACAGTCCCCAAAGAATAGAGGACAAACTCAAATTGCTAGAAGCCCTTAGTGACCTCAGGAACAGACAAGCGGGAATTCCTTGGATCATGGGAGGGGATTTCAACATGATCAAGTCTCTCTTGGAAAAAAAGGAGGCACCAGAGTGCTTAACAAAGATTCCTTAGCGTTCCAATCATTTATAGACAACATGAATTTGGTAGATTCAGAAACGGGCAATGGCCTTTTCACATGGAACAACAAAAGAGGAGGGGAGGCATTGGTAGCTTCTAAGTTAGACAGATTTATGATATCATAGGAGTTGATGCTTCTAAAAAAAGATATAAAGCTAGAGTTCTTCCATTTGGAGGTTCAGATAACTGGCCGATTGAATTGGAAATCAAAGGTATAGACTCTCCGGGGAATAGACCCTTCAGATTCGAAAATATCTAGCTATCCCACCCGGACTTCATCAGTAATATTGAAAAATGGTGGCTTGAAGACTTGCAAATACAAGGATCTAGGATGTACCTTCTTTAGAAAAGACTAAAGCAAATTAAGTCCAGACTTAAGGAATGGAACTAGAAGGATTTCGGTAATATTTTTGAGGCAAAAAAAGTAGTGGAAAACAAGATTCTAGAACTCAACCAGGCTCTGATAAAAGATGGATTTGACAAAGCCAAAAGTGATCAAGCTGATAAACACCATCTAGATTGGGAAAAGTTATGCAAACAAGAGGAAATATTTTGGAGACAAAAATCCAGAGTTCAATGGCTCAAGGAAGGAGAGTGGAACACAAGATTTTTTCACAGATCCACTATGGCTAACAAAGCTCATAATAGAATCTCAATGATTAAGGATGAGGATGGGGATATTCAGAACACTCATAAAGATATAGAAGTTGTGCTTGTTCAACATTTCTAGAACATCACTCGGGAAAACATTCCCGACAGGGATCAGGCCATCAGGGGAATCACAAGGCATATCCCTAAGCTGGTGTCCAGAGAGGATAATTTTAACCTCAATAGACCAGTTTCTGAAGAGGAGGTCAGTGAGGTTCTCAAAGATATGCAGAATAGCAAAGCTCCAGGCCCGGATGGTTTCAATGTGGACTTTTTTAAAGCTTGTTGGCATATTGTCAAAGAGGACATTTTGAATGCGGTAGAAGATTCCAGGAGCAGCAAAACTATCCTGAGAGCTCTCAACACCTCCTTCATCTCCCTAATTCCCAAACAGGACTCAGCTCAAACTACAGATAAGTACAGACCTATTGCCTTATGTAATGTGGTTTACAAGATAATATCCAAAGTAGTGGCAAACAGACTCAAACCTCTCCTTCCCTCGCTAGTATCAGAGGAACAATCAGGTTATGTGGAGGGAAGACAGATTCTAAACAATATTATTCAAGCACATGAGGTGGTTCACACGCTAACCAGCAAAAGGCAAGCGGGGATGATCATGCAATTGGACATTGCCAAAGCGTATGACAAGGTGAATTGGATTTACATCAAGAAGGTTCTCTCTGCCTTTGGGTTTGACCACAACTGGGTCAGATGGGTAATGGCGCTAGTGACTTCTTCCAGCTTTTCTATTCTGGTAAATGGCTCTCCCTCAGAGATCTTCAATCCTTCTAGAGGTCTCAGGCAAGGAGATCCACTCTCTCCCTTTCTCTTCATTCTCATGATGGAAGGTCTTGGGCGATCCATTAAACAGGCCAAGGCAATGGGAAAAATCAGGGGTCTTCAAGTTTCTGAGAATGGTTCTGCTCTGACTCACCAACAATTTGTTGATGATACCTTACTGCAAGGGATCCCCACAGTCAAAGAAGCTACAGCCTACAAGCAAATCCTCAAAGATTTTGCCTTAGCTACAGGTATGGAAGTCAATCTCGCTAAGTCCAAAATCTTCTTTTTAAACACTAACATTGCTATCCAAAGAAATATCTCAAGAATTCTTGGTTTCCAAAGAGATTCCCTCCCCTCAAAATATTTAGGAGTTCCTCTTACTGCCAGACCCATGCACAAGAGTATATGGGAACTGGTTCTTAATAAATTGCAGGATAGAGTCAAAAACTGGACCTTCCATGCACTGAACCTGGCAGGCAGGTTAGTTCTGACAAAGGCAGTTCTACAGTCTATCCTTGTTTTCATGTTATCATCTCTTCCAGCTCCAAAAAGTGTCTTAGAGAAAATCAGGAATATACAAAGAGATTTACTTTGGGGCAAGGAGGAAACAAGGAAGAAATGGGCCTTGGTTTCCTTGGAAAAAATATGTAAAGCCAAAAGTCAAGGGGGTCTAGGCTTGGACGATCAAGAGATTCTTAGCAAAGTCCTAGGAGTCAAGCTTTGGTGGAGATGGGTTCAGGAGCCAGAAGCCCAATGGGCCAGGATATGGAAAGAGAAATATGCCAGCTCTTGGCACACCAATGATCTCATAAGAATGTCTAGAATTATAAAAGGCTCCTACATATGGAATAGAGCATGGGAAAACAGAAGCCTAGTTCAAAAGAACAGTTTCTGGGAAATTAGAGCAGGAGATCTTGCTCTCTTTTGGGAGGACAAATGGCAACAAGAACCAACCTTGTTAACAGAGAATTTTTCAAACCTCAATCAGGAAACAGATGCCCAAGGGTTAATCAAAGTTAAGGATTTTTGGGATCTTACTCACATCTCCGGAAAATGGAGAAGCTGGAAAAACATTGACTGCAGAGAGGACAGTCCCCTAAAATTCAAAACAGAGGCTCTTGGGAAATTACTAAAGCAAAGAATGATCTTAGTATCAAAGGGGCAGGATCAATTGAGATGGGGTAATAATAAGAAAGGAACCTTTAATCTTAAGGAAGCAAAAGGTATTCTCCTTGGGCTTGGCTCTAGTGTTCCAAACAAGACCTGGCTGCATCTCTGGAGGAATCAAGGCTGGATGAAAATCAAGCTTTTTATGTGGTTAGTTCATCATAAGAAAATCTTGACTTGGGACAACATTAGGAGAAGAGGAGTTATGGGGCCTTCCAGATGCCAGCTCTGTGAAGAGCAGGAGGAGACAATGGAACATATTCTCAACAGCTGCTCGTTCACAACCTGGCTGTGGGATTCGTTTTCTTCAATTTTTCACCAGTCTGATAGGGACAGAGGAAGTATCACAAATACCCTAAACCAATGGAGGAGAAACTATGTAGAGAATGAATTCCTTAATTTGGCATGGGCCTTCACACCCTGCTTCATCATCTGGAATGTTTGGAAAGAAAGAAATAAAATAATTTTCAAGAATGAAAAATCTTCACCACACAATCTATTTGATCTTATCCTGAAACAGCTCAGAGAGACAGTCAGCTCCACTGTTCACAATATCCCCAAAAATCCCCCTTCGGATAATGAGCAGAGAAATTTAAGGCATCTAGGTTTGTAAGGGATAATTCCTCAAGGTGGAAACAGAAGGAATACATCAAGGGTTATAGAGAAGGACTTCTGGCAACCTCCACCGAAAGGCTTTCTGAAGTATAACATTGATGGTGCCTCAAAAGGAAATCTGGGAACTGCTAGTTATGGAGGAGTTTTAAGGGATGAAGAGGGAAATATTATCTTTATCTTTCACTGTCATTTAGGAAAAGCTACCAATAACATGGCGGAAGTAATGGCTCTGGAGCAGTGTCTAGAGTTTCTGATTCAGAATCACCACTCAAATATCATTGTAGAAGCGGACTCTGAGATAACTATTAACGTTGTGAAAAGACTTAGTGGTGGTTCTTGGCCGGAGAGAGTCTCGAATCACTAGAAACTTATCCAGGTTTATCAAAGAATCCAAGTTCATCTCCAGGGTCTTCGAACTGTTAGTTTCAATCATGTTCGTCGTAATGCCAATAAACTTGCGGACTTACTAGCCAATCAAGGCGTTTGCAGTGCTGATTGTGGGTTGGCTAAGAATTGGCAAGATATTCCTCAAAGTCGACTAAAGGCCATCTGTGAGGATCAAGCTGCTGAGGACAGAGAAGTCTTTCGATTTCAGGCTAGGTTGATTAGCAAGAATTGAAGTTGCTGGACTGAGCACCCTCAGCTCAGCAGGATGTACTAGGAAGGTTGGATAGCCAATTTCAGTCACACTTTATCCCAGAGCATTTCGACCGAGATCCCATGGCTGCTGGTTAGCTCTCTACAGAATCAGTTCCCTAACACACTCTGGTCAGGGTTTTGTTTTCACGGCATGATCAGGCAGAATGGGCGGTTAATCGAGCACAACAGTTGGCTTTCTCCCTCTTTCCATTTTCGGGCTAGAAATCCCGGCCCTTACTAGTTTTCCGGTGATCGCACGTCTGTAAAGTGGAAAGTGGTTTTGTAGTTTTGGGAGCGATCCCATAGAGATCTCAACACGTGGCAAGGTGGCAGTTTCAGAAACTGCCCTTCATCGCAAGTTAATGTTCGGTCATGTAAGGCGGCGCGATATGGCGCCTGGCCGTTGGATCTGGCTTCTCGGATGGACGGTTGGGATCGTCCACACTGTTTAGTGGGGCCCGACGGGCCATTTCCCCGTTCCCTGATGACGTGTCTTGTCCTTTTTCTGTCCTTTGGGTTCTTTGGGTGGTCGAGGGTGACCGTTGCCGTTGTTCGGCCACAGGGGAATGGTTTGTCCGGTTCGGCCTTTTGGTTAGGCTTTTTTGCAGCCCTTCGAAGGTTTTGCCATGGGTTTTGGGTTTTCTGGTGTTAGATGGAGGGTCTTAGGCTAGGACAGGATCACCTGTTCTCCTGTGTTTGTATAAATTGATAGTGTTTTGTAAACTACGTAACTTATCTTTTGATTTAAAGAAATAGAAGGTTCGGCTCTTACTTCAACAAAAAAAAGAGAATAGATCAATTCTAGTTGTTGGTCACACATGATCGGTTTAACTTTTTTTTATAGTCCCACCTTAGTGACAACTTTGACAATCCTAGGAAAGAGAGACTTAGTGAACCACATTCATACTATTTAATCAACAAACTTTATTTGAAATAAACTTTTTCATTGCCTACACTCATGGATAGGATCAGAGATATGGGTGGAAGTATAATGATGAAGGTTTGTTAAGATTTCAATTCCAATCTCGTACTTGACAGAAATTTCATAATGGTTAATAAAGGTTAGAGCCAAAGATAGATATTTATCATATATAGTGCATTCAAGATCGATATAACACTTGGTGGTAACATCAGTAAGAGTTTGTTGGAAGAGTCGTAGTTGAATTCTATCATGCATGAACAAGTTATATGAACTCCATAAATGATATGTTGATATTTATGTTGCATATTTTCTCTAGGTTTCCCATGGAATTTTGGAATATTAGTAGGTAACTTCATGAGAACAAATAACCATGAAGGAATGTGCTTAATGGGATCATTCATAAACTTAGATATATTAGGAAACATAGGAATTTCCAATATGGGTGAGTTAAATGATCTATGGGGAGGAGGTTGTTCCCCCTATGACCATATGGGTTATGTGATCTACCCATAGCTTGGTTTTTAGAAGCTAACAAGCCTTCTAAGGAAGGTGGATTCCCAAAGGATTGGCTTTGTGACTCATGGTTGTAGCATAAGGATTATTTCCCTTGTGGGGTTACCCCCTACTGAAAAACGGTTCCTAAAAGGTTGGTTGCTTCTAGGGCCAAAGGGTGCACCAAGATCAAAACCTCTTGCACCAAAAGGGTTTCCATAAATTGAAACCCCAAGGTTAGAACGCCTTACCAAGAATATTTCCCGCCACCCCTAGACATTGTAAGGAACTTGAGTACCCCCTAGAAAATATGGCTCTCCTATAACTTGAATTCTCCAAGTATTATGGAGGTTTTTGAAAACAAGCATGCCCCTAGTACCACTAGGGTATGACATGAACCTATTATTAGAGTTCCACCCAAAAGGAAATATAGTGTTAGGTGTAAATGGACTTCCTACTAACATACAAGGACCAAAGGATGGTCTCCAAAAACTAGATGAGGATATAGGGTTCAAACCTATGATATTGGATGTTGGTGTAATACTCATAGTGTTACTAGAACCTTTTCCAAATGTGAACAAAGGGCATTGTTGCAGAGGAACGTGCACTATATGTAATAAAGGGTGAAAATATGGAACTTGGGCTAGTTTCAAAATAAGATAAAATAAAGGGTGTAGATGTGGTGGGGATGGGATCTATAGTATTGTTTGATGGTATCGAAGTTGCCTTAGGGGCACCTCTAATGATACTAGGAGTTAGCACAATAGGTTTTTCCATCTAGTGTACACGAGTCATAATTTACTATTGGTAAGAACCATTGAACCAAAAATATTGATTCAAACATACTCTCCCACATAAGAAAATGGGATTAAGGGGACAAGTCAATGAAATATGAGAGTGAAGTGGAGAAATTTTTTCAACCAATTCTTGCACTATTTTCCTAGCCTCCCAAGAATTAATAGCATTGCCCCTAGGTATAGGTAATTCTAAGTCTATCTCCAATGTGGGTTTAATCCTACATCTATGATGAATTGGACCCTCCACTTTATGACGAAGGATGTGTTATCTATATAAATGACATCAACTAAACTCATCCATAATGAAAAGTAAAGTTTTACAATTCAAAGATAGTAAAACCTATGGCCAACTAGACTTGGTCCAACCAACACTCTCCTTACAATCTAAGAATAATGGGAAGCAAAGAAGTGCCTCAAGGGGTCTTTTGTCAGTTGGAGATTGGTTGATAAGGACCCAAATTAACAATGAAGGTATGAGATATAGTTACAATGACCTCCTACTTAATAGTTCAACACCCAACACAAGTACCCTTTATTATTGGTGGGTACCTCCAAGGGATTTGAGTGAGTTCAGAGAAATGTTTGTCCTAGGTACCATAGGCACAAACCACCCACAATCACCCATGTAGGTGTTGGGCCTCATATTTATCATATTTTCCTTGCCTTATTTCTTAATTTTCATATTATTTTCCAAGTCTTTATTGTGATTAAGCTAAGCTAATTTGTAGTGTTATTTCCTAATGAATGGATCCTCATTATTGAACAGGAATCTATTGATACATCGATAATTGATTTTGTTTCCTAGAATGTTCAGGGGATATTACATAAGCCTCAGGATGTTACACTCTGTTTGGATCGAATTAGTTAAAGATGACCTCTCAACCTAATCTTCTAGATGCATTAAGATCTTTGTAACTTAAATGAGCATCCTAAGAATATTTAGATTCTTAGGATCACTCATTATTAAAAATAAATTCTCTGATCTTTATATTTTATTAATACGATATAAAAAAATAGTGTTTAACCTCGAAAGGGGTTGTTCAAGTTGTAATATTATTTTTTACATAAGCTCAGACTCGTGATTACATTAATTGTAATTTTTTTTTCTGCAATCGAATGGAAGTGTTTATTACTCATATTTAGTTTGTTGTGCTGATTTCTTCATAAGGCAGTTCAATTCTGGATTTGGGCCCAATCCTGGAAACAACGATGTCTTCTCTTGTATCATTAATTTGGTGTTTGATTCTACTGTTCCAACTATTTCTATTTGTGTAATTGTTCTCAATTTCTCGATATTGATTTTTTATATTGCATGCTATGTTTTGAGTCAAGTTTATTGAAATCGTTATAAAATAGATTTGTTGTAGTTAATATGTTAAGAGTAGTGTTCTTTCTTTCTGTTTCCTGCAGATTATCATAGATTTCTATTTTGTTTGCTTAATCGCTTTCAATAGTATGATTTTGTAGTGTTGTCTTTCTATTCTATAGTTGTTTTTCCCTAAGAAACAACTTGATGTTCAATATGTTTTCTTTTTTTGTTTCCTTCAGAAGCGTGTAACAATTAATATTTTGAGTAGTTTGTGATAATTATAGATTTCATCTTGAGTTGATTCCTTTAATATTGCAGCCTTAATTTTCAATAGGATCATAGCAACTAGTAATATCCTCATTTATCTTGCATAAAATGTGTTGATAACCTTGAAACAGAAAAATAAAACCTCGGGTTGATAAATTAGTGTGTAGCAGTTAGTTGGTCCTTTTAGGAATAATTAATTGGCCCAACATTTTGGCATCGTTGTTGAGGAGGTTTTCAAAGAGAGTGCTAGTTGTATCCCTGGGGGATGGGTATTAAAGGCAGAAGGTAAGAACCTATGCATGCACTTACAGAAAATGCTTGTGTTAGTTCCTCCTCTCAGTTGATACATTTAGATTGTTTAGTGTGTATGACTAGAAAGAAGCCTAGGACTAGAAACCCTATAGCCATAGATCATAAATCCACTCTGAAAATCACCAAAACCCAAGGTCAAGATGGCCTTGGAATAACTACTTTTATAGATGAAATCATTCACGGATCAAAATATCAAGCATCGGTAAGTTCCTGAGCAATGTCAAGGAAGGGTTCTACTGTTATTGCCCCTCGAGTAGCAGGGTCATTTGGTGCAACTAACACTAAGATTCATGACAAAACTACAGGATCTTAGCATATCTTACGAGAAATATATGTTAGGTACCTAATTACTTCTGATAATAGTGAGGGGCACTCTTGCAATTTAAGGGAAGGGGGAGGTGATACAAGCCAACCATACCCACAATCTTCTGAGTAGGAATTCCCTGTAACACCCATTGTGAGGTGAGAAACTGAAGTTCCTGATCTGAGTAGTGTTGTGAGACATGGTCAAGGTCTAGAATCCCATCAACATATTATTTTTCAGATAGTACCTCCTGATTACGGGATCCCTGAAGATTACTGGTAGATATTTGACCAAATGGAAAATGTAGTAACAAGAACACAAACTTCAACCATAGAATATCCTATTGTTGACCTGCAGGCTAATGCACCAATGAAGGCTATCTCGTTGCAAAATCTTCCAAACTTTCATGGAATGGCCTCTGAAGACCCCGATGCATTTTTTTTTTAGTTTGATGTTTTATGTCGAGGATATGATTATACTACTGACCCCAAAAAATTAAAGTTGTTTCCTTCTACCTTAAAGGGAGCAGCACTATGATGGTTCATGGGACTAGGGGGTGGTACTATAACTTCATGGGACCAAATGAAAGAAGCCTTCCTTACTAAGTATCAGGATTATTTCCAATCTAGGGATCTAAGGGAAGAAATATTTAAGATGATGTCAAAAGAAGATGAAACTTTGGAAGAATATGTTGAAATATTTCAATATAATTTATAGAGATCACCATACACTACTTTACCCAAGGATGTGTTGAAAACTGCTTTGATTAGAGGTATGAAATATGAATGGATAGAAATTCTTAATTTAATGGGGCAGGGTGACATTTCCAAAGAATAATATGATGACATTGTAAAATTGTGTATCAGGTGTTCATGAGGGAGTACACGAACCAAGCCTGGAACTCGTGATCCTCTCAGCAGATCCAACAGAATTGCAGGGGGAGGAGTTACACGAGTAGAGATTGGTAATATTTTAGAAGATTTTAAAACTGATATTTTAAGTACCCTCACAACACAGTTGGATGTTTTACAAGTAAAACAAAAATAGGCTAGAGCAGAACATGCATTGACTATTTTTTGTCCTCATTGTCAGAAGAAGCACAGTCGCAAAGAATGTCCATTGGATACAGTTGAGACATGTTCCATTTGCACCAAAAATCATTTGACTAATCATTTTCCTTCACTTCCTGGGTTGAAAGTTGTATTTAAGGAAGTCGAAGAAGAGCCAGAACCAGCATATTTTGTGGCACAACAACGACAATGGAAGAATCACCCATCAGGTATGTTGTAGGACCCTTCTATGTTTTTTCTGGACAATTTTCTCAGTAGCAATTTCCTGGATTAAATTGGCAGGGCCAACAACATTCTCCTAATACCTGGCAGCCACAACCATACAGTTTACCACCCTAGACAAATCAATCATTCCCTGGTCCCTCTTGGATGAATCAAAAATATTCCACAACTTCATGGCAAAGTACACCAAATAATTCATACCCTTCGCAATGGGAAAATCAACCTACTCAAGGGCCAATGTGGTCCCAGAATTGGCAATGCCCCACTGGACCGATTAATCAATCAATGGGAGTGATTCCTTAGCTAAAAAATCAACCACCAGTACAAACTCCACTTCAATTACCTCCAAACACTCCACCTCCACTTTGACCTTAGTTTCTTGCACAACCAAATCCGAATCCAAATAATAGACTTGTTCAAATTTTTCAAAATTTTGGAAATTTCGGATTCCCCTTTTCCTTTGGAATGTAATGAACTACATCTAAGATCTGAGAGAACCATCTTTCTAGAATATCACTTAAAAATTCAAGAGCAACCAGAAAATGATAAACCCGCTAAGGAGCAGTCTTTGATAGAACATTCTCATCCTGTTGTAATCATTACTAAAGAAAATTCATCTAACAAACCAATTGAAAAGCAGGCACCTATTGAGAATCATAATTTTAGGGGCGAATGTTCGCCCTTTGGCGAAATTAAGGGGTTTTAAATTTTTAGTGGGCGAATATTTTGTATCATAGTACATTTTTACAAATCACCTCAAATAGCCCACCTTATTTTAAGGGAGAGGGTAAAAAAGGTAAATTTATCCCTTGAAATTAGGACTTACAACCTTCCATTCGCCCATTTTCAAGAATAGGTTTTATTTAAGTGAATCCATTCGCCCATTTTCAAGAACAGGTTTTATTTAAGTGAATCCTATGGGCCAAATACCATATTTATAAAAGAGGTATGGTAAATTAATAAAAATATAAATAAATGAGAGGTATGGTAAATAAATAAAACATTTTTTATATTTACTCCATAAGTCACCTTATATACATGTAAGGGTGTAAACAAATAAAAATATAAGTAAAGTGGAGGTATGGTAAATAAATAAAGCGTTTTTTATATTTACTCCATAAGTCAACTTATATACATGTAAGGGTGTAAACAAATAAAAATATAAGTAAAGTGGAGGTATGGTAAATAAATAAAACGTCTTTTTATACTTAATCAAAAGGTATGGTAAATAAATAAACTAGACGTATCGTAAATAAATAAAACCTCTTTTTATGTTTAGTCCATAACCCTTGTTCTATTTATGAAGGCTCAAGAAAGAGGTTTTATTTAAGTGAATCCTATGGGCCAAATACCATATTTGTAAAAGAGGTATGGTAAATTAATAAAAATATAAATAAACGAGAGGTATGGTAAATAAATAAAACATTTTTTTCTATTTACTCCATAAGTCACCTTATATTTACGAACACTCAAAAAATGGGTTATATTTAGGTGAAACCTATGGCCAAAATACTATGGGACAAATACCATGGACTAGATTGTTATTAATACCATGCAAAAAACCATTATTAACCCTAATATTAGAATTAATAAAAACAAAAATGGCACATGGTATTGACCCATGGTATTCACCAAAATGGCACATGGTATTGACCCATGGTATTCACCTGGAATGTAGCCTATTTAAATGGGGGAATTAAACCAGCATGTAGCCTATGCTAAGATTCACTAGGACTTTACAAAGTTTTATTATTTAGTGAAAGACTTGCCAAGATCTTACAAGATTTTATAATTGAGTAAAATATTCGCCATGCCTGGTGAGAGATTCACCAAAAAATTATATATACATATTATATTATTGATAAAATCGCCTTCCATTTTTCCTATATACCATGGAGATTCGCCCATTTATTATATTTATAAATTTAGGGGGGGTTCTTAAAATTTTCCCTGATTGAGATTACAGACACTACTCCCCCATTCCCTAAGAGGTTGTCCATATTAAAATCACATGTACACCCTAAGTTTGATCTCTTAGGGGAATTACAAATTTATATATTAAAATTCCTCTCCTACATGTTGTTAGAGAAATACCTATTTATGGTAGAACTATTAAAGAATTATGTGTTAAGAATCCTGGTAGGAAGCCAAAAGATCCTCCTACAGTCCATGTTTAGGGAAACTCTTTGATCTCATTCTTGGGAAACAAATAACTATTAAATATGATGAACCTGGAAACCCTATAGTTACTGTCCATATTCAGGGATATAATTTCCCAAACACTTTGGTGGACTTGGGAGTGGCCATAAATATTATAACATTTGAAATTTGTGGAATCCTTGGAATAACTAGATTCAAACCAACTCCAACCATGTTGGAACTAGCTAACAGATCCATAGTAAAACCTGAGAGGACCTTGGATGATATCATTGGTTTTGTAGATTCCTCGGAATACCCAGTGGATTTTCTGGTCCTCAATCCTAAAAATAAATTAGAAGGCCATCCTTTGATATTAGGAAGACCATGGCTTGCCACTGCATATGCATACATAGGGTGTCGAACTAGAAGTATGACCATTTCTAAAGTACCAACCATCAAGAATCTCATTTTATACCCTCCTACTAAACCTAGCATATCGACTGGTGATTTTAGGTGTTCCCCACCCGAATATCAGGAAGGTAATTTACGCTCTCCTCTCACTATTAAAAAATCCCTTCTTTAGAAAACAGTCTGAGGATGGTGTAAATAATGGATTCATTAATCAACCTTCTATTATTGGGAACCCAACTTCTCAAATGTTGAAATTTGTGCTTGATAACGAAACCCAAGTAGATCCACTAGAATATTTGAATGATGGACATATACCCACGACTACAGTTCACAATAGCATTCCCATTGAAATTGAGTCTAGCAAGACCCTAAATATTGCTGTCGACCTTAACGACCTTCAGTGTGAAAAGATGATTCAAATTATTCAAAAATACAAGCAGGCTTTTGTGTAGGAATATTCAGATATCAAGGGCATTGATCCACAAATCTACACACATCACATTTATATTGAGAAAGATGCTCAATCCATTCGTCAACTGTAAAGAAGACTAAATCCACACCTCAGAGAGATAGTAAAACTAGTGCTTCAAAAAATTCTTGATGTTAATTTTATATATCTTATTTTTGATAGTCTATGGGGTTGACCACTGGTGGTAGTACCGAAAAATAATGGAAAATGGAGAATTTGTGTCGACTATAGAGAATTAAATAAAATCACACAAAAGGATCATTTTCCCATTCCATTTGTGGATCAAGTCCATGATACTCTTGCTAGAAAGCAATATTTTTCTTTCCTGGATGGGTTTAGTGGATATAATCAAATTCAGATTTCCCCTGAAGACCAAGACAAAACTATGTTCACCTTCCCATGGGGAACGTTTGCATATAGAGTCTTATCATTCGGGTTGTGCAATGCACCAACCACTTTTCAAAGGGAAATTCTCAGTATTTTTTTCTGACTTGATTAGTGAGGGAATTGAACTATATATGGATGATTTTACCACCTGTGGTAATGAATTTGACCAAGCCTTGCATAATCTTGAGAAAATTCTTGCACAATGTATAACTACTAGGTTGTGCCTCAGTCACGAAAAATGTCATATGATGATGATAGAGGGCAGAGTTCTGGGAAATTTTATTTCTGCTACATCCATTTAGGTAGATCCAACTAAGATTGAGGTAATTATTAAACTTCCTACTCCTCAAACGCACACAAAGGTATGTATTTTCCTTGGTTATGCTAGTTATTATTGTCGTTTTATAGCAAATTTTTCAAAAATTGCAGCACCTCTATATGTATTGACTGGACATGTGGAATTTGAGTGGACTAATAGATGTGACACTACTTTTTCAGATCTAAAAAGGTTGGTATCAACAACTCCTGTGTTGCGAGGGCCAAACTGGAATCTACTATTCCATATATCCTCAGATGCATCAGATATGGCAATAGGGGTAGTCCTTGGATAAGAGAGAATAAAAAGATTTATGCCATTTATTACATCAGAAAGAACTTCACACCGACTGAATTGAATTATACTGTGACAAAAAAATTTAAAAAATTAGTTGTTATTTATTCCATAAGTAAATTTCGCCATTACATAACAGGATATCCAATATTTTTGTACACTGATCATTTTTCCATTTGTTATTTAGCTAACAAACATGTTACCAATGGTGGAATAACTCGCTGGTTATTTTTGCTGCAGGAGTTTGGCATTACCATAAAGGATCGGCCAGGAAAAGAAAACCTTGTTACATATTTTTTTTCAAGAGTTCTAGTTGCAATCGATTCTTCCCCAGTTGAAGACCAATTCCCAGATGAACATTTGTTTGTTGTAACTGTCAAAACACCCTGGTATGTTGATGTAGCAAATTATATGGCTGTCAGAAAATTACCATCACATTTGTCATGTCAGGAAAAGAAACTTATTATTTAAGCACATTGTACGCTTTTCATGGATGGTCGGTTACCTTTTTCATACAGGGGCTAATTTTCAAATTCGAAGATGTGTCAGAGAAGATGAAATTTATGATATCCTCAAGGCTTGTCATGATGAGCCTTGTGGGGGTCACTTTTTCGATCGAAGAACCAGACATAAGGTATTATAAATGGGTTATTTTTGGCCCACAATATTTAAATATACAAAGAAATATATCCAGAGTTGCAATAGTTTCCAAAGGATGGGTCATCCCATTCTGTCTAATGAAATGCTCCTCCAGCCGCAAATTGTATTGGAACTGTTCAAAAGGTGGGATATGGACTTTGTAGGCCCCTTTAATCCACCTTCAAATCAGAAAGCATACATTTTAGTCTATACAAATTATGTTACTAAATGGGTGGAAGCAATAGCACTCCCAAGGGCCACGAAAGAAGCAGTAATCATTTTTTTGTTCGATATGGGTTGTCTCGAGAGCTTGTAACAGACGGAGGATCACAGGTCACTACTCATAAAATTTCAAACACGCTGCAAAATTATCATGTTAAACACTGAACTACTTATCCTTACCATCTGCAAGTGAATGGGTAGGTGGAAAGCACTAATAAAGTATTAGAGGTGGTTTTAACTAAACAATATCTGCAAATCGCTGAGACTAGGCTGCCAAGCTTCTGGAAACCTTATGGGCCTATCGGAAAACCTGGTGCAATACTACTGACTATTCACCTTATTAGCTTGTTTTTGGTAAGGATCCCATTTCTCTGATTGAATTCGAAGTTAATACTCTTAGAATAACCAAGGAAGTTAGATTGGATCTCACAGAAGCACAAAAATAACACTTACAATATCTCAATGAACTAGATGAAACACGTCTTCTTTCTCTACAATGTATTGCCATAATTTGGCAACAGAGAGCTAAATGGCATGATAGGTTGATCAAAAATAAAAACTTTCAGAAAGGAGACTATTTGATGTTATATGACTCAAGATTCCAAGATTTTCCAAGTAAACTTCAAACAAGGTGGCTTGGCCCTTACGAAATTACTAAATTTTATGGCAATGGGACAGTATGCCTTACTACAAGTGACAATGCTAACATTTCATTCCTTGCCAATGGGCATCGGCTCTGTCTGTACCATCGGCCACTTACTCGAGAATCTTTTCTTCATGAAATTGACAATGATGCCAATTTGTAGGTTGTAGTTGACTGGGGAAATCTCCCCGCAGCCACAGTGACATAAATTTCTATGATAAACCTTCTTTATTTTGTACATAGTGTAAATAATTTTCTTTATGATAGATTAAAAAAATCGCTAATATTTTTATCACAATTGTTGTTTCCTTAGTCACAGTTGTTGTTTCCTCAGTTACAATTGTTGTTTCCTTAGTCACAACCATTGTTTATTCAGTTACAATTGTTGCTTTCTTAGTCACGACCGTTATTAATTCCTCAGTCACAATTTTTGTTTCCTTAGTCACAATCATTGTTTCTTCAGTTACAGTTATTGTTTCCTTAGTCACAGTCAATGTTTCCTCAGTTATAGTTGTTGTTTCCTTAGTCACAACCATTATTTCCTCAATTAAAATTATTGTTTCCTTAGTCACAACCATTGTTTCTTCAATTACAGTTGTCGTTTCCTTGGTCACAGCGATTGTTTCCTTTATTGTGCCTACCATTTCCTCAGTCACAGTCACTTTTTCCTTTATCATGCTTGTTATTTCCTTAGTCACAATGTTGTTTCCTTTAATTACAACTGCTTATTTTTAACATGTGATTATCATTTCCTAGCCTAGTTATATCTTTATTTCCTTAGGGCAAGGAACATTTTCTTAGCCTTCTCCTCATATGATGGTGGAAAACTAACTTATTTTATGGTTATCATTAGAGAATCTTTTATGAGAAATCATTATCAGAATTCTGAAATTTCCATGATTCTTAATCCTTTTTAGTGTTGTAGAAAAAATACAAAAATTCTTATAATGCATTCCTCTCATCACCACTTAAGGAATATCTTTTCACTCTAATCTTTCAACAATAAATGATCATAATTTTTTGAGGAAAAAATTAGCAAGCTAGAAAAGTAATTACTATAATACTTTTTACACCATCCCTAACTCTTAAGGAGTTGACATGCCACCCCATTTACTAAGTAACCTATTAATAAAAATTACAATTTAATAGAGGATAGGAGGTCTCATCACGACCCAACCTACCATGATCATAGGATCTAGTGGAGTGACATTACCATTTCTGGTTACCAAGCCAGGGTAATGGCCTTTGGCCTTTAAGTCAAAGGACAAGAGGTCTCATCACGAGCCGACTTGTTCACCTCATTAGATATAGTGAATGGAATTGTTATTAACTGGTAACCACGCCGGAACAAGGGCCTTATGTAAATGCTTGAGAAAACATATATATAACAACAAAATCTGAAAATTTATTTAGTAAATGGGACACTGAGATCTCAAGGGGTTAAAAAGGCGACCCTTTCGAGGCTATGGATGCCAACTCGCGTCAGAGGACATGTATGTGGTATTGAAGTAAAATTAAAAATTACAATATAGCTTGGCTATTTTGTTCCTTCAAAACTAATAAAATAACGATCATTAAATTTATTATGGACATTCCTAAAACCTTCCTAGAAAGCAGTGATGTTTGGTTGTCTATGAGTATTTCATTATAATTCTACATACTAGAAATATTTTTTTGGGAATTCAACATTCTAAATTAATATCCTTTATTTTCTCTAATGATGTACTTGATACAATTATTGCTTCCATCCATCTAATTCCTTGTATAAATTTCCGCATACCTTTATTTTGTCTGCATCCTCTGTGGGTCATAATAAATTGCATTATCATTATAGCACATGAGTCATAAAAATCTTAATGATTTCCTCATATGTCACAGATATACTCTAGTTCCTATTTTTCCTTTTGACAGTCACTTTATTGCACTGCATTAATACACCATTACCCTTCAAACATGCCAAACCTACCATCTTATCAAAATTTGATTAACAATCACAAAAGACATTTACTCTTATTGGGGAGAGCGAGTTGACATTGACAGATGACTGCTATTCGCATTTTCGAATACCATTGCATATCGTCAAACCTCTATACTCTGTACAAATTTTCTATTATCATATATTGTGAATTCTATTGTTTCCAACTATAAGACCACGCCCTGTTGAAGAGTTAACAATGGGTGGGAATTCTGTCTGATATGAACCTACGCAATTATAGGTTTCAGAAAAGGTATGCAACATCTTGATTCAAGCCAGATGGATAGAGTATTTCGAATGGTTACAGGGGTTTGACAATGAGGTAGCATTGGAATTCACAAAGAGTTTGGAAAATGACACAACAATGGTGAGAAATGTACAAGTACAAGTAAGTGAAAGTGCAATAACAGAAGTAACAGGGTTTCCAATGGAAGGAGAAAAGTGGTATGAGATACACACCTCTCTACAGAACGTGGCCCTTTTGTTCTTGAATATTAGCAAAGAATTGATCAGAAAAGGGAAGGGGTATAACCCCAATTCATTACCTGAACCATGGAAGGAAGTAGCAGGGATTGTCCAACGATACATCACCTATGATGGAAGGTACAACATGGTAAGGGGGTGTCATCTCAAACTCATGGAATCCCTGAGGAAAAAGGTAACTCTAAACCTTCCATACTTTCTTAATTCAGTATTGCATGAGACTGCTACTAGATTAAGGAGGTCTAAGGACCAAGCTTCAGTTGTAAGTCACCATGGACTCATCAAGCTATTAATCATAAGAAGTCTTAGCCAAGTTCAACATACTTGGGAAGGGTTCCTTGGAAACCCTAACAATGGTCAAGACATTCCCTTGGAAAATGAAACAGTCATTGGAACATCTGGGGACGTTCCAATTAGTGATGAGCAGCCAGAGAAGGGAAATGAGGAAAATTTAAATGAAACTCTCATGATAGAAAATATCTCACAAGGAACTGAACAAATTGTAAAACCTCAAAAACTCAGCAGAGCAGAGAAAATAATGGCATCAGTTCTAGCTTCACTACCTAAGAGAAGAAGGAGGTCAGCTAGACTTGTGAAGTAGGGTTAGAGTTCTTTGAACCCTCTTGAGTAGCTAACAGAAGAAAATTTGACTCAAGGAGAAGAAAAATCAGCTCAAAATGTATCAACTTCAGAACAGATGGAGCAGGAAACAACAATAGCCCAAGAATTAGAAGGGCTAGAGAGTTTACTGGATACTGCGAATTTCGGAGAAGCCGCAACCACTTCAATAAAAGAACTTGTAGTTCATTCTAACAGTCCTCTCGACCAGGGAGCTTCACCGAGTTTTCCGGCTGTAAATTCTCATGTAAATTTTGCAGCTACTGTTATCATGGAATCAGATAATGATCCTAAAGTTGTTTCATCTTAGGGGTGTTCTAGAGACTTTGTTGCTACTTTACTAGATCCTTCCTCTCCAGAGGGAATGGCTCCACAGTCTTTTGAAAATTTGATTGATGAAGAATGAGATGATGGCACTGGATTTTCAGCTGAACCTCAAATTGATTTTCCTGATGAGGACTTCCTAAAGTCTGGAAGTATGTGACAACAAGAGAATATGACAACTTACCGACAGTCAAACCCACTTAGGAAACTATTGTCGAAGAAGTCAAAATAGTAGTTGTTGTTTCCTCCCCAGCGGCCTTGGTTAGCAATCTTGTTCAGATGACCATAGGTACTAAAGATGGGAGAAATAAAGGAAAAGGGAAATTTTAGAAGGAAATTGATAAATTAAAGAAAGAAAATAAGAAACTGCAAGGAAAAGTACAAAAACTAAAGAATTGGTTACATGGTAGTAAGCAGTTTCATAGAGATTATGTGAAGAGGCCTAAAAGAAAGCAGGAAACTCAGGAAATGGAAGTCCAGACTGATGTTATATATATCTTTAATGAATCCAGTACTAAGACAGACTTTGTTCTTGTTGCTATTGAAGTAGGAACCTAGACTGATCCTGAGGAATAGATGATGGATGCTCCTCCTACCCTTGTTGAAATAGGAATTCAAACTAATCCACCATTTAATTTTAATGACAAAGGGGTACAAACAAAAGAGGTGCCTCCCTATACTCCCTTGATTGTAGAAGCATTCATTAGAGTCCTGAATAAAACTATGGAAGAATAACAGTAGACCATAGCAAGATATTAGGGAGAAGTGGTGCCTTGGAGGGAACATCAGGAGTTGCTTCAAATAAAGATGAGACATATGCACAACTAAGAGCATATGAAAAGGAAGTACATAATTTAAAGGAATGCCTTAAGAAAGTTGCAGATCAAACAAAGGAAATTTGCTCTATTTATTCAGATGCCTTGGCATGCAGGTTCCTAGCTCAAAACTATGCTTTATATTTCCTAGAGCGATATTTTTTGCTTCAAGTGAAAGAAATACAATCCAAACAATCACATGAGTTCAGAAATGTACTGGATTTTATTTCTACTTTCCGAAGATAGGATGAGTATACACAGTATCTTCTGTGTGAGCTGTATATGCATAATTTCTTTTTATAAGAGAAGGTTTATGAAAATCTTGTCCCATTTATTGGAGATATTCAATTTCAAGGTTTGATATCATTTTCCAGGAACCAGGTAAGGTGGGAAAAGGCTTATCATACCTTCTAGAGAAGAGAACATGGTCTGGATCTTTGGGTTAGAGGGGAACCTAATAACCCCTTCCGCACACAAATTCATCATGGAATTTTCATAAAGAAACCTGGTGTTGCTCCTACAATTGCACAAACCCAATATGATGTCTTTCACTCAGGAATGGAATATTTGGAAGACATTAGAGATGAGGCTCTTCATGGAGCTAAGGAAAGATGGTAGGCATCACCTAATGAATTCAAGAACATAGAACCTTTTGGTTATCACAAATTTTAGTATGCCATGACTAGAGAAGGAGACTAGATTCACTTAGTATTAGAAAGAGGTATGCACTAGATAGAATGCAAGTATCGATGCCCCATGATCTGGTTCCCCCAGTCATTTTATAAATATGATTATGACTTATCAAAAGAAAGTAATTTAGTGGATTTTGGAGAGCTCCGAAAAAGAAATGGGTTCAAACATAGAGGATAAGAAGCTTATGAAGCTTACTCCTTGACTATCCTACATGTTAATCATTTATTTGCATGAGGTCATGCAAAAAGGTCAGTTGGGGGGTGATGTTGGGCCTCATATTTTTCATATTTTCCTTGCCTTATTTCTTAATTTTCATATTATTTTCCAAGTCTTTCTTGTGATTAGGCTATGCTAATTTGTGTAGTATGGACTTTAGTAGTATTTTATATGAATTTATTATTTCATTATTTTATGAACAAATTTGATCATTAAAGTGTTATTTCCTAACAAACGGATCCTCATTATTGGACATGAATCTATTGATACATCGATACTTGATGTTGTTTCTTGAATGGTTGGGGGATATCACGTAAGCCTTAGGCTGTTACACTCTATTTGGAGCAAATTAATTAAATATGACCTCTCAACCTGATCTTCCAGATGCATTAAGATCTTTGTAACTTAAACGAGCATCCTAAGAATCTTTAGATTCTCAGGATCACTCATTATTAAAAATAGATTCTCTGATCTTTATCTTTTACTGATATAATATAAAAACTGGTGTTGAACCTCGAAAGGGGTTGTTCAAGTTGTAATATTATTTTTGACACAAGCTCAGACTTGTGATTACATTAATTGTAATTGGTTTTCTGCAATCAAATGGAAGTGTTTATTACTCAGATTTAGTCTGTTGTGTTGATTTCTTCATAAGGCAGTTTGATTTCAGATTTGGGCCCGATCTTGGAAACAACACTTTCTTCTCTTGTATCATTAATTTGGTGTTTGATTCTACTGTTCTAGCTATTTCTATTTGCGTAATTGTTCTTAATTTATTGTTGTTGATTTTTTATATTGCATGCTCTGTTTTGAATCAGGTTTATTGAAATCGCTATAGAATATATTTGTTGTAGTTAATCTGTTAAGAGTAGTGTTCTTTCTTTCTATTTCTTGCAGATTATCATAGATTTCTATTATGTTTGCTTAATCACTTTCAACAATATGATTTTGTAGTGTTGTCTTTCTATTCTGTAGTTGTTGTTCCCTAAGAAACAACTTCTTGTTCAATATATTTTATTTTGTTGTTTCCTTCAAAAGCATATAATAGTTAGTATTTTGAGTAGTTTGCGATAATTAGAGATTGCATCTTGAGTGATTCCTTTAACATTGCATCCTTACTTTTCAATAAGATCATAGCAACTAGTCATATCCACATTTCTCTTGCATAAATTGTACCGATAACCTTGAAATAGAAAAATGAAACCTCGGGTTGATAAATTAATGTGTATAAGTTAGTTGGTCCTTTTAGGAACGATTAATTGGCTCAATAGTAGGCTCCCTAAAAAAATGCCACTAAGGTTATCACTTATAACCAAACTACCAAGTGAAATAGTTGTGGGTCAAATCCATGTGTTGGCAGGGTATCGAGACCACAACTTTGTGAAGGAATCCCCATACACAAATATACCACACCACTAGAATCCAATGAAGTGATATTATCACTCATGAACCATAATGTGATCTTTTCTTTGACCCCTATGTTAGAATGAATTCCTAGAAAGCACTTGGAAACAAATGGATTTTTCACTCCCTTTCTCAAATTCTAGTTTCAAGATTTATGGCCTTAGAGAGTCTCCTCTCCAATCTAATTAAAGGTCCTAAAATGATAAGCTAATTTGAATGAGCTATCAAATAGTTTTCTAGTTAATTTTAGTTAAATGTTTCTTTTAATGGCTTTTTTAATGTCAAGGTAATGGGGTGAATGTTTGTATGATGTATGTAGTTTGATAGTCTCCAAAGAAAGGTATGCAAATCATGAATAATGCAGAAATTTGTTTTGATTAAAACTATACTATAGTAGGGAAGATGACATTTTATTTTAGTTATATGTAAGGATAATCCTCACCGCCCTCTCTTTTCACTTTATAACCATTAAAATGCATATCTAAAGAAAACATGCAAGTATGTAGCCCAAAGAAAAAATAAAAACACACAAAACCATAAAACCCACCTACTACTAAGCATGCAATCTATACAATGAACATAAAAGGCTCAACATACTAGATAGTAGTAGGTAGAAAATGAGAGTAAGGACAATGGTGGTAGAGCTTTAGCCATTTCTGATGTCTTTCTAGGGAATTAAACTTAAGACATAGTTCAAATCCATACAAAATAATACAAATGTAATAGATCCAAGTGGATCTAAGGTGTGATGACTATGTGCATTCTCTAATTAGTTAGATCTAGGCCTTATCTAGGCCCTAGGTCAAAGGTTTGCAAAAAACACAAAAGAACCAAACAGAACCCTCTAGAAAACTCAAAGCAACGTGACATCAACACCATGGATGTGAGTAATCAAAGTGTTGCAATGTTCTCAGAACAATATCTAAGAGCATTAGAGAGGGTATGAATTCTTTGTCTACACTACACAAGAGTGTTGACTAGGGAATTTGGCACAAATATTTAGTCTTTAAGCATAATTTCTAGACCTACTAGTTGCAAATACCCTAAACACTACTTAGAAACAATGAAAAACAAGTAAGACTTGAAATCAAACAAAACTAATTAGCTAAATTAACACAATAAAGATATAAATATTTAAATATTTTCTCCCGATAGAGTCAATAATTACATTTTCATAGATTATCCCTTTGTTACCAGAGCGTCTTTCCCATAGATCTACCCATTGATTTGTAACATACATCAACTATCTACTTGTCTTTCCCTAATGACCTAGACACACACATACATGCAAAAATGGAAAGAGATGTACGGATATATGCACACATTTTCATTGATGGTTGATCCTAGCTTGACTTCATTCTTGGTGTCTCCAAGGGTCATTCCTATCCTCCATCACCTATTTCCTACAAAAACATACCACAATACATGCAAACAATCTCTTTACGCAAATGTTAATATTATCAATCATACACAACTACATAAACAAACATGGATACATTCATACATATGCAACGACATAGAAATGAAATGGGGGAGAACATTGGCATTATATTAAACAATAGTACTTACAACATATGCAAATCCTTTGGGCTCCTTAATAAGAGGCCCCTCTTCTCACCAATAGTTACAATAAGGCTCACTAAAAGTAATATTATCACAAGGTGGGATCCTCTATTCACTCCAATAACATCAAATTACCTTCAATTTATCTATATACTTTTGCTCCAATGGTGGATGTAGTTTCCCCTTTTTAATCCCCAAGCTTTTGTACATTAAAGGATGATAATGTTGGAGTGCCAACATGGATGTCATTAAGAAAATGTTTGAAGTAAATATCCTATTTGATTAAATTATAAATTGCTAATGTTGAAGAAGAAGGACTACCAATATGGATCACAATGCTTTAAAGGATATATTGCATAAGGACGTTAGTAGGGGACACTGGGAAGTTTCCTATATTCCCTGTATTTAACATTTCTAACCCTTAATGTTCTAGTTAAACCAATTAATTTCCAAGCAATTATGAGAGAGATGGAGAAAGATATACCCAAATGCCTAAGCATGGGGCTATGTACCATGTAGTAAGTCTCGGTTGACTCCATAACTTGAGGAGTAAAACCAAACCTCTCATGCATGAGGTAAAACTATGAAGAGGGAATTTCCATTGAGAGGAAGAGACTATGTGTATGCATGGTGGGTATAGCCATTGTAACCAATTGGAAATCAAGCATTATGGATTCATTAATTGATTGTGTGTGTGAACCAAACACATGACATAGAGTGGTAGTGAATTGTGAGCCATTTTGAGAAGGCGACTAAGAAGCCTATGTGTGGAAGCTAAAACATAGAATCTAGGATTAAATTGAGTTAGTTGAGAAAACTAGAGACGATGCCCTTAGAATAGGTCGAGTAAACCATGAGGAACTTGTTTGTGTATTTTATGCAAGTGAAGCACTGAAAAGAAGGAGAATCACTGAGGGACCATAGGGAGTAGTTAATGGATTTCCTTTTGTGTTTTGCAAGCCTTCTATGGCCATATTTTGTTGCGTGATTAGCCCAAACTCAATGCCTGATAGGTAACATCCTTATTTCCTGAAAGTGAAGGTGAATGGCCTTCATGCTTTATGCCCTAAATTAACCTTTGGTTAAAATTTGCTGAGTGAAGCATCCTATAGACATTGGAACTAACTCAGGGGTGACCAGTTGCAAGAAACTTATAACGTAGTTGTTCTTGGGGTTATATGGAGAGTAGTTGTTCCCTTCTTTACTTTTTAGAAAATTCAAGTGGAACATACAAGTATAATTCCCTCTTTGTAAATGAGATGTATATTTTGTTCAATGTTTCATGGTTAAATGCTATGATAGATTCACTATGTATATATGCAATGGTAGGCTGAAAGATGGCGTGTTGTCATATTGAATATGTGTGATTGATGTGTTGAGTCATTAGCATGGATTTATTTAATGTTGATATGCATTCCTTTATGAACATGAATGATATATGCAATGGAAGCACTTATCTCATGCTAGGTGATACCTTTATGTATTGTTGTATGTTGTTAAATGGAAAGGTTATGTTTGGTTGTAATGGTTATATATGGATATACATATATGTCATGTTTATGAAAGATTCCATGTTGAATGATTATGTATATTATAATAAAAAATGAGGCTTGTATGTTGGTAGGAGCTCAATGTTATCTAGGATAGTGAAGCTAAGCCAATATGCAGACCCTCTAATGTATACATGATTGAGATGAGTAAGTTTGACACCTACTTGGTTAAATATAGAGAAATTGTTTTTGCCTTGGAAGAGGATGAAGAGCTTAGAAGTGGAATTGGGCATACATTTTTTGTCATATTTATAAATTTGGTGTTTAGGGGCCTCAGTCTTATCCCCTGGTCACATGGCCCGAAGGTACCCATGACCAAGATCCAGGTAGACAGCATAGCTTATTAGATATCGAACCTTATTAGAATGGAAAACACCACCTATTGGGAATCCCTTATATGGTGCAGATATGGTCAACAAGCCATTACTTGATGGTAATAAATCTAATAATCAGGGACATTTATTAGAAACCTTAGAATGTGGAAGTATTAGAGTATCAGGATACCTAGAGGGTGGCTTTATGATGATGTCACAAAGGATGACATAGTGATGCCATGTGTACGACACATATTAAATAGATTTGGATTTTTTGGGCATGCTAGCTGTATGAATTCAAATGACACTTGTCACACATCAGCACTTCCATGTGGCAAAGGAAATTAAACAAATGCCATGTTTCAACTGGTGATTGGAAGGTGGAGGATGATGTGGCATGCTGACATGTCATACTGACATATCAACATATTTGGACTTCATGAGGGTTGTTCCTGGGAAAATATCTAATATGTCTATATCTTGATATCAACAATGTTACGTGTTACGCACATCAACAACCACCATGTTTCAGACATTGAATAGATGATAGAAATATGATTTGGTGCGTTGAGCTAGCCACAAATCCATCATCTTATCAGGAAATGCAAATGTTTGTAGTTACAAGGAATTATTGATATCCTGATACTTATAATAAAGGGGGGTAATCATATATGGGCATATTATAAGAATTCCCCCATATTGACTATCGATGGATATAACTGTACCAACTTATTGAGATACTGTAAGCCCTGGGGATTTGGACAAAGGGTGTTTTATGGAAAACATAGATATGGTAGGTTCTGATATGACATGTGGGCTACGGACATAGACCAACATGGGGGTGACACATGGTCAACGGCCACCGCGTATTAGCCACATGGTATGTTCAGACGATGAGGTGGCCCTTAATGGATGAAACTTCAAATGGGAATAATTTTGTACCTGGAGCTTTCAATGAGATGAAATGTATGTCATTGTAAAGATCTCGATGAACAAAAGATGATGGTGGTATTAGAAAATATGATTTGAGATGATAAAGGAAAGAGGAAATTTTGATAACCCCATATTCATAATAAACCTTAAACTCATGTTTGATTACATCCCACATCCCTAATAAGGCATTATGGGGTTGGGGGTGCTACAAAGTGGTATCCGAGATGTGGTTCAAACACTAGGCATGGAGGCCTAGAAATCCACTCTAGATGGATTTCATAGCTTAAGGTCCAACATTTGGATTGAATAATTGGAACAAAGAACTAATTATGAAGACCTTGTTGATTATATAACATATTTTGAATCTGGTAAACATCAATTGTAGGTCAACCTAAGCTAGTGATGGTGTACCTAAGGTAACTAAGTATGTTTAAATGGTATTTATGCTTATTTGTAAACTAACAATTGTGTGTTTTATTCCAACACATAAGGAGATACATTTCTAGCATAAAGATAAAAAGGGATGTGCAACAGAATGGTCTAGTAAAATTTGGACAAAACTTCTCATAATGGAGAAAAATATTCAAATGAGAGGAGGTAGTAGAGACACCTCTTCATTGTATGGAGACTATTAAAATCCCAAAGGTTGAACTCATAAGTTATAAGGATGATAATGAGAAAATTATTAAAGCCCAAGCGAAGTAGGAAGAAGTAAATGTTATGATATTTCAAAGTTTTTTAAGCTTGCAATGAAAAAAGTAGCATGAACCAGATGTCAATAATTTGGATAGGCATAGGTCCAAATAGGTTCATAGCCTATTTAAATCCCAAAGTATGGACTAGTGACTAGCAAGGCAAAAGGGATTAGATCAAGAAAGAAGCACATGAGTGCAAGAGAGGATGTAGCTAGTAATGATACCTTAATAGACACCTCTAAGGGTGGAACTAAATTAGGGTTGCATAAGAAAAATAATAAGAGGGCTAAAAAGAGTGTATTCACTAAAGAATTTAAGAAGGAAAAATATCCTACCTTCAATACGGAAGTTTGAAATAATGAGGAGGTTGAAGCATAAATTTTGAACCTAAATAAATATTTCATAAAGCATAATTACTTTGAAAATATGAAGGCACAAATATCTATAATTAATATAAGAGGAAAATCCAATATATGGTGGGAATAACTCAATAATGTCAAGGGAATTTGAGAGAACAAGTTGACTTGGATTAAGTTTGAGACACACTTTAGGGAAAAATACATGTTTGAAATTATTATGATGGAAAATTCAAGGAATTCCATGAGAACAAGCTAGGATAACTTAGTAAGGGAGATTATTCCAACAAATTCATAACATTGTTGAGGTATGTACCTTATATCATAGATGAAAAGATAAAAATCCAATGCTTCCTCAAAGAGTACCACAGTCCTATCGAGACTAAATAGAATTCATTGAACCAAAGATGTTGGAGGATACCATCCAAAGTCTAAATACTCTATGACCAATCGAAGCATAAGATTAAATTCCAGATGTAATGGAAAAAGAAGGAAAATACCAACTTTAGTAAGAAGGAGTCAAGATCCTCACACTACAGATAAGTTGGGAAAAACATCAAGTTCATCTTACCAACTAAGAGTGAGTTCCAGTAGAATTTTCTCACTCTGAGTGGGAATAAACCAACTCAACCAACAAAATAAGAGGCCTAAGAACCAAGGGAAAAATTGATAAAGTGTTAGGGGAGTGAGGAAGAGCACTAGTTAAGAGACTTTTCACACCAAAAACAAGATAATAGAAGGGTATACACTTTCCAAGAGGAAAATAATGTCAATGATGTGGCCATGAGTGTGCCCCAAATTTACACATCCATGGAAAATAGACAAGTGGACCACCAAGCCTCCATGGTGGAGATGGAAGGTATACTTTCCAACCATCTTATTTCAATTTTAATTGACCCTGGTTCTAACCCCTGCTATGTCGCTCCACAAGTTGTCGAAGCTTGTATTTTATAAAGAACATAACATGCCAACTCATGGTTGGTTTAATTATCCACTAGGACCAAAATGAAGGTGATAGATTCTAACGAATCATGCTAGTTTGAGATGAGTGGCCTACTCAAACAAGCCACATTAAATGTATTACCGTTGGAGTTGTATGACCTACTAGTCGACATGGATTGGATAAAATTACATATGCTAAATTTGGAATACTATGATAAAAATTTGGAATGCATAAATGATGAAGGAAAACATAGGCTACTATAGGGAGTGTGAATTTTGTATCTATGAGGTAGATTTTATCTTTGCAATTGAAGAAATGTTGCAAAAAGGGATGTGCCTTATATTCCATATGTAACGAACAAGGTTCATATATGTAGTGGAATATTCAAAATATTTGGAATATAAGAATGGCCATCAGGGAATGAATAATATATTTATAAAATAATGTTGTACAAAAGATATGAGATATGAGATTATTACAAATGAGGACTCGATTATATACCTAAGCGGGTGCTCCTTCATGAAGGGTCATGTTGTTAAAGACATGCCACTTCAATATACTAATCATTATTTCATTAATAATTATTATGACTATTATTATTATTATTATTATTAATTTTATATATTATATTCATAACATTGCCTTCCTCTTCAAAAAATATTTGTCCTCAAAGCTTATTGTTGACAAAGTGTGTCATTTGTTTCTTTGCCTTGTAACCTATCCACATCTTTCAACATTATTCGATGATACAAGATGATAGGATCCTCTAAGTGATAAACAAAAATGTAGAACTGAGAAGGGATCTGACCATCATAAATCAATCTTCTGTGGAACTTTGCAATTACTTGATAGCGGGGATAAAGTGTTATCATAAGAATGGATTTTGCATACATTAGTATTATTTGGAACATAAATTAGTTGATTTTTTTTTCTGAGTGATATAGATATGTAAACTAATTGAGATGTATTCTCTTTTGATTCAGATGTCGATAAGAGTTTCTTGTGATTTAACTTTCCTTTATCATGCTTGTGACAATTTCTTGATTTACTTTAGGCACTAATGTTGTTAAGTTGGGTACAAAATCTTTACTTGGAATTTTAATCATCTGAACTTGATCCATGAGGATCCCAAAAATGAAAGATACTAGAAGTCCTCAAATCTTAGTGAAACTAGCATCAAATCATATAGCTCGGCAAGAGCTTTTCAACGACCTCAACATCACCTCAATCTGACATAGTATGTGAAAGTTATGCCCATTTGAAGTTTGTGTCAAACAACAACAAAAATTTGTAGGTGGACCTTAGGGTTCCACGTGGCACTCTTGAGGCTTCCACATGGCAACCCATTCATCTAGTACATACAACATTAAAGGGACCCACTGCTGATGTGGCAAACACTTGGTCGAGACAGGGCATGATTGGGTACGAAATGACCATTGAAGTGGCCCAATTAAAAGGTGCCACATGGCATCCGATGGGCTGCCAAATGTGTCCCCAACTGGCCAACTTGGCGGTCTCGATTGGGCAGTAAATTCAAATGTTTATCATGTTGGCAGTTCATATATAGATATATATATATATATATATATATATATACATACATAAATGGTTATAACCATTGGTATTGTCATATGTATATGAAAGGGTTAGTTGGGCGTTGGAACCCACGACCTACCCTAGATTCCAACATTTATTGATAAAATTCCAACCAACGCATCCCGAGTGGGGGTTTTCTAATATCCGCTCACCTGCATATATTTAAATGGAGTCTCGTCATTCGAACGGGGAGTGGACCACCAAAACCATGCACACGAAACAAGTCCATTAGAACCATGACATATGATGGGAACTAGGAGAGCGCATATTTCAAAAAGGGTATATTTTAGAGGTATATTCCCTAAAATATTCCTATTGCGGAATCCATGTGGAATCTAAAAGATTCTCTGAGGAGCTAAAGTCGCAGGTGATAGAATATAGTCAATTTTATACTTAAATTACTCATGATTTCGAGAGGTTTTCACAGGTGCAGTTTGTTTTTGTATCTATGCAACCCATTTTTAGGTCACTCCCAGGATTGGAGGTATAATCGTGTATTTTTTTTATGTAATCATCTTCATTTTGTTTAGATGAATGAAGAGGACTCCCCACTATTGAAGCAGGGCCTGGAGACGTAGTCTACACTTGACGAACTCCATTATCAATTTTTTTTGTGCATCGTCTTTATGGTCTTCTTTATGTTTCCTCTTCTTTAAGTGTTTGCACATATGGTTTTTACATGCTCTTTCATGCAATTATAAAAACATCAATGAAGTAAAAATCCTGGATTATGTTTGATAACAGAGTAGTCTTCTTGCTTATGTGAATTGTGAGTGTGAATGATAATCAAGACCAAGCTCAAAATGGGTGAAGAAAAAATTAAGTCTTTTGAGCAGAGATTGGACGTGAAACATGAAGAAGGAAAATGGTAGATGGTGATTCCCATATTGAGGAAGAGAAATATTTTTGTAAAGATTTCTACAACAAGGAAAATAAGGTAGATAATTTTTTTCCAAGTTATGAGAGGAAATTGATAAAGAATGAAAATAAGAAGGAAGAGAAAGAAAAGGAAAATGCTTCAGTAAATCAGGAAAAGCGAGGAGAACCTCTTGAACCTCCATCTCCATCTTCCAGTGAATTTTCTACTTCTTCATATTCTTCTCATAATTATACTAATCAAAATATAAATGATTATGAAAAGCCTTTTTTTAATATGGATGTAAAATTTGATTTTCCCATGTATAACAGAGAATCTAGTGCAAAAAAGTTAAAAAATTGGATCAAACAGATTGAGGTGCATTTCTAAATACAACAGATTGAAGAAGATGGGGAAAATATCCAACTAGCATTTCTTCCACTAGGAGGCACTGCTCTTGTATGGTGGGAGAGAAAACTTTAGAAAGGTAGCAAGCATTTAGGTAAACTCCTTTCTTCCTGGTTTGAATTTGTTTTTGCATTGAGAGAAATTTTTTATCCTTTGGGCTATCGACAAAAAGCCATGATGGAATGGAAATATTTAAGCCAAGGAAAAGGCCAAAATGTTCAAAGTTTCACAGAAGAATTTAGGAAGCAATCATTTGCATTGGGTATTCCATTAGATTCACCTGAAACTGTGATGAAGTGTATTGGTGCTTTACATAGTTATCTCTGGCATTCTTTGTTTTTGTTTGAACCCACTACCAATGATGTAGGTAGTGTGAAAGCCATTCACCTTGAAAGTATGGGTAAAAATGATCGGAAAGATCATCTAAAGAATTCATTATCCAAACCTCAAAACAACAAATTCAAAGGAAAATGAATGGGAAAGGACAAGAAGACAGCTACAACCAAGAAGGAAAAGGGAAAGCCAACTTGCATGCATTGCAAGAAAGAAGGGCATCATGAAGAGAATTGCTGGAAGTTGCATCCAGAATTAAAGCTAAAGAAGTATGGTAGAAACAGGAATCAAAAGATAGTTGCTACAATGCAACAAGACCTTAGATCCAATTTTGGTGATGAGACACAAATTATAGCTATGGGCATACAAGGTGACAATTCTTTTCATGTTAATTCAATCTCTGAAATTCATACTATGAATCTCATGTTGATGAATGGAAGATAAGTGCATTTTTCCATATTAGGATTGTGTCTAAGCATACCAAAATAGATACATTATTTGACTTGGGTTCTGAAGTTAATTTAATTTCATAATCAATTTTTAAGAAGTTGGGAATAGAAACCAAACCTCATCCAAAACCCCACCCTCTCGTTTGTGTATGTGACAATGAAAAACTCCATGTAACCAAGCAATGTAGGGTTAATTTTTTCATTTCTTCAAAGTTGGTAGATGAGGTTGATCTAGATGTTGTCCCACTATATATTTGTGGCATATTCTTGGGAAGTTTGTATTTGTATGTGATATGAAATCACCCCTAGGTGACCTCAGGAAATTAATGAAGGTATTATAGACTCATGTGCCGGTGTGGGTGTCTATGTTATCTAGTGCAATGGATCGATAAGATTGCGAAATACAAAGACACTTTAAACAGTAAGAGATCACAGTGAGCAAAACATAAACACAACAAAATTTTAATAAGGAGTTCACCCAATCCTCCTGGGCTATGTCTCCTGGTCCAACCTTCAGTGGTGGCATTTTTATTATGTTTTTAAAGCAAAGTCTTACAATAAGGATCTCAATCTGAGTCTCACTTGACAGAGGATGATCAGTAGGATGGCACTTGGAATTCCCAAGTCCTTAGAGTTCACAGACTCCCCTTACTGAATTTCGACCTCAATTGGTCTCTGTCTGCTCGATGTTTCCCTTACTCTGATGGTCAGCTCGGCTTCTCTGTCCTCTGCAATTTTGCCTCTCTTTCTGTGTCTCTCGGCCTTCAGCTTCTTCACTGCTTCTCTGCCTCACTGTCTCCTGTCTCTGTTAGCTCGTGGCTTTAAAGCCAGTTCGTTCCTTCGACTGTTCGTTTCAGCTTCCCGGCTCTCTGGATCGCCTGCCTCTGTCCACTGGGACTCCTCTGCCCTACATCATCATTGTTGCGTAATGCTTCACAGAGAGGTGGCCACCTGTCTCCTTGCGAACTGAGTGTCAGTTCTTCCTGAATGGTCGTTTTTTCCGTTATTTCCCAGATGCCTGTGAAACGGATCCTTCTGTCGATTCATCGGTCAAATCGGACTTCAAATATTATGCGCCGTAGTTTATTTCTCCCTCGGGTCTGGTCATCCATCGGGTTGAACCTCCACCATTGATCTGGAGCCCCCAGATCCTACGGTCTTCGCTCCTATCGCACAGTTGAGTTTCTCGACCGTTAATTCACGATGTAAGCGGTTTTTCTCTCTCCCCACCGGACACGTGTCACTCGATGTATGGAATCGTTGGGTCCTCGGCCAAACCCGCTTACCGCCCGAAATGCCTCTGATATTCCGCCGGTTTTGAGCGCGGGACCTGCCTTGTCAATTTTAGTGCTTTCCACGGTTTTCTGGTTTCCCTTGTGACCGAGCACTCGAGGCCTTTCCTTCTCAAGGGGTTTTGCCCAGTGAGAAATAGCCTCCATTTCTGGGTCTGAGCTTCCCAATTGCCATTTTTGTGCCATGCGCGGTCTCCATGGGCCAATGGTCAGCGCGCTTTGACCGAAGGTCCTCGTTGTTCTGTGTTGGCTGCAAATTACCATTATTCAGAGGTTATTTCTGATAGCTATAAGATTCCTTGAAGTCTATCATTCATTCTTAACAATCATGGAATTGTTTGAGGATCCAATTTGGATCACGACCTTCCCACGGAAAAATATTTTGGACCACCGAAAGTTTTGTTTTCAAGCATCGACTAAGTGAGGATACAACTTTCTCACCTGTCCAATTTCTATCCATTTTGCACTACTTGGCTTTGAACCCCTGAGCCCAATTCTGAGGTACTCAAAATCTCCCCTACGCGTCATCCTCACCTTCCTGTCTAGAACTGTGTCTTCCTGCAATTCATTAATATATTCAAGTAGTAGGTCATCAATAGAAGGAAATTGACTCTGCTCTTCACGATCTTCAATTAACGAAGGTTCAAATAGTCTCAAGCTATCTGCATTGATGACTGAGTAGATGTGCATATAAGCTGGAAAATCAAGGCGAAAAGCATTCTCACCAATTTTCTCAAGGATCCTGAAAGGTCCATACCTTATTGGTTTTAGATTTTTACCTTCACCTTGCATCCTGTCTTTGCTGATATACAGCCATACTTGATCACCAACTTGGAAACTATGCTCCATCCGATGCTTGTCATGCCTTGCCTTGTATTTGGCCAGGCTCTTTTCCAATTGTTCCTGTACTACCTAATGGATCTCTTGGATTTGTTCAATGAACCTAGTTGCCTTGTCCACATCCCTGTTTCCTTCAACTGTTGTGTCCTTACTAAAGACAAAATCCAAGGGAGACCTTGGTGTGAAACCAAAACAGGTCTCAAAAGGAGATCTTTGTGTGGAAGAATGTTTGGCTTGGTTGTAAGCATGCTGCACATAACACAAATGTTCATCCCAAAGCTTGGGATGCTTGCTGCAATATCCCCTGAGCAACTGGATCACTGTCATGTTGACTACTTCTGTCTGGCCATCGGTTTGTGGATGGAAAACTGTGCTTTTCTTTAGTTTGGTGTCCATCATTCCCACAAACTTGACCAGAACTTTCCCACAAATCTGGTGTCTAAATCAGATATAATGGAAGTGGGTAATCCAAAATGAACCCATACATGTTGAAAGAACAGTTTTGTAGTTTGTTCAGCTATAATCTATTTATTACAAGGTATCAAAATACACATTTTGCTTAACCTATCCACAACAACATATAGATAGTCATGACCTTTCCTAGATTTAGGCAATCCTCCAACAAAGTCCATGGAAACACTTTCCCAAGGATGAGAAGGAACTGGTAGTGGAGTGTACAAGTCTAGTTTCCTATTGTTGGGCTTGCTTTTAGCACACATAGTACACCCTCTTACATATCTAGAAACTGTATCGTTCATTTTTGGCCAATAACAAAATCTTTGTAGCTGTGCAACTATTTTGCTTACCCCAAAGTGACCTGATATTAGAGAAGTGTGTGCTTCTCTAATTATCTTTACTCTTTTAGTTTGTGGAATGCATAGCTTCCCACAATGATACAAGAGTTGGTCCTTAATATGATAATCCAATTCTTCTACTCGTTTGCCTTGACTTAAAGTTGCATATACATCTTTAAAGTCTATATCTTGAGCATATTATTCAATGTAGCTTTCATGTAATACAGAATTATGCTTAAGTATAGTAGATGCATTTATAATGGATCTAGATAACATACCTACAACTTTATTATGTATGCCCTTTTTATATCTGATGACTAAATGAAATTGTTGTAGGAACCCCATCCACCTATAGTGTCTTTATTGTTGCAACTTTGTTTGGGAGTGTAGATATTGAAGTGGTTGATGATCAGTATGTATAACTATTTGTTTTCCCATTAAGTAATGTTTCCACTTTTTCACACTCTGTACTAATGCATACAATTCCTTATCATATGTGGGATAATTAACTACTGCAGAGTTAAATGTCTCAGAATGATAACATATGGGTTTACCATGATGTATCAACACTGCTCCCATGGCATAGTCACTGGCATCTATTTGGATCTCAAACGGTCTTTGAAGATCTAGCAGTGCTAGTACTGGTGCTGTACTAACCTTTTCTTTCAAGGTGTGAAAGGCTTTCTGTTGTTTGCCTCCCCACTAAAACACCTTGTTCAATCCTGTTAAATCATGTAAGGGAGCTGAAATTGAGGAAAAGTTATAAATGAACTTTTTCCAATATTGTGTTGCTCTTAAGAAGCTTCTAACTTCTGTAGCAGCTTTGGGTTTAGGCCAATTTACAATGACTACAACTTTAGAGGGATCTATCTTCAATTCACCACCCCCTACTATATGACCCAAATAATTCAAAGATGTTTTGCCAAATTCACATTTTGAGAGTTTAACATAAAGTTTTTCTCTTTTCAAAACATCTAGTGTCTGCTTAACATGCTTTAAATGTTCTTCCCATGTTTTGCTAAATATAAGAATGTCATCCAGATATACAATAACAAAATCATCAAGAAAAGGTCTGAGCACATCATTCATTACTCTCATGAAAGTAGCAGGAGCATTAGTTAACCCAAAAGGCATAACCAGCCACTCATACAATCCCTGCTTTTTTTTTAAAGCAGTCTTCCACACATCTTGTTCTACAACTCTGACCTGATGATATCCACTATGCAAGTCTAGCTTGGAAAAACAAACGGCTTCTTTCAATTGATCTAATAGATCATCTATGCGAGGAAGGGGTTAATAATTTTTTAGTGTTATCTTATTCAGTGCTCAATAATCAATGCACATTCTCCACGAGCCATCTTTATTTCTCACCAAAACGATTGGTGACCCACATGGTGATGTGCTAAGTCTAATGAACCCCTTCTCGAGCAACTCCTGCACCTGCTTCTTGATTTTTGCATTCTCTAAAGCGGAAAACCTGTACATCCCAATGTTAGGCAATGGAGCATCTTGCTGCAAATTAATATCATGCACTATTTCCTTTTTGGGTGGCAGACCTTTAGGTTCTTGAAACAAGATATCATATTATGAAACAACTTTTTCTAAATCAGCTTGTTGTTTAGCATCACAGCCCTCAAATACACTGGTTTTATCAGGTTTCCTTTCCTTTACAACCATTAGTAAAAATTGTTTTCATGAATTTACAATTCGTTTCATCTGCGTTGAGTTTATGAGAGTATAATTATTCTTGAGCTTATGAGCTCTTACAAAGTATTCGATTCCATCTTTAATGAGTAGATACTTTTTCTCAGCTCTATAGAAAATAGATTTCATGTCATACAAGTAAGGACTTCCTAAAACAATTCCACATATATCCAAAGGAATTATATCTAACTCAACCTCATCTACAAATGTTGACCCAAAAGAAAACTTAAGTTTTCATTGTCTAGTCACTTGTAGTTGTGCTTTATCACTTAACCAACCTAATGGGTATGGTTTCTTGTGAGGTGTAGTCAGTGATCCCAACTTCTTTACAATTGCTTCAGAAATTAAATTTACTTGTGAGCCACTATCAAACAAAGTATCAATCTTTTGATGTTTGGAAATAACTCGAATATGGAAAAGCTCATGTCTTTTTCTCTCATTTTCTTCTTCAATAGTAGATTGTGCAGAATTACTAGTAGATTCTTCAGAATTCTTACCGTTTATATATGTGGCTGCAATGGTTGTTTCATCTCCTGAGTCCGACCTCAAATCTTTTTGAAGAGCTGCAACAGTCTTCTTCTTCTTGCCCTCGAACTTCTTAGGTCTTAGCTCCGGATGCAAGATCCAAAAATGCTCATCATCATGCCCATCCTTCTTATAGTGAGTGCATGAAGACTTGCTTTTCTGTGCAATGTTGGCCATTCTCTCTTTCCATTTCTGTTTTCTTTTCTCTTTATTCTTTCTTACAATGGGCTTGGATGATCCTCCAACTTCTAGGTTCCCATTCTTTCCTCTAACTTCTAGATGTGTAGCTTGAACATATACCTCATCTATACTAGTGGGATTAAACATGAGGATAGTGTGCCTCATGTAGCTATGTAGACCACCGATGTACTTCAACAGAGTCTCAGGTGAGTCTAATGAGATTCCTAGAATCAAAGCTCTCTTCCTAAATTCTTGGGTGTAACTTTGTACACTTTTCCCTCTCAATTGGCGAAGAGTTTGCCAACTCATCATGGCTTGCTGCATGTAAGCCAGTGGATAGAACTGCTTTTTGATTGCAGAAACAAATTCACTCCAGACAGAAAGAGTCTTACCATGTTTCTTCATGTCAACTTGGGTCCTGCCTTCCCACCAAACCAAGGCAGTGCCCCCAAGGCGTAGGCTGGCCAGCTGAATCTTGCTCTTGTCTAAATCGATACTCTGCACTCTGTAATAAACATCAATTTGTCTGATCCAATTCTCCAGCTTTTCTGCATTCAACTCTCCATCATATATTGGTAAATCAAAATTAACATCTAGTTTAATCAAAGATGCTTTCTTTTTATGTTCAAGGCTATTAGGAGGCATGAGAAATCTTTCTTCTTTCCCTTTGCCTTTGGAGTGGTCATGGAGGAAAGATTCTTCTTCCCCCTTATCTTGTTTGGAGCCTGATGATTCCTCATCTTTGTGTTTTCTAAAGTCCTTATACATTTCTTCTACCATGGACCTCATGGCCAGGAAACTATCTATAAATTGTGGGTCTGGGCCCATAGAACCTTCCTCCGAAATTGTCTTCTGAGGATAAACTCTTCCAATTTCAGGATTAGTTTCAACCAACTCTCCCTCTCCTAATTTGAGCTTTGATCTAGTTAGCCTTCAACAGCTAAATCTAACACAAGCTTGTCTAACCTTAACAACCTATAGCTCTGATACCACTTGATTTGAAATCACCCCTAGGTGATCTTAGGAAATTAATGAAGGTATTATAGACTCATGTGTTGGTGTGGGTGTCTATGTTATCTTGTGCAATGGATCGATAAGATTGCGAAATACACAGACACTTGAAAAAGTAAGAGATCACAGTAAGCAAAACATAAACACAACAAAATTTTAATAAGGAGTTCACCCAATCCTCCTAGGCTACGTCTCTTGGTCCAGCCTTTAGTGGTGGCCTTTTTATTATGTTTTTAAAGCAGAGTCTTACAATAATGAGCTCAATCTGAGTCTCACTTGACATAGGATGATCAGTAGGATGGCACTTGGAGTTCCCAAGTCCTTAGAGTTCACATACTCCCCTTACCAAAGTTCGACCTCAATTGGTCTATGTCTGTTCGATGATGCCCTTACTCTGATGGTTAGCTTGGCTTCTCTGTCCTCTGCAATTTTACCTCTCTTTCTGTGTCTCTCGGCATTCAGCTTCTTCACTGCTTCTCTGCCTCACTGTCTCTTGTCTCTATCAACTCGTGGCTTTAAAGCCTGTTCATTCCTTCGACTATTCGTTTCGGCTTCCTGGCTCTGTAGATCGCCTACCTCTGTCCGCTAGGACTCCTCTGCCTTGCATCATCATTGCTGCGTAACGCTTCACAGAGAGGTGGCCACCTGTCTCCTTCAGAACAAAGTGTCAGTTCTTCCTGAACAGTTATTTTTTATGTTCTTTCCCAGATGCCTGCGAAACGGATCCTTCTATCAATTCATCGGTCAAATCGGACTTCAAATCTTATGTGTTGTAGTTTATTTTTCCCTTGGGTCTGGTCATCCATTGGGTTGAACCTCCGTCGTTGATCTGGAGCCCCCAGATCCTAAGGTCTTTGCTCCTATCGCACGGTTGAGTTGCTCGACCGTTAATCCGCAATGTAAGCGATTTTTCTCTCTCCCCACCAGACATGCGTCACTCGGTGTATGGAATCGTTGGGTCCTCGGCTCTACCCGCTTACCGCCCGAAATGCCTCTGATATTCTGCCGGTTTTGAGCGCGGGACCCACCTTGTCGGTTTTAGCGCTTTCCCACAGTTTTCTGGTTTCCCTTGTGACCAAGCGCTTGGGGCCTTTCCTTCTCGAGGGGTTTTACCCAGCGAGAAACAGACTCCATTTCTGGGCCTAAGCTTCCCAATTGCCATTTTTGCGCTATGCGTGGTCTCCATGGGCCAACGGTCAACGCGCTTTGACCGAAGGTCCTCGTTGTTCTGTGCTGGCTACAAATTACCATTATTCAGAGGTTATTTCTAATAGCTATAAGATTTCTTGAAGTATGTCATTCATTCTTAACAATCATGGAATTGTTTGAGGATCCAATTCGGATTAGTATGACAAGAAAGCAGTGTTCTTCCGACATGCGAAAAAATACCATCTCACCAAGAATGGGTTGGAGAATATTGTTAGATCCCATCACATGAAGATAAATGCAAACCTTATCAGTGCAAGACATATGAAAAGGATCATCAACTCTAGTAAAAATTACATGCTCATGGTTGTGAGGGAAAAAAATATTGAAGCATATGTCGATGCTTTCAAAGATTGTGATCCCTTTCGTAAGAAAGAGTTGTATGATGTTGTCTCTAACTATGGTGATATTTTTTAAGAACCATGTGGGTTTCCACTTAAAAGGTAGATCCAGCATGAAATTCATCTCCAACGAGATGCTCCTTTTCCAAATGTGGGCATGTACAAGTTGTCAGCGATTGAAATGGAAGAGATCAAGAACCAAGTGCAGGACTTTTTGAACCAAGGAGTCATCGGACATAACTCTTCTCCACGTGGTTCACACATCGTGTTGGCGTCAAAGAAAGCTGGCACGTGGAGGATGTGCATGGATTATCAAGCTCTACAATATCATGATGAAAAACCACTACCCTCTCCCTCGCATAGATGATTTACTTGATTAATTGAAAAATGTTGCTTATTTCACTAAGTTGGATTTTCACAGTGGCTACCACCAAATCAAAATTGTAGAACATGATGCGTGGAAAACTTCCTTCAATACCAAGCAAGGGAAATTTGAGTGGTTGGTAATGCCATTTGGGCTTTGCAATTTCCTAGCTACATTCATGATAGTGATGAATGATTGATTGAGACCTTTTCTAGATTATTTTATGCTTGTGTATCTAGATGATATACTTGTTTTCAATATAAACTGGGATGATCATGTAAAATATGTCAAAAAAAGTGTCTGATATTTTCAAAAGGAGAAATTGTATGTAAAAATTTCCAAATGTCAATTTGGAAAAGCTTCTTTGGTCTATTTAAGTCATATTGTTGGAGGAGGTTAATTGAAAATTGATCCTTCAAAAGTTGATGTAATTGTTAAATAACCTAAGCTTACCAATGTAATAGAAGTAAGAATATTTTTGGGTGCAGTACAATATTGGAGGAGGTTCATAGCCAAGTTCTCCATCATAGCATATCCTTTGAATTCCTTAACCATTGTGAAGCGTGATTTTCAGTGGAGAGGAAAGCATCATAAGGCTTTCAACGTCCTAAAGGAAAATATTAGTACCACACCAGTACTAGTCTTTCTTGATCTTCAACGAACATTCAATATTGAGACAGATTTGAGTGGTTACGCCATGGGTGCGGTGTTGATGCAACAGTGGAAACTGGTTTGTTAACATTCAAAGAATTTCTCTCAAGTTGTTGTGAACTATCCCACTTATGACAAGGAGTTGTATGCTTTGGTACAAAGCATCAAGAAATGGAAACATTACTTGATTGGGAAGGATATTATCATCCATATAGACCACTAGCCTTTATAGTACCTCTAGTCACAAACCAAGTTGCAGTAGGCTCGTCATTTCAGGTGGATGGGATTTCTTCAACAGTTTCACTTGGTAATCAAGTACAAAAAGGGTACAATCAAAAAAGTAGCAGATATGCTCTCTAGACCTCTTGTTTTTGCATCTGTTATTTTGAAAAATGCTTCTTTATCTCATGAAAGCTATGTTGAGAAATATGTAGTTGATGAGGATTTTAAATAAGTTTATGATAAAACCCATGGATCACAGGTGAACAATTACCATTTGTAGGTCAAACTTCTTTACCATCTTGGCAAGTGGTTTATTCCTACAAGTGAATGAGTCCATGTAATACAAGAAGCTCACACTTCTCTTGTGTCTGGTCATTTTGGTGTTGTTAGCTCTGCTACATACTTCAGCATTTGGAGGACCAAATACCAACTTCGCCGTGTGTTTACGCTCAGAAGGCAAATCGCGGCAGTCTTTTCCTCCCTCCTCCTTCATTTCCCTTACACTCCCCTAGCCCCGCTATCTCTGTTTTCTCCCATAAAACTTCTTCTTTCCCATTTAAAACCCCATAAATCCAACAAAGCCCTTTTTAGCCCCTTTTCCTTAAGCCCCAAGCGCTTAACCCACGAAACCGCGCCCATATAACCCTCCGCCGCAATCGCAGTCATCGATCGCACATCGCCCGATCCAACGGTCCCCGCTGTGAGTAACCTGCACAGCTGCTTCCGCACAGTCCGATCTACTCCGCCGAGATCGGACGGCGTTCGCACCTCCCGATCCCGTGAGATGCACTCATTAACCCGCGGGGAAAGTGGTTTCCCGCCCATCACATCCGCCACATGTCGCGCGATGATTGTGATCGTGCACCCGTTGTACGTTTACCGCTCACTTCTGAAAGTGATGAAAAATATACCGCTTACCGCCATTCGCCCGTCCCCCGCTCGTTATCGTCCGCGTAGCTTCCGCCCCCGATCACCGTTGGATCAGACCATATGAGATCCAATGGCCCTCGTCCATCCTGATCTCATGTCTCCCGATAGCTCCTGCAAAGCAATCTCCACCATCGATCTGTGCGATCCGACGGCCGATCCTGCTTCGCTGACTAGATCTTCCATCCGCCAAGCAGTACGCCACCTTTGATTGTTCTGTGCTCCCAAAGGACAAAGGTGATCACCTACCAGTACCCGGAGCATTCCATCTTCAACCACTGCATTCAAGGAACAGAGTGGTCGAGAATAAAAGGACCAGCCTCGAGCAGTTATATGCATTCAATGGTTATGGAGTTTCATTCATATTTTATGCCACCTGCTCAGAGAAGGACCGTCGAACAGCAGAAAAGGTCAATTTGTTCATTAAAACACGCAGATTGTAGCAAATACTCCATCAGAGAGTTAATGTGGTTTGTGGTCCATTATGACCCCTCCACGCATAGAATGGCAGAGAATTTTTGTAATCAACCTCTATATATATCCAGAACATAGATGTGATGAGGGTGGATGGTTGTTGTTTTGGTGTAAGGTTTAACTTCTGACTACTGTGATACCTGCAGCTTCTGGTCTTCATTTTCAGCTAATGCAAGCTTCTTTTGATGTTAATTGCTCACCTTTCATTTCTACTATGTTCTAGGTTGTGCCTGCTATGTATTTTTCATGTGCTCTTGATGTTTAGCATTAGAGGGGCTATCATCCCACCTCTGTGTTAGAATCTAGTATGTATCATTGAATGTGCTATGCAGGTTTCTGTTTACTTAGTGTAGAGAGTTGTCATCCTGTCTGTGCATTAGGAAATAGTTTTGCAGACCTCTTTACTGGTTGTAGCCGGCCATCACATGGTCTTGTGCATCTGCTGGTGTGGTCAGATTTCTCCATGTTCACCTAGTCCTCGAACTGTGAGTAATTGGTGGTCTAAAGCCTTGTAGTTTGGGGGTGTTCACCCATGTCTGGGGTTAAGCATAGTAGAAGTGGTTATCTGGCTTGAATATGCATCATTCCTTCCATTCATCCATCTCCAACATTTTGTTGAGTTTGTAATGTTCCCGAGCATCTCTGAGATACAACCTAGGAGAGTTTATTGGGGTGATAACATTAATTGGTGTCGTTGTCGGGGAGAGGAGATTGAAGCTTAGCTTCCCTGGGAGATGACACAGTTCCAAATTTTGATGATAGACAAAGTCTGGGCACATTTCTGGTTGTAATCATCTATCTGGCGACTCCACTGGAGGAATACCAACCTTTGGCGACTCCACATTGTAGTCTGGCTCAGTTTGTGAGGCATGCTCAGAGAAATCTTCAGAAATCACCAGCTGACCCAGTGCCTGATCCTAAGAAGATTGTTAAGCAGAAGAAAACATCGTAAAAAGGAGCACCAGGATCAGGTAAGCCTTAAAAGTCCCATGTATCTCTGCTAGTGAAAAATCACCGTCAAAGATTCATAAAGCTCCTGATCATTCATTTCCCTTTCGGATTTCAGCCCAAAGAAAGCATCCCATGTTGTCCGTCATATTCCTCTGTCTCTGACATCCTTTTCATTGATCCATTCTACTCAGTCTACCAGTATCCTTTCACCCACCTCAGTCATGGTAGGTCAGCAAGCTCTTACAAAGATAGAAAGAATCGTTGCTGCTAGGTATGGACCCTTGGTCTTGCTTGTCCCTTTGAACGCCATGCCCGCAGGAGATTATCAAGAATATATGCCTCAGTTTACTAGTACAGAAGGAGTAACAGCTAAAGAACACCTTGAGTCCTTTTATAGCTATGCTGATAACCTGGATATCAATGAATAGGATGTGTGGATGAGGGTTTTTGTCCAGAGCTTAGAGGGAGAGGCTAGAAAATGGTTCAGAGACTTAACCCCTAGGTCTATAACATACATTGAGGCCTTAGATGATGTGTTCCTAAAGCATTGGGGGGATAAGAAGGATCTGCTCTATTATCATACTGAATTTGGGAACTTGCAGAGCGAGTGTGGTGAGCTGTAGTCTGATAACAAGAGATTCAACCATATGTACAGCAGAATACCAACTGAATTCAAACCCACCCCTACTTCTGTTATGTTTACTTATGCCAGTGCCTTCGATTCTCAGTTCTGCCTGCTGATTAAAGAAAGAAGATGTACTTCTTTGGCTGATATGCAAGATGTAGTCTTTGAGGTAGAATCAAACATCATAGTTGTAGCGCGACTCGAAGGTGATGCTGAAAGGAGAAGACAGGGAGGAGAAATCTCATCATCCTCAGATCCTAAGATCGATAAATTAGCCAGGATGATAGAGTTATTAGCCTCTGAAGTTTCCAGATTAGAGGGTGAGCAGCACTCTGAAGAAGCAAGAGCTCCTTGTGATTTTTCTCTTCCAACTCCAAATCCATATAGAGGAGCAAAGGAGCAGTTGCAGATTTTGTAGAGAAGAAAAGTTTCTAACGAAGACAAAAGGGTGAAGACCCTTTTTCAAAGTATATTCATGGAGGAAGAGTGTTCCGAAGAAGAGGATGAGGTCCATGGTTTGGAAGATAAGGGTTGTGCTCCTTTCTTAACCAGGGCTGCTTATGAGAAAGCATTATCCAAAGGCATTGCTCATGAGTTTGTCGTACCTGTAGAACAACAAGTTGATCAGCAGAAGCACCAGGCAGCAGATCCTACCATCCTCAAAGAATCTGAACCTAAAGCCAGCCCATCTTCTAATGACTATGCAGATCTGCAAATTAGCCAAGTTGCTTTTGTCCCCAACCTAGTGATCAAAAAGGGAGAAGAAATCTCCCCATCATCTTATGCTTCTCTGACTGTTCCAGAGACAATCCCTCATAATGGCCCCCTAGGAACTGAGGCCATCCATAGCTCAATGCCCAAGGCTGATACTGATAATCTCAGTCTTGATATTCTGAAGCTTGCCCAGGTGACCTCCACACAACTCGAAGGGGTAGTTTGTCAGATCACAGAGGAAGAGGGTGCACAGAGATGGGACACCTCCTTGGATGTGGACTGCTCTAAGAAAGATGCAGGAGAAAATGAAGTCTTTGTGTCCTCCACACAAGAATACCATGGTTCACCATTCATACTAATTGTGCAGGTCATAAAGGACACAGAGAAGTACATAGTAACCATGGTTTTTCAGCAGGTGTACAAAAGCTCCCATGAAGAACATCCAAGGAGGAGAGCATACAGAAAGGGGATGAAATTTGATCCATAGCTACCAGATAAGGTCAAATGCCCTAAACTCTTTGAGGTAGAGGATCAAATCAACCCAATTTTGCAGATCTACGATGAAGGGGCCAAGAGGCAGAGAAACAGTTTTGATGGTCTTGTAGATGGCCAGTTTTTGAAGATTTATGTTGTTTAAGGTTCTCAGGCCTTAATGATTGTAAGCATTTTCTTTCACAGGCCTTAGTGTATACTTAATTATACTCCATGCCCAATGGAATACTAGGCAATGTTTTTAAGCTTATTTTGTATGAAGGCACTGGTCTGCAGTTCTTGAGACCTCACAGGGAGGATCTCATCCCCAGAAGGAGCCAGTGTTAGCTCTGCTACATACTTCAGCATTTGGAGGACCAAATACCAGCTTTTTCGTGTGTTTACGCTTAGAAGGCAGATCGCGGCAGTCTTTTCCTCCCTCCTCCTTCATTTCCCTTACACTCCCCTAGCCCCGCTATCTCTGTTTTCTCCCATAAAACTTCTTCATTCCCGTTTAAAACCCCCTAAATCCAACAAAGCCCTTTTTAGCCCCTTTTCCTTAAGCCCCAGGCACTTAACCCACGAAACCGCACCCATATAACCCTTTGCCATAATCGCAGTCGTCGATCGCACATCGCTCGATCCAGTGGTCCCCGCCATGAGTAACATACACAGCTGCTTCCGCATAGTCCGATCTACTCCGTCGAGATCGGACAGCGTTCGCACCTCCCGATCCCATGAGATGCCCACTCGTTAACCCACGGGGAAAGCGGTTTCCCACCCGTCACATCCGCCACGTGTCGCGTGATGATTGTGATCGTGCGCCCGTTGTATGTTTACCGCTCACTTCCGAAAGCGGTGCGAAATATACCGCTTACCGCCATTCGCCCATCCCCCGCTTGTTATCGTCCACGTAGCTTCTGCCCCCGATCACCGTTGGATCAGACCATATGAGATCCGACGGCCCTCGTCCATCCCGATCTCATGTCTCCCAATAGCTCCTGCAAAGAAATCTCCACCGTAGATCTAAGCGATCCGATGGTCGATCCTGCTCCGCTGACTAGATCTTCCATTCGCCATGCAGTACGCCACCTTTGATTGTTCTGTGCTCCCAAAGGACGAAGGTGATCACCTACTAGTACCCGGAGCATTCCATCTTCAACCACTGCATTCAAGGAATAGAGTGGCCGAGAAGAAAAGGACCAGCCTCGAGCAGTTAAATGCATTCAATGGTTATGGAGTTTCATTCATATTTCACGCCACCTGCTCAGAGAAGGACCGTCGAACAGCAGAAAAGGTCAATTTTTTCATTAAAACACGCAGATTGTAGCAGAGACTCCATCAAAGAGTTAATGTGGTTGGTGGTCCATTATGACCCCTCCACGCATAGAATAGCAGAGCATTTTTGTAATCAACCTCTATATATATCCAGAACATAGATGTGATGAGGGTGGATGGTTGTTGTTTTGGTGTAAGGTTCAACTTCTGGAGACTGTAACTATTGTGATACCTGCAGCGTCTGGTCTTCATTTTCAGCTAATGCAAGCTTCTTTTGCTGTTAATTGCTCACTTTCCATTTCTACTCTATTCTAGGTTGTGCCTGCTATGTATTTTTCATGTGCTCTTGATGTTTAGCATTAGAGGGGCTGGCATCCCACCTTTGTGTTAGAATCTAGTATGTATCATTGAATGTGCTATGCAGGTTTCTGTTTACTTAGTGCCAGAGAGTTGTCATCCTGTCTCTGCATTAGGAAATAGTTTTGTAGACCTCTTTACTGGTTGCAGCCGGCCATCACATGGTCTTGTGCATCTGCTGGTGTGGTCAGTTTTCTCCATGTTCACCTAGTCCTCGAACTGTGAGTAATTGGTGGTCTAAAGCCTTGTAGTCTGGGGGTGTTCACCCATGTCTAGGGTTAAGCATAGTAGAAGTGGTTATCTGGCTTGAATATGCATCATTCCTTCCATTCATCCATCTCCAACATTTTTTTGAGTTTGTAATGTTCCCGAGCATCTCTGAGATACAACCTAGGAGAGTTTCTTGGGGTGATAACAGGTGTTAGGAAGACTATGTCTCACTTGAAGAGGTTTTGTTATTGGCCTCATATGAAAGATATTGTAACTAAATATGTAAAGGGGTCTGTGATGTGATCTGTTTGTAAGCTCACTAATAGAAAATTGGGGTTGTACACACCACTCCTTATTCCTTCTCATCCTTGGGAAAGTGTCTCCATGGATTTTGTAGGAGGGTTGTCTTCATCAAGAAAGGGTCATGACTATGTGTTTGTCATGGTGGATAGGTTTAGTGAGATGTGTTGTTATGCAACTAGCTCACAAAATAGAAGAAAATATAGATCAATGACTTCAAAATCACCCTCTTCAATGGGGCAACCTTCTTCACATTACACAAATGAACAATTCTTGGATGATATAAATGAGAAGACCTCCTTTCTATATATAGGAGTCTAAGGGGTCCTGATACAAACAAAGCTTACATAACAATAATATTGTAGGGGCACAACAATAACAATAGTGGGCTTCTATGGGGCACAATAATAACAACATGGGGACTATATGGGCACAATAATACAATAAGGTGGTTGCACTAATAACAATAAGGGGTTACACTAGTAGTATAGGGGCCTAACATGCCCCTCTCCTTTAAAAAGTGTTGTCCTCAATGCTTGAGTGGCTATGGATGCTTTTGTATAAAATTCCCATCCTCCCGTGTGGAATCTTCAGCGGGTAAGTTCTTCCACTTGATGAGATACTCTGAAATTGATCGATGAACATTATCCAACTAGCTCACAACATAGAAGAAAATATAGATCAACAACTTCAAAATCAGTGTCTTCGAGGAGGCAACCTCCTTTACATTATACAAATTAAAAATTCTTGGATGATACAAATGACAAGACCTCCTTTCTATATATAGGAGTCTAAGGGGTCCCAATACAATCAGAGCCTACATAATAATAATATTGTAGGGGCACAACAATAACAATAGTGGGCTTCTATAGGGCACAATAATAACAACATGGGGACTATATGGGCACAATAATACAATAAGGGGGTTGCGCTAATAACAATAAGGGGTTACACTAGTAGTATAGGGACTTAACATGTGTATCTTAATTCCATGTAAGAATTAGGTTATTGTTCATAATATTGTTCAACTTTTCTTTCAGCATGTATGGGTCAATTTTGGGATGCCCACATCCATTGTTTCTGATTGATACTCTTGATTCCTTGGAGATTTTTCGATAAGCTTGTTGAAGGTGATGGACACTAAGCTAAATAGGAGTAAGACATTCCATCCATAGACCAACGAATAGACATAGTTTGTCAACAAAATAACAGTTCTCTTTCCTTGAGGCTATTGTAGCAAACATCTTAAAATGTGAGCTGAGTAGATAAATTATGTGCAACATGCATACAACAGGGCTTTGCATATTCTACTCAAATCTCACCATTTGAAACATGCTTTGGGTACCTGCCGAAAGATCCCTTAGATTTAGTCTTTGGGAAGGATGAGGATTCCAACGAAAAAAGTAACGAAGACAAAGCACGCAATTTCATTTAGAAAATTCAAATGATTCATCAAGCAGTGCAAGAACACTTGGGAAGGACTTATGCTTGATACAAATCTTGGCATGAAAAACACTAAGTTGATCATCAATTCCAGGTTGGAGACAGGGTATGGCTCCATATTAGCAAGGACATGATGAAGGGAGAAGGCAAGAAATTGAGACCAATCAAATATGGTCCTTTTACCATTTTGGAAATTGAAACCAATCAAATATGCTCCTAGATTCTGGAACTGTGATGCAGGATAGGAACTAGGAGGGCGCGGATTACGAAAAGATTTATTTTAGAGGTATATTCCCTAGAATATTTTGGGAATATTCCTATGCAGAGTCAGTGTGGAATATAAAATATTCTCTAAGGAGATAGAGTCGCAGGTGACAGAATATAGTCAAGTTTATACTCAAACTGCTCATAACTTTGAATAGGATTTCATTGGTGCAATCTATTTCTAGATCTGAGCAACCCATTTTCAGGTCACTTCCAGGGGCTGAGATATAATGATGTATTTTTCCATGTACTCATTTTCATTTTGCTGAGATGAATGAAGATGCCTCCCCACTATTGAAGCAGATCCTGAAGACGTAGTACACACCCGATGCAATGAGTGCTAAGTGAACTATTCAAAAATCATGAGAAATTAGTCAGTTACGACTACCTCTCATGGAAATGGTCATACGTAAATGACTTACTTAACACAGTTGAATCCCAAAATGATATCTAATATAATGCACTGCGTAAACCCCCATACTTAAATTCAAAAAGAGTGAAGGGATCTCTAATTGAATGGTTCATGAGGCACAATACTTGCTAAGGTTTTTCAAATGAGGTAGAAAGCTAAGTGGGCTTGATTGTGGGGAAAACTCCACAGTTAAGCGCACTTGAGCCATAGGCGATCTAGGATGGGTGACCTCTCGGGAAGTCCTGGTTACCGGGTGCAAGCCTTGGAAGTGATGATTGACGCTATGTGATTCATTTCACTAGTTTCAATCCCACTTTTTCACCCCTGTGAGCATCACCTGATGCAATGAGTGTTAAGTGAACTATTCAAAAATCATGAGAAATTAGTCAGTTACGACTACCTCTCATGGAAATGGTCATACGTGAATGACTTACTTAAAGCAGTTGAATCCCAAAATGATATCTAATATAAGGCATTGCGTAAACCCCCATACTTAAATTCAAAAAGAGTGAAGGGATCTTTAATTGAATGGTTCATGAGGCACAATACTTGCTAAGGTTTTGCAAATGAGGTAGCAAGCTAAGTGGGCTTGATTGTGGGGAAAACTCCACAATTAAGCGCACTTGAGCCAGAGGCGATCTGGGATGGGTGACCTCCCCGGAAGTCCTGGTTACTGGGTGCAAGCCCCGGAAGTGATGATTGACGTTATGTGATTCATTTCACTAGTTTCAATCCCACTTCTTCACCCCTGTGAGCATCACCCGATGCAATGAGTGCTAAGTGAACTATTCAAAAATCATGAGAAATTAGTCAATTACGACTACCTCTCATGGAAATGGTCATACGTGAATGACTTACTTAATGCAGTTGAATCCCAAAATGATATCTAATATAATGCATTGCGTAAACCCCCATAGTTAAATTCAAAAAGAGTGAAGGGATATCTAATTGAATGGTTCATGAGGCACAATACTTGCTAAGGTTTTGCAAATGAGGTAACAAGCTAAGTGGGCTTGATTGTGGGGAAAACTCCACAGTTAAGCGCGCTTGAGCCAGAGGCGATCTGGGATGGGTGACCTCCCAGGAAGTCCTGGTTACCAGGTGCAAGCCCTGGAAGTGATGATTGACGTTATGTGATTCATTTAACTAGTTTCAATCTCACTTCTTCACCCCTGTGAGCATCACCCGATGCAATGAGTGCTAAGTGAACTATTCAAAAATCATGAGAAATTAGTCAGTTACAACTACCTCTCATGGAAATGGTCATACGTGAATGACTTACTTAACGCAGTTGAATCCCAAAATGATATCTAATAGATGAACTTCGTTATCAATTTTTGTTTGCATTTTACTTATGGTCTCCTTTATGTTTCCTCTTCATTAAGCATTTGCACATATGGTTTTTACATGCTCTTTCATGCAATTCTGAAAACATTGATGAAGTAAATATCCTGGATCAGAACTACAACATTTGAATTTGTTTTTACTTCAATTATTTGTCATTTTCTTGAATTGTGATATTTACTGGGATGATATTCGTTACTTTTTCTTTGGACTGCTACATCTGAAGAATTTGATGCTTATTTTGTGATAAGTTCTTCAAATTTGTTTTTCAATGAATTATTTTCATCTTTAAGTTTCTTAATTTGTGTCAATAATTTCTCATTGTGGTCCTTGAGGTAAGTAACTTCTTAATTTTTTTCTCCAATAATATTTTCAACTTTCGTCTGCGTATTTTACATTTCCTTCTAGTTTTCTTGAAGAATTACTTTTGAGATATCTTTTACGTCTTCTAGTGTTATTGAATCTAGCATCAATGTAACATCTTGTAGTGTTATTTTTCTTTTTGTAGGAAAATGTTAAAAACTTCTTATAGAATGAAGGACCCTAATGATTCCATATAGGGTGAACCCAAGATTATATCACTATCTTCACCAAATAAGGATTTAACAGTGAATGACGAGACAAAAGTAGTCTCCAATAACTTAGTTGTAGATTTCTTATGTCATATTATTTTTTATTCATCGAATCCATCGTTTTGGTTATATTCAATTCATGAATCACTAATTGGTTAGAACATTTAGTACTAACATGATTATTATCTTGAGTAGGATCAATAGAGACTATAATATCGTTTCCTACAAGTGATCCTTTGATTTTGAATAGTGCATTAACATGTTTACTAAAAGTTTTAGAAAATATTCCATTATTGATCGCCATTTTGCTTTGTCAGTAAATTACCAACAATGATGCTTTGATTACAAAGCTTATGTATTCTTCAAAATTAGTGAATGTGCATGGTGCAAAAGACCCACTTCTTTAATATGTAATTTGATGCTTCAAAACTTCCTTCGGAATTTTTTTTTTTCCACATCCCTTCCCCTTCTTACTTTCACTTCTTAAAATTTGAATATCTATATCTATATATATATATATATATATATATATATATATATAATTTAAAATAATATTTATATGTACTTTTTTAACACTTCAAATTGTACTATAGGGAAAACTCAAGTAACCTTGTATACACTATAATATTTGATTACTAATAATTTTAATATCTAATTGTTTTGTATATTTGATTATTATACAAATTAAAGTGATTAGTATCTAATGGTCACGATGAATCGCTATGGGTGTGTCACTATCTAGCTCGATAATGGAAGCTACAACTTTAACTCTAATCTATACGGAAATGTAAAAATTTAATTTCATATAGTGGCTTCATTTGACTTATATGGCAATTGTAATTGGTGGTTGGTGGCAATAATATGGATGACAATTACAAAGGTGTGATTTCCATTGTATGAATGACAATTTTTTTGTATGGTAAAAAAATAGTTAGACCATAGGGTTATGTTAGGATTGTGTTGGGTATATGAGTACAGATGGGTGCCTCTGCTAAATGTGTGCAGATGGAACAAAAATGGCGGATGCAGGAAGTAGTGGTTGTATATTTTTGTATGCGAGTTGATTCTTCACAGGGCAGCGATAACAACAACTTATGGGTTAACGTATGGACGAAAACATAGTGAAAGAGTTCGTACAAAGAGTGAGAGTATGTAATTAGACTACAAAAGTGTCTAATGAAGCACATATGTACAATGGTAGTAGTCGACAATTATGATGAGAAGTTGTCTGCAGTATGTTATTTGGTGGCTTGCAAGGTGGTGGAGCAAGCAAGTGACAATGGCAATGAGAAGCCTGCCTACTGCAATGTTGGATGTGGTAACTGGTTGGGTTGCACTGGTGTCCAGGGAAGGTTTTGGTTTCAACTTTTTTTTCTATTTTTTATTTAATTTATTTTTAAATTATATATATATATATATATATATATATATATATAAATATATATATATATATATATATATATATAAATATATATATATATATATAGGAAAAAAAAAAGTTAAAAAAGAAGAAGCAAAAACCTAATCATGTCCAAAGACCTAATGGTAGAATGGAAAAAATCCAAATAATTCTATGGCTAAACACCTAAATTGTAATAGAAATGAATTCAAATTATATCTCTATATATATAATTTAAAAATAAATTTTAAAAAAAGAAGAAGAAGAAAGTAAAAAAAATAATAATAAAAAAGTAAAAAAAAAAGAAGAAGAAAAAACCTAATCATGGCCAAAGGCCTAATGGTAGAATGGAAAAAATCCAAATAATTTTATGGCTAAAAGCCTCAATCGTAATAGAAATGAATTCAATGAAGAGTTGATGGCGAAAGGTTAGGATTGAATAATGTGGCTCTGATCTATTTGACTAGTTGAGAGGAGCCACAATGTTTTCAAATATATATTTGAGGTCTGGATATCATCAAGTCTACATCAAGGACGAGGATGTCCAGAACACCACATTCAAAACCAAATATGGACGCTATGAGTTCATAGTGGTGGCATCTAGGTTAATAAACGCACTAGCCACATTTATGTGCCTAATGAATAATATTCTCAACAAATACTTGAATAAGTTTGTGTTGGATTTTATTGACAAAATTTTAATATATTTAAAGACTAAATAGGAGCAAGAAGATCACCCAAAGGCCATGTTACAAGTGTTATGGGAGCATCAAATGTATGCTAAGTTTAGTAAATGCAACTTCTTCTAATCACAAGTGCACTATTTAGATCACGTCATTTAAAAAGGAGTAGTAATTCATCCTAAAAAGATCAATAGAGGGGCATGTTCCCCATAATATAACAGAAGTAAGATATTTTATGGGTCTAGTAGGATATTCCATGAGATTCATCCAAGGATTATCAACGATTAATCTCTCATTTAATGCATTGCAAAAGAATGGAGCAAAGTTTCATTGGACATCAAAATGCACAACAAGCTTTAAATAGCTAAAACGCCTTCTCACCCATGCCCCTATTATAAAGATTACAAACTCATATAAAGATTTCTTTGTTTGCACTAATTCTTGCAAGGAGAGACTCAATGGAGTTCTCATGTAAGATGGACATGTGATTAGATACGAGTCTAGGAAATTAAATGAGCATGAGATAAATTATGTGACTTATGATTTAGAGCTTGCAACCATAATGCACACCTTAAAAATGTGTATGCACTACTTGCTTGAGACGAAATTCATTTTAATGACAGACCATAATGAGATGAAGTATTTTTTTTTATAAACTTTGATTAAATTCCATGCAAGCCAAGTGGATGGATCTTATTATCAAGTTTTATTTTGAGATCAAACACATCAAGGGAAAATAAACTCAAGTGGTCAATGTACTTAGCAGAAGAAAGCAAGTGATATACATGGTATCCATAAGTACATGTGAGATAGACTTCAATGAAATAATTAGAGAAGCAGTGTAGGAAGATGAGAACTTCCAGAAGGTAAGTAAATACTTCAGGAAGAGCTCAAGGGGCCAATGGGAGAAAACATTAGCTAACTAGAGATGGATTATTAATGTATAGAGGCAAACTAAACATACATAATGTAGATAACTTAAAGAAACTCACAATGGATGAGTTTCATAGAAGAGAATAAGCAGGTTGCCCAATATATTAAAATAGTAGCTACCAAAAATTGTTGAAATTGTTGAATATATTGTTAAATGTTTAGAATGATAGTAGGTTAAAGTGGAATGCAAACTCCCAAAAGGATTGGTGTATCCAATACCAATTCTAGAATGAAAGTGGGAAATTATACCAATGGACTTCATCACTAGTCCATGAAGAACCCCTAAGCAACATGATACAATCATACTAGCGTTGGATAAGTTGAGAAAGACGACTTTCTTTGTCCTGTGAAATCTACATATAAGGCAATTGATATTGCCCATATTTTCATGAACAATATTTTCAAACCGCATGGTTTTCCTAACAAAGATCATATCTGATAAGGATGCAAAGTTCACCTCAAATTTCTGGAAAGTCTTATCTATAGGTTTTGGAACCCAATTAGCATTTATCATATCTTATCACTCTCAAACTAATAACATATTAGAAGAGTAAATAGAATATTAGAAGACATGCTCAAGATGTATGTTATTCACCATCCCAAGAGACAAAATGTTTTATGCCTTTGGTAGAATTTACTTAAAATAATGGTGATCAAGAGTCATTAAAAATGAGCCCTGTTGAAGCCTTGTATGGTATGAAGTACATTATCCCAATTAGTTCGGATAATCCATGCGATAGAGCCACACTTGTGCTAGATATATTGAAGGAAATGGAACATGAATTAATCAACATAAAGCAAAAATTAGAGGTAATTGAAGAGTACGATTTATGGATACCATAACATGACTCATAATGAATTTTGAGTAGGAGAGCATGTACACCTCTAATTCATGCGAGAGAGAAGTTCCTCAAATGTAGGATCTTGTGCTAAGTTAGCACCAAGATACTATGGACCCTTTTAGATCATGGGGAGAGTAGGGCTAGTAGCATGTAGACTTTCCTTTCCTCCCACAGTGAAGGGACATGAGGTGTTTCACATATCCTTGTATATGTGATGCTAATAATATTATTAATTGGGATTTGATACAAGTGAAACCAGAAGGAGAATTCCAACTAGAACCTCAGTTCATACTCAACAAGAGGGAGACCATGCTCTAGAATCGAGTCATCGTGTAGGTCAGGGAGAAATGGAAGCACTTTGGACCAGATGAAGCAACATGGGAATTGGAGGAGACCATAACATACCCATTTTTGTTTTTTATTTAAATTTAGTTATATGGATAGTATAACACCAAGGATGGTGCTCCTCTAAGGGTTTAGGGATTGTAGTTCCCCTTTTATACTCCCAAAATTTTGTAAATAGGAATAAAGGATGATGATGTTTGAAGGCTAGCATGGATGTCATGCCAGAATTTTTTGACGTAAATATTCTATTTGATTAAATTATAAATTTCTAAAGTTGAAGAAGAAGTACCAACCTATATAGATCCCAAAGTATGAAAGGATAGCTTACTTAAGGAAGTGATTAAGGGAGATTGGTAAATTTTCCATCTTCTATGAGTTTAATGTTTTTGACCCTTGATTTTTTAGTTAAACTACTCAACTACCAAGCAATTATGAGAGAGATGGGGGAGGAGGTACTGAACTTCCAGAGCATGGGGATGCGTACCATGCAAGAATTCCTGGTTGACTCCATAATTAGAGGAGGAATCATAGACCTCTCATGTGTGAGACAACACTAAGAGTGTTTTTCATTATGACAATCAGACTATGTGTGCATGGGAGGTCTAGCCATTATAACCAATTGGAGGGTGAGAATTGGGGAGATGGTGAGTGATTATGTCTGTGAACCTTGAATGCATGGCATCTCATAGAGTAGTAGCGATTTTTGAGCCATTGTGGGTAGGTCATTGGGAATCCTGTGTGTGGAAGGTGGACCATACAGTCCAATCTTGAATTTAGTTGGATAAGGAAACCAAAGAGGATTCCCTTGGATTAAGACCGATAGACTGAGAGGAACTTGCCTATTTAGGTATTTTGTTCACATAAAGCATTGAAAAGAAGGAGAAATGCCAATGGACCATAGGGACTAGAGAAGGGATTTCCTTTTATGTTGTGCAAGCCTTCAATGACTATATTGTGTTGTGTGATTAGCCCATACTTAGTGCCTGAGAGGTAGCTCCCTGTTCCCTGTAAGGAAAGGAGAATGAACTTCATACTCTATGCCATAAATTTACCTTTGGTTGAAATTCCTTGAGTGAAGCATCCTTCAAATATTAGATCTGGATTGGGGGTAGCTAGGTGCAAGAGAAATTCAATGTAGTTGTTCCTACAGTTGGGTGGAGAGTGGTTGTACCTCCCTTAGTTTCCATCGAATTCAAGTGGAACATATAGTATATTTCCCTCTTTGTAAATGAGGTGTGAATGTTGTTTAGTGCTTCATGGTTAAATGCAATGTTGGATTCACTATGTATGTATGCAATGGTAGACTAAAAGTTTCTATTTTGTCATACTGAAAATGTGTAATCAATGTGTTGAGTAATTAACATGGCTTGTTTGAATGTTGATATGCATTCCTTTATGAGTATGAATGTTATATGCCACGGAATCCCTTATCTTATGCTAAGTGAGACCTCTTTGTGTTGTATGTTCTTCAATGGAAAGGTTATCTTTGGTTGTAATGGATTTATATGGATATACATATATTTCATGTTTATCAAAGTCACCATGTTGAATCATTATGTCACACTATAATGAAGAAATGAAACTTGCATGTTGGCAGGGGCTCAAGTCTTTGTAAGTTAGAGGTAAGCTAGCATGTAGCCTCTAATTTGATGTATAAGAAATGGATATGAGTAAGTTTGAAACCTACCTAGTTAAAGGTATAGAAATTGTTCTGGCCTTGCAAGAGGATGAAGAGCTTGGAGGTAGAATTGGTAGAAATTTTTGGTTTATCCTTAGAAATTTGGAGATTGGGAACCTTGGCCTTAGCCCCTAGTCACATGACTCAAAGGGAACATGACCAAGAGCTAAGTGGATGGGGGAGCTTATCAGATGTCAGGTCCCAAAAGAATGAAAAGGACAACATAATGTGAATCTCTTATATGGTGGAGCTCCATTCAAGGGGGCTTTACTTGATGGCAATAACTTTGTTAACTAAGCACATTTATTGATGGCCTCAGATATCAAAAGTATCATAGAATCGGGAACCCTAGTTGGTGAAGTCATGAAGATGTAACAAAGGATGATGTGGAAATTCCATGTGTATGTGACCCATGCCACCTAGATTTGGAATTTTTTGCCATGCTAGCTATACAAATATGAGTGAGATATGAACACATCAATGATGCCATGTGGCAAGGGACACATCAGTAGCTACCACATGTTAGGTGGTGATTAGATGTTAGAGGTTGATGTGGCAAGCTAAGTGTCAGATTGGAATGCCAACATACTAAGACTCTATGAGGGCCATGCCTTGGAAAATATATGATATCCTAATATCCCAACATACACATGTAGTAGTGTCATGTGTTAGGCACATTAGCAACTACCACATGTTAGATGGTGATTGTATGATAGAGATAGGTGGCATGCTAATCTAGCCACCAACCTATCGCCCTATCAGGAAATGTAGTGGTTTGTTGTTATAAGGAATTTTTCGATATCCTGATACTTTCTATGAGGGGTCATATCACATATTAGAAGAATGCCCTTGTATCAGTGTATCAATGAACATAACCATAACAACTTATTAGGATACTAGAACCCCCTGGGGATTTGGACAAGGGGCATTTTATGGAAAGCACCAATATGGAAAGGGACATGGACTAGCATGAGGGTGACATTTGGTCAAGGGATTCCATGTGTTAGTCACATTGTATGTATGGACGATGAGGTGGCCCTTAAGGGGTGAAACTTCAATTGGGCATAACTTTGTGCCTGGAGCTCAAAATAAGATGAAATTTATTTCATTGGGAAGCTCTCAATGAGTAAAATATGATGGTGGTATCAGAAATATGATTTGAGATGTTTGAGAAAAGAGGAAATTTTAATAACATTGTCTTCATAACAAACGTTGAACGCCCACGGGGCTTTGGATTGACGGTGAATGGGTGTACTGTTAAGGCACTCCTTGCGATAGGTCACTGGTTCAAATCCCCCGTGGGTGCTTAGGTAGTATTATATAGAAAAAAAAAAACAAACCTTGAACGTTAGGTCTAAGTATGCCTCACAACCCTAAAAAGGCATTAAGGGGTTGGGTTTGCTACAGTAGATGTTTATTTATAGTTGATTTGAAAAGGTGGAGGGGATGAACCTAGGCATTTTTTTACTATTATGACCTTTTCAAACCTTATCCCCTAGCTCTAGAAACCTTGGCCACGTCAACACTCTATGCTTGAAGGTTAGGAGCATTCAATGCCTCTTTCTAGTTCACTAGGAACATAATAATGCTCTTTGCTAGTGTACTAGCAGTATTAAAGGGCTAACTTATACTATCTTTAGGGTTTTTTCATGAGGAAGATGTGGTATCTCAAGCTCATTGTGTAAGGCTTCTTAATTGGTCTCAGGAAATGTCAAATTGATTTATAATACAAAGCTATAACTACAACTAATAAATTGAAAGAATGATATAGAGAGAAGCACCCAAATGAGAAAAAATGTATATATAATGAATTACTAAAAAATAGGAATGTTAAAATGATGTAGTTTGTATATTATTGTGTGATTTTTTATTTTTATTTTTTAATTTTTTTTGGGGGTAAAGTTACCAAAAAAAATAACTGCAGCGTGTTGACAAAGCAAAATGGCACTATTGAAGAACACCATTTTGCCATTGCTCCACCCCTCCTTTATATATATATGCAAGGTATGACACTGCCATGATAAAATGTCGTAGGCCACCAGGTTGAGGCGACAAGTGTAGGGGCATAACCATGCTTGCAACTTCCTGATTTGCATGGACCTGGTTTTTGGTTGGTCTATGGACACCCACTACGATCACCATCACATCAGGTTCAAACAAGGTATCTCTTATTTCACTTCACAACTAATTCATTACCTTCCACAAGTTCCTCTTTGCGTTGCAACGACATTTGGCCCTACCAATCACGTTTCACACTTGATTTCTTTTGTTTATTAAAAGCAAAGAAAGCAAGGCGTTTTCCTTTATATTTTTATTATGAACCACTTATTCTTAATATAAAAGATGAGAGTAAAATATTAAAATAAAACGTGTTTGTAAGATCCATAATGGGAAGCCACTTTATGGAAACACAAAGTGTTAAATCAACGTATGTAGATCATAATCTTTAGGATGAAATGGAAAGTTGGATGGGCCTACCTTATTGTCCAATATTACTATTACACCCTTTTGACTTCTTGTTTTTCGATCTCAAATTCCTCACATGTTGAGTATGTGGGCTAGGGCATGAATGACTTTGGAAGGTTTTTAATTTATTAGGGGAAAGAGAAATACTTATGAAAGCTAAATTAAATATATTTGAGAAGGGTGGCCATAAAGTTAAATTGGCTAAGTTTAGTTTTGACTATGAATTTTTTGAGGGGGTGATGTATAAAGTCATGAATTGTGGGAGTTGAGTCAAGTTTGTATCAAGATTAATAAAAAGGTTATCATGGTAAATTGAAAGGTCATGAAGAACTTTTCTAAAAGTTGTTGGCTTTATAAGTTGGAGGTGTATGATCAAATGTTATTTGATATCTCAATTTACATTTATAATAAAGTCTTAAAATGTCTTGAAATAGAGAATATATCATGCTATTAAGATACATTGGGGTGAGTTCGATCAATTTAAATTTATAATAAAGTCTTAAAATGTCTTGAAATAGAGAATATATCATGTTATTAAGATACATTGGTGTGAGTTCGAGAAAAAGAGAAGTTAAGTTGTCATCGTAATCTAACTCATTATTTTCACAAGCTTGAGTTTGTGTTGGAATTGCCTATTCCAACCATAAAGTAAAAATTATTTGCTAGAAAATTCCAACAATAAACAAGTTTTAGTAAAAAATTGTTTGCTAGAAACAAAGTATTAAACATGATGAAGACATAAAGAAATATGCAAAGGAAAATTCATGATGAAGTTCAATAAGGAATGAATTTTGGTAGAGATGGGTAGATAAAGCTAGTGAATGATTGAGGATAAGGTGATGCTAAATGGAAGAATCAAAGTTGCAACAATGAAAGTAGTGATGTTGCATTGGATAATGATCTCTTGCATGTGTTGTAGAAAGTAGGGATCTACACAATATGTTGTTCATTTTCTCTCTCATGTGTGTGTCAAAGATTAGTATATTGACTATATGGTTTTGTCACTGAAAGTGTTAGAATGAATGGTAGTTGATAGTCATGTCAATAATGGAATCACTTGGTATGCCTAAGTTGATCACTTGCTCAAGCTCAACATTGGAAAACATAGTAATGGTGAGATTTTGTCTCTATAGTATTGTAATTATTTTGTTAGAATTCACAACTCTAGCAAATGACAAGTATGGATGATCCAAGACAAACACAACACAAAGATGTCCGAAATACAAGTGAAGATGTCAAATATGTGCATGATTCTAGAGGTGGAAAATAATATTTATGTTTTATGAGTTATTATCTATTATTGATGTTTTGAAGCCTTGCATGGGTGTTTTGATGTAACATACAAAGGGATAAAGTATATTGTGTCTAGGATGGAGTGATAATACATGTTTTCTTCTTCTAGATATTCCTTGATTAAATATTATTTGATGAATGTTACACTATAATTCCTCATTGGAAGGAATGGATAATGTAAGATTGAGATGGATACATCTCGTATCCAAACTATTTTCCTAGAAAAATAGAGGGCGACATGGTTGGTTACTTAAGTGTCTCGGTAGATGGAAATGTGTCTATTGGATGGGTAGTTGTTCAATATTCATGGTCAGGTTGGTGTTAGGCCCTAGAGTACAATAGCTTAGTAATCAATAGAGATACTTGTGGTGTGGTTGGTTTCTAGTTAGTACATGTTCAAGATCATAGTTCTACAAATGAGTGAAGAAGAATGGATATTCATTTTGGTTCATAGATGAATATCTTGTTTGGTGTGTCTGAGCTCAAAAATTGATGTCTTAGTGAGTCCAATATGAGAGCCATATGACTCAAGTCATGATGGGCCAAAACTGGTGGGTTTAGTCTCTCTGAAGAGTAGGTTAACTGATCTTAATTGTGAAAGTGCATCTTTGTGCTTAGACATATAGGTTGAACTAGCCATTCAATCATACTTGAACATGAGTATTTCCCTTAAGGGGGAGGTTATAAAACCACACATGGAGTTGTCAAAACTTTAAGTTGGATGCGCACTATGGGTGTTGTTATGATACTAAACAAGGAAGGACAACGATCGGTGTCAACAAAGAGTGAGTGCATCAATTGCACTAGAAAATTTTATTGGAAAATTTGTTTGCACGTCAGGGAAAGTGATTTTTTTTTATTGTAGCAAGAAGGATATGACTAAGATGTTGTTCTGGAAGAAATAGAGAGTTATTTTGAGTTTGATCCAAGGAAATATAGTGATAGTTCTTATGGAAACAATGGAGATTGGTTGTGATAGCAGTAAAGATTGGACAATGATGGAAAAATATGGTTAGTGAGTTGTGCAATGATGAATAAAAATAGACTTGACCATATTGTAATGTGAGCTACACTTTGCAACAAGTTTATGATATCATGGTTTTGATTTAATGAAGTGGTTCTTGTAAAATTTGAGTTTGTACCTGGTATCTACATGAGTGTAGTATGTAATATATGCATGTATTTATGTAATATGTAAAGGGAATATCACTATAATACCTAGATAGTCAAGCTTACCCATTTACCATGTATCCCTAATGCCTTGGATAACTTCCTACAATAATGCAATAACCTCTATTATGGAGTTCTTTAACACTAGTAATGGACCACGTTGATTTTAGACTCTGGGAAGTAAAGTTTCACATTCATGGGGATGTAACATCCCCAACCTTTGATCCCCCACGGAATGTGTGGACATGTAAATGTTAATGGGTTAAAGACCCAAAACAATTGTAGTTATATTTTTAATGTAAAGATTCCAAACAATGAACGAAAAGGTGGAGCCCTAATACATATTGTGAGAATCGATGAGAGACAAAATCCAACAAAGAGGATATGATAGAAAACTTAACCATGGAAATAATAAATGTTAATAAATTATTTAACTAAGCTAAATATTTAGAATATCCAAGATTTCCAAATTCTCAAGAAAACAACCGATGGTGAGGGAGTTCATATTTGAGCTACAACTCCCATAACTATGAAGGTAGTTGTGTTGTACACAATTATCTCATCTAAGGTATGGGTAATACATGTTGATAAATCAATATGCTAGTAGATTAGGGTTGATTCCTCTTACATGATAATTAATTATGAGCGTTTGTTGGCTTTTATTAATTATGTCTTCTTCATCAAGCAATTACCAAAACATAAAGTGCAATAAGATCCCAAGAAACAAAGAACACAAGATGTAGGCTCCAAGCTAGGGAAAAGCCCCACAAGGGAGAAATCTAAACAACTTCACTTCTTATAGAATCTTATCAAAGTGAGACATCCAAGACCTAAGAGCAATACCTCCACAAGAAACCAAGTCATCCCTCCTTAATATCTCCTTCAACCAAACCAAGTCAACAAAAGTCAAAGTTGGTCAAACCTCTTCTAATTTAAATTTTGGACCTGCAATTTTGCAAAGTTTCCCCGGCACCTTCACAGAGTTTCCCCAACACCTTTACAGAGTTACCCCAGCACCTTCGTAGAAACAAAATTTTGGCTTTGTAATTCGCAGAGTAGCCCAAACAACTTCGCACGTGTGAACAAAGGCAAGCAAAAATTCAATTTTTTCTTTCTTCCTTCAATTATTCTCTTCTTGGCCTTTTCTCTACTTATTCTCTCTTGCAAAAAAATTGAAGCATGTGAGTGAGTGATCAAATGAGTTCTAAATTTATTCCTTTATAGCTATCTAGGAGGTCGAATAAGGCCACTTCAAGGCCGACTTGATAAGGCAGGGTTAACTTGGTCTTGTGGGACAAAATGACTCTTTTTTACTCAAAATAATATTTTTTATTTTGTTACAAATTGTCCAAATGGGACTTTGAAACATGAATTTTTTTCTTCTTGACTCAATAAACACTAGAAGCGCGAAGAACATGCTTTAACTAGAAAATAATAATAATAGTAAAAACTATTTTTCTTCTTTTTTCTTTTACAAGGAATACATATTGATACAAGTACAAAGATAATTATGAAGACCGAACCTAGTCACTTTTTCAACAATCCCTCTTAAATAGGAAGGTATTCATAATTACACAGTGGGATACAAAGATACTCAAATTGAAATATTCTCATAATAAGAGTTCGGATTGATAAGCGTCATCAATCATCATCATCATAACCAACCATGTCAATTAGAAATTATCAAGGCCCTTATTGAAAATCTCTAACACTCCACTAGATTAGAGAACAATGTTGGGAGGCTTACATTTGGACACCACCACCACTACCTCTCAAGGCACATACCCCATCCAGATGTGCATCAGGTATGTTCTTAAAGGACTATTTTTATCTTGGATTCTCAATCCTCAAAGAATATTGGTCCTCCTCAAGTCTAATCTTATCTTAGATGCCCTACCCCATCCTCAAAGAGTATCGGTCCTTAGGACTACTTCTATATTGGATTACCAATCCTTAAGAAGTATCGGTCCCAGATGATTATCCAATCCTCCATTCTTCCTACCAATTCCTTCACTAGACTTACGGTTGTTAGTCCTGGCCTAGTGCATTACACACGAAGAATATAGTGTCCTTTATCACTCCCTATCAACCAGGAAAGAAATATCCACAAGTCCAAGCTCATCTCTCAAATATTCAAGCTTCTTATTTGGAAGATATTTCATCAATATGCCAGCTACCTATTATTTTTTGGATATGTATTATAGCTTCACAACTCCATCTTGTACCAAGATTCTAATACAGAGGTACTTATTATTGATATGTTTTGTCCTATCATGAAAAATTAGGTCCTTTATCAACCTTATGAAACCCTGGTTGTCACAGTGTATAATAGTAGGGTCCAAAGGTCCTTCAAACAAATTTGAAAACAACTTTCTGCACCAAACAACTTCTCTACTAACTTCACTAGCTGCTATATACTGAACTTTAACACTACTCAACGCAATTGAGTCTTATTTCCTGCTCATTCCATAATATCATAGAAGATACCAAACTAAAACATCCATCGATAGTTATTTTTCCATCTGCATCACTGCCTCCCCAATTTGAATTTGTGTGGCCCAATAAATGTATCCAATTACTAGCATATCTCAGAAAATGATGTATTTTCCCATAGATATATCTCAAAACATGTTTAGTTTTTATCTAATGATCATGCCTTGTGTTATGAAACCAACTCACAAAAATATAGAAAAGATAGATCAATGCCTTATAATTCAGCCTCTTCGAGGGGGCAACCTCCTTTACATTACACAAATGAACAATTCTTGGATGATACAAATGACAAGACATCCTTTCTATATATAAGAGTCTAAGGGGTCTTAATATAATCAGGGCCGACATAACAATAATAATGTAAGGGCACAATAATAACAATAGTGGGCTTCTATGGGGAACAATAATAACAATATGGGGACTACATGGGTACAACAATATAATAAAGGGGTTGTACTAATAATAATAAGGGGTTACACTAGCAGTATAGGGACCTAACATGCCCCTCTCCTTCAAAAAGTGTTGTCCTCAATGCTTGAGTAGTTCTTGACGCTTCTGTACAAAATTCTTGTCCTCCCATCTGGAATCTTCAGTGGGTAAGTTCTTCCACTTCATGAGATACTCTGCAATTGATCGATTTCGTAGTTGTTGGGTTCTTGTTTCCGTGAATGCTCCAGGTTCCAATATGATTTTTCCTTCCTCGTAAAGTTTTGGAAATATTGTTTGAACTGGGATCTTTTGCAACTTTTGAATGAGTGGTCACACTTCTTCGTCCTTTTTCCATTCATCCCTTGCTTTGTGTATCCAATCTGGTTGGATAATAGAAAGAACACAAAACAATGCTTCCACATCCTCATCCTTTCTTGAGAGTGTTGTTAAACTCACATGGACAGCAAGACAGATGTGAAAGATAAATCAGTGAGTTTATTTTTTTATTAACAGGAGATGTACATTTATAATACAATGTTGTGACTCTTGGGTTTCAGATCCCAAGGTCTCTTGGACTACTTAGTCTTTTCGGCTTCCACACTAACCCTTTAGGATTAGGTGTCCAACATTCCCCCCCTTAATCCGAAGGGTTATGTATGAGTCCAAGAAAAGAGCTGTAATACAAAATGTGCAAAAAATGCATGGCAGCACTAGGCTGAATGTGCTCTATAAAATGTTGGTATAAAGGGCGGTGGTTTAAGGATGACCACCAACACTGGAACGCTTAGTGCAGTTCCCGGAACTCTTCCAGAACTGGCAAGAAACTGGTGTCTTCTGCTAGAGGAAGTGTTCTCAATCTGTGATGGTTTAAGGATGACCAACAACTCTGGAATGCTTAATGCAATTCCTGGAACTCTTCCAAAACTGGCAAGAAGCTGGAGTCTTCTGCTAGAGGAAGTGTTCTCAATCTGTGATGGTTTAAGGATGACCAACAACTTTGGAATTCCTGGAACTCTTCCAAAACTGGCAAGAAGCTGAAGTCTTCTGCTAGAGGAAGTGTCCCAGATTGCCAACTGAAGGCATGTTCAGGCATCTTTGTCTCTGGCTACAACTCTGAAACTGGTGTGGCAGGTTGTGGCTCAGGCTCGCTTGATGTGACTTTGAAGCTTGTGGATGACCATCATTTCCCCCCCTGTCAGATACAAGGTGAGAAGATGGAGAAAACTCAACTGCAAGATTGTTCAATACTTTGGAACAAGTTCTGATATGTGTTTGGAATATCTTCTTGGCTGTTGATGCCCATTGCCAAGAAGCGATCCATCCAAGATGAATCTTTGTTCTTGCAGGACGTTTGTTTCTGAAGCATCTGTGTGAAGAATGGCTGGTTTTATGACAGTGCTCACATGGATGAAGATCAAAACAGTGATCTTTCAGATGGCCAACTCGATCACAGTGTTGGCATTTCACGATCTGTTGTTTTTGTTGTTGTTTTTTTTGCTGTAGAAGAGGGGCAGAGTCTGGAACAACTGAAGCTAAACTGTCATGAAGAGCAGGTGAACTGTCAAGAATGAATCCAGCACTCTGAAACTGAATGGGCTTGGCATAGTCTGGAATATGAAAGGACAAGTCCTTGTCATATCCAAGACCAGTTCTGTGCTTGTTGTGGACAAGTTGTTCCCAAGGTTTGATGATGGGCTTGGGAAGTGCAGACTGAACTTCTGCCTCTGCATGTAACCTTGCTGCTTTATCTGAATGAACTGTAACATTATTGACTTGCTGTTTATGGGAGTCTGTTTCATTGTTCTGAACAGAAACAGGTTCAGAATGATGACTCCACTGCTGTAATTCTTCCTGCTGCAGTTGTGATTCAAGCTGCAAAAACTCTATCTTTTCTTGTGCATATTGCAGACATGTTTGAATGTCTGAAAGAGAGGCTTTGTTAATTTTGACTGTGCTGTTAGCAGTGGACATGATTAGAGTTCTCAATAACTCTAATATTCTTTCAAGCTTAGCCATTTTTCTACACCTTAAAAATCCTCCAATATTTTGAAGAAATCCTTCGACTGCTGCAAAAAAACTATCAGCTGCTAAATACCTTCAATCCACTATCAATGTGCATCATCACTGCTAAATACCTTCTAGATGTAAGCGGCAGGCATAAAAAAATTTGTTATGGCCAACCAGATTCAACTAAGTGGCATAGAAAAAATCATTAGTGATTTTGCACTCTGCACGACTCCATGGTTGCATACAGAAGCAATGCCTTTCACCAACTCGTACAAAATTATCAATAAAATATCACATTGTTAACCCTCATAACCACAGTTCAGTTGAAGCTCTAAATCTCTATGCAGAAATCGACAAAATCGCCTCAGCGCACCTTGATAACCAAAATATCTGTTGGAAATTCAACTAGAAGAACAAAAAATACAAATAGAGAAACAAATCCAGGCCTATATGCCCTTCAATGTTATTCTACGTTAACACCAAGCTTTGTACAACCTCCATAATTGATCAGATATTGATGGGATTCTCCTCCTGTGCTGCGGAAATGAAAAACCCAATACCGACTGAGCTGTAAAACCCAAAACATATTATAAGTTTTGGAACAACGAAAGCATACACAGGTCCTTTACTGCTGAGCAGCAATACTTCTGACAAAAGGTTAAATACAATAATATTTATTCCTGGAATTAATCACGAAAGTGATGTAATGAGAATGACTAAGAAATAAAGACTCTGGATGTATGCGTATTCATTCCAGGAGGAGGATGTGTCTTTGGCAACAACGTCGTAATGCTTTATTGCAGAGCAAAAGCGTTTGGTGAGGGAATGCCAAGAGTCGTTTGGCATCTACGATCAGGGAAGAGCAGTTCTTTGAATTCGCTTTGCTTTGCTTGAAGGGTGCTGTGAATGAGTCCTCGGCAGGTAAAACTGGTGGTGCAGGTAACCCTTCACTTAATCCAAAAGATGCCAAGAAAACTGGGAAGCCCAATGCAAGGCAGGCACGGCGGGTGAATCCCACACCTATGGCAATCCCAGAAGTAGACAGTTCGTTTGTTCTGGCGAAGTTTCAGTTATCCAAGGAATCACAGTTTCAAACAAGCTCAAATTTACCAATGCCTGGGCCGTTGAAAGTTGATATGGATGTTCTTATGGATCGCTTCAATAAACCAATGAATTGCAAGCACAAAGATAAAGAGAAGGTCCCAGGCGAGGAGGATGTTACGGAACACAGGCCAGTTGCTTGTTCTGAAAACCATCTTGTAGTCGATTCAATTGTTGTGGAAGCTGGAAAGAATGTAACGTCAAATTCTAAGGTTGCAGGTCTTTTGCCACAGCATGTTGTTTCTAATGGAGAAGCTCAATGGTCTTCAGAAGACGCTCATTTGAATCCTAGCGTACCTTTGAAGTTGTTCTCCGGTGAGCTAAAGAGACTTGCAACAGTGCATGCAAAGCTCCTTGTGATAACGCTGGCGATGTCGACCAGTTCTTCCACGTAAACGACCAGTTCTTCTTGCAGCAATAAGACCAAAGATATACACGTCGCTTGCGGCTTTGGTGGAAGGGCCAGAACAATGCAGCTATCAACTAGTTTGTAGGCAGAGATTCAATGCTTCAGGGATCGACACAGAAGGAGAGAGCCTTTTTTTTTCGCATACCAAACTCATGTTTACTGCCTTCACAATTATTCAACGCAAGCAAAAAGTGTATGCTGGAGACCAAAACACACCACAACGTGCAAAGATAATTACAATATATCGATTCAATGCAGGTTTAGGGAGAAACGCAAGGAGCGACAAAATTCTTGTAATAAGAACACGGACTACACAGCAGCGGACTACAAACTCTCCTGAGAAGTATCTCCTCCATCACAACGGGTTTCTACAGACGACGCAGCCTCCGAGCTCTAAGGCAGTCAATACAACCACAGCACCATGTTACGCTTGCACAGTCCTAATTCCTCACGCGTTTTGGAACAGGGATATGCGAGTATTTGTACCATGAAAGATAGCAAAGATCCGTGGGTGCCATCCTAGTTCTCTATCTACGCGCGCTCGTTTTTCTCCCTCAAACACAAGATTATCAAAGACAAGATTATCACTGGATAGTTTTGTCCACTCGGTGGCCTAGTGCTTTTCTGGTTTTTTTTTTCAATGTAAGAAATCCCATCCGGAGCATTTCTCAGGCGTACCTGCTGGGGATTAGATCCTTTTGTTTTTCCGTAAATATACATAACCCTGCTCGAAATTAGACTCAAACCTCCACACTTATAAATCGCTAGACCAACAAACACTGAGCCGTAAAACCACAGCCTGGGGACTTACTTTTTTTTCTCTTGTTTACGGACTGCGAAAATCTATCTGATGGCAGAGTCGTAATAGTGGAAAAATCGATGCAAAGGAGTTACAAAGCAGGACAGAGGCAGCCAGAGAGCGTTATGTCAGGAACAGCGCAGAGACAGAACGACAGAGGCAGAGAGAGAGCGTTTCCAGAATGCAGTCAGGCAATTATGTTTAGCTCAGTGAGCGCAGAGTGCAGACAATGATTAAAAATACCTTATGGCAGAGAGGAGCAGCGTTTCGAATCAGGTCAGCAGCGTGAGAGAGGGCAGCGTTTAATACCATTCACTGTCACCATGTCAGGCACCAGTATTCATGCGTAGAGAGGCAGTAAAAAACGCACCAGTAACAACGCTTCTATGCATTCATCAACGCTCAGGTAAAAAACGCATCAACGCTCAGGTGTATAGCACATTCAGCAGGGCAGAGGGCGCAGTACTGACGTGCACATAACAGGCCACAGAAAAACAAGCGGCTCCGATACCATGTTAAACTCACATGGACAGCAAGACAGATGTGAAAGATAAATCAGTGAGTTTATTTTTTTATTAACAGGAGATGTACATTTATAATACAATGTTGTGACTCTTGGGTTTCAGATCCCAAGGTCTCTTGGACTACTTAGTCTTTTCGGCTTCCACACTAACCCTTTAGGATTAGGTGTCCAACAAGTGCATCTGCAACAAAAATTTTCTTCCCTTTTCTATAGATGATGTCAAAGTCATAACCCAACATATTTGTGACCCATTTTTTCTGTTCTTCTAAAGATAATGTTTGTTCTAAAAAGTATTTAAGACTATCATGATTCATTTTTACCTTGAAGTGTCTTCCCATTGGGTAAGGTTGCCATTTCTTAAGTGCATGTAGTATTGCCAACATTTCCTTCTCATAAATAGCTTGCTTGAGATGTAGTCGTAAAAATACCCAATCACCTACATCAAAACTTTTTTCACTGCGATGTTGATCTACCTGTTGTTTCATTCTATTATGTACCAAAGTGGCATTATCCTTTAAAAGTTGGAGAACTTGTTGTTGATGCTCAATGTGATATTTCACTGCTTGAACCTTTTTCTTCTTGATATGTCCTATCTTGAGAGTTTGAGGAGTGGTAATTTCTTCCAATGCTTTACAAGATATGGTCGGATTCATTTCTTGATGCTTGATGTGATCTTTCACTTCTTGAACATTTTTCTTCTTGATATGTCCTTCTATCTTGATAGTTTGAGGAGTGGTAATTCTGGCCAATGCATTACAAGATATGGTTGGATTCATTTCTTCATTCTCGATGTGATCTTTCACTTCTTGAACCTTTTTCTTCTTGATATGTCCTTCTATTTTGAGAGTTTTAGGAGTGGTAATTCTTGCCAATGCTTTACAAGACATGGTCTGATTCATTTCTTCTTTTTCTGGGGTTGGGTCCTAGCATATATCCTCTTCCTTTGATGTTTCTTGATCCTTTTCTTCCTCCTCTTCATACTCTATGTAAAATAATTTCTTCTCATCACACTTATGACCTTTAGTGCATTTGCTATCACAATTGTAATAAATCCCTTTTTCTCTTTTTTCTTCCAATTGTTGTGGTGTAAACCTTGTAGGTTGTGGAACGCTAGGAGAAGAAACACTTCCATAATTATAGTTGTGAGTGGTCGGATTCCTTATTTACATAATTTCTCTTTCAATTTTTCTTGACCACCTGAATGCCTTCTCCAATGAATCAAGTTCCCAAAGACGAACCTCATGTTGAATGTTATCCTTTAAAGTACCTATGAAGACATCAATCCTTTGCTTCTCTGGAATATCATTTACCCTTATATTCAATTTTGAAATTCCTCAGTGTGCTCTGCCATTGAACCCTTTTGTTTGAGATTTATCAATTGACTAAAGAAGGTGTTTCTCTTTGTATCCTCATAATGTGTTATCATTTCCTCCGTGAAAATTGACCACGTGACAAGTGGTTTACGAGAATAAATCCCTTTATACCATAAAAATTGATTCGGTTCTAAATAATTAGATGCAATACATACCTTTTGTAACAGTGGTACACCATGTACATCAAAATATTTCTCCATCTGTAGTATCCAATTTACCGGATCCTTGCCATCAAACTTCCTCATCTCGCTTTTTCTTGATTTTAGGACCTCCATCTTGAAACGACTGTAACTCTGTACTTTTAGATCTTTAAGTTTTGAAATTTTTGTTTGTAATAGCCCTCTAAGTCCTCTTTCTAACTCCACAATTCTGAGCAAGATTGGATTCTCCAATGAAGAGTTATGCCAAATCTCCTATGATGACCTGAGTATAGACTTGTTCAATAGAGCGAACTTTTACGACATGCCGCGAGAACCTGTTTCAACCTTAGGTTCTAAAACTGGTACCCAAAAACGTACAGTCCATCCTATTTCTGTGACTTCTTACAAAAATTCAATCCGATGCTCAGAGCGCAAGTTATGACGATTTTCCCAAGGTGACCTATTTGGAATGTAATTCGGGGGTCTGCAACAACCCTAACTTCCTCAGATTATATTTCTGAAAATATAGTGACACAGGATCTGAAATTTGGAGCTGAGGTTTAGACCGATTTCATCTCAAATGGGTTTTTCTTTTATCTTCTGAAACTTTGTAGCAAAAGCGTTATAGCGAAAATTCCACGATGTCCTGTTTTAGATGAAATTCTAGAGTTTGAAAAAACCCTAATTTCCTTAGATCATAATTCCGAAAATATAGCGGGAAAAGCTCTGAAATTCAAACGCGGGGTTCAGTATGAGTTCTTATCAAATGGGTTTTTTGTTTTACCTCTGAAATGTCACAGAAAAAGAGTTATAGCGAAAATGCCATGATGACTTATTTGGAGCAGTGAAACCCTAGAATCCAAAGCTCTGATACCAAATGTTATGAAACCAGCTCACAAAAATATAGAAAAGATAGATCAACGCCTTATAATTCAGCCTCTTTGAGGGGGCAACCTCATTTACATTACACAAATGAACAATTCTTGAATGATACAAATGACAAGACCTCCTTTCTATATATAGGAGTCTAAGGGGTCATAATATAATCAGAGCCGACATAACAATAATAATGTAAGGGCACAATAATAACAATAGTGGGCTTCTATGGAGAACAATAATAACAATATGGGGACTACATGGGTACAACAATATAATAAAGGGGTTGTACTAATAATAATAAGGGGTTACACTAGTAGTATAGGGACCTAACACCTTGGCTCCATCTAGAATTGACTAAGAATGTTTACTACAAAACATATGTCTGGACAAGTGTTCACAAGGTACATCAAGGAGCCAATCAATTGTCGGTAGGATCTGGAATCAACAAGGCTTGAATATAAAATCCTTAACTTCTTCAAATTTGTGATCATTGCACTTGTCATCAATTTATTGTCCATCTTACCAAACTTCTATAATATCTTGATCGCATATTTCCCTTGACCAATATAGATCTCACTAGGTTTATACCATACTTCTAGTTTGAAGTAGTAATGCACTATTCCAAGGTCCTTCATAGCAAATTCAGCTGTAAGTTTCTTCTTGCATTGTTGAACATGATGCTCCACACCTGTTATTAGTAAGTCATCCACATATAGTAGTATAATTATGGGTTCATTCTTAACCACCTTTATGTAGAGATTAGGATTTGCAGAACTTTTGACAAAACCAAGTCTTAATAGATATGCATCCATCTTGGTGTACAATGCTCTAGGTGATTACTTCAAGCGATATAGATCCTTCTCCAACATGCAAATGTGTGTTTCCTTATCTTGAACTTTGAATCCTTGGGGATTCTCAATGTAAACTTCTTCATCAATTCTCCCATTGAGAAAGGTCATTTTCACGTCCATTTGATGGATGTTCCATCCCATATAGAAACAATAGAAATGAGTGATATAATGGTTGTATGTAGAAATTATGTTGTATATTTGCAACTTCTTATGATGTTTTAATCAAAATCACAAGACACAAACCTACTCTACTGCTCTACGGAAATAAATTCACAATTTAGAACAATAGTCTCAAACATGCAATAAGAAATAACACACATGCACACAATATTTTTTTCGAGGAAATCAATCTGCTAAAAACCCCAATGCCTGCTTGCATTAATCTAATGAATAGAGATGTATTACAATTGATTTTCTCAACTGATCACAACCTGCAAGTGAATAACCTACCTCTCTACTCACTAAGAAGCTCTAACCCAGACTTAGTCAATTTATGTCTCTGTTTGAGCCCATATTTCCTTACGCAATTCCTTGAGAAATTAGGCCCCTATTATTTAGGAATTTCCCCAAAATGGATTGCGCAATTCCCTGGATTGATCATCTGACTGCATGCAACACATGTACACTTAAGACTAGCCTACAATTGGTGTTACACTACCTTGGAATCTCCACCACAGCTAGGAAACTTGAATTCTCGGCATGCACTAGATATTTTGGGTTGATTGATCAGATAAGTGGATGATCATTGAGTTTGACTCAAGTCCCATTGTTTAACTAACCTTCCATTAATTCCTCCAATAGTTAGAACTATTTTAACTGAAAACAACCTGAGATAACTGACCTTGATTGCTACAAATTAGCAAACACACATGCTTAACTGAACTCTAACTCCTCCAACTTGAATTTACTGAGCTAACTAAGTGACAAGAGCCTTTTCACCTCATTTAACTGCATCCAAGTTGTCTATTGATGTGGAAATTTGAATTTTCTCAATTTAATCAAGGCAAAATCAAATTTAGAATTTCTTGCTACATTTTTCAACATTGTATATCTTGTTGTTGGAGAAAAAGTTTCTTCATAATCGATTCCTTCTTATTGAGAGAATCCTCTTTCCACAAGCCTTTCCTTATATTTATCAATACTTCCATCAACTGCATTCTTGATTTTGCACACCCATTTGGAAGTCACAATTGATTAGACTTTAGGTCTGGGAACAATTTTCCAAACATCATTCTTCATTATTGACTGGTATTCTCCTTCAATTGCATTCTTCCATTCTTGATGTTCGGTTTCCTTCTCATAAGAGGTAGGTTATAGTTCAATAACTTTAGTTATGTAAGCTGCATAACATGAATATCTCTTAGGCTTCTTACTTTCTCTGAATGTTACTTTAGTTGTTTCATGTCCTTCAACTTCTTGTGGAGTTGACCTTAACCAAGCCAGCCTCTTTCGATTTTCTGGGATGATGACTTGCTGCATGGGTTCACTTGGTCCTCCAATTTATTCATGATTATTTGTAGGTTCTGGAGTATTGTCGTGCCTTAAAACTTCTTCATTTGCAAATATAGGTTCTTCTTCCTATCATAATCAATAGGAATGTCTTTGGACTTTTTGTATGCAATATTTTCATAAAAAATGACATCTTTGCTTACTTCAATATGGAGATCTTCCTTGATGTAGACTCCATATGCTTTTGATGAAGTGTTATATCCAAAAAAGATGCCTCTTATACCTGTGGGGTCCAACTTCTTCCTTTTTTCCTGGGTAAATGTATACGAGACATCCAAATATTCATAGTAGATCAACATTTGGTTTATTTCCTATGAATACTTCTTCGAGGGTCATGTCATTAAGAATTCTATGAGGGCTTCCATTTTTTATATATATTTTTGTTGCAAAAGCTTCTCCCCATAAGAACTTGGGAAGGTCTTGGTCATGTATCATGGCTCTAACACATTCTTTAATGGATTGGTCCTTCCTTTCAGCCACACCCTTCTATTGAGGATTGTAGGGAACCATCAACTCCCTCTTATTTCTTGCTTCTTTACAAAAATCTACCAGTTCCCTTGAAATATATTCTCCACCATTATCCGATCTTAGGGTTTTTATATTCCTTTCTGCCAAATTTTCTACTTTTGCCTTGAACTCTTGAAATTTCTCACATACTTCATCCTTAGACTTTAGGAGGTATATCCAAGTCTTTCTAGAGTGATCATCAATGAATGTTACATAGTATTGATGACCACCATGTGACTTCTCTACCATAGGTCCACAAACATCGGAGTGTATGAGATCCAAAATTTCCTTAGATCTTGTATCATTGCTAGTAAAAGGTTTCTTCACATTCTTGCCAAGAGAACATCCTTTACATACTCCTCCATGCTCTTCTTTGATTTAGGGGATAATAGTAACCATATGATTCAATGATGGAAATATATTATAATGGGTGATCATACCTTCTATGCCATAATTCATAACGATTGATATCTAAATGTACTAGATCTTGAGGAGGAGCGGAGGTGTTAGAAGTCTATACAACCTCCCCTCACCAATCCCAATAGTCTTTGCATTTTTAATACTAGATCCCTTAGACCAAACAATAACTTTTCCATCAATAAATGCTACCCTATCACCTCTGTCTTCTAAGAAAGAAATAAAAAGCAAGCCCTTTTTCAAACTTGGGACCTATAGGATATTGTTGAGATGAATATTCCCACTGGATTCCATCTCCAAGGAGGTAGATGCAATCCCTTTAACCGAGTAGCTATTCTTGTCTCCAAGTTCCAATGAATGAGAAGAGTTTCCTTTTGATATAGTCTTGAGTTAACCTCATTCCCCTGTCATGTGCCTTGAAGCTCAACTATCGATTACCCATGTACTATCATCTTCAAATGAACCTGTAAGAGTGGAGTAAAGACTTCCATCCACGACTTTTTTAGATAGGTTGGAGATGAACTTGATGATGAAAACCTTGGTAGATTTAAGGATATTCCTAAGTGTCTTGAGACCTTTCTTCATACAATTTTCCATTGGAGAGAGAGAGAGAGAATATAAATAATTGCTTCAAGAATGTCTTTCAACAAGAATGCCAACAAGGATGCAATCTTCAAACTTCCTTCCCTCACCTTAGCTCTGATACCATGTTGAGAAATCAATATGCTATTATATTAGGATTGATTCCTCTTACTTGATAATTACTTATGAGTGTTTGTTGGCTTTTATTACTTAATTACGTCTTCTTCATCAAGCAATTACCAAAGCATAAAGTGCATGAAGATAACAAGAAACAAATAACGCAAGATGTAGGCACCAAGCTAGGAAAAAACCCCCACAAGGGGGGAAACCCAAACAATTTCTCTTCTTATAGAATCAGATCAAAGTGAGACAACCAAGACCCAAGACCAAGACCTCCACAAGAAACCAAGTCATCCCTCATTCAAATATCCTTAAACTAATCCAAGTCAACAAAAGTCAAATTTGGTCAAACCTCTTCTAATCAGAATTTAGGACCTACAACTTTGCAAAGTTACCCCAACACCCTCTCAAAGTTGCCCCAACACCTTTGTAGAAACAAAAATTCAGCCCTCAAATTCACAGAGTAACCCCAATAGCTTCACATGAGTGAACAAAGACAAGCAAAAATTCAATTTTTCTTTCTTCTTTTGATTCTTCTCTCTTTGTGGCCTTCACTCTACTTCTTCTTCTCTCTTGCACAAAAATCGAAGTGTGTGAGTGAGGGATCAAATGAGGTCGAAGTCTCTTCCTTTTATAGCCATCTAGGAGGTCGATAAGGCCACTTCAAGGCCAACTTGACAAGGCGGGGAAAACTTGGTATTATGGGACAAAATGACTATTTTTTACTCAAAATAATATTTTTATTTTCTGTTACAAATTGTCCAAATGGGAGTTTCTCGCATGAAATTTTCTATTTTTAACTCAATAAATCCTATAATAATGAAGAACGTGCTTTTACTAGAAAATAATAATAACAGTACAATTTATTTTTCTTCTTTTTGTTGTTTTTACAATGATTACATATTGATACAAGTACAAAGATAATTATGAAGACCGAACCTAGTTACATTTTCAACAATACCCATTTAGAGACTTTGGTGATTCAGTTGGAAGCTTCTAATACGGTCACAAAATCAGTAGATCTAGCACAAAATCAAAGGGAGAAGAAACCCATGAGGATTAGGGGATAAGAAATACCAGATTGTATGTACCATGATTAGAGAGTAGAGAGGCTCTTGAGATATGGCAATGTAGTGAGGGACCATTGTATATTTGATCTTGGCCTAAGAAAACCAACTGCAAGTGTCCCAAACTAAGTTGTTATGTAGAGTTGTGTTATGGGTGTTGGCTAGGCAGGGCACTAAAGCACTAAGAGAGAAGTCCACTAAGGGATTGATAAAGTCATGAAGGGGTTCCTTTATTATGGAAAGATAACTAAGAAACTATGCATAGTTAAGTCTAGGCTCACATCTCATTGGGGTTTGAAGGGAACTTTCCAAATTTTATGTGGATGGAGAGTGCCTTTCATGCTTAGACCTTTGTTATCTTGAGAGAGAGAGCCACTTTTTGGGTGATTTTTAGGTAGGGCACTGAGCACTAATAAATGGTAGGTCACCAAGGGAATAGTGGGTATTGAAGGGGATCCCTTTGTGTCATGCAAAATGGATAAGAAATCACCTATAATATTTAGGCAAGCTCTAGGCTTAGCGGGATTCTAAGAGAACTTACTGAGTTTGAATTGATGAAGGAGTGTGGCCTTCAGGAATCCACCTTCAATGACATAATGAGAGACTTCCCTCGTGGCTTCATGGTTTGGATCGGGGGTGGCCAACTATAAAGGATAAAACAAACAATTAAGCCTATGTTTGGGTGGAAAGCAACTCACCCTTCATCAATTGTAGGTACCTATGCATCATGATAATTTTAGTGTTGTTGTGGACTTCAAATATGTAATGCAAATTATGTTAAATGGGATAGAAATGATGTTGATGAATTTTGTATATTTATGCTATTTCCTAATGAATTGTATGTGATCTTGTAATGTATATTTAATGAATGATCATTCAATGTAATGGGTTATTGAGCACAAATCTCATAGAAATGGTTAGTGGCTTTTCTATCCTTTATATGTTGTTGTAATAGGCCTTTTGACAAGAAATACATTATGGCTATGAAGACAAGTGATGTCAACTCCTTCAACCTCTTGAGAAACCATGATGGATGATTATTTGTGGAGGAATCTTAGTGAGTCTCAACCATGGGAGTTGTATCTACTCCAGATAGGAAAGAGAAGCCTCAATTTTATTTCTTATGAGCAAAGCATCAAAGCATCACATTAATGAAGTGGACCTAAGTGTAAGAGTAAAGGCCTTGGTATTAAAGTGGAGACTCAATGGAAGGAGCCTTCATATAACATCCAGTTTGAAGTGTTGATGAGTTCACTAAAGAACTAATGAAATGGTGGAAATTGTTGAAATGATTGCTTAAGCCTTGATGAATTTTAGAATGAACGTGAATTCTAAGAGTCCTTGTTGGAACTACTATGTGGTTCAGTTGTTGAAAGGTATCCTTGTTTTGGGATAAGAATACTTGGAGATCTTCTTGTGCCTATGTCTTAGAAGGAGTATGCTCTTTGTGAAGATAGTCATTGATGATGGCCTTTAGTTGATGATATATTGTGCTTAAATCACTTTGTGCATGCATTGACATGAGTGGGAGGTTTCACTCAGATAGGAAAATTGTGAATAATCACCTCATTTTGACTCCTTGGAGAAAATCCTAGTTAGTGAATGTGGATGAGGAGTTGTGGATTCCTTTATAGTTGAGAAAAGCCTCAATGTCCTAAAACATATATTGGATAAGTAATTTCTTCTTTTTGAATTAGATTGCTCGAGAGGAGGCATCATTTTCCAAATAAGAAAGCTTGCAAAAATCCTCAAATTATGTGCCTAAAAGTTTTGGACGTAGCCCCTAGTCACATGGGCTAGTTGTAGTCATGACCAAGGCGTAGCACAGGGAGAGAGACACTAAATGGTGCAAATGTCTAATGAGAAGTAGATGTTATATTTATTTGAGCATTATTTTCAGACATCTAGGACTTTTAGTAGTGTGAAATTCTGATAGAGATCAAATGTTCACAATATCTAGATATTTTGACATTTGGAACTTTATTTAACCTCCACCTTTTGAAATATTTGGATACAAAGCATTGAATGGATGGAACCCCACCAAATGGAACCTAGCTTGTAAAGGAACTCATACGATAGAGTTACACAAAGCTCCAAGATCTAAAATTTGTTTAAAAATAAACGTTGGAACAACAAATAAAATCCTGGATATGGATGTCAGGTAGATTAAACATGGGGTGGACAGGTGGAGTCCACATAAGCAAACCTCAGGGACTGCAGTGAGATGGAGGGAGGTGACATTTGAGTTAATTTGGCACATGATTTCACAAATCACATTGAGCTTCGTACAATGAACCATAGCATGTGTAGGAAGTAAAGGGGTTGATGTGGTATGCTTGAGTTTAAGTTGTTTATTATGTAGAATTCGAATGCCCTAAGGGTTTTTCACAACGCTGAATCCATTTATGCATTCAAAAATGCATTTTAAATCACAAAAGAAATTACATTTTTTCTTAAAATTGTTTCATGGATTCCGATGAAAAAATCTATTTCATCTATAAGTTAATATGTTTCAACTAAACTTATCACCCAATAATAATAATAATAAAATCTTAAACAAGGTTAAAAAATAATTTATGGAATTAAAAAATAAATAAAAAAATTGTTAAAACAAATTAAAAAAATTATTGATGCAATTAGATAAATATCCATCGACCCTTGTATGAACCGACCGTGAGAGCGTTCTCCTGGTAACAAGCTGCACATTATTTAAATCAAGTTCTATGAAATTCGCACAGAAATTAAAATTAGTGTAAGCGTTCCTGTAAGAGCTTTCGCCCACAGAAAACGCTCCAGTTGGGTGTCGAACCTACAAATCCCTGATCAGTAAACAGCCGTTGAATACACCGAACAATATGTGTCGTTATATTATATACCAAATTTTATGATTAGTTGATTAATTTATTTTCTAATAAGTCCGAGAAAGTGAATGTTAAAATCATATATTAAAGTGGACGTGCCGGAGTGGTTATCGGGCATGACTAGAAATCATGTGGGCTTTGCCCGCGCAGGTTCGAATCCTGCCGTCCACGTTCAAACTTTTAGAGTTAATAGGTTTTCATTGTTTTGTTAGGGCCCTTGTTTAATCAGCAGGATATCGTGTAACTTTTTAAGAAAAACACGTGCTTTCATAGCTCAGTTGGTTAGAGCACCCGTTTAGTAAGCGGGAGGTCATGAGTTCAACTCTCATTGAAAGCATTGACAATGTACGTGACTCCGCCATCTCATTGAAAGCATTGACAATGTATGCGATTCCGCGATCTCAGTGAAAGCGGAGTAGTCGCTCTAACGCCACGGTTTCAAATCTCATTGACAATAAATTACATTGAAAGCATTGACAATGTATGTGATTCCGCGATCTCAGTGAAAGCGGAGTAGTCGCTCTAACGCCACGGTTTCAAATCTCATTGACAATAAATTTTGTAATAATTGTAATCTTGTCAAATCTCATTTGATTCAGTTAATACAATGTACCGTCATATGTTGTCATAGTAATAATTGTAATCTTGTCAAATCTCATTTGATTCAGTTAATACAATGTACCGTCAAATCTCATTTGACATTTGATTCAGTTAATACAATGTACCGTCAAATCTCATTGACAATAAATTTTGTAATAATTGAAATCTTGTCAAATCTCATTTGATTCAGTTAATTCAGTAAATCTCATTTGAATTTTTTTTTTCCTGTAATAATTGTAATTTTAGTATAGAAATCTTCGGCAAAATCACATAACCAATATTTCGTCGACGCGTTTCGAACCAACCAGTGTGGTTCATCGTCAGGACAAGATGAAGAACTGATCTGGCGTAGCGAGAATAAATCGAGTGTGCAGATTCAGTTAACACAGTGTACCGTCATATACTGCGATAATTGAAACGCTAACAAACTGAGGTGGAAAACACGACGACTATTGTACCGGGATTTAACGATTTAAGCGCGTAAGTGGAGGATCATTTAATGGTTGAAGTTAAAACTGCACCAAAACCTAGATCTGCTTCACAACACATCAGGCCTCGTACACAAGCTCAACTATTACACATCGTCACCCAACTATCCTATGTCAACTCATATATCAAAAAGAGTAGTCTAACGAGGCTACAACTCTCCCAAAAAAATTGTGGAAATTGGGGCATGATTTTGGTAAAAATCCAGTAGAAATGGGAAATCTTGGTTACAATTGTCAAGTTTCAAGATTTTGGGTGTCTTCGAGTTTTTGATAGCACTGAATCCATTTTCACCATAAAAAACAATTCAAACACTCCTATAGCGAGATTTTGAAAAAAAAAAAAATGATCGAATTATGACAAAACTAGATTTTTGGTAAAAATTATGGCCTTCGTAAACAATGGCTATCAAAAATCATCACCCCAATGTTGTAGTGAGATTCAAATCCCAAACCGCACAATTGTCTATCAATGTTATGCAACCTTTTTTATTATCCCTGCCACTGACAGGTATATCGCATTAATATTGCATTTATAATTTAATACGCTAAGGAAAGAGCTAACGGGCATGCTATAGGGCATTAAATGCCCCGCTACATACGTCCCGTTAGCTATTTAACAGGCGCGAGGGGTGATAGATAAATAAAAAATAAACCTCGCACGTGTTAAATAGCTTACGGGACGCATGTAGCCGGGCATTTAATGCCCTATAGCATGCCCGTTAGCTCTTTCCATATGCGAATATAGTTATGATTAATTTTATTCGTGTAGGGTCCACCGACGGTCGGGAGTCAATTTTGGTCTCTACTCCTAATGTTGTCAATGAGCCCAGTGTCCAATCTTCGACTCGTCAGGGTCGGCCAGTCTGCTCCACAAATGTGATTTTTTATTATTTGAACTGTATTATAAAATATAAAATAAATTTATTATTTAAAAAGATTAAAATATTTTGCATCAAAAACTAGTGCATCGTCCTATCAATGGAACTATATAGAATTCTAGTGTTTACTCCATCATAGGAAGCATTCCGTCAACATAGAAGATCTGGTGTTCCAACAGTAATGGTTGTGGCAACTTAATAAAATATAAGCATGACATAATTATTTGTTGATCTTACCGGCAGTCGATTCACACGTTGGCTAGTAAGGGAGCAAGCAGAGCCCAAATCAAGTTGGGTCCGATCCAAAACTGCGCAGAGAGCGAGATAGTTGGGTGGCCCTATACTTAGAGCAAGTTTGACTCCCGACCTACTTTGTATCTGTGTTTGCTTTCTCCATTAGATTAGTACTGGCGGTTACTGAATCACCATGTGGTTAAAAAAAAAAACAATAAATAGATCTGCTCCATGAAAGTCTAGAAAAAGAGGTTTTCCTAACGACGTGACATGTACATACATACCTGCTGAAAGTTTTGAAATTAATTATCTCTCTTACAAAAAATTAGCTAAAGGATTGATTTTAGTTACTTCAGTTTTTGGTACTGGGTTTCAAATTAATTCAAAAAAAATGAGTGATTTACTCTGATTTATTCGAGTGGAGCAGGCCTTCATGAAGATTCATTGTATTTGATAAAATGATTTTTCACTGCACATTTTTTAATTCAAAGGGAAGAAATTTTTCAAGAGGTGGAGATGGTTCACATAATGCTAGATACATGTCTTTACAGTTGGGAGAATGAGAATTTTCTTCTCCACAAATTAAAAATATGGAAGACGAAATTTAGGAAGGAACCACACAACTCACAGGTGAGACGTTCTGCACTTGGAGGCGGCCAAATAACGTTGCTAAACATTCAATAATTAATCAAACAATATTACACATATTTATGTAATTACATTTTCATTAGGGAAATCAAACAAACTCCTAGAAAATAGGATCTAACACCTAAATAAAAACACAATCTAAAGCGCTCACAACCACTTTCTCCATATTTCCAAGTCTCCCCTTTAATGGAAAAAGGGTTAATTTCCACACCTAGCATCTCCCTAAACAATACAAATTTCATCTTTCGAAGAGGTTAGTGAAAATGTTAGAATTATTTTCACAAGTATTACAGTGTTCAAGAAAAAATTCTTTAGACTATATCTTTTCTCTAACAAAATGACACTGAGCATCAACATGCTTTGTTCTTGCATAATAAACTAGATTATTTTCCAACTTGATTGAGCTTTGGTTGTCACATTTGATCATTGTAGCCTTCTTTTGTTCTTCTGCAACATCTTGAAGAAATATCCTCAACCAAACAACGTCACAAGTTGTTGCACACAAAACTTTATACTCTGCCTCAGTGGACGACAAAGATACAATAGATTTCTTCTTGCTACTCCATGAAACAATCCTGGATACAATTCTAAAAGCATAACTTGTAGTAGATCTCCTATCATCTGGATTACCAACCCAATCTGAATCTGAGTAACTTGTCAACGCAACATCAAATGAATCAGTATACTTAATGCCAAAATAAAATGTTCCTTTCAGATACATGAGTACACCTTTCACTGCTTTCCAATGGCTTTCTAGAGGTCTTGCCATAAACTGGCTTAACACACTAACAGAGTATGTTAAATCAGGTTTGGTTGTAGCGTGATAATTCAAGCTTACCACTAGTTGTCTATACAATGTACCATCAACCTCCTTTGAGCCATCATCAAAATGAAGTTTCACATTCTATGGCATTGGAACAAAAGCAACTTTACATTGATCCGTTTTGAACTTCTTAAGTAATTCTCTAACATACTTACCCTAGGATACAAAATTCTGACCAACATTTCTCCAAACTTTAAGACCTAAATAGTAATGTAACTCACCAAGATCTTTCATCTCAAATACTTGTGAAATATGCACCTTAATTCCTTCAATTAATTTAATTGAATGTCTTGTAATAATTAAATCATCAACATATAAAGCAATCAATACAACATGCCCCTTTGAATCAAATTTGGTATACAAGTTTGGATCACTTTGACTCCTCATAAAACCCTATTGAAGAAAGAAGGAATCTATCTTTTCATACCACAACCTAGGTGCCTGCTTCAGCCCATACAAAGCTTTCTTTAATCTGTAAACTAAATGTTCTTGCCCCCTTTTCACAAAACCTTCAGGTTATGTCAAATACATCTCCTCCTTTAAATCACAATTCAAAAAATCATATTCTACATCTAATTGGTGAAGATTCCAATGGTACTTTGTAGCTAATGCAATTAACAATCTAATAATGTTTAGTTTAGCTACAAGTGCAAATGTTTCTGCATAATCAATGCCTTCTTTTTGTGAGTACCCTTTTGCCACCAATCTAGCTTTATATTTATCTATGTTTCCATATGCTTTAAAATTGGGTTTGTATAACCATTTACATCATATAGGCTCTTTATCTTTAGGCAATTCAGTCAATTCCCAGGTTTTGTTTTTAATTATAGAATCATATTCTTCCTTCATTGCTTTTCTCCATTCTTTATGTTCGTTAGCTTAATTAAAACTCATGGGTTTTATCACATTTAAAACACTACTCACTAAGGCATAGTCCTTATACTTTTCAGGTTGTTATGCAACCAACTCACAAAAAGATAGATCAATGACTTAAAAAATATTCTCTTCAAGGGGGAAACCTCCTCTACATTACATAAATGAACAATTCTTGGATGATACAAATGAAAATACCTCCTTTCTATATATAGGAGTCTAAGGGGTAACAATATAATCAAATTCTACACAACAATAATAATGTAAGGGCACAAAAATAAGAATAGTGGGCTTATATGGGGCACAATAATAACAATATAGGGACTACATGGGCACATCAACAATAATAAGGTGGCTACACTAACAATAATAATAAGGGGCTACACTAGTATTATAGGGACCTAACATGCCCCTCTACTTCAAAAAAGTGTTGTCCTCAATGCTTGAGTAGTTTTGGATGCTTCTGCATAAAATTCTCATCCTCTCATGCGGAATATTCAGTGGGTAAGTTCTTCCACTTGATGAGGTACTCTGAAATTGATCGATTTCGTAGCTGTCGGGTTCTTGTTTCCGTAATTGCTTAAGGTTCCAGTGTGATTTTTCCTTCCTCATCAAGTTCTTGAAATATTGTTTGAACTAGGACCTTGTCACTTATAACCTTCTTTAAGCATGAAACATGGAAAACTCGGTGCACTCGGAAGATGCAGGAAGCTCCAATTTGTATGTTGTAGTATCAATATTTTGCAACACGTTGTGAGTACCATAGTATTTTGGTTATAATTTATTATCTTTCTTAGCTTGCTTGAGGGACATTTTTGTGTATGGTTGTAATCGTAAAAATACCTAGTCACCTACATCAAAACTTCTTTCACTGCGATGTTGATTCGCCCGTTGTTTCATTCGATTATGCGCCAAAGTGAGGTTATCCTTTAAGAGTTGGAGAAATTATTGTTAACGCTCGATGTGATCTTCTAGTGCTTGAACCTTGGAAATTTTCTCTTAAAGATGATGTGATGGACGGTGGATGATATCCATAAAGTGCCATAAATGGAGTCATTTTTGTTGTGGTATGGAAGGTATTGTTATAGCACCATTCAGCCATAGGTAACCACTTGACCCATTGTGTTTGTTTATCAGATACAAAGCAACAAAGATATCCTTCCAAACATTTGTTCACTATCTCAATTTTCCCATTAGATTGAGGATGATAAGATGAACTATGAGCTAATTGAGTACCCATACAAGAAAATAATTCCGTCCAAAAATTTCCTATGAAAATGGGATGTCTATCGCTTACAATAATCTTTGGGTTTCCTTGTAGCTTTTGAATTGTTTCCATAAATGAAGTAGCAACTATACTTGATTTAAATGGATGAGATAATGCACAGAAGTGTGCATACTTGGTAAGTCTATCAACTACCACATGATGAGACTCTTTCCTTTGGACTTGGGTAAACTTATGATTAAATCCATTGAAACCTCCTCCCAACGCTGACTTGGAATGACTAAAGGTTGTAACAGACTCAGGATCTTAATTGTCTCAATTTTATTTTGTTGGAAAACCAAACATTCTGCCACAAACTTTTGAATATCAGATTTAGGGCCCTCCCAAAAAAAAATCTTCTTGACCCTGTGGTAAGTTTTTAAAAATCTTGAGTGCCCTCCTAAGGGAGAGGTGTGCAATTCCAAAAGAATCTTTTATTTGAGTTGGGAATTCTTACAAATATATAAGCAATCTTTGTACCATAATGAATCATTTTTCTAGCTAAATGTATCAGATGTACGAGGATATTACTGCAACATTTGAATGAGCGTCCACACTTCTTTGTCATTATTCCATTCATCCCTTGCACTGGTTATCTAATCTTTGGATAATAGAAATGACACAAAACAATGCTTCCACATCCTCATCCTTTCTTGAGAGTGCATCTACAACAACATTTTATTTCACTCTTTTGTAGATGATTTCAAAGTCATAACCCAACATCTTTGTGACCCATTTTTTCTACTCTTCTGAAGATAATATTTTTTTAAAAAGCATTTAATACTATCATGATTTGTTTTTACCTTGAAGTGTCTACCCATTAGGTAATGTTGCCATTGCTTTAGTGCATGCAGTATTGCCAACATTTCCTTCTCATAAATAAGTTTGTGTAAATATTTTCATTTGATTGGATGACTTTCAAAAGCGATGAGTCTTCCTTCTTGCATTAAAAAACACCAATTCCATTTCTTGAGGCATCACATTCCACATTAAATGTTTTTGTGAAGTCTAGCGTAGCTAAGACCAATGCTTGGCACATTGCCTCTTTAAGATGTTCAAAGGCCTTAGTTGCTTCTAGAGTCCAAGAAAATGCATCTTTCTTCAATAATGATGTTAGAGGTGTTGTTATTCTCACATAATTCTTAACAAACTTGTGATAATACCTTGTCAACCCGAGAAATCCTCGAAGATTCTTTATGGTTGTGGGGATTTTCCATTCCTTAATGGCTTAATTTTTTTCAGGGTTTACCTTAACACCCTCATGAGATACAATATGACCCAAATATTCCACTTCCTGTACTCCAAAGAAACATTTGGAGGTTTTTGCATACAATTGTTTCGCTTCTAATAGTTTGAGAACCCTATCAACATGTTGAACATGATCCTTCCAAGACTTGTTGTAGATTAGTATATCATCAAAAAATCCTAAAACAAATTTTCTAAGGAAGGGTTTGAAAATGGAAGTCATCAAACCTTGAAATGTAAAAGGTGCATTGGTAAGGCCAAAAGGCATGACCAGAAATTCATAATGACCCTCATGAGTTCAGTATTCATTCTAATTTGGTGATATCATGAACAGAGATCCAACTTGGTGGAGTAATTTTATCCATGTAATTCATCCAACAATTCATCAGTGACATGAATGGGAAATTTGTCTTTAATAGTGATCTTGTTGAGATCCCTATAATCTAGACACATGTGCCATGATCCATCCTTCTTATGCACCAATACTATTGGTGTAGAGAAATAACTTTGACTAGGTTGATACCGACCTCTAGCATTTATGCAACCATATGTTCAATTTCACTCTTTTGGGCATAGGGATATCTATAAGGCCTAATATTTGGAGGAAAAATTCCTGGAATCAAGTGAATAACATGATCATGATCACGAATATATGGGAGGCTTTTGGGAATCTGGAATATCTTGGAATGATTGTCCAAGACTTTTTGGAGATCTGGAGAAATAGATGATTTCAATGTTTGAACCTCTAGTGAGCATAATTGTGCAATTATGCCTCGTTTTTCTTTCTTTAGAATCTCTTTCATTCCATTAGAGTTGATTATCTTTCATGTTTTCCCTATGATACCCTTTGATTCAACTTCCTTTCCTTCCCAAAAAAATTTCAAGAAAAGTTCTTGAAAATTAAAAACTATCGTCCCTAAAGATTGTAACCATTGGACTCCTAGTATAACATCATCACTACCCATTGGAATGGAAAGCATTGGAATATTCAATACATATTCCCCCATGGATAACTTGATATTATGGCACTTTCTAGAGAAATTTACAGTTCCTTCATTTGCAACCATCACTTGACACTTTGGTGCTGGATATAGGAAGCAATTCAATTCCTTGTCTATATTAAAAGGAATAAAATTATGGGTACTACCCGAATCAATCAACTATTACCTTTTTCTTCTTGCTATGTCCTTCTATATTGAGAGTTTGAGGAGTGGTAATTCCTGCCAATGCATTACAAGATATGTTCAGATTCATTTCTTCTTTCTCTAGGGTTGGTTCCTGGTGTATATCCTCTTATTTTGACGTTTCTTCTTCCTTTTCTTTCTCCTCTTCACAATCTATGTAAAATAATTTCTTCTTAGCACACTTATGACCTTTAATGTATTTTCTATCACAACTGTAACATAACCCTTTTTCTCTTTTTTCCTCCAATTGTTGTGGTGTCAACCTTTTAGGTTGTGGAAGGCTAGGAGCAACAACACTTCCATCTTTATAGTGGTGAGTGGTAGACTTCCTTGTTGCCATAATTTTGCTTTGAACTTTTCTTGCCACCCTAAATGCCTTCTCTAATGAATCAGGTTCCCAAAGGCGAACCTCATGTTAGATGTTATTGATGAGCCTCATCATTTAGTAATTATATGGGCCTTAATTGGCCTTAATTCACCTCCTAGCTCAGTCAAACCAACTATTCTCACAACTTATTACATACTTTTGATTATATTTTGTTTACGAAATGAGTTAGAGTTGGGCATGTTGCTTTGTGGTCTACTGTGCATGAGATGCATGAACAAAGGATAAAAGCAAGGAAAATGGAGGTATAAAGGATAAAAGCAAGGAAATATGGCAAAGACCTTGGTAAAACTAGAATGGGATAAGGAGAGTAATTATAGGAGGTAAATCCTCCTCATTTACTACCCCTCCATTCGAATATTCCTCCACCAGCTCGGAGTGCAAACAACCATCACTTTGAAGACTAGAAGATAGCCGAGCAAGTGAAAAGGACAGAAACTAGTTTTTCTTGAGTTAGAGACCAAGCCTCCCTAATGGGAAAGAAGTCGTTAGAGACTTCAAATGTATAAATAGAGAGGCTTAGGACCTCAGTAGGATTCATACTTCTATTGTAAAAACTTTGTTTTATTTCTGAGCTGCAAGAGACTTGTGACAATTTGTTCTGTAATCCATGGTTTTTATAATAAGAATGAGTTTTGTTTAAGCCAGCTCTGAGTTAACTTCGAGGGCTAAAGCTCTTGGGTTAGGGCCCAACCTAAGAAGCCAAAGCTCCTCTTTACTTTGCATGTATGCTAGCATAGTTTCCTGGTTTTCATTGTTCATATGCTTAAATAGCTTCCTGGTTCTGTTTATTTGTTTAAATAGCTTTCTGGTTCTATTTATTTGCTTAACTAGGATTCATGTTTTTTCTGGTTATTTGCTTAGGTAGTTGCATTTTCATTAGAGTAGCGTAGAGTAGATCAATTGTGTTGTAGTTTACTTCCATTTGTGCCTTTTTTCAGTTACAGGTTAGCTAAGTGAAAAAGATCACTATCAAGTTGTCCGCAATTGTCTCGGCCTCATCTCCTCCCTCCGGGACCATGACTTGAGGAAGAGACCCTTCAGCAGCCCCAAAAACACAGGTTTCCGGTTCTCGCATGGGCTATGGAGTTTGTTGTTTGATACAGTTATTTGCTCACTTTCACTAGTTTTCTCTGTCGCTTTCCTTTGAAACCGCCTTCAGCATGATTCCTCATGCATCGCTTCCTCATCATCCGATCACCAACAAACCTTCACAATCACCATCTAATTCACTAGTTTCTCCAATTGCTTCCTCGCGTGGAGTCCACCACTTACTTTATGAACTTTAAGTCCCCACCGTCGCTCTGCCTCGCCTGATCTGACGACTATCGCGTCACCCGATCACTTTAGGCGCTTTAAACCCCCACCGTCGATCTGCCTTGCCTGATCCGACGACTGTCGCTTTACCCGTTCGCCAACTAGCTTGGTTGATCTCCACCATTGATTAACCCCGCCTAATCCAACGACTATCGCGCAATCTTGCGTGGATTAGTGCACGAATGTTATCCTCGTGAGAGCACGTGAAAAAAGTGGTTTTCTCATGCTAAATGTCGCGCAATAAGGCTAATCGCGTGAAATTTCCAAATATTGCTTACAGCCTGAAGGGCGCGCAAGAAACTACTTACTGCCTTAGAAACCTGCTCCCTCATTTCCGCACATTTATTTTCCCCGTGACGTGATCTCCGTCGCCCATCTCTTGACTTCACCCGCGCGATAAGATCTTAGCCGTTCATTGCTCCTGTTAGCCTCGTCCGTCCATCTCTTGACTTCACCTGCGCGATTAGATCTCGGCCATTCATCTCCTGTTAACCTTGTTCGTCCATCCACTCACCTAATCCCTCGTGACACGATCTTCGTCGTTCATCTGCTTTGTTCCCTTGTTCGTCCATCCATTCACTTAAGCCTTCGCGATAAGATCTCCACCGTTCATCCTGTTAGTTAACCCTGTTCGCCCATCTATCTATGTAACCTCCTGCAATCCAATCTCCACCATTCATTTGCCTTTCACCCAACTGATCCAACAGTTCTTATGCACTATTGCTCCCTCATGTCCTCCTTTCACCGATTTTGACCTCTAATTGCTTTTTTCGCTTGAAACCCGATTTAGCCTAAGTTTCTTTGTTACACCTTAGTCTAGTTTTGATGCTCTTTACTTCTGCAACCTAGATAATTAGCATTAGGTTAGTGTTAATTTAGCAATTTTGCTTAGCATATTTGTTTAATTGGTTAGTTAGGTCATGTTTTGATTTAGCATTTCATGTTGTTTTCTTCATTACTACAGTAGAGTAGCTCTCTCTTAGAATAGGTTTGTTCTCCTTCCATCAAAGAATTAAGCTTCTTCTGACTCTATAGAAGTTTGGTTTGAAACCCCTGGGTTCTCTTCCAGACAAACAGTGACAACAGGCAAGACCTTCACTTCTACTTGTGCATGTAACACTGTCACCTCCAAGTTTGTACGAACCCTGGGTTGATAAGTAAAGATGGTAGCCCTGGGAGTTGCAGCATTATTGTTGCAATACCTAGGCTCATTAGTTATCCTTTAGGGTCCCTATGAAAACATCAATCATATGCTCCTCTGGAATATTGTTTACCCTGATATTCAATTTTTGGAAGTCCTCAATGTGCTTTGCTATTGAACCCTTTTGTTTGAGATTTATCAATTGGCTAAAGAAGGTGTTTCTCTTTGTATCCTCATAATGTGCTATCATTTCCTCTATAAAAATTGACCAAGTGACAAGTGTTTTATGAGAATAAAGCCATCAATACCATACAAACTGATTGGGTTCTAAATATAAAGTTGCAGTGCATACCTTTTGTGTGTGTTGCACATTATGGAGATTGAAATATTGCTCCATTTGTAGTATCCATGGTACCAAACCCTTGCCATCAAAGTTCCTCATATCGATCTTTGGAATATGGTGGATATTCAATCCAAAGTTAGAGTTTATGGCATCATGATTAACATTCATTTTTTTTTCTCATCACGAGTTTCATCTAATACCTTTTTGCCATTAGGAAGCATTTCTTGTAGCAACTTTGTCAAACCTTCCATGTATGATTTTAAACCATTCTTCAATTCTTCCATGTTTCCTTTCATTTTTGCTTTTATACCATCCATCTTAGCTTCCATGCCATTCTTCAAAGCATCTATATTAGCTTCCGTTTCATTTTTGGTTAGTCTTTGCGAGAGCAAAATTTGTTGCACTTAGTCTTGTAATATTGATATATCATGTTTCATTTCGTCCTCTTCTTCATGCATCATAGTAGATATTTCTGGTTGCTTGCTAGGCATTTCCATTTTCTTTCTTCGAGTAATTTTGGAATCAAACAATGATATTTATGCTTTACTATGCCCCTTGAATCACTTCAAACTGATTTTTCAAACAAAACTTATGCCAATTTTAAAAAACAATACACACATTTTTCTAGCTTTGTAGGAGCTCAATATTGAATTTGTTGTATCTCTGTAAATTTGGATCTCCAAGGTATGAAAATTGGTTTTGTGGTATTCCTCTATGTCTTATTTCCAATGCCACAAGTCATAACAAATTTGGAATCTTCAAGGCAAAGTTATGTCAAATCTCCCACGATGGCCTGATTATGGATTGGTTCAGTAGAGCGAAATTTTACGGAGTGCCGCATGTCACTTTTTCAACCTTCAGCCCTGCAAATGATACAAACGATACTACAATCCATTCAAGTTTGTCCACTTTTTACAAAATTCAAATCTGATGCTCGTAGAGGAATATATGATGATTTTACCAATGTCACTTATTTGAGACGAAATTATGGAGCATGTAAAAACCCTAACTTATTCGGACCATATCTCTGAAAATATAGAGAACCAAGATCTAAAACTTTTATAGGAAGTTCATTAGTATTTGAGCTCCTTGGGGTAAAAATTTCATCTTCTGAAAATTCGTATAAAAAATGTTATAGTGAAAATTCCATGATGACCTGTTTGCAGTAATGAAACCCTAGAATCCAAGGTTCTAAAACCAATGTTATGCAACCAACTCATAAAAAGATAGATCAACGACTTAAAAAATATCCTCTTCAAGGGGGGAACGTCCTTTAAATTACATAAATTAACAATTCTTGGATGATATAAATGACAAGGCCTCCTTTCTATATATAGGAGTCTAAGGGGTCACAATATAATCAAAGCCTACATAACAATAATAATGTAAGAGCACAAAAATAACAATAGTGGGCTTCTGTGAGGCACAATAATAACAATATGGGGACTAAATGGAAAAAACAATAATAATAAGGGGGCTATAGTAACAATAACATTAAGGGGATACACTAATAGTATAGGGACCTAACATAGGTAGGCGAATTTGACAAGTAGATCTCCTTAGCACTTCGTTGTCTCCATCTATGTTCTCTGAAGGTCCTTCTCCACCTATGACTGAATTCTTATTATTGATGGTGTCCATATCACTAAATTCTTCCACAAGATTCTGTTGCTCTATGCTTTTAGCTTATTTTTTAATATCTTCAACTTTAGGAAGTATGTGTCATATTTCATAGTTGTTGTCCTTGTTGCCTTCATCTGCATGCTCATGGAAAATTACATCTCTTCTTGCAAAAACTTTGTGAGTAGAAGGATCAAACATTTTTTAAGCTTTAAATTTTGAATAATATCCTACAAGAATACATTTGATCGATTTAGCATCAAGCTTCTTTCTTTTCTCCTTCAGAATATGTGCAAAGTCCTTGCACCTAAATACCATCAAATGATGAATTGTTGGTTTAAAACCAAACAAGGCTTCGAATGGGGTCTTGAGATCAAGATACCTTGTTGGAATTTTGTTCTTTAAATAAACAAAAATGCGAATGGAATTTGCCCAAAAATAAATTAAGAGTTTCTTACCTTTAATCATACTCTAAACACACTCCACCAACATTATGTTTTTCCTTTTTGCAACACCGTTTTGTTGTGGAGTGTAGGGTATTGTAAATTTCTACACTATTCCATGATCCTTACAGTAATTGACAAAGTTCCCCAATATGTAAGCTCCCCCTTGATATGAATAGAGAATTTTTATGAACTTCCCTATTTACTTCTCTACCGTGTTTTTGAATTCTTTGAAACATTCCAAAACATCACTCTTTCTCCTAAGGAAGTACACCCAAGTGTACCTTGTGCAACCATCAATAAACAACAAAAAATAATAAGCACCACCTAAGGATCTGGTCTACATGGGTCCACAAACATCACTATGCACAAGTTATAATACATCTCTTCTTCTCCTATTAGGATTAGAAGGGAATTCATCTTTCTACATTTTTCCTAAAGCACAACCTTCATAAGCATCATATTCATTCTTTAACATAGGGAGTCCTTCAACCATAAAAAGTCATGAAAATTGATATGACCATACCGTGCCAAATACTTTCAGTTGACATTATTGTAGAAGTCAATGCTTGATGACTCTTGCTAGTGATATCAAGTTTGTACATACCTCCAACTCTGACTCCTAAAGCAACTAGTTAATAGTGATCCATCAAGTCCTTTACTATGCATTATGTTTTGAATAATTCAACCTTAAGATTCCAATATGTGATTGTGGACACATAGATCATATTTTTCTTAATCCCGAGCACATACATAATATTGTGAATCCATCTGACACTGCCATTTGGTAAATTCACTAGAATATCTCCATATCCCTTGATATGATGTGCACGATCATCTCCGAGATAAATGTTGCCACCATTGATTATTTCCTTAAATTTTCATACCAATCCTTATTGCATGTCATGTTGATTGAAGCTCCAGAATCCACAAACCATGCATCAACATTATCTGTTTCAATAGACAATGCAACATTAGACATAAACAACTTAATATTCTTAAGATAAGAATTCAGGGCTTCTCTTGCAAAATGTCCTGAGTGTTTTCTATGTTTATGCATCGCTTCATCACTTTTCTTCTTGTAACAATCTCTCACAAGATGCCCACTTCTACCATAATAAAACAAATAATTTGAGAACCATTTCTAGTAAGTGACATACCTTGATTTGGCTTTGGAGATGGCCTTCTTTGAAATGGACTTCCACCTTTACTTCCTTCTCCCTGTTTTTTCTTTAAAGAATTTCTTCTTTGCCACAAGTGTTAAGTCTCAATTCTAAGGCTTCAAATTCCTATGCCTTTTTTCTTCATGCATCAGTATACCTATCAATTCCTCAAAAGTAGGAACTTTCTCCCTTGTTGCAAGACTTGTAATAAACATATGATAGCCCTCTGACATTGATCCATAATTATGCAAGAACGAAACATAATATGGATATAAACATAAACACAAAAATGTAGTAAAAATAAATCTTCATTTCATTAATATGAAAGAACTCAAAGATGCTTACATACATAATGGAAATAAACTAGTTCGGGTGATGATATCTTATCTCTGAAAAGAGATGTAGTGGCTACATGATTTTGAACTATGTTACAATGTGGCTCAAGGGCCATTTTATTATTGAATAACAAAGGGAAACCCTAAACAACCAAAACCCTAACCCTAGGAGATGGAATGACAAGAGTTTGTGGGCCCTTTGGAGTTAGTTAGACATCCAACTTCTCAAGGTTATAACTTGGTCATATGATCTTTGTTTGACGCATGTGATAACTTGTTAGAAAGATCTCTCTAAATACTACAATATTTGCGATAAATATTGGAGCGCTCTCATGTAATAAATTTTACCCAATTTCTACATGGTCGATTTGGTTCTACATGGTGTTGTTTACCAATTAGGAAGACAGAACACGCGGAAGACGACTTAGACTGGGAAGTCTTCAGAATAAAGACCACCTCATTATAATTAAAAACTGAAATAGTACATGGTGGTGGCATCGGATTCCATCTGATGTGATGTCACACTGATGTCACATTTTCATGATTTCTTTTTATGAAATATTAATAACGTTTTGAATTTTTTTTAACGGATTTAAATTTAAAATTTAAAGAAATGAAGTTGTACCGTTTTGGAAATTTTAACTGATTGGAATAACAAATGTATTATAATTTCTAAATTTTGATATAGTAATCCATATGGATTGACTAAAACATATTATAATACTTTTATAAAAAAAATTAAATCATAACATAGTTTTAACATTTTCTCCTTTTCGTGTAGTTTAACTACCTCTTATAATTTAGTTTTTAAATTAACAATGCGATATTGCAGATGCAAGTTACTTTATTTCAAGGAAAATGGCATTATCTAGAATGATTAATTAGATGTTTATAAATGGTTACTGATTAATTAGATGTTTATAAATGGTTATTGCCAAATATTTCTAAAAACTAAATTAACAATGCGATATTGCAGATGCAAGTTACTTTATTTCAAGGAAAATGGCATCATCAAGAATGATTAATTAGATGTTTATAAATGGTTATTGCCAAATATTTCTAAGTTTTAGGTTGTTAAATTGTTTCACATTTACTTAAAAAAAAAAACAAAAATAACTTTAAATAATATTTCAATTTCAAAAAATTTTTTTAGCATATTTGAAATATCTATACAATTCTATTAAATTTATGTATGCAAAAATTATGTTTTAAAAAATATTAAAAAATCATTTTTTTATCTCAAATAAATAAATAAAATAAAATTATGTTTTAAAAAATATTAAAAAATCAATTTTCTATATATAACTGGGTATCTTTAAGTCGATTGCAGATTCCCGGAATATTCGGGAATCAGACAGACATATGTCAGTCCCATTCCTGAATATAACTTGGAAAAAATTGCTATAAAACTTGGAAAAAAATGTTATGAGGCTCGTGTCCACCCTGTGAATTCATAGGTAATGTTTTTGGTAAACTCTATGGCCGTTAATAATCATCCTAGAAATCCCAACGAAGTCACCAAGCAACGTTAGCAGTCGTCAGTTGTTTGATTTATTTTTGGCTCCTCTTTCCATTCATTGGATGGACGGTCTCTCATGTAATAAATTTCACCCAATTTCTTGGAAATTTGAGGAAATTGAGCTTAGGGGGTTGAAAGCCACAATTGTAATTATTCATCTAGGCAATTCCAGACCTATAAGTGGCTAAAATTATGGATTTGCAAACGACCCTTGTGAGACAAAAATTCCACCTAATTTCTTGGAAATTTGAGGAAAATGAGCTTAAGGGGTTAAAATCCCCAATTGCAATTATTTGTCTAGGCAATTTCAAGCCTATAAGTGACTAAAATTGTGAATTTTTAGATGGCCATGGCAAGGAAAATTTACAAAGGAAAAAATTTCAAAGCATGTCTGCAAGTTATTTGAAATTATTACATGTGACAAATTCCACCCAATTTCTTGGAAATTTGAGGAAATCAAGCTCAAATGGTTGAAATCCCCAATTAAAATTATTCTTATAGGAAATTTTAAGCATGTAAGTGGCTAATATTGTGAATTTGCAGATAACCATGGTGAATTTGGGAGAAAACCCCAAAAAGATTTATGCGTATTTTTTTCATATTCATTCCCAAGGAGGACCAAATGGTTTGAAATTTAGGTACAAAGGAAAAATGTGATGCATGCGAGTTTGAAATGGGTCGAAGGGAAAAAAATAAGATGTATTGATGGAGTTGGAAAATTGGAAAAAACTTGAACTTTTAAATTTTCTCACCAGTGACATTAGTGATGATGTGGAGATGCCAAGTGGTAGTTGATTCAACACATGGAGTAACACATGTGTCATCACGAAGCTCATTGAAGGTGGTATGATTTTTTTTATTGGATGAGCATTTCACAATCCAAATTGAATGTGGATTGGAGATCACAATCATGTTATACCATTACGTTTTTCGGAAATAAGATAGTTCATTATTAGGTGATCAACTATAATTCTAAATCAAATATGGGCTATTGGATTGGATGAATCTCCATTGTTCAATTTTTCAGAGTCAAGTTGCATGGTTAATATCTTATCATCTTTAGGTCCAAATTTAATCTACATCATTCGATCGAATCAGTATCAACCATAAAATATTTCAGAGGCAAGTTGCTTGGTTATGGATCAAACACTTTTGAATCCAAAAATGATTACAATTTTGTTATCTATCCTAGATCATAACTATCATATGTCATGGGTGTATAAGTTGTGTTCCAGTGGATAAAATTGCAAGGTGGGATCCACCCCCCGTTGTAGTTAGTGATTGTGTGCAAATTGGATTGATTCTAAAGGAGATTGGACCCTCACATCTCATCAAGGATTAGAAATGTGTCACATAGACTATAGGACCCAAGTGGGGCTGAAAGAAAAGAAAATAAAATGTGGGAAATATGGCTACATAGGTGGCATGTATCAAAGGGAACATGCATACAAAGGTTGATGGAATTAGTCAAAACCGCCATTCAACCCTTCCTCTATCATAGTTTACAATTCCATGCACTATGCCATTCTTATATACCCGTAATCTGTTGTTGAACTAAGTGGAAGTAAGCTGAAATCAATGAAGTATATGTGGGATTGTATTCCACATAAGATGCCATATCATGCGTTAGATTTGTAGTATTATTATAATTCTTTCATGATTTTCTAGGTCCTAAACATATGGGGTTGTTTTGAGGCCGCATACAATGGTTTTCTGGAAATTTCAGGACCTATGTGTAGTATTATCACACCCATGCCATGTTATTAAAATGAAAGTGCTTAGTGAGATCTTTCTGATAACCTTTTCTTAGCTTAAAATAGAGTTATTATGCAAAAGTTACACCTATAATAATGTAGGGAGAGAAATGAGGTGTCAACTTACTTATAGGAGGCATAGGCTTCGTGCGTAGAACTTAAAATGGAGCATGGAAGAAACCAATAGAAATATTTTGGATAGGAGAATCCAACCATGGAATAAGAATTGGATTATGATCATCCTTAGCATAAAAATAACTAGTGAATTTAAATGGAAAAATTAGGTAAATTGACAAAACTTCAAAAGGTCATAACTTTTAAATCGCAACAAAGAATGAGGCATATGAATATTCAACAGAAAGCTTATGAAGGCATAATCCAATGGTCTACCAAGAGTTTGAAATTAATTAGCATAACTCTTTAATAAATTGAGAGAAACCATCTTATGGCTAATCAAATGGCAAGATAATGAAGCCTACAAAGGTTGAAACTTTGATTAAGAAAATTAACCAAAACTCAAAAATAAAAATGAAGTAACCTCAAAAAATATGGTTGAATTTTCAAATAAAAGAAAATCTATTGCATAAATACAAAAATAATAAACACTAATAATTACTATATAAATACTTTAGACAAATAAGGCTTTTTTTTTCCAATAGAAAAAACACTTTCATTAAGATGAATTAAGAAAGCACAGATATCCAACATGACATGCCTATCTTAATTGGAATACAGGAACAAAGGTCATTTCAAGATCGTCTTCAAATGTCTTATGTCTTTACAAAATAAGAAACAAAAACAGAAGGGAAACAAAGAGATGTCAATTTAATAAAACAGAGTTGCATTGCAAAACATCAAGATTCCCCTGATTGTCATCTATCAAATTATTTTCGGTTCCAGGTGATGCATTGAGGAGCACAGGAGAAATCTGAGAAGGGTCTTAAGAGCACGAATGTCAATACTCAATTGTAGGAGAAGGCTCTACTATAGAAGAAGTTCTCAAATGTCAATGTGTCTAGATTATGAAGGAACACCCGAGACAAAGGATTGAAAAAGGATTTGTCCAAGAGAAGCGTTGCAACCAGATATGGAAAGAGCATCAGCCTCGCCATTCTAGGACCTGTAGATGTGGGATATGGAGAGAGAACTGAAAACTTGCATCATGGAACAAATTCTTTGTTTCTAATTTGAGAGTGAAGGGGCATCTAATTTGAAAATTCCATTGGCCCATTTAATCAATAGATTTAGAGTCTCCAAAAACCATGAAATCTCTAATACCAAGCCATATAGAAAAATGTAGAACTCCCCAAAGAGCTAGGAGTTACGCCCGAGAATTAGAGCCCAAACCACAGAGCTAGTGAAATCTGAAGTAAACTTCAGGACCCAAGTTTATAGCCATTCCACAACCACAAAGATCGAAGGAGGAATCTCCATCGAAGAATCCCACTAGAAAGTTGGACCAAATGTTTTTTGAAGGGTGGGGGAGTTTAGGGCAACAAATGGGGGAAGAGAAGAATTCCTTGTAGTAAGCAAAGATCCTATTGCTAGTCCTCCAGATATCAGTTGGAGTCTGTTCAAAGATGAGATCATTTCTAGCATACCAGATACCCCAAAATATTGTCCAAGGTCAACTGATGAAGGCAAGTTACAATGTCAGACCAGTCCCAGACCACTTGAAGTTGAAGAGAATAAAGCATGGAGAGCCAAACTGATACAACAAATGGACAATGTAAAAACAGATGATGGATGTTTTCAGGTAGTGTCTAGCACAAAGCACACCTATTGGGCCCCTAGAATCCCCACTTTGAAAGATTGTCCCAAGACAACACTCGGTTGTGCGCCACCAACCAGATAAAGCAATTGATTTTTAGAAGGGTATTTCATTTCCACGATCGTGATAGCCAAGGAAGATGAGAGGGTGTTTCATATGGAACAGACAAATAAAGCTTTATTAGGAATCAAAACAAAAACACAAAATATTTGAGAGGTATCATCACTTTCATCAAAGGAGCCTCTCACGTTGCTTTTTTTTAAATAATTATATTTTTAAATTCTAAATGTTAAATAAATAAACACACATAATCTGACTTTGAAAGCCAAAAATATTTGGCCTAGGTCCAGACCAGCCTAGATCCATCTAACTCCAAATTTACCATGCGCGGATCTTTTTGGAATGTAGAATATATTAATTAATTAATAAATTAAATTATTTGTAAATAATTTACAAATAATTTATAAAATTATTATTAAATTTATATTTATATTACTTAATTATAATAAATTATTAATATTTAATAATAATTTATTTTTTAATTAATGTTATTAATGACATTAATAATTAATTAGCATTAATATTTTAAATAATAATGAAAATGTTATTGAATGAATAATGACATGAGGGATCATATTCCAGGTTAAGATCCATAATAGCTCCATTACTAAATACCGATAAAAGATAAATATTTCAAATGGTTAATTATGGAAAAATAAATTATTAAAATTGAAATAATAATTAATTATCTAAAATCATGAGATATTTATTTTTAATGGTAAATAATTCAGTTTATTCCCATAAATATGATTATATATATATATATATATATATATATAAATAATTACATATAATTCTAATAAACATTTGTTTTTATATATATTTTATAATAACATGTGTCAACTTCAAACAAAATTATATATCACTCCTTATACTAAAATCTCATTATACTAAAATGTAAAATGCAACTCAATGCAATCAAACAAAAACATAGTTGATTTTTTGGCTGCTCTTCGTATTATGTAAGACGAATCAATATACCCTTACCTTTAAGCTGAGCTTACAAAACTTACCAAGATGTCTACAATGTTGAGGCTATGTGCATTTTCTGCTTCAAACCTAGGCTTCTTTTTGTTCTAGTTTTGATAAGATTATGTTGTGATGATTGAATACATTAATAGAAACCCCCATAGGTTTTCAAGCTTCTTAACACCAAATTGTTCCCCAGAGATGACCATTCTTTTTGGACATGTTAAGGATGGATTTTTTATGTGTTAAGAGGTCTATGTCAACACCAAATTGTTCTCCAGAGAGCAACCTTTTTTTTTTTTTTGGATATGTGAAAGATGGATTTGTTATGTATTAAGAGGTTAATTTTAAGTATAGATTATTATTATTATATTAAGTATATTAAATAATTTAAATCTAAAAAAAATTAGGTTTTTAATAATATTAATTATTAAAATTATATTAAATAAAGATTATAAAAAATGGGGTTTTAAATAATATTAAAAAAAAAATTGAAGTTTTTATAATATTTTAGTTACTTGTTTCACTGTTTTCTAATGGCTAGTTTTCAATAGCTAACCTGGGGCAATGATGCATCTTTACTATTTATTCCTAAAGATTGTACGATTCCTTTCACCTTGTCCTGAGGATGAACCACATTGGTTGGTTTGAAACATCGACCAAATCCTAATGATATGATTATTCCGAAAGACATTTATCTACAATATGGATCACAAAATTCTTAGATCTAACATGCGGTTAAAAAATCAAATCTCTTCACATGTAAACATCTTTTAGAGTGTAATATTTGGATAAAAATAATTGTATATTTCTCATCTCTTGATAAATCCTAATGAATTTGTAGTGGTTTTCTATATATATATATATATATATATATATATATATCTATATATAATGTGTAATTTTTCATTGTTTAAATTGTATTTTTTAATACTATATAAAGTACATAACTTAAACTTGTAAGTCCAAAAAATTCTTGTTATATTTCAAGAAAAATTGACACACACACACATATATATAGACTACTTCAAATGTTTTAACCATAAAAAGATATTATTCCAATTACTATAGAGAGTGTGTGTGTTTACATCAAAATATTTTACGTAACTTTTGCATTGAGACATTTTATTTATGGACATTATCCACATTAAAATGATTTTTTGTTATTAATATATTTTTAAATATACTTTAACATTACTTAATAGTGCATATTAAAATATTTTATTTTATTAATGACTCATATTTTTTTTTTTTTTTTTTTTTTCTGAATATGTCTACTCATATATTGATACAAAAAATATTTACATAGAGGCAGCGGCCTCGAGAAGTCTAGCCCAGAGAGGCGGCATACTCACATTACATAGTTGAAAATTGACCAAAAAGACTTGTTGTAAACTGACTAGAAGAGCTTCTAGGACCAGGACCATGATTAGTACATGGACATAGAAAACAACATTGTCAAAACTGTAGATTAACCAGAGGTAATTCAGGGACCAAAACGGATTGTCTGGGCTTATGCATATAAGCAAGGAAGCGTTGCCCAGGTCAAAACTGTTATCTGATCCAAAATGCAACTATACTTGTAACTTTGAGCAACAGGGAAACAAAAACCAAAGAGTGCAGACCTGTTTATGCTTCGTGAGTGGTGGAAGGCGACTCTTCGACAATACAACACCCATAAGTGAAGGGATCATCATCATCAGAGGGATGGCCCTCTTTACCTGAAGAACCGCCAACAGTCGGGACACTCGGACCAGCTTGAGTTTGCGTTTCCTAGGTAGCAGTACCACCTGGAACCGTATTCTGTTTGTTGTGAAGCTGAAAAGTGTCAGGTGAGTCTTCTGCCCTCATCTCCATAGTCGCTCCTAGAGTTGCGGCCACCAGACCCACAGTACCCTCGCACAGCTCAATTGTGACAGAAGCAATGAAAGAGTGATTACTGAGAGTGCAGGGGAATTGAAAACGAGCAATGCAAGAGTGAGAGTTGTGAGAGCTCGATGCTAATCCATGTTGCCCACGACCTCGTCCACGACCGCTCCTGGTAGCGGGATTGCAATCAGAGCCGAAGCCCAAGGAGTACGACGAGGAATCCGTGGTAGAGGACGAGGGTTGGCGAATAACTCGCCCGCGAGGGCTTCCCCTTCTGCAGCCCATTCTTTGGCGCAATTTAGGCATGTTGAAAAGAGCAGTAGAAGCTAAACTGGCGGCAGGATTATGCAGGTCGGGGGAGACTAAAAGGGGTAGAGCTTCAGCACGCAGAGGAGCGTTGAGAGTGACAGAGGCCGAGTGACACTTAAAATTGCAGGAAGGACTTTGGAAAGCATGAAATCTCAGCTAAGAATCAACACTACAATCTTGAGCATAGCGATTACCTGGACTGGACCGAGAGCAGGGCTTCGTGGCAGCGAGGGAGCAATACATTCACAGGGGAGGAGCATTGAGGAAATGGAGGAGCGCCATATCAAAAGGACGAGAAGGCAAGTATGGAGGAACAAGCTGCAATAACGCAACATTGAAGGAGCTTGCAGAGAGTATAAAGGCCGGCAGCACGCGAGGCCAGATGGCGGTGGGAATGAGCCACGCGCCATCCCACCAAGTCGCCTTCATACCATATGCAGTACTATACACCCGCATCTGGGAACTCATATTAAAAAGGTTATTATTATGATTATTTTTAAATGTTACACATATTTTATATGAAGAATTGAATAAATTACACATTTTCTCTTTATTTTCTTTTTATGGCATATATACTATTTTTTTTTTTTTTTTTAACTTTCAATTATATTTTTAAGCATTGAATATTTTATTATACACAACATTAAAATATTTTTTATTCGTTTTCTAATTATAAATATATATGAAGTTAATATCTACATAAATAAGTTAAAATATATCTTCAAAATAGTTTTTCTTTCAAGATTAAATATTTTATCATATACAACATTAAAATATTTTATTTTAGTGTTTTTTTAGTTGATATCTATATAAATTAGTTAACGTGGATTTTCAAATAATTTATTTAAACCATTAGAATGTTTTTCAAAATATAAATGTTCATCTTACTCACACTTTTTTTAACTTCTAACTCCTTTAGTTTTTTTAAAGTTGATGTGAAATTATATTATAGACATGGAAATATTTGAGAGTGAATAAAATATTTTTATCACATTGACTACAATGAGTTTGGGATTATTAATGGTCTATGATATTTTTAATTAAAACTAATCAAACATACATATTCATTTTTGTTTTCTATGATAGTAAAGACTGCTTTTTATTGACATAATATTTTATTTTCATTTTAAGAGAAACATCTATATTGAAAAAAACAAACTCACATATTATATCATTTTTAGCTGTAAAATTTATCTCTCTATGCAATTATAAAAAACTAATAAATATAACAAACTTAGAATTATTGAATTTTACAATATATTTAATTAAAACTAACTTAAACATGCATATTAAAATTTTTTTTTTAATTATGAACAACATTATTTTTTATTTACAAAATATATTTTATATTGACTCTCGATACCACGTTTCATGAACAAAAATCAAATTTTGCAAACTCGCAAGGCGAGTCTCGAACGTACTATTTTCTGCTTAGAAACAGATTTTACAGGCACCGTTATATTCGGTTGATTATTTGTATTTTTTATTATTATTAGGTTGTTATATCAACTGTCTGTGGCAAACCAGTAGTTAACAAACTCGAAGTGGACGTGCCGGAGTGGTTATCGGGCATGACTAGAAATCATGTGGGCTTTGCCCGCGCAGGTTCGAATCCTGCCGTCCACGGTTAGTTTCGCCGTTTTACCAGCCAGATTTAGATGGCACATTTTGCAAGTAGGATAGTCACTGCATATATCTCATGTTCACCGCCCTAGGATCCTCACACTGTTCACCGGGATTATATATATTTCATGTTCACCCCCGACGTCATGAATATCTAGCGGGGATAGCTCAGTTGGGAGAGCGTCAGACTGAAGATCTGAAGGTCGCGTGTTCGATCCACGCTCACCGCAACTGTACGTTGGTGGAATGAAATCTTGGTTGATAAAGGGAAACCTTAGAGGGTTTAAGAGACTTGGGGAGTTGTGTCGATAATAGACAATATGGAGTTTCGATTGACTAAACTCCATATGATTTTATGTGTTCGATCCACGCTCACCGCAACTGTACGCTGGTGGAATGAAATCTTGTTGATAAAGGGAAACCTTAGAGGGTTTAAGAGACCGGGGAGTTGTGTCGATAATAGACCATATGGAGTTTCGATTGACTAAACTCCATATGATTTTAGCTAAATAGATTACGGTTTTTTCTGTTTAATACATTCTCGCTTTTGGCATGGTATCCAAGATGATGTGGGCAACCTTTCATAACATTTTCTACAAGTTTGACAGTGCTTTTGGGGTTCTTATGAACAAGGGCAAATCGGTCTTACTATTTGGGGAGGGACAACAAGAGGATATTAAACATATCGCAAACCTATTTGGTGCGGAAGCTAAACCAATCAGCGCTTGATTGAAATATTTGAGCTTTAGTATCAAGCTAAATAATTACAGCGTCAATGATTGGGTATGGATTGTTGACAGATTTCACATAGATGCTTAACTCTTGGAGGTAGACTCACCCTCACACAGTGGGTTTTGCAGCAATTAGTAGTGTATTGGGCACATCTTTACTACCTCCCTACCACTATCATTTCGAAAATAAATAGGATTATGGCTAAGTTTATTTGGGTAGGATCTGGAAAATCTTACAAATTTCACCTCACCAAGATTGAAAAGATCACTAGGCCTAAGTGTCTCGGGGGATGGGTTATGTTGAATATAACACTGTTTGGTTGGGCTCTTCTGATTAAATCATTATGGCGAGGATTATTCGATAATGTCTATGGGTTGATATCATCATATCCAAATACAACGTAACCAACATCAAATCAAGTAGTAGAGAAGAAAATCTCAAGAACCTACATTGAGAAGATATTTTGCTCCTAGAGATAATCCTGATAGATCTGTAAGATTTCAAAGGAATCAAAGTCCTTTTGTTCCTTTTGTGCATAATGTAGAATGTTACGATTGTCACAATTTTGGGCATTTTGCAGCAAATTGTTAGGGCAAATCGTACAGACCATATCAATAGAGATTCCAGTAATTCCATCCTCCAAGGAGAATGGCTAATAGGTATAATTATTCTGCTTATGGTTATTGTAACTTATGTCACATGTTTAGCCATAAGGAAATAGATTGCAGGTCCAACCGTTGGAGGAGAGACACATTTCATGCATGGTTTAGATCTGGCATGAGCTAAAGAAGAGTTGATCCTCTTAGCCACGTGGAGTGTTATATTTTCCATAGATTTGGACATATGGAAAGAGATTGCTTGTTGCCCCATTATTCAAGTGAAAATCGTCAAAGGCAACAAAAACCAAGAGGATCTAGCACTAAACCTGTGAAGCAAGAGAAGAAGCAAATGAAGGATGAGAAGAAGTAGCCCAAAATCGTGTGGAGAAAAAAGGAGCAGTGACTCTTCATCTAGTGAAGAGCATGCCCTCCTATATTCCATGATTATTCATGCCTATTTATAGAGGACTATAGATCATGAGAGGTGCATAACCTCAAGGGGAGCATATGATGGAGTTTGCAGCACCATTGATGAGTTCATTTCAACCTTCATGCACTTTCAGGTCCACGGGATTAGCCTACCTCTTGGAGGTATGTTGAGCTCAATGGGAGCTATGCATGGTATGAAGACTCATGATTTGTTTTGTCTCTTTCACTCTTTTTTTTATCATGTGATTGTAGCAATTTTATATGTCTTTCATCAATATAAAGATGATCACATTTTCAGCCATGTATATGCTTTTGGTTTCCACTAACAACTGGTTGAAAAGATGTGCAACCATGAATAGATTTTGATCATAACTTGGGATGTATTGTGATGACATGTGACAAGGACCATCCATGTATAGATTGTTATATGATGATTACTACAATCGTTTATTTCCTATTGTTTTGTCATTATGTATTGGTTGAGAGTCCAGTGAATAGTTATTGAGTCATCTTGATGATAGGTTTGTTTTGGAGGAGTCTTATGGAGTCATTTTGCAGTAGCATGTATGAGCTAATGATGATGCAATTGTCATGATGTATCATGTATTTGATTCATTGGTCCATAGGAGATGATCATAGCAGGCATGTATTTCATCATATGGTCATGTAATAATCATCTATGAGGTCTTATGTCACTGCTAAAACCTTGTATTTATCATCTATATGTCATTTGATTCATGGTCATGTGGAGTCTTGGTCCGTATGGTGCTTTTATTTGTCAAAGGAAGCATTTTATGCAGTGGAAGCGGTCATTTCAACCCAACAATCGGTATCTCTACTACTTGGAGATGGCATGTGTTCAGGGGTGCAATTATTTGTTCCTATTTACTTAAGTCATACATTATTGGCATTATGATTCACTTGGAGGTGTTCATGCTATGCCTCATACTATGCTATGGCATTGGGGTTCTTGGTCTCATGTGATGAGATATTTTGGTAGTTGTTGCTATGTAGTTATGGGGGAGATTGTGTGTGGTTACCTCATATGATGGTGCATTTTATGATGTTGCTATGAGGAGGAGTGATGGTTTGATGCTTATGTGCATATTGATGCATGCACTTGATGTTTCTCATAGTTTCTATTATGATGATGTTGTTCATGGTTGTCTTTATGTTGGCATGTTATCCCTTGCTGCTAGAGGTGTTGGTGGTATATTACTCTGAATGTTGTTTGGATATATTTTTTCTACTTATTGTTACTGATATGTGGAGAGATAAAGGATGATTGTTATATATGTTGCTTGTTTCTTATATGGAGGCATGGATGATTTTTTATGCATTATATTTCAGCCATGTAGAGACGTACGCTCCAGTATTTGCTTCAGTTATTGGTACCTAATCATATGGAGTTTACCTTTTGCCATTGATGTCAAAGGGGGAGAGAACTTGGAGAGATTTGGATGGATAGAGTGCAGCTTCATTTTTTGGAGAGTGTATGGAAATTAGCCTCACATGTTGATGAGGTTGACATCAATGCCAAAGGCAGAGTTTGTTGGCATTGATGTCAACAAGGTCATGGTCATGGTCATGGTCATGGTCATACTTGTCACATGCATGTGTGATGGATATTTGACTTGGGGGTCCTATTGGTTTGCTTTTATGTATTGACAGTGAGATGGTTGTGTTGGTGTTGATGCAACACTTAAGGTCGTGCACTTCAACCTCATGATGATGCATATTGATGGACCATGGTGTATGTTTGCATGTGTTGGAATGTACATTGATGGACATGTCATGATGATTGTTTATGTTGTTATAGGTAGCTGGTGATGTTACAGTTGATCATGTTGATCTACATGTGTTAGATATGGTTGATGGCACACTAATTGAGTTTTCAACTAGTTCCTCAGTAGGTCTTCATGTCTATGCCTATGAGGATGACTTGTAGTAGTGATGTGATGACCTCATGATGTGATATTGATGTTTCATAGGTCCTTCAGATGTGTTGCATCTTGCTCAGAGGTATGATGGAGAGTGGAGGATTTGTTGGCACACTTGTCAACCTTGTTTGTTACCCTTCTAGGTTAACTTGGAAGTGAAACTTGGGAGGCTTGTTTTATCCACTTGCAGATGTGTCATATGCCATGTTAGGGGTCTCGAGGCATGTACGGGAGCTGAAGAAGATCATCCAACAAGTGGCAGAGGTTCTAAGACGAAGTCATGATGCTTTCCCTCAATTTTAGCCATAGTCACATGCATATAAGCCTATGGGAGAGGTTGGGAACCTATAGCCGCATGGAGACAGGCTCAAGGGAGCAGTGATACCCCAGTGGATTTCAGATAGTGTCAAGGGAGCGACTACAAGATTTCACGAGATTTCCTCCGCATTCATCGCATTTTTTGGAAGAAAATTAGATTGGAAATTCCTAGAGGAATCTAGAAAAAGTGAAAAAGGTCAGAAATGGTTTGAAAATGTCCTCTCATGATGTGAATGCATTTAATGCACTAGTAGTGACCTTAGTGGATTTATTTGGTCCAATTTGTGCACCTTTGATCCTAGCCCCAAGCTCAATTTCACCCTACATGTTTTACATACTTCATCTTGGTGCTAAGGATTGATTGAGGATGGATGGATGTGAGTGAGAAGGTTACAGAGAGGTAGTGTATGCTTCAGGCCTAGTGGAGAGCATAGATGTTTCAGTCTATGAGTGTTATTGACTGAATAGTGAGTAGATATGAAGCATGATTCAATATAGATCAGAATTGGAGTTTTCGATGTAGAGATTGATTGAAGAGTGTTGTATGTTATTGGTTAGAGTTTTTTGGAGACTCTCACACTTGTTTTTGCAGGAGTTGTTATTACTTTTGGTGCATAGCCTTAGTGTTGTATGTTTCTAATTGTAGTATGTAGTAGTTAAATTCTGATGTGAGGGTTTGATATCAGATTTGTGTGGCCATCGTTTTTCTCTTAGAGAGCACATGTTTTGTGCATTGTTTTTATTTTGATTTGATGATGAGATCTTGCTTCTGAGATCATGTATGCAGAGATGATTTATGGTTGAGCATAGTGTCTTGGGATCCATTTTGGAAATAGATTAAAGGAGGTATGCATGGTGGTGAGGAGCAGTGACTTAATGGAGGTGGAGAAGTGATATCAAAGCTTCAGTGAAAGCAAGAAGTTTCTCAATTCAATGGTGGTTGGATAGTCCAATGGTAGTTGGGTGAGGATCAACTAATCGTGGTGGCCTTCAGTAGATGGTAGTCCATAGAGATTATAGAGAACAAATTTTTCTGAGTTGATCAGTAGTATTCAGTCTCCTAGCCAATGGGAGTTGGAATTATGTATATGGCATGGAGTCTCCATGGTGATGGGAGTCTCCACACTATGTAAAAGATAAATTACTTGACATAATAGAAATTCAGAGTAGAGTAGCAGCAACAAGGGTTGTTTTTCTCCCAGAAGGGTTTCCACCAGAAATCTTGTGTCTCATGTGTGATGATGTGATTGTGTGCATTGTTTATTTTTTATGTTGCTCACATGGTTTATGATTTAGCTTCTTATATGTTTATACATGGATTATCTAATGATTTGTTGGTGCATATATGTGTGATTCAATAAGTGAATTTAATAAAAGGAAAAAATCATATATAGATCACACTACTAATTCACCCCCCCCCCCTCAGTAGTGCTCAAAGGTTTCTAACGATTGCGTTGCAGGCGTATAGTTGTATGTTGTTGAGCCTCATTGATGATATAGTGTTATATTGATGAGGAGGATTGTTGAAGCAATATGTATATGTTTCTACCACTGTACAATTCTATTTGTGTTGCTGCTACTAGATCAAATTATTATATTGTATAGGTTTATGTTGAATATGGTGGTTTTTTGCAAAAGTTTTGACCCAGTATATTGTGGTAGTGTCATGGTATTCATGGTATTTCTTCAGAGGAATAATCACTACTATTGATTGGTTTGATATGTTGTTGATATGATTTTTGTATCAGTATTGTTTGTTGTTGTGTTTTAGTGGCTTGTGAGGGTTGCATATGGAAAAGAACCTTCATTGATATCTTGTTTGTATGCTACTATAAGCCTCCAATTATTGCCATGTATTTGATGCTAAACCCTTGTAATATGTTACTACTGAGAACTTAGACTATGGCCTAGGTGTTGAGATTCTGCCATGTGATATCATCTGCTATGCATTGTCATTATATTGAAATATTGTGAAAAGCACATATTGGTGCTTATTCCTACCTTGTATTTCTACCAAGCCATGAAAAGCTAAGTGGAGTTTAGAGCATGTGAAAGTAGACAAGTTGTTATTGTTGGGATGGATTCCTTGTGGAGTTTTTAGATAGAGATGATCGAGTATGTTGTTAGAATGTTGGTTGCTAATCAATGATTTTGCAGCTGAATGTTGGCATATTTAGTATGACTCATAGAGTGTTCCCTTTTTCCATTGATGTTAAAGGGGGGAGAGAAAGAATAGATGACCTAGTGTTTGTAGGAGGTTGTCATCAATGTTAAAGGGGGAGATTGTTGACATTATGGTTGGTTGGCATGTTGGCATTGATGTCAACCTAGTGTTGGATCGTGGTCTTGATGAATTGTTCATTGTAAGAGGCTAAAATGATGTGTTCTGGTGTTATTGTAGGTGCTAGACAATAGTTGGAGGCTCTGGAGTTGATTTATGAAGCTAGAAGTTGGTCTGGGCAAAGAAGGTTAAAGTTTTGCAACTATACAAAGACTGTTGTGGTCTTAGCACTCTCACAGGGTGGAACTGCCTTACTATCATGCTCTTGCTTTGTCATGCACGTGACAATTATTGAATTTGCTCAACCAATGCAAGTGACACTACACGTAGGTGAAGAAACAAAAAAACCTCATGATTAACTAGTGAAATTGCCCATGGATTTGGTATCAATATCAACTTTTGATCTAGTCATGTGTAATTAATGATGTGATCATTGGTGAGTGGGTTGATTTAGTCCTAATTTATTATTCAATTTAATCCATCAATCTGGGCACGAAGTAGTGTGTGAATTGGTCCAAATCCTCCAACTAGGCGTAATGGAGTTAATACATTGTGCATCGATTTGGTCTCGTTGTTATGACTTGATCGATTCTAACCTGAACATTGAGAAAATAGTTTAAATGGGCCAAAGTATTGAATCATAAAGAGGTTAGATAAAGTGAATATCATTTTAAAATGTGCATGGGTAGAGTATATGGTTATAAAGTGTGTTGGTTAATTTGTCAGAAAACATGTGGAAATCTAATTAATGGGAGAATGATGAGTGTAATGAAGCAAAGGCAATGATATGTAATGTTTTTGTGATTTTACAGAGATAGATGAAGTAGAGAGTGTTATGCACACATGAAATGACATAGTAATGTGAAATGGTGATTAGAGTACATACATCCCTGTAGTGGGTGCGATTGCAAAACTTGGTGCAATTGCAAAACCTTGAAGAGATCAATGCATTGGCATGGTTGTGAATAGCTCGTACGATGTGTAGAAGAGTGTGTTCGATCATATGGACATCATAGCAAATATAGCGAATAATAGAATCCTCATATTTATGGAGATCGATGTGTAGTTGGTCTACCTATAGCAGAGATTATGACTTGATTTGTGCATGAATCAGTTATACTAAAAGTTGTGCACAAGTGCATTGAAGAATTGTATGCAAAGATCATTGAAAGAATATGGGCAGAGATTGATAGTTGGGAATTGTGCTAATAGTTTGTGTTTTCATATGTGTTGATGTGCCAGGGTTTATGTTGATGTGATGTATGGTTGAGTGTGGAAGTTTGTGTGAGGTTCATGACAAAGTTTATGCTTGAGTTGTTGATGTGTTGCAGAGATTGTGTGTGTTAGAAAGAGAGAGATTATTTGTGTCAGAGGGAGAATTGGTATTGCAGTGGTGTTTTATGTTGAGTTGATTGTATTTGGGTCCAGTATAAATATTGATGAAAGGGTAGCCCATAGTGATTGAGGAGGTTGGTACATTCGGCAAGTTATGGCTTCCCAAGATAGGGAGTTAGGGCTTCCTAGATGGTAGTGTCCAACAAATAGTTGATAGGGAATTTGGGATTCCTAACTGATAGTGACCAACAAACTATTGTAGGGGTGGTGACTTCTTGTTGGTAGTGGCCAACATAATTCATATAGTGGAGTAGTGGCTCCTAGCTAGTTGGGGCTAGCATATATTGTAAAAGAGATTGATTGATAATAAGAGAAGAAAGCGGAAGAGCAGCAGGGTGGTTTTTCTCCCCCTGAAGGTTTCCACGAGAATTACTTGTGTCCTATGTGTTCGATTATCATGTTTCTTATGTGTTGATTCCCATGTTGTATTTACATCTTCTAATCATTGATTATATGTTGTGTATTGATTGTGTAATGAATTGGAAAAAAGGTTTGAAATTGTATAATTGTTACCACTACTGATTCACCCCCCTCTCATTAGTTATATGGTTCCAATAGTTACAGAGGTTGTGTCGTTATACTATTGGTACAACAAGCTATAAGAATAGATTGTGAAAATAAAAGTGCAATCTTCGTAGTAAAGAATCTAACATATTATTATAAGAAAATGCATATTGTTGTTGCAATACCACTTTGGGAGTGATATGATTGAAGATAAAAAGGTGTTGCTAGTGAAGGTGGACACTTTGAAGAATGTTGTAGATTCATTAACAAAACATGTGAGCACTAAGAAGTTAATTTGAAGTAATAAAAAATGGGAATTATTTCTCAAGATTGTTGATGTTGTATTTTTGTGGCCCCTTATGTACAAAGAAAACAACAAGTGGAAGAATGTAAGGTATATGTTATATTCTTTGCACGACTACCTCCACGTGTTGTACATTGCAGTGGGCGTAAAAGGGGATCATGGGCAAGTGAATCCACCCTTGCTTGGGTGATTTGGGGATAGTGCCCTAGGAAGAAGAAAAAAATTGAGTGATTTTTTGCATCTGTTTTTAGTGGTTTTCCCCTTTTCCCCTTTAGTCGTTTTGTTGCGCATAGTGGTTTACCCCATTGTTTTGTAGTTTCAATTAAGGAACTATATTTGTATACTAATATGGACTAAATTGATTGGATATTTATGGAGGTTTATATATATATATATATACTATAATGAAGAGTATATTGAAAAATCTTTTAGTTTTTTATGGTTTAGGTTTCGAGGGTAAAATCTTGTGTTAATGTGTGTGTTTGATATTGCATCTTTTTTGTTTCATTAAGAATTTATTTAAAACAATTAAATGTACAAGGTTAAAATATACACATCAAAGATAGAGGTTGTAACTCTAGGCTTGCATGGGCCAAAACCACCATGTCGCAACAAAATTTATAGAGGTAAAACTTCCAGAACATGTATGAAATCTATTTGAAAAGATCTCATATTCCACCCAATTTCTTGTAAATTTGAGGAAATTTAGCTTAGGGGATTGAAGCCACAATTGTAATTATTCATCTAGGCAATTCCAGACCTATAAGTGGCTAAAATTATGGATTTGCAAACGACCATTGTGAGACAAAAATTCCACCTAATTTCTTGGAAATTTGAGGAAAATGAGCTTAAGGGGTTAAAAGCCCCAATTGTAATTATTCATCTAGGCAATTTCAAGTCTGTAAGTGACTAAAATTGTGAATTTTTAGATGGCCATGGCAAGGAAAATTACGAAGGAAAAATTTTCAAAGCATGTCTACAAGTTATTTGAAATTATTACATGTGACAAATTCCACCCAATTTCTTGGAAATTTGAGGAAATCAAGCTCAAAGGGTTGAAATCGCCAATTAAAATTATTCATATATGAATTTTTAAGCATGTAAGTGGCTAAAATTGTGAATTTGTAGATAAACATGGTGAATTTGGGAGAAAACCCCAAAAATATAATTATGAATTTGCAGATAAACATGGTGAATTTGGGAGAAAACCCCAAAAATATTTATGCGTATTTTTTTCATATTCATTCGCAAGGAGGACCAAATGGTTTGAAATTTAGGTACAAAGGAAAAATGTGATGCATGCAAGTTTGAAATTGGTCGAAGGGAAAAAAAATAGGATTTATTGATAGAGTTGGAAAATTGGAAAAAACTTGAAATTTTAAATTTTCTCACCATTGACATTAGTGATGATGTGGAGATGCCAAGTGGTATTTGATTCAACACATGGAGTAATACATGTGTCATCACGAAGTTCATCGAAGGTGGTATGAATTTGTTATTGGATGAGGATTTCACAATCCAAATTGAATGTGGATTGGAGATCACAATCACGCTATACCATTACGTTTTTCGGAAATAAGGTAGTTTGTTATGAGGTGATCAACTATAAGTCGGAATCAAATCTGGGCTATTGGATTGGATGAATCTTCATTATTCAATTTTTCACAGTCAAGTTGCATGGTTAATCTCTTATCTTTTTAGGTCCAAATTTAATCTCCATCATTCGATCAAATCAATATCAACCATAAAATATTTCAGAGGCAAGTTGTTTGCTTACGAATCAAACACTTGGGAATCCAAGAATGATTACATTTCAGTTATCTATGTTAGATCTAACTATCATATCTCATGGGCGTGTAAGTTGTGTTCCAGAGGATAAAAGTGCAAGGTGGGATCCACCCCCATTGTAGCTAGTGACTGGGTGCCAATTGGATTGATTCTAAAGGAGATTTGACCCTCACATCTCATCGAGGTTTAGAAATGGGTCACAAAGACTATAGGGCCCAAGTGGGGCCAAAATAAAAGAAAAGAAAACGTGGGAAATATGTCTACATAGGTGGCATGTGTCAAAGGGAACACACATACAAAGGTCAATGGAATTAGTGAAAACCACCATTCAACCCTTCCTCTATCATAGTTTACAATTCCATGCACTATGCCATTATTATATACCCGTATGTTGTTGTTGAACTAAGTGGAAATAAGCATAACTCAATGAAGTATCATGTGGGCTTGTATTCCACATAAGATGCTATATCATGCGCTAGATTCGTAGTATTATTATAATTCTTTCATGGTTTTCTAGGTCCTAAACATATGGGGTTGTTTTAAGGCCTCATACAATGGTTTTTTGGAAACTTCAGAACCTATGTGTAGTATTATCACACCCATGCCATGTTATTAAAATGAAAGTGCTTAGTTAGGTATTTCCAATAACTTGATTTTAGCATAAAATAAAGTTACTATGCAAAAGTTACACCTAGAATAATGTAGGGAGAGAAATGAGGTATCAACTTACTTCTAGGAGGCATAGGCTTCGTGCATAGAGTTTAAAATGGAGCATGGAAGAAACCAATAAAAATCTTTTGGATAGGAGAATCCAACCACGGAATAAGAATTGGATTATGATCATACTTAGCATAAAAATATCTAGTGAAATTAAAGGGAAAAAATAGGTAAATTGACAAAACTTCAAAAGGTCATAACTTTCAAATTGCAACAAAGAATGGGGCATATGAATATTCAATGGAAATCTTATGAAGGCATAATCCAATGGTCTACCAAGAATTTGAAATTGATTAGCATAACTCTTTAAGAAATTGAGAGAAACCATCTTATGGCTAATCAAATGGAAAGAGAATGAAGCCTACAAAGGTTGAAACTTTGATTAAGAAATTTAACCAAAACTCAAAATAAAAATGAAGTAACCTAAAAAAATATGGTTGAATTTTCAAATAAAAGAAAATCTATTGTATAAATACAAAAATAATAAACACTAACGATTACTATATAAATACTTTAGACAAATAAGGTTTTTTTTTCCAACAAAAAAAACACTTTCATTAAGATGAATTAAGAAAGTACAGATATCCAACATGACAAGCATATCCTGATTGGAATACAAGAATAGAGGGCATTTCAAGATCGTCATTATATGTCTTACGTCTTTACAAAAGAAGAAACAAAAACAGAAGGGAAACAAAGAGATGTCAATTTAATAAAACAGAGTTGCATTGCAAAACATCAAGATTCCCCCGATTGTCATCTATCAAAGTATTTCACGTTCCAGGTGATGCATTGAGGAGCACACGAGAAATTTGAGAAGGGTCTCAAGAGCACAAATGTCAATACTCAATTGTAGGAGAAGGCTCTAGTGTAGAAGAAGTGCTCAAATGTCGATGTGTCCAGATTTTGAAGGAACGCCTTGGACAAAGGACTGGAAAAGGATCTGTCCAAGAGCACCACTGTAACCAGATTTGGAAAGAGCATCAGCCTTGCCATTATGGGACCTGTAGATGTGGGAGATGGAGAGAGAACCAAAGACTTACATCAGGGCATGAATTCTCTGTTTCCAATTTGAGAGTGAAGGGGTGTCCAATTTGAAAATTCCATTGCCTCATTTAATGATAGATTTAGAGTCTCCAAAAACCACGAAATATCTAATACCAAGCAAGATAGAAAAATGTAGAACTCCCCAAAGAGCCAGGAGTTATGCCCGAGTATTAGAGCCCGAACTGCAAAACCAGTGAAATCTGAAGTAAACTTCGAGATCCAAGTGTATAGCCTTTCCACAAGCCCAAAGATCGAAGGAGGAAGCTCCATTGAAGAATCCCACTGGAAAGTTGGACCAAATGTTTTTTGAATGATGGGGGAGTTTAGGGCAACAAATGGGGGAAGAGAAGAATTCTTGTAATAAGCAGAGATCTTACTACTAGTCCTCCAAATATCGGTTGGAGTTTGTTCAAAGGTGAGAGCATTTCTAGCAAGTCAAATACCCCAAAGGACATAAAAAGGAAAAGTTCGATGATGAATATTGTCCAAGGTCCACTGATGAAGGCAAGTTACAATGTCAGATCGGTCCCAGACTGCTTGAAATTGAAGAGAATGAAGCACGGAGAGCCAAACTGGGACGACAAATGGACAATGTAAAAACAGATGATGGATGTTTTCAGGTAGTGTTTGGCACAAAGCACACCTATTGGGCCCCTGGAATCCCCGCTTTGAAAGATTGTCCCGAGTCAACACTTGGTAGTGCGCCACCAACCAGATAAAGCAATTGAGTTTTAGAAGGCTATTCCATTTCCAGGATCGTGATAGCCAAGGAAGATGAGAGGGTGTTCCATATGGAACAGATAAATAAGGCTTTATTAGGAATCAAAACAAAAACACAAAATATTTGAGAGGTATGATCACTTTCACCAAAGGAGCCTCTCACATTGCCTTTTTAAATAATTATATTTTTAAATTATAAATGTTAAATAAATACACACACATAATCTGTCTTTGAAAGCCAAGAATATTTGGCCTAGGTCTAGATCAACCTAGATCCATCTAACTCCAAATTTATCATGCGCCGATTTTTTTGGAATGTAGAATATATTAATTAATTAATAAATTAAATTATTTGTACATAATTTATAATATTATTATTAAATTAATATTTATATTAATTAATTATAATAAATTTATTAATTTTTAATAATAACTTATTTTTTAATTAATGTTATTAATGATATTAATAATTAATTAGCATTAGTTATTTTAAATAATAATGATAATGTTATTTGATGAATAATAAGATGATTGAGGGATCATATTCTAGTTTAAAATCTATAATAGCTCCATATACTAAATACCGATGAAAGATAAATATTTCAAGTAATTAATTATTAAAAATAAATTATTAAAATTTAAATAATTATTAATTATTTAAAATCCGTAAATCTTTATTTCTAGTGGTAAATAATTCATTTTGTTCTAGCAAACATTGTTTATATATATATGAATTACCCTTACCCTTTAAGCTAAGCTTACAAAACTTACCAAGATGTCTACAATTTTGAGGCTATGTGCATTTTCTGTTTGAAACTTTTACATATCAGTTAGGCTTCTTTTTCTTCTATTTTTGCTAAAACCCCTCGAGTAACCAATATTTAAAGTGATAAGTTTATGTTGTGATCATTGAATACACTAATAGAAACCCCCATAGGTTGTCAAGCTTCTTAACACCAAATTGTTCTCCATAGAGCAACCATCTTTTTGGGATATGTGAAGGATGGATTTGTTATGTGTTAAGATGTTAATTTTAAGTACAGATTTAAGATGTGTTATAGATTAGATGGATTATAGATGTGTTATAGATTAGAGTGTAATATTGAGATAAAAATAATCGTATATTTCTTATTTCTTAATAAATTTTAATGAATTTGTAGTGATTTATATATATATATATATATATACAATGTATAATTTTTCATTGTTTAAATTGTATTTTTGAACACTATATAAAGTATATAACTTAAATTTGTAAGTCCAAAAAATCTTGTTATATTTCAAGGAAAATTGACACACAGGCACACATATATAAACTATTTCCAATATTTTAACCATGAAAAAATATTATTTCCAATTATTAGAGAGTGTGTTTACATCAAAATATTTTACATAACTTTTGCATTGAGACATTTTATCTATGGACATTATCCAAATTAAAATGATTTTTTTGTTATTAATATATTTTTAAATATACTTTAACATTACTTAATAGTGCATATTAAAATATTTTATTTTATTAATGACTCGTATTAAAAAAATTGTTATTGTCGAATTGAGGCTTTTGTGATCCATATCAAATTTATGAGAGATTTTTCGGCGTAAATCACATGATATTTCATTTGTCGACGCATTTCGAACCAACCAGTGTGGTTCATCGTCAGGACAAGTTGAAGAATCAGATCAAGCATTGCATGTTAAATAGTCCCAGCAGAACCTCCAATGGCTATAATTCTTGACCAGGCAACGACTATATTGACTAATGGCTAAATATGACTGTGGGACAGTTAGACGGACCATGGGCATAAAAATAAGTTAATTATATTATTATTAAATTAAAAGTCAAAGGGACATATGAATTTTCTTAGGGGTTTTAAATATATATATAAATTAATTAATTTTAAATGATTATTAAGTAGATAGTTAGTATTAACTATCTAATAAAAATATATAGTATAAATACTAGAATAAGTCAAGTGTTAGAAAAAATAAGATTTTAAATAATCAGATTTAATTAATTGTTTCTCTAATTGTCACATTAACCTAGAGGTATTAACTAATTTAATTGTTTATATGAATTTACCTAAAGGTTGTTACTATTTTATAAATATATATATATATATATATATATATATATATATATATATATATATAATTTTTTTATTGAAATATATCATTCATATATATATATAATTTATTAAGATAATAGTTAGTTATAAACAAAAATATATTGATAGACTAAGTCAAGTGTTGGAAAGAAAATAGTATAATTAATCGCTTATCTTAATTGTTAAATTAACAAATGATTAAAGTGAAAAAAAAAAAACAGGCCAAAGGATACGGGAAAACAAGAACAAGCCAAAAAACGAGGGAGGGGAGGGAAGAAAACGATTAGGAAGAGAGTGTTGGGACCCAACAACTACTAATCTTCCAGCCATCTTCTCTATTTAGATTGCTCGGCCTTTTTTCAATCTCAAAGGCTTCCCTAAATTTCCGATGGTGGAATTGAGAAACTCTAGCAATCACACTAGCCTCCTCAATACACACATGATGCTTGGTTCTTTCCACATGTTCAGCTAAAGCGGAAGACTTGTTTCTCCTATGTTTAAGGTCTGTTGCATGCTCACTAATCCTTTGATTAATGGAGCGATCAGTGTCACCACTATAGGGGGTCCCACAGGAACAAAGGATAATATATACCCCTTTCATATCCTTAGGGTCGATAGGATCCTTCATTGATCTGAGGGACTTACGAATGGTGTTAAGGGGCCTAAAGGTTGCGGGGACATTATGCTTTTTAAGAATCCTTGCAATCTTATCAGTGTTCCCCTGAACATACGAAAGATGGACACCTGGAATCTGCTCCTTCGGTTCTCTTTTAGTTAGTGAATTATTGGCAACTTTGAGGAAAGCTTTCTGACCCAAGAATCTACTATAACCATTCTTGACAAAGACATCAAGGAGATGGGATTTCTCTCTCTCGAAGCTCTATTCATTATAGATCCTTAAGGCACGAGTAGCAAGGGTGTTGAGAACACCCATCTTCTAAGTCGAGAAATGGTGGGAACTAGCAGGAAGATACTGCTTCGTATATGTTTTCTTCCGAAACACCTGGTGGGAGAGGGAACCATCACTATTCTTAGAAATAAGAATATCAAGGAAAGGGAGGCAACCATCGACTTATTGTTCCTTAGTGAACTTAATGGCCGAGGATTGATTGTTGAGATGAGCGAAGAAGATATCTAACTCCTCTTGGCCTTGAGACCAGATGACATTGGTGTCATCTACATACCTTTTCTAAAGTTTGGGCAGGAGGCGGGCTGAGTTTAGAGCCTTGGATTCGAAATCTTCCATAAAAAGATTTGCAACGACGGGGGAAAGGGGTGAGCCCATGGAAACCCCACAGGTTTACTCAAAGAACTCCCCCTCAAAATTGAAAAAGGTGGAAGTGAGGCAGATCTCAACTAACCGAGCGGTGTCAGGATCTGTTAGGCGGTTAATTACCTCCATGGCCTCATTTATAAGGATGCAAGTGTACAGGGAAACTACATCAAAACTAACAAGAATGTCTTCAGAGTCAAGTTTAATGCCCTTGAGCTCATCAATAAAGGAAGTAGAGTCTTTTACGAAGGACTCTGTACAGCCAACTAAGGGCTTAATCCTTAACGCAAGGAATTTTGCAAGAAGGTAGGTAGGACCTCCAATGGTGTTGACAATGGGCCTTAGGGGAGCTCCTTCTTTGTGAATTTTAGGGATCCCATAGATTCTAGGAGTAATGGGGTTGCTCTCAATGAGTTTATGGTGCAGGGGACTCACTGAGCTACTGGATTTAATGGAAAGAGCCACATTCCTAGAAATCTTTTTTAACGGGTTTTTGGGAAGCTTCTTATAACTTCCACTATTATGAAGATGATCCAACATCTTATTGTAGTAATCTACCCTATTAAGAATGATGGCTGCTCCACCTTTGTCAGCTTTTAGAACAACGATATCTTTGTTTTGGTTTAAGGATCTGAGGGCAACAGATTCTTCCTTGCTCAAGTTGCTCTTAGGGGGCTTCGCCTTTCTCAAGACAACGACACAATCCTACCTAATAGGTTAAGAACACTACCAAGAGGAGTTAGATCTCTTCTTCGATCATCTCAACAATCAATCCTCGGCCATTAAGTTCACTAAGGAACAAGAAGTCGATGGTTGCCTCCCTTTCCTTGATATTCTTATTTCTAAGAATAGTGATGGTTCCCTCTCCCACCAGGTGTTTCGGAAGAAAACACATACGGAGCAGTATCTTCATGCTAGTTCCCACCATTTCCCGGCTCAGAAGATGGGTGTTCTCAACACCCTTGCTACTCGTGCCCTAAGGATCTCTGATGAAAAGAGCTTCGAGAGGGAGAAATCCCATCTCCTTGATGTCTTTGTCGAGAATGGTTATAGTAGATTCTTGGGTCAGAAAGCTTTCCTCAAAGCTACCAAGAATTCACTAACTAAAAGAGAACTGAAGGAGCGGATTCCAGGTGTCCATCTTCCATATGTTCAGGGGACCACTGATAAGATTGCAAGGATTCTTAAAAAGCATAATGTCCCCGCGACCTTTAGGCCCCTTAACACCATTCGTAAGTCCCTTAGATCAGTGAAGGATCCTATCGACCTTAAGGATATGAAAGGGGTATATATTATCCCTTATTCCTGTGGGACCCCCTATATTGGTGAGACTGGTCACTCCATTAATCAAAGGATTAGTGAGCATGAAGCAGACCTTAAATATAGGAGAACCAAGTCTTCCGCTTTAGCTGAACATGCGAAAGAACCAAGCATCATGTGTGTATTGAGGAGGCTAGTGTGATTGCTAGAGTTTCTCAATTCCATCATCGGAAATTTAGGGAAGCCCTTGAGATTGAAAAAAGGCCAAGCAATCTCAATAGAGAAGATGGCTATAAGATTAGTAGTTGCTGGATCCCAACATTCTCTTCCTAATCATTTTCTTCCCTCCCCTCCCTCGTTTTTTGGCTTGTTCTTGTTTTCCCATATCTTTTGGCCTGTTTTTTTTTTCATTTGTTAATTTAACAATTAAGATAAGCGATTAATTATACTATTTTCTTTCCAACACTTGATTTAGTCTATCAATATATTTTTGTTTATAGCTAACTCTTATCTTAATAAATTTATACTATTATATATATATATATATATATATATATATATATATAATAAAATAGTAACAATTTTTAGGTAAATTCATATAAACAATTAAATTAGTTAATACCTCTAGGTTAATGTGACAATTAGAGAAGCAATTATTTAAAATCTTATTTTTTCTAACACTTAACTTATTCTAACATTTATATTATATATTTTTATTAAATAGTTAATACTAACTATCTACTTAATAATCATTTAAAATTAATTAATTTATATATATCTATATATTTAAAACCCCTAAGAAAATTCATATGTCCCTTTGACTTTTAATTTAATAATAATATAATTAACTTATTTTTATGCCCCTGGTTAGTCTAACAGTCCCCCAATCATATTTAGCCGTTAGTCAATATAGTCGTTGCCTGGTCAAGAATTATAGTTGTTGGAGGTTCTGCTGAGACTATTTAACATGTAATGCTTGATCTGATTCTTCAACTTGTCCTGACGATGAACCACACTGGTTAGTTCGAAACGCGTCGACAAATGAAATATCATGTGATTTACGCCGAAAAATCTCTCATAAAGTTATTATTAGGATTGTTTTTAAATGTTACATATTAATTTTATATGAAGAATTGAATAAATTATACATTTCCATTTTATTTTCTTATTATGACTTACATGATATTTTTTATTTTATTTTTTAATTTTCAATTATATTTTTAAACATTGAATATTTTATTATATATAACATTAAAATATTTTTTTATTTGTTTTTTAATTATAAATATATATGAAGTTAATATCTACATAAATAAGTTAAAATATATCAAATAGTTTTTCTTTCAACATTAAATATTTTATTATATACAACATTAAATATTTTATTTTAGTGTTTTTTTAAGTTGATATTTACATAAATTAGTTAACGTGGAATTTCAAATAATTTATTTAAACCATGTGTTAAAATGTTTTTAAAAATATAAATGTTCATCTTACTTACACTTTTTTTAACTTCTAACTATTTTATTTTTTTTTAAAGTTGATGTGAAATTATATTATAGACATGGAAATATTTGAGAGTGAGTAAATAATTTTTATCACATTAACTACATTGAGTTTGGGATTATTGATAGTTTATGATATTTTTATTTAAAACTAATGAAATAAACATATTCATTTTTGTTTTCTATTATAGTAAATATTGTTTTCTATTTACACAATATTTTATTTTTATATTAAGAGATGTCTATGTTGAACAAGAACAAATTCACATATCATGTCATTTTGAGCTCTATAATATATCTTTTGGTGCAATTCACATATCATGTCATTATAAGCATTAGCTATAGAATATATCTCTGGGTGCAATTCACATATCATGTCATTTTGAAGATGAGCCGTAGAATTCACATATCATGTTATTTTAAACTACAGAATATATCTCTTAATACAATTATAAAAAACTAATGAACATAATAAATTTGAAATTATTAAATTTTACAATATTTTTAATTAAAACTAAATTAAACATGCATATTAATTTTTATTTTTATTTTTTAATTATGATCAACATTATTTTTCTATTTACAAAGTATATTTTATATTAGCTATAGATACCACGTTTCATGAACAAAAATCAATTTTTGCAAACTCGCAAGGCGAGTCTCGAACGTACTATTTTCTGCTTAGAAACAGATTTTACGGGCACCGTTATATTAGGTTTCTATTTGTATTTTTTATTATTATTACGTTGATATATAGACTGTCGTGTGACAAACCAGTTCTTAAAAAGCCGAAGTGGACGTGCCGGAGTGGTTATCGGGCATGACTAGAAATCATGTGGGCTCTGCCCGCGCAGGTTCGAATCCTGCCGTCCACGGTCAACTTTTTCCAGTTTTGTACTCGGATTTAGATTGCAAATTATGCAAGTAGAATCGTCACTGCATATATGTCATGTTCACCGCTCCAGGATCCTCACACTGTTCACCGTAACTACATATATATCATGTTCACCGCCGATGTTATGAATATCTAGCGGGGAGAGCGTCAGACTGAAGATCTGAAGGTCGCGTGTTCGATCCACGCTCACCGCAACTGTATGTTGGTGGAATGAAATCTTGGTTGAAGGGAAACCTCAAAGGAACTAAGAGACCGGAGTATGGTGTCGATCATTCTGAATGAAATGCCATTCTTGAGGGAATGGCCTCTTTTTAATGCTTACATCAGTGCAATTTCCAAGCACTCATTGTCGATTGGGGAATTAGGATCTTACACGGCATCTCATCTTTGTTGATGATATTCTCATTTTTGACATGATATCCAGGGTGATGTGAGCAACCTTACATAACATTTTCTACAGGTTTGGCAACATTTCTAGGCTTCTTATGAACAAGGGCAAATCGGTCCTACTATTTGGGGAGGGACAATAGGAAGATATTGAACATAAACCTATTTGGTGTGGAAGCTAAACTGATCAGCACTGGACTGAAATATTTAGGTTTCAATATCAACCCAAATAACTACAGGGTCAATGACTGGTTATGTATTGTTGACAGATTTCACAAAAGGATATCTGGATGGGAACATAGAGTCACCCTCACACATTCGTTTCTATAGCAATTAGTAGTGTATTGGGCACATCTTTACTACCTCCCTGCCACTATCATTTCGAAAATAAATAGGATTTTGGCTAAGTTTATTTGGGCAGGATTTGGAAAATCTTACAAATTTCACCTCACCAAGATTGAAAAGATCACTAGGCCTAAGTGTCTGGGGTGCTGGGGTATGCTGAATATAACACTGTTTGGTTGGGCTGCTCTGATTAAATCATTATGGAGAGGATTATTCGGTAAATGCCTATGAGTTGATATTATCATATCCAAATACCTCAAAGGAATTAAGATCATACATTGGATGAGAGAGGGTCTTGTTGGTAAAATGATTGGTTCCACCATCTAGGCTAGCTTCAATAAGGTCAAATTTTGGTTTTTTAAAAGGCCTTGTTGGATATTTGGAACGGGAAGGAGATTATCATTGGCGGGGATCGCATCCTTGGAAATGGGATTGAGATGTATTACTCTGATGATCTCACATGCGCCCTTAACTCCAGAGGATACGTTTACTTTGATCAGGCTCTCAGAACATGGTCGGGCATCACTCCAGTATGGAAGAGGGTAGAGGAAATCGGATTGACATGGGACGTGGTCAGGGCCTAGAAAAATATACTCGAAGCGCTGTGTAATTTTGGTATTTGCAAAGTTGAGCATGACGATCAAATTGGGTGGGATGGGAAGTTGAAGAGAGAATCTATCTCAGTGTCAGATACCTATCTTTTCATTTGCAGCTATATACATAACACTTAGAACTATTGTTGGTTTACAAGATTCTGGAAGGTACAAATCCCAATCAAGATCATTTTATACACCTGGCTTGTATGGAAGAACAAGACACTGACCTGGGAGAATCTGAGGAAGAGAGGCATGCTTGGACCAGGTTTATGCGTATTCTGCAAGCAGGAGGAGGCGAGCAATTCATACATTCTATTAGCTTGCCCGGTCATTGTACAGGTTTGGAAAAAGATTAATGTTTTACTCTCTTTCACTCATATTGATCATGTGTCTATTGAAGCTTCCTTGATATGGTGGAGTACACAAGTCAAATATAGGGTGGCCATTCCCCTTGTGACATCTTGGGAAATCTGGAAAGCAAGAAATTACATCATTTTTTAGGACAAAACCTCAATATGGATCAAATTATCAATAATATTCTCACATGGACGAGACCTCTGCTTCTGTCCTATTCTGATCGACATTTGGTCTCACATAGAACATTTGGCACAGACATATCCTTTCCAATGGTTTCTTTGATGGTGTTAAGCAAGGGGTTATATGTGGATGCAAGGTATGGATTCGCATTGATCAAAACCAACAATATAGGATCCATTGGTGAGGTGGCAAAGGGACTAAAATGAAAGTTGAAGCTATTGCACTTTAGGGGTTATTATGGTTCGCTAGTTTCCTGGATATACAAAATCTGAACATCTATGGAGACTCCCAAGCCATCGTCAACCATGTGTTGGGAATCTCCACTATTTAACTTCCACACCTACAGGGTTGGCTCCAGAACATCATTCATCTCAAGGGCACACTTCAAGAGGTCACCATTCAGCACATACACAAGGAACACAATACAATAGCAAATGCCATGTCAAAGTTGGGTCTTATGGTATCCAATGAAGGTTTGCATATCACTCTGGAGGTGGATGGTTGTTCCATCGATGATGGATAATTTCCATTCCCCTAACGATGGACTTCTGCCAGTATCTCCATTGTTGTTTATGCTTTTCTAACAATGTAGGTTCATATATGCCATTGTTCTCTTTTTTTGGATATGCTCTTTCCATTTCTGTTTATGGACTTACGATGGACTATCTGTTGTTTTTGGTTTCGTTTCTAGTTTCTTGGGCTTATATTTGGGGTTCATACACCAGCCTAAGGACTTGATGGGCCTACTCTATGGTTGATATTGTTATTTCGGTTTTGGTTGCAGTTCTTACATGTGGTGTTCTCATATATGATGATCTTGATGATGTTTCCTAATGAACTAGATGTACTGGTTTTCGCATAATTCAATAAAACTAGCATTTTTTTCTTACTAAAAAAAGGCTTCATATGATTTTAGTTACAAGGGATTTAGAGAATAGAAATGGCTTCTTTAGGGAATGACCTAGTTTTGTTTTTGGTAAGAGTAGAATAGAAATGGCCTCTTTAGGGAATGGCCTCCTTTTTCTTTTGGTAAGAGTAGAATAGAAATGGCTTTTTTAGGGAATGGCCTCCTTTTGCTTTTGGTAAGAGTAACTTCTTCCATGAAGCCAAAGAAAAGCTTTTTTTTTAATATCTTAGACAATATTAATTTATAGCATAGCCACCTTATAACTTCCAAAACTACATTAGATATCCATGCTAATGACATCAGGTTTACTGGATCCACATTCACTGCAATTGTATGTGCGTAAATTGAAATTCTAGTTAATGTCTCATACACAAGAACTTAGAGGATAATTTGTGAGATTTGTTGAAATTTTGGGAATATGCATAGAATGAAATTTTGATTTTATGTCTTTGTTTTTAAATTACTTCATCTTCATGGCCAACTAGATTCCACAAGCAATATTGTTTTTTTTATTAATTTTTTTAAACCATGGTGACTTGTTGCAATAATTTGGGCAACACCCAATATCAAACTTAGTAGCTGCCACTATAACACAATGGTTTGTTGTTTTTAAATAACTACCTAAATTCATCATATGTCCGTTCTTTTTGCAATGTATCTGAAGTAGGTGTCCTACTCTTTAAAATTAAAGACATAAAAACTTTGGATTTTGATAGGCTCTAAATAACACTTGTTGATATTTGATGGTCAAGATATCTATCCTAATATCAATAAAAGGTGAAAATGTGAAATTGGGAAACACTTTTTGCAGTGTAAGGATAAATCAAGTTGTCATTTATGAGTTTCTTAGCCAAAAAAAGCCAACAAATTTTCTCCTTACAAAAAAAAACTCCTTTCAAAGTTTTACAATGTTTTCGTATGAGAGTTTGGTCTAGTTAATGCCAAGATTAAAAACTCTTAGACGAGAGTTTGACAAGTTTTCGACCAAAAAGTTTGGTAAAAAAATTATCGGACACAAACTCTCACTCGAGGGTTTAGATTCTATTTATAACTCTCGGTCGAAATTTTAGATTCCATTTAAAACTCTCGACCAAGAATCTAGATTCTAATTAAAACTCTCACCCAAAAGTTTGGATGGTATAAATAGAAAAAATAAAATCTCGCCTGCCATTTCTGTCGCGACAAAACTGGCCCGCAAATGCAATTTGTTGAGTACCCTTTCTCGCGATAGGAATTGCTCTGCAAAAGAGACTTGTCAAGTGAATTGCCCCACGAAAGTGACTTGCCGAGCAAATTTCCCCACAACAACGACATGCCAAGCAAATTAGCCCGCAAAGGCAACCTGCATAGCACCCTCCCGTGCGAGTAAGTGCCCAGAATCAACCTAGGTATGTGAATTTATTTACCACTCTTAGAGTTTAAATGGTTTTTAGTTTTACATTTATAACCAATTTGGTTTTAATGGCTTCCAAATGGAAATGAATGTGTGCCTAGTGTTCTACCCATCGTCTCTTGCACCAATTCACTGAATTATATACACAATTATGTGGGGTAGGGTTCATTAGTTAGGTTTCATGGCCAGTTTTTTATTTTTGTGGCTTCCAAATGAAAAGGAATATGTGCCTGATGTTCTACCGATCGTACCTTGCCCGATGTTCTTCTAGCCTCTATTTTTGTCTTTATCACCTTGAAACTAATATCAAATATTTTTCTTAAAAAACAAAAAAAAAACAACCTCGGTTTTTGTCTTTAGCACCCATAATTTCATGTTGATGGAAAGAAATTCAATGCACATATGGTTTTTTTCAAGTTTACAATGTTACCACATTCGCCAGCTTTTTGATAATTCAATACTTTTATTTGAACATCCTTAGCAAGTGCATATGAAAATCCATTCACCAATTGGGTAATTATAGACACAAAAGAAGAACTTCTGCATAAAACTCAAGCAAATATTCCAACAGTCACCTTTCTAATGTTACTTTCTTTATTTTGCCAAATTAAGAAAAAAATAGCTTAACATCATTTTCATTCATTTTTAGAGATAAATTATGGATATATGATATGTAATAATCCATAACAGAAATTGTTAACACTTGGGGGAATTGTTTTTCTATGATGCACGGAGACCTCTTAGGTTACCTCGTATCGTTCTCCTTAAGGAGATAGGGAGGAATTCATCATTATGCACACGGTTATGTGATGGAAAAAGAACAAGTTGAAGGGCATATCAAAAGCATATCTATTGATCGATTGCATCACCTAGGCTATGGATTTGTCTTCTTCTTGTGCATCATGATTATTGTTCTCAATTTCTTCTACAAAAAAAATATGTTATTAGTAGGAAGCATCGTTTCTTTGCATAGTATTTGTTTATGAGGCAAAATCTATTGTCTATTTAGATTCTCATATGGTGTATAAGGGATTGCCCCAAACGGAAAGCAATCATCCAATGCAAGTTTTACTACCTTTCCATAATTAAATCCTAGAAAAAACCTTTAAATTTCTTACTATGGGTATTTGAGGAAATAATTTATTGCAGTGAGTATGGTCTCATTGTTCTTGGCCATGGCAATGAAAATGTTGACATAGAACCACATATAGCTAAAGATTAAACAAAATATGGTAATATATACATAAATTTTGATATATTTACCATGGATAAAGCTTTCACAATATGCTTGACGAAATGTTATTACAAATTCCCTAAGGCTCTTGAACAAATCTATAAATAGGAAATTCATGTTCACGTAATATTTATGGGGGAGACATTGTTGTTTTTATTATTATAAAATTAAATGTTGCATCAACTCCTTCATGTCTAAATATTTCCCCATCATAGATATGTTCCTAGACTACATTTTCAAAATCATAAGCAACATGGAGTATTGTTGTAACATTTCCTCCCACCCCCTTGAACTATTTTGGGTTGTGGAGGCACCTTACCCTAATCTCCATGATCAAGTATGAAAATGGGGTTATGAAAAATGTTCCTATGATTTTTAGTATGGTCTCTTTCTTACAAAAAGTTGTGTTAAACAAATGCTAAGTTGTTGACATATCATGATCTCATTGTCATATTATCATCTTCAACAAAAAATTCCTCATACAAATAAGCACACTCATCTCACACATAAAAACTAAGATATTAATATATGAATTGAATAATTGTATTTTTCATTTTTATAAATTATAATTATATTCATCTTCTTTTCTTTATGAAATGAAACCATTGTCAAATTTACTCAAAACAATCTTCTTTTAATTATATGTAATATTAAGTTAAACAATAACTTATCCCAAAGTAAAAGTATCTTCCTATTCTTAGAGGATTCCACCAATAACTTTATATTAATTATATGTAATATTAAGTTAAACGATAACTTATCCCAAAGTAAAAGTATCTTCCTATTGTTAGAGGATTCCATCAATAACTTTATAGAAGCATAAATTTCCATCCATCAACCTGAAATTCCAACAACACGTGAGATATCTTCATTTTTTTACATTTTTAATTTTGCATCCTTGATTTTAGATATTTAATTCATTTATAGCTTGATTGTAGCCCAATAAGTCCATCAAACTAACAATCAAAATTGCTTGCCTCCTAACAATGTGCTTAATGAAACCATCAAGGTTGTCTTAAACTAAGTCTCCACTTTTATTTTACTATCTTCCCGGTATGCTTATTAAGGCCATTTGAAACTTTAAGGAATATTAAACACTTATCTTCAAAATATACCAAAGCCATATCGACAACTTCTAAAATTTATTTCACAAGTTTTTCAAATTTCACATGATAGTCTCATTCTAGATATTTTAAATGTTCTTTCAATTTCCCTTGATTTTTGTCTCAATAAACCCATTGAAGCACTCTAGAATTACGTGAATTACTGATGTTCATTTTTTAATTTCATTCACAAGTGAAAGTTCAATCCCTTAACATTAATTTCACAACAATGTTGATATCAAGAAGATTGTGAATCCTCGAGGTAAATGCATAGCCTCTTTCATGTTTAATAATTTGGTTGTGTATTACACTTGTTCCCATGGTTAGAGTGGTCGTTAACCAATCATTATGTAAGAGAATTTTCCTACATAAAATATTATCATGAAATCATTCATGACTAGTATGAAGAAGCCATAACTTTCAAACTAAAAGTTTCCAAGATTTGATGAACCTATGTTGAAATCCATAGAAATTGTGTTTTAAATTGAACAAATATATCTTATTACATTTTGGAAATGCATGTGTGCTTCTTCATTTTGTTCTCTTGTCCATATTTTCCTCAAGGTAAGTCACTCTACCCAACTCGACCCCATTATAACATGTTGAATTAAAACATTGTATTTATTGTTCTCTTGTCCATCTTAATTAAAACATTGTATTTATTGTTATCTGGCCCATCTTTTCCTGAAGGTAAGTCACTCCATCCAACACCACCACATTGTATCATGTTGAATCTCATTATAACATTGTATAATATCTTGGAATTAACACCACACTAGCGAAATATGTTTGATGTGTGCACCACAAGGTGTCCAACAAATAGAAGGTGGTTCAACTTGAGACTCTCTGCCATGCATTCTCCTTCAATTCATGCTTCCAAATCCTTTTGTTATTTTCATCCTTTCCTTTGTTGTTTTACAAATCAAAAAGTGGTTGCATTAAATGTAAACAAATGTCCCATGTAGGTATTTATATAACAACTCTTTTGTTATTTTAGAAATTAACATGTAGTTGCATTTAATATATAGTTTAATATATGTTATGTGGCTTAATATATGTATGATTTTAATACCATAAAATATGTTTTAATATATGGTTTCTTTACACCACATGTTATATATTTGATAAACCATGTCTGTGTTATGAGACTTGATACCTTAATGAAAACCTGCACCCAAACTGAAGTTGACCTTGACCTGTCGACTTAAATGTCATATGTTGAGTAGTAAAAATGCGACATGCATTGATTCCTCACAAACTTCAACAAGCAGTTTCTCATTCATCTAAAAGCCAAATGCACCCGTTCAAGTTGCGTTGGAGTTGTTTCTGCGATCTCTACGGAATGGTGTTGCTTCCACTTGAATCCAGTAACTTTGACTTTTAGGTTTTTTCTAGATCCTTGATCATCCATTGATCAATTTCAGATCAGCATATTTTTTATCCCTTAGATCAAATGTAATGTAACATTGTGTTAATGATTGTCGCATTGCGACAATGCTTGTCACACTACAATGTTGGATAAATTTTCATACCATTCCAACATCACAATATTAAACACTAATATTAAACCAAATATAATAAATCCTAATATTAATATATTAAATCCTAAGTTTAATATATTAAACCCTAGGATTATAACCCCTAAGATTGATATTATAAACCACAAGATTAATATCATAAACCCTAGGATTAATACAATAAACCATAATATTAAACCACAATATTATAAACCCTATTACTAAACCCTAATTTTGTAATATCGCAATGCGACATTGAATAAATTGCAATATAATGTAAGATTGTGACATTGATTGTCAAATTGATTGTCAAATTGATTATCACATTGAGACAATGTTTGTCACAATGTGTCGTTGGATAGATTTTTGTACCATTCAAATGTCACAATAGTAAACCCTAATATTAAACCAATTGTTATAAAACCTAACATTATAAAACCCTACATTATAAACCCTAAGACTATAGACCCTAATTTTAATATATTAAACTCTATGATCATTAAACCCTAAGATTAAACCCTACATTAACATATTAAACCATATTAAATTTTAGTTTAATATTATATATTAATGTAATAAAGCATAGATTAATTTTATAGAATGATATAATAAACCCTAGCTTAATATTATATATTCATATAATAAACCCTAAGATTACAAACCCTTAGAATAATATTATAAACCATAAGCTTAATATTAAACCCTAGGATTAATATTATAAACCGCAGGAATATAAATCCCAAGATTAATATTATAAATCTTAAGATTAATATTACAAGCCCTGGGATTAATATCAAACCCTATAATAGATATTAAAAACCATAGGATTAATATTATAAACCCTAGGATTATAAAATCTATGATAAATATTATAAACCCTAATATTATTATATTAAACCCTAAGTTTGATATACTAAACCCTAGGATTATTAAACTTGAGATTAATATTATAAAGCCTAATATTTTAAACCCTAACATTAATATTAAACCCTATGATTAATATTATAAACACTGGGATTTTAAACAATAGGATTAATATTATAAATCTTAGAATTAGTATTAAATCCTAGGATAAATTTATCAAACCTAAGACTATAAGCCTTGAGATTAATATATTAAACCCCAATTTTGATATATTAAACCCTAAGATTATGAACTCTTAGTTTAATATATTAAATCTTTAGATTAATATCATAAACTCTAAGATTAATATTATAAGTTCCCTAACACTAATATTAAATCTTGAGATTAATACTATAACCCCTAGGATTAATATTATAAACCCTAGCATTAATATTATAAACTTTGGGAATTATAAACCTAAAGATTAATATTATAAACACATGATTAATATTTTAAACTTTAAGTTTAATATATTAAACCCTAGAATCATAAATCCTAAGATTAATATTTAACCCTAAAACAATCATCTATATCAACAACAAAAATTCAATAAAATAATGATATTACATTAATGTGATTTGTCTTAGAAAGAAGTTGTATCATATATTAAGCACAAAATTTTAAAAATAAAAATAAAAAGAATTAATCATTATTGTTTTAAGGTGGAAGAGGTATCTATATTAAATATGTATTTTACTCATGCTTTTACATTTACAGTGCACATTGATATTTAGTATTTTTATTTTTTATTATTATATAACAAATATATATATATATATATATTTTAATAATTTTTTTTTTTATTTTTTTTATTTTTTAATTTTAATAAATAATTTAATAATTATGGTTTTAAAGATGAGAGATGGTATAATAAGATATTGAAGGATACCAAGATGAGATCTTTAAAATGGGAAGATTTATCCTCATTCCTCATCTCCACAAGCTTCTCAATTTGGTGGTAAAGCATGGCTTCCGTAAGATTTGGACACAAAGCCTTATTGTGCCTATCTTTAAAAATGGGGGCAAAAGCATTCCCTCTAACTACATGACCTTTATAATCAGCCACATCCTAGCCAATCTATATGCGCTCATTTTGGAAAAGAAGCTTAGCCTTTGGCTTGAAAACCATGGTAAAAGAGTTAAAGGGCAAGCTAGTTTTAGGAGGCATCACTTAAGTATCGAACACATTATCACTCTCGGGATCATTGCAGAGGAATGTTGCAATAGGAAATTCGATCTCCTCTATTGTTTTGTGCACTTTAGAAAATCTTTCGAAATTGTTCCTTAAGATAAGCTCTAGGAGAGACTTGAAGAGATCATGGTTCCTCCCGAATTGAGGATTGTTGCGATATGCCTCTACGAGACTGTCATTGCCAAGATTAAGACAAAAGAAGGGTGGTCTAAAGATATTAAGTGCAATATCGAGGTTAAGCAAGGGTGTCCCTTATCCCCTACCCTTTTTGGCATTTACATTGATAAACTAGAGGAGTGTCTGGAAACTGCAGGTTGCAAGGGCACCGAGCTTGTTGGTATAATCATAACTCTTCTCCTTTATGCTAATGATATTGTTCTTCTTGCAAAAAGGCATGATGACCTAGACAAGCAGCTTAAGACTCTTCATGTATACTGCTCCATGATGGGTATGACAGTCAATATCGACAAGACTAAAGTCATGATCATCAAATCCAAAAAGATCACCTTTGGTAGTTTCGTCTAATAATGCTAACCATTACTTAGAGCAGGTTTCTTCTTATAAATATTTGGGTATTGAATTTCCTCATCAGCTCAACTGGAATTATAGCATCGAGAAAAGGATTATTGGAGGCTGGAAAGCTTATTATGAGCTTGAAAACAATTGTAAGTCAATCGATCTTTTCATTTGGAGTAAAAAAAGGTTCCTCTTTGAGAATCTTGTCACCACTATTGTCTTATACGGATGTGAAGTTTGGGGTTGTAGTATATCAGAGAGTCGTGGAGAAAGATTGAGATGATTCAAAAGCAATTCATAACCTGTAACCTCAAGATCAATGGAAATACTCCCTATCCTATCCTCTTGATCAAAGTTGGCCTATCCCCCATTGAAAGTACGGTTATGTTTAGATATCTGATGTATAAGAAGAAGCTTTACAACATGGAACCCAAGAGACTCCAAAAAATTGCTTCTAACTTTAGTCAAAACCCCCACCTTTGCCTTAAGCACAGGTGGCATAAGGATGCCCAGTCTTGGCTCAACCATTGGGGGATTAAGGAGGAGATCATCATGGGAAGCAAGGATAGTGTCAAAGATACTATTACCTCCAATTTTAAGGACAAGTTGTGGGATGTGTCACGCGGAAAGAGTCGTTAGTGCGGACAAACCAACCTTCCTAGAAAGCCTAAGACTCTCTAATGACAAACAAGACAAATAAGAGCAATCCTTCTCTAAATATGCTTTTACAATATGAGAAATCAAGTGTTTAGATCCTACCTGTAATCCAACGCTGTTGTAGTAGTCCAGCTTCATTGATCCGGATGAGCTCCTCCTTCCCTTCGAAACCTGCATTCACCAACAATCAAACGATTAAATAGCACCTGAATATCACATAAAATAAAACATATTTAACATATAGACCAAGGAGTATATGAAACAACTCATTAATAACAAATTGTTGAGAAGAATGGACTAATTTGTATTAAAAGGTAACAAAAGGAACCATTACAACCTGAGCCTTGGTGTTGTGCAAACTCCTCCCAGGGTCCACAAGAGTTCCCCCTTACTCTGATCAGCTCACCCACCTCCCTATGGAAACAAGTAAAGATGGTAATCTCTCCTCACAAGCTTCTACAAGGAAGTCCTAATTCCAGCAGCATCTACCCTTAGGAATGTTCAGCTTTCAACCTCTCCTCCCTTTGTCCCAATGCCTGTATTTATAGTGCTCTAGAGGAAGTTATTCAGGTCCACCATCAATGGGATAAGTCCCTCTTTGGATGGGATAGCTCCCCTATTGATGGGATAAGTTCCTCTTTGGTAGGGATACATGAACCATCTGGAGGCGCTTCATACACGTCAAACATACTTCTAGAAGACTCTAGAAATGACCATAAGTAACTTTTTTGGAGTGAAACTTGCGCCTTTTGACCTTTACAGGAGTACGCACCCACCCCTTTACATACAGAGCGTACAAGTACGCAGGTATTGTGAACTTGGATTGCGTACCCGCAGGTAAGGTAAGAGAAACTGCGTACCAGAGATAATTGACTTTAAATGACTTTTCTCTCTTTCTTGAAGTTTGACATGGAGAGCAGAGGCATGAGACTTGCCAAGGAGGATAGTATGACAGTGGATGGAGCCATACTAACTGCAAATAGTCATGGTGACATTTTTTAGTGTAACAGATTGCCCCCTAAAGTGCGAAGCCTGTAGTAGATTAGGGTTTTTATGATCTAGGAAGGGTGAAGTACTTTATCATTTCAAGGAGTATCTTGCGGAGGACCTGGTCAGAACCTGCAAATTTTCAACACAAAATACATATATAAGATGATATCATCGCTGAGGTAGGCATTCCCATACTCAGATTGAAAACTTTAACTAACAATCTAACTACTGCTCTGATACAAGAATGATTTTGCAGTACATTACAATTATAGACTTTTGTAGACACAGTATGGACGCAGCCATCTGTTTATGATTAGTCTACTGTATAATGAATACAAAACTCCTCGCAGCCTGGATGGTGGAAACTAGATCCAGGGTCTTCATTTCTACTTCCCGAATTGGTACGATTCTATCCATGCGAATAAATGAGTTGATGTCGAGCATGGTAGAAACCACTTGATTACCAGTCAATGATGTAAGCTGTTAACAAGTGTGAGAGAGACCACCAGTGATGTCAATGGTTCTCAAAGTACCCAGTACAATCCATGAAATGTGAATGAATGAGTTGATGTCGAACACGTCACGGAATCCTTCGATCGAAAGTCAATGATGTAAACTGTCGTCAAAGGCGAGAAACCTGCCATTGATGCATGCAGACTTCAAGGTACTGTCGATTTCTAAGTCAACTTTCTAGATAATGTGCTGATGTCGACAGAAAGTGACTCGTTGCAGGCAAGCCCACAACACGAAATCATTGTTCAAGTTGAAGAAATGTTGCTGTAAGGACTGACTCAGGGATGGTCAAATAGATGACAAGTATTTTGCATATGAATGGTTTATTTGCAGAGACCTCTTGAACACATAACGACACGACAGATGGCTTGGTGACGATTGACCCAAAGTTAATACCCGGAAACGGTTGAAGACTTTCAAAGTGGTTTGATCAACTCTTAAGGCAAAGGATTTCCCAACCCAGGTGAATGAAAAGTGTCGTGTTCAAGAGCGGTGATAAGGTTCTTCTGTAACAAAGGATGACAAATTGGTTCATTCTTCTCTCTTTTCCCCCACCATTTCTGGCAAGTACCTCTTTATTTTTTACAAGCTTGAGGAGGATAACATATGCTTGATTATAAGCTCATCCTTTGGATGAGTCCAACTTAGTTTAGATTCGGACCCTAAGAAGGAGTGGTCCGTTCCTGTTTGTAATCGAACAGGTCCTTTACTGTGAAATTTTAACGAGTCCAGTATAGGAGAAACTCGGTGTTTTTCATTTTTAGAGAGTCTGAAAAAACTAAAGAAGACTCCACGGTGAACTTTTTCGTAAATTTGTGTCTCCCAAGCCCGAAAAAGTATAAAATAATACCTGAGAGAACCGCTTGATCTCGCGACCAAGGAGTACTTTCGTGATTAGTGTCTTTGACCTGAAAAGTAAAAAGCGATCAAGGACACGTCGTTTTATTTCCGTATCGAGTTTGAAACGACAAAAACCCGGCAATCTTTTCCTGTTTTTACGGTCAGAAAAGATCTATAAGGGGACCGTCTTTTAGTTCCGTTTTAACGAGTGTAAAAGAAATGCTCGGCAATCTTTTCATGTTTTAGGAGTCAGAAAAGAGCTTAAAAGATGACTCTGATGTTTTGGTTCGTGAAAAATGATGATTTTACTCTAAAGTCCTTTTGTCCTGCACCAAAACGACACATTACTCATACCTGTTTAAGATGGGTAAAAATACATTGAAAAATGTCCTTTCATGGTGAAAAATAAACAAACTGAGCATTTATTCATCCAAAAAACCTATAAAAAGACTTTTTACCATGTCATTTTTACCATTTTATTGCTGAGGTTGAGAAAAGGGCTTTTGACAAGAAAACTTCCTGTGGACTTTGCGAAGAATCCGACCGTCAGAATCGAGCGCCGTCTCTTTCAGGTATTTCACAACATCCTCCTCTTCAATTTCATCCGTTTAGAATTTCATTTCAAGTTTTAGTTTGATTTTTTGGAGGGTTTAGGGTTTTAAAATGCGTTTCTCGGGGGACGCAGGTGCCCCATGGGCGAACTGCGTACCCCGACTTTTTCGTATATGGGAAAAAGGTCGGGGTACGCAGCCCGCCTTCAGGACAGCTGCGTACCGCCGCTCTGTCTTCTGAACGCGGGGTGCGTACCCCGTGAAACGCGGTTTTTGAAAACCCAAACCTCAATTTTAACCAATCAAAATTTGTTTAATGAATTCTAACTATTGCTTTTTGGTGTGTAGGTCACTCACCATGCTAGATTGGCGTGAAAGAGAGCACGAAGACGTTGATTTGGCCGCAATAGGTCATCAACCTTCTATTGATGCGTTAAAGGCATGCGGTCTCTATAAGTACTGGGTTATACCTGGCATGAGGGCCCAGGTGCCATTCTTAGAGTGGCTGGTTGAAAGGTGGAATATTCAGGATCAATGTTTTTACATCGGAGAAAACCAGCTCGAGATAGAGTCCTCCGACATATACTTTCTCACTGGCTTGCCTAACAGGGGCGAGCAACTCTCTCTATTCGGGACTAGGCCAGGTGACCAATCCCTTGCTAGTCTCCGACTAGAGTGGTGCAACAATCAAAACCAGGAGAAGGGGATAGAAATCAAATATATATCCCGACCTGAACTCATGGTAATTGCCTTTACAGTTACCAGACTTTGCGGCGCTGCCGCTTTGCACATAGCCACTGGTTCCCAAATGCGGATGGCTATAGATTGCTTCCAAAGCACCATTTTCAACTGGTGCGATGCTGTGTTGGCCAATATGAAGGGCCAACTAACCAGGGCAAAGAGAGGACAACTGAAGACCTTTGGATATGGGCCTTTAGTTGTGAGCTTTGCCCTAGAGAGAGTTCCAATGCTGATCCCCCAGCATCTTACAGTTCCAGTTGGGGCTCCTCGGGAGCCTAAGTTGACGAGATGGGTCGCGGTAATGGCCCGACATCCTGACGAGGGAGCAGCAGTTGTTCGATTTCCTGATGGTTACTTTCACTGGCTGGAGGGCCAGGTCTTTGCGATTCAGGATTTTCCGTATGCCGGAATGGATTTTCGCAATGATCCGGACATGGTTCTTCCACAGGGAGAACAATGGGACGACAGAGGTATTTCATTTTTCACAAGTTTTTAAATTATGTATTTTTTTGTTTTTTATATATCGCCTCAAAACTGATAGCACAAATTTTCAAAATGCAGATGTAGGTCCACGGCGTCCGGCCAACCTCCGGGCTTTTGAGAGGAGAGTACCAGCTGTACCAGCACCAGCCCCACAGGATGCGGCCGCAGAGACCTTAGCCGAGCTGGAACAGGATCTAGAGCGTCTGACGGCGGATATACCAGAGACCACTATAGATGACATTCCTATCCGACTTCAGCGCTACGTGGTCGCAGTCCCAGGACCTTTCAGGAGGTTCCTGTGTAGGGTAGCGCGAGCAGTGGTCTCGTATAGAGAGCACCACCAGTGATTGGCTAGTCACTTTTGTAGACACATATGACATTTTTGGTTTTTGTACTTATCATTTTTGCCGATCATAAGGTGTTTTTCAACATATGATCGAAGACGATGTATATTTTTGACACACTCCTATCTATATATATCATTATTACCGGCTTATTTTGTTAAACATGTGTGATGAAATGTTTATAAATTTACATTTATGATTGTTACAAATGTCTATTTAACATTCGAGACGCCATTGCATCTGCTAATGTATTTAAAGACCTTGGAATATGCTGATATTCAATGTAATCAAATTCACGTTCCAAGAGACACACCCTCAAAAATAATCTTAATAACACTGGATTTCTAATGGCATAGACTCTATTAAGCTGTAATACAACGAGTTCAGAATCTAACCTCACTATCAAACTCCGAATCCCAAATGAAATAGATTCAGATAATAATTCAATCACTGCACTGTATTCTGCAATGTTGTTTGTTGTTTGACCGAGGCTCACCCCATGCATAGAAACTAACTCGTCAGAGGGCGAATAGATAACCCAAGCTGCGGAAGAGATATTCCGTGTACTACGACAAGCACCATCAGCAAATCCAATGTATGTTTGGAGAGGCGTCGACATCTGCAATATCAAGAGTAAAGCCAAGATAAGCCAGAATAACGACCAAAACACACTCTTTAAACTAAGCACACAGCCTAAACTAAGCAAACATACCAGCTAAAAAGAAAATTAACCTAACTAGAACTAACTAAATCTCCATACCCACCATTTAAGCATAATACCTCTTTAGGTAAAGTCCATTTCTGGGCTTACCCAAAGAGTCCCCATCAAAATCTACCAGCTCATAGGCCCCTTTTGCCAGCTTTCGCTTGAAAATGTAGGGCCCATGCCACATGGGAACGAATTTTCCAGCACCCAATTTATCGTTAGCTTGATCATATAATAGCACTAGGTCTCCTTCCGAAAAATTACGAGGGGTCACGTTACGATCATACTGAGCTTTCATCCTTTTTGCGTGAGTCTCGATTGCCAAAGCAGCATCACGTCGAGTCTCATCTAATTTAGCTAAGTATAACAGACGCTTCTCCTCTTCAGAAGTAGCTGGGAGTAATTCGATAGCCATTTTAAGTGATGGGATTTCGCATTCAATGGGCAACACTGCTTCCAAACCATAAACTAGCTGGAAAGGAGTGAACCCTGTTGATGTTTTTACTGAGGTTCGATACACCCAAAGCGCTGAGAATAACATGTTGTGCCAATTCGACCGATGAATACCAATGATTCGTCGAATCATGATAACTAGAACTTTGTTGATGGATTCAACCAAACCGTTTGCTTGAGGATAATAAGGAGTAGAACTGTCATGGCGTAAACCAAGCTGGCTTGTAAGTTCTGTCATCATAATGTTTCGAAAATGGCGCCCATGGTCAGTGATGATCGCTTGTGGGACACCAAATCTAGCAATAATATGATTGAATACGAAAATCGCTGATGTTTTGCCGCTTGCCTCGAATGTAGGCATCGCCTCGGCCCATTTAGTAAAATAATCAACCGCAAGGATGATATACGCATGCCCCCCGGCCGAGTGAGGGTTACAAGTAATAAAATCGATACCCCATTTAGCAAAAGGACCAACGGCAATTATAGGGTGGAGAGGAGCAGGTGGTGCGCGCATCTTGCGATCAAACACTTGACAGTTGTGGCATTTTCGGACCGCAATGATACAATCTTTAAACATGGACGGCCAAAAATAGCCAGCACGCAACACCTTCTGGGCTGTGGCATACCTAGACATATGACCGCCACATGCTCCAGAATGACAGTCATTCAAAACCCTTTATGCCTCTTCATGAGTTAAGCAACGACGAGAAACCAAGTCCGCCCCACGACGATAAAGAGTATCTCCAATAATTCTGTATTGTTGGGACTGGAATCGAATTTTCCGGCGTTCCGACTTTGAAGCTTCGGGCCGAAAGGATTGGGTTTGGAGATAGACGATTATATCCCCATACCACGGATCTAAAGTGCTGATAAGAAACAGAGATTCGTCCGCAATGGGTTCCTCTGCCACAGTTTCCGTGTCAGCACGCGGGAAGTCACACATTAATTCCGCAAAAACTAAGGATTTCTTAGACTTGGACTTCTCAAACTCCAAATCGAACTCCTGCAGGTTAACAATCCATTTGGAGTACTTGCCCCCTAGCAATTGTTTTGTCAAAATATAGATCATAGGGTTGCAATCCGAAATCACTGTAGTTTTACGGAGGAGAATGTAATGACGAAAACGCTGAACAACCTGAACAGCTGCCAGGGCCAATTTCTCCACATGCGAATATTTTAGCTCAGTGGGATTTAACGTCCTACTAAGATAATATATCACATGTTTCGTTCCGAATTCATCTTCCTGAACTAAGACCATTCCAATGGTGGAGTGGGAGGCGGCGAGATACAAAAAGTAATCCTGGTTGTAGTTGGGAGGATGCAGCAACGGTGCATGGGTCAACGCGTGCTTAAGTGCATCAAAAGATTTCTGAGCTATCTCATCCCAAGAAAATTGAGCGTTTTGTTTCAACAACCGGGTGAAACCCTTTGTAACCTCGGCGTAGTTAGGAATGAATCGACGTAAAAAGTTTGCTTTCCCTTGCAAACTTTGGAGTTGGCGCAAACTCGAAGGAGGAGGTAATTTGATGATGGCTTCGACCTTCGAGGGATCGACGCAGATACCGGCTTTTGAAACGACAAATCCTAGCAATCGTCCCACTTTTATGCAGAAGACACATTTGTGTGGGTTCAACCGAATTCGATAATGCCGACACCTCCTAAAAATAGCGCGTAAGTGGACAAGGTGATCAGCTCGATGTAAAGAATGAGCAGGCAAATCATCGAGATACGGTTGCACAATGTGCTTGATGTCGTGAAATGCGTAAGACATTGCCCGTTGGAAAGTGGCTCCGACATTCTTAAGTCCGAAAGGTAATTTGCAATAAGCAAATGTCCCCCAAGGACAAATGAAAGCCGTTTTTGGTTGATCGGCAGGTAGAATATTGATTTGGTTGTAACCGGAAAAACCGTCCATAAAGGAAAATATTTCACTGCCGACACAATCATCAATTATTTGATCGATATAGGGTGTAGGATAGTTGTCTTTGGGACAAGCACGATTTATATCCCTATAGTCGATACATATTCTTATTGTTCCTTGTTTCTTGTTAACCGGAACAATATTCGATACCCAATCCGTTAACGGGATCGGATAAATGAAACCTGCTTTCAATAGCTTCTCGACTTCTGCTTTAATCGCAGCCGCTTTCCTAGGGTGTATCTGACGCAGACGTTGCCGAACGGGTTTAGCGTCGGGTAGGTCTTGATTTCATGAACAACAATGGAGGGATCAATTCCTGGCATTTCTTCATACGACCAGGCAAACACGTCGCGGAATTCTTGAAATAGGACCTTGTATGTTTGAATTTCGTTATCTGTACACGAGGCACCTATATGAATGTTTTCAATAACTCCGGTTTTGACTGAAATGTCGATGGCAATAGTTTGGGAAATGTTTCCCAAATTCAACTCTGAATCAGGATGTTTCATGGGATTCTGAACGTCCTTGACATATTCAGATGTAAAAATTGATGAAAAATCATTTTCAAAGTCATCAGCCTCAGGTAAAAACGAAGATCTATGATGAAGATCTTCCCATGGTATATCGTCTACACTTAGGATTTCACGAAGTTGTTCGTCAGATGACACAACTTCGGGAAACGCTATCCGTTCTGAGGTTGATGTGAAAAGTGATTCCTCACGGACCACATTCATTTGGTCAAATTGGGTTGAACTGGAGTCAGAAAAAGACTGCACGGCCTCATAAGCAATTTCATATGGACTCAAAGGCATTGCATTACCGAAGGAGTCTATTTCAGATTCAGATGGGACAATCCAAGGATCATCGTAAATAATAGTGTCTGAAGTAATCATATGAATGGATGCGAATGAAGGGTCTGCATTGATCGAAGGAAAGGGAAAAGTTCCCAGTAAACCGGAATCTTTAACCAATCCTACACCAACATCCTTGTAAGGGATAGTCGTTTTACCGACATGCTGGATACTCTCTGAAGAGGCTGGGTCGGATGAAAAGTAAGCCAGCTGGTCTATCGTCACGATCTTACCATTATGTGGAAACTTTATAACTCTGAAGACCGATAACACAACCGCTGTCATAGCGTAAGACCAACTGCGACCCAAAAGAAGGTTGTAGTCTAGAGGGGCATCAACCACCTCCACATCCAGACTAACGGTTTTCCCTTCAACCCCTATAGGCAAATCCTGTAGAATGCCAAACGGATGGAACCCACGGCCATCAAAGGCCTTAAGAATCGTCGGGGATTGGTTCAGTGAAGGAGAACCAAGCGATCTCCAACACTGAATCGACATAATACACGTAGAAGCTCCTTCATCAATTACAGTCCGATGAATAGGCCTGTTTTTGACTATCACTGGAATCTGGAAAGCCATTTGATGAGGGAGACGCGGTGTACTATTTTCTAGATCAAAGATTATCAGGTTCGGGTCCTGAATATCAACAGCTCCTATAGCCGACAAGAGTAATTTTCGTTGTGCTGGGCATGATTGCAGCACTTCCAAAGCCGACATTGCTGAGGGTGAAACAGCTAAATCCTCAACAATGTTATAATTCTGAGCTGCTCTCGCATGTGGATTGAAAGCAGACTTTCGAAGTATACCCTTGGCGGGCGGTTTAATTACCAAGTCCGGGTTAGGTTTCTCGATCTGTAGTGGATCGGAACCGGGAGCTGAGGTTGATGGATTAGAATGAGAAGATTCTGCTTCTTTACCATCAACAGGATTCTTACTACCATAATCTTGCGATCGAGTCGCAATCCGTACATGAGACATCATCAATATGGGTTCTTCACTGGCACTCGAGGAAGAACCTATCATTTTACTCTCCTGCTTCGGAAATGGATCTTTCAAAACAGCAGGAGTTGGGGAACCCTTAACGATTTTCACAACCTCTGCCCGATGAGGGCAATCTCTTGTGAAATGATCTTCTTCACAAATTAAACAAGGATAGTGAGGTTTGCGCTTTTCGTCATTAGATTCCGACTTCTCTTTTTTCTCCTTTGGAGCCTTGTCTGCTTTATCCTTCTTCTTGCCTTTCTTCTTACCACCGTTTTTTGATTTAGCCGTAGATGACTCTACAGCATGAATATCGGCAGTAATTTCAGGAGAAGATTCTCCTGTCGGGGAGTCCGGTAAGGTTATTATTGGAGAAGAATTCTTTGAGGATTTCTTCTTACTTTTAGTATTCACCGTACCAATCATGCCATCAGCAGCATGAGACCACGAAGGAGCAGCAGCAATTTGATTCGACTTAGGAAGATCTGGGATCTTCTCGTGCAATGTACCCGACTGAGTGTAAACTAAGTCAAGGTACTGGGCTTGAGCAATGACTTGCTCCTCAGTAACTACTCCGGCCTTAGCTACATCTTCAGTAATCTTCGGTAATAATGATTTTACAAACCATTCAGCTAAGATTTGGTCCGGGATAAAAACTTTCACTAAACGTCTTCGACGTCTCCATTCATGAATATGATCGGAAATGTAGGTGGAGGTCCACTGTTTTAATGAAGTTAATAGCTCCGTGCCATTATCGTATCTGACCGGCAATTGAAAATGAGTTAGGAACGAGGTAGCTAACTGGCTAAAATTGTAAAAAGAGGCCCGTGGTAACTCAATGTACCACTTGGCCGCGAGACCAATGAGCGTACGTTGGAAAAGACGTAAGCGGATCGAATCATCCGAGATAGAATTGGAAGCACACCAGAGGTGGTAAGTCATCACGTGATTGGACGGATCCTCTCCAGACTTACCTTCGAACTTGGGTATATCACTGGGCAACTTATTTGGCATTGGCGGCCAGAACGAAAGATATTGAATTGGATCGTTCGTTAGGCGCGTCAAGTCTGGTAAATCCAAAGTTGCGATAAACGGTAACTGCCGGTTAGGATCTCTAAAACTCTGGGTCACAAGACCAGTCCCAGGAAGAGGATATCCAGGATAACTAGGAACAGGAATCGCATTAGGGATATTATATCCTCCTGGAAAACCAGGATTAACCGGACCGTACTGGGGTTGTTGAGGTTGTTGATAAGTGTACCCAGGATACGGTTGATACTGGTAAACCGGTTGTTGGACAGCAGGACCGACTTGGTACTATCCCTGGTACTGTTGGTGGGTAAATTGAGGTTGACTTGTTACAACAGTACTTAAACCAGGCTGCTCTACAGGCATCTGGACCGTAGTTTGAATCGTAGATCCGGACAACGGTAAAGATGTCTGAGGAGTGGTTGCAGAGACAGTGGAAACCGGAGCTGTCGATACTCCAGAAGTAAGTGCGGTAGATGTTGCGGTAGTTGCAGCAACCGTTTGAGATGGAGTACTAGGTGCAATTGGCGGCTGAGTAACTACCGAAGTTACAGAAGTTTGAACATTTGACTAGACAGGTTGCGGTTGCTGGGGTGAAACAGAAACTACGGGCTGCCCAGTTTGAGGTAACAACTGTATACTTGGCTGCAACACCTGTTGACCCTGTGATGGATCCCACACTATCATTCCGGGGTATTGACCCGTAACAGGTTGAGGATACTGAGATCCATAACCGGATTGAGGATAGGATTGATAACTGAAAGGCATAGTTCCCATACCTTGAACATATGACTGACCTTGAGGTGGTTGATAACCTTGACTCGAGTATTGACCTTGAGGTTGATAACCTTGGGGTAAATACTGATACTGGGGTTGACCTTGACCTTGAGGTTGATACCCTTGAGGTTGATACCCTTGAGGTAAATATTGATACTAAGGTTGACCCTGGGGTACATATTGAGGCTGGGGTTGACCTTGAGGCATGTATTGTACCATGGGTACATACTGACCTTAAAGCTGCCCCCCAGACACAATTTACCTTGAGGTTTCCCCCCAGGCGTTAATTGAGGCTGCCCCCCAGGCGGTAATTGACCACCCTGAGGTTGAGAAACGGGAACTGAACCTAACATCATGTAGATGTCCCCTACACCCAACGGTTTATTACCATTGTTTCCAGCTAATAACCCATGATCAATGGGTTGAGGAGATGCCCCCGCAAAGGTACCAGAAAGTGACTGATACCCGGTGGGAACAGAAGGACCGCCGTGTAAGAAAGATTCAGGAGATTGAGTAAACACGGACGACTAACCAGACATATTTACAGGAGTATAAATACCTCCAGGTGGAAAAGGATTACGAGGTGGAGAAAAACCTACCCCGGAGTTGTCTAAATAATTGGTTAACGAAAGGTACCAAGTAGTACTTCTAGGAGGACTGTAAAATATAGATTCACGCTCCCTTAGATCAATAGTAGGTTGATCTTCAAGGGTAGATATGCCTAATTCTTCCTCTGGAGCAAGTTCTTCAATAGCTATCAAACCAGTAGGAAGATTTTCGGTGATGACTCTTTCTACCCTAGGTGAATCTGGTACACTAGAAGTTGGAGTAACAGGTTCAGATATTTCAGGTTCTTCGCCTATATCACTAGTAGATGAAAAACTACCAGCAAGCTCAGAAACTTCAACTGCTTCAGGATTATAACCTGTTTCTAGACTTTGGTAATCTTTATGGACTACCAACGAAGACTCTCCTTCTTCTGGTGAACCTACTCTACTGCCGCTAGGAGGAGTTACAAGGACCTTTAAACCTTCGTAATGACTTGGGACCTCTTGAGGAGATTCACCCCGAAGTCTACGGGATCTTCTCAACAATTCGGCCACAGAAACAACCTCAGGAGACTTGCCCCGAAGTCTACGGGACTGTCTCGGTAATTCCGCCACAGTTAAAAACTTTTAACTACTGCACACGCAAACAAAGTAAAATCTCAAAGCAAACCACCTAAAGTCTCTAAAGAACCAAACAAATTTGAATCATACGCCTAAAGAATCTAGGGCGTCAAACCAAGCACAAACAGTAGCCTTCCAGACCGAAAACGCTAGTTGGAGATGAAACCCAACATCGCCGGATTCAGTACAGAAGTGGCGGGTGGAACAGTTACCCCGGCAACCTGCTTAATGAATAGACCGGCACAAGTTCCTCCACTTTAACCGTCTCGAGTGAAGTGAACCCCCCGGAAAATCCAAGTGAGTCTAGCCGACGTCTGCTCCAGGTACAGTGGGATCTTCCCTCCACCGTCACCTCGATAGAATCCTAAAGATAATGGTCACTAAGGTTACCAACCGCAACAAATGCACCTGGGGGAACAGTTTACACTCTGACAGCACGCAAGGGCAGAGTATCAAGCTCAATCCCCTTGCCAGTTCCTTGACAAAAATCCAAGGTTTACCGACAAGTGACCCTTGGCTCCTCGACAATGGTTAATCCGAGGTTTACCGTTTGTAATACGTGAGTGTCTGGCGTCGTTCCCAACGAGGGAGGATTGATCCCCTCACTGGTTCGGACACGAGCTCGTGCTTCTCCTTTAAGAGGAGCTTTCCCATAGTACAAATGAGACAATTTGATTTATTCTATCACAAGATAAGCTACTTGTTTGGTTTTGTTGTCTTGGAGAGTTAATTACTCTCCTACTCCAAGACACTAGCCTGATCTAAATTGGTGTTTCAGAGCCCTAGTAAATAAAAGTTACTACGTTGATTTTACTTTAAGCGTTAATTTTATGGTTTTTCTTAAAGACAAAAAGGTGATGGAGATGAAACTGGTGGTGTGTAGACTCGCAACCACTACAAAGATGCACCTAAGATGATTTACACTACTTTTCCTTTTCAATGAATCTCCTAACTAAGAGAGTTGGAAAATGCAAATTTTATAGAAAACATCTTTCTTAGTAAAGACAATCAAAGAAACAATTCTCTTTATCTTTTCAAAACACACAACTCATGACCACTAATTACTCTACGAAATTTCCTTTTTCTCTCAAAAGTCTACAAATGCTACCAAAACAAACTTTTTCCAAAAGAATTTTTGTGTTTTTTCTATGTTAATAAAGCATATAAAACTATTTTATCAAATCGAATTTAACAAATCTAAGACAATCAAATCAAATTCACTCAAAAGCAAATTAAAAGGAATTTTACCTAAAAGTAAAAATAATGAGGACAAAAGCCTACAAGAATGATTCCCGGATGTTTTACTTAGTCAAAATGCAACTAAGGATTAGTTCATGCAGAATCATAAACTAACCAAAAAACAAAATCGAAATCTTTTTGTTCTTTTTCCTCAAGAATGGAATTCAAAGCTTTAACCAACAAACTTTTCGAGATTCGCAAAGAGAAGACACAAAGGTAGGTCTCTCACTAGGGTGACTTCTATGACAGGTCCGACTCCTAAGAGGACTGATCAAAACCAGGGAGATCCAAAGTTTGACAACCTCTAACGCCAAAGTCACTACAAGACCAGTTAAAAATCAAACCCTAAGGCAAAATCCCTATGAATTCCACTAAAACCCTCGACACTAACGAGACAAGTTCAGGTGAAGATCTTTGACAGTGAACTGATGGATCTGGGCAGTAAAAACAAATTGAAAACAAAATCTAAAGAGCAAACAAGCAAAAATTGAAATTTTCTCAAAATTGACAGGGGTACGCAGGTCATCTGTTCACATAGGCGCGGGTACGCACTGTGCGCAAAGACGCAGTGCGTACAAGTACGCACTGTGTTAAACCCAGAGACTGCGTACTGCTGGCAAGGCTAAGAAAAATAAAAAACTAAATTGACTCTGAGCTAACCCACCCAAATACACAGCTAGACAACCAAAAATCAAAAAACAAGCAATTTTTCTCAGACCAAAATATCAAATCAAAAAGAACTCAAACACATTCATGGATTCCCCAGTGGAGTCGCCATTTTGTCACGCGGAAAGAGTCATTAGTGCGGACACAACCGACCTTCCTAGAAAGCCTAAGACTCTCTAATGACAAACAAGACAAATAAGAGCAATCCTTCTCTAAATATGCTTTTACAATATGAGAAATCAAGTGTTTAGATCCTACCTGTAATCCAATGCTGTTGTAGTAGTCCAGCTTCGTTGATCCGGATGAGCTCCTCCTTCCCTTCGAAACCTGCATTCACCAACAATTAAACGATTAAATAGCACCTGAATATCACATAAAATAAAACATATTTACCATATAGACCAAGGAGTATATGAAACAACTCATTAATAACAAATCGTTGAGAAGAATGGACTAATTTGTATTAAAAGGTAACAAAAGGAACCATTACAACCTGAGCCTTGGTGTTGTGCAAGCTCCTCCCAGGGTCCACAAGAGTTCCCCCTTACTCTGATCAGCTCACCCACCTCCCTATGGAAACAAGTAAAGATGGTAATCTCTCCTCACAAGCTTCTACAAGGAAGTCCTAATTCCAGCAGCATATACCCTTAGGAATGTTCAGCTTTCAACCTCTCCTCCCTTTGGCCCAATGCCTGTATTTATAGTGCTCTAGAGGAAGTTATTCAGGTCCACCATCAATGGGATAAGTCCCTCTTTGGATGGGATAGCTCCCCTATTGATGGGATAAGTTCCTCTTTGGTAGGGATACATGAACCATCTGGAGGCGCTTCATACACGTCAAACATACTTCTAGAAGACTCTAGAAATGACCACAAGTAACTTTTTTGGAGTGAAACTTGCGCCTTTTGACCTTTACAGGAGTACGCACCCACCCCTTTACATACAGAGCGTACAAGTACGCAGGTATTGTGAACTTGGATTGCGTACCCGCAGGTAAGGCTAAGAGAAACTGTGTACCAGAGATAATTGACTTTAAATGACTTTTCTCTCTTTCTTGAAGTTTGACATGGAGAGCAGAGGCATGAGACTTGCCAAGGAGGATAGTATGACAGTGGATGGAGCCATACTAACTGCAAATAGTCATGGTGACATTTTTTAGTGTAACAGGATGATAAGGGGTTGGAGGGTAAAAGGAAGCTAAGATACTATAAGGAGGTGATCAACCCAACCTTTGATAACCATAATTATCTATCTGTGTTGACCAACACTAAGAAAAAAATGAACATTGCTAGGATAAGAACTAATTCGCACGAGCTTCAAAGTGAAACTAGGCGGTGGTATAATCCCATGATTCCCTGGGACGATAGAATCTATCATATTTGCGATACTAAGAAGGTGGAAGATGAAAAACACTTCCTTTTAGATTGCCCGACTCTTACTCACATTCACTCTTAAGTCCCTAACGTCTGCCACACTTCCAATCTTCTTGACTTATTAAGCTAGTCCAACTATAACGATCTTGGAGCCCTTCTTTCCCCTCTTTTTGATCATAGAAACAAGATTTTGAAGAATCACAATTAAATTCGTTTTCTTTTCTTAAGGTCTGATAGACTGCATTGGTCTTAGTGAACATTAATCATCATCATCATTACATTTTTATTTTTATTGATTCACTTGTATAACCCATAATAACATTTGACTATGGTTTTAAAGATGAGAGATACTATGAATATAAATTATTTTTTATTGATTTACTTTTGTAACCCATAATAACATTTGACTTTATTATTATTATTATTATATCATTATAAATTTATTATTATCCCTGCCGCAAGGCAGGTATTACGCATTCAATATGCGTTGAATTTGAAATAATTTTGCTTTGACCAAAAAATCAAACCAAAATTTGTAAAGTTAACTTTATGAAAGAAAAAAACAATTTATTTTATTTATTATATTAATTTTATTTTTTCTGAATTATGATTGGTTAAGAAAGCTTGGATCTTATTTTGTAATGATGTTGTAGCTGCCGGGAGATTGTTTGTAGTACGTCGTACTTTATTGCCAAGACAAGTTTAGTATAACTTGTAAAGAAAGTTACTAGTGCAACTAAAAATAAGATAGTTATTGTGATCATGAAATTTTTTCTTATTCATGTGTTTTATGAGCCCAAAACTCTTTGCATCGTGTATCTTTATGTGCAAAATACAATTATAGCTCAAGATGGGTATGATGTTCGCTACTGCCACAATTATAGCTCTTTGCTCAAACTTTCCAAAAAAATCCAAAATTTAATAAATATATAAACATCAGTGTGAAAAAAATCGATACCAACTATCAGATCTAATTAATATGCATTGCTACTATGGCTAAATCTTTACTTCGGAAGTTGTACGTTTTTAACACTCGTTTCATATCAGTTTTAAATGCGGTCTTCCAGTACCACGAATAATCTACCAAAAAAAACTTGGAGTTCGTTAAGACAATTATAATATTGTTCAAGTTGAATTTGAACAAAATTAAGAGAGTTCAATAATACGCAACCAGTTTAGAAACTAACCATGTGTCTATGTTGTGCCCCATGCCTAATATATCAAAGAATCTAACCAAGAAAGCTTATTTTATTAATACATTCTAGTTGTCAACTAAATGTGGCCTGTTCTATTAATGCATTCTAGTTGTCAACTAAATGTAGCCTATTTCTTGATGTTTCCCTAGTTGTCGACCTTGGGGTGGCAATGAAGGAATAATGATTTTTTTATAAAAGGTTGTTTCTATTGTTGTTTTTTAGACAGCCCCTATGTAATATATATTCTTATTAGTGTGATAGTAATAATAAGATTTATCATAATTAAAAATAATATTTTTTTTCTTCAGTTAAATAATAATATTTTTTTGGAAAGAGTTAATATTTAGTGTAATTAATTATTATTGATAAATGTAATAAGGCATAGTTTCAATCTTATCATATATTATAGAATTTGAATAATTCAATGGATTTTAAATAATTCAAATTATTTGTAGTTTTTAAATGTAAGATAAGAGATCTTTTTGGAATAAAATTGCCATTATAATCTTGAGACATTGATATTATTTGTTTTAAGGAGAATTCCACCTATGCACAACTTATAAACCTCTAAAGTTTAGTGTTTTTTTTCCTTTTTGGTTGAAGTAGTTCTATTAAATGCAAGGAGAGAATCACGAGAAGACTGAGATAATTTTCATTATTTTATTAATGGATTTTTTTATTTTTAATTTTAATTTTATAATATATTAAAGTCTAACTAAAATTAAATGATGGTGAAGACATAAAATTAAATTAGTTATCACCATTCAACATCAATAGCCTAGTATGATTGTTCTAAAAGTTCCTCTCCATCTATGCATAATCTTCCATTCACATGCATGGATGGAGTTGCTAATGAAAACCTTGAATTCTATGAGACATTTATCAATTGCAATATTTTATTTTATTATCTTTAACTTTAATCAAGAATATTGTACAAATTATTAATAAAAATAATATATTTATCAATAACATATATTTTAATTTAATTATATTTAAACTAAGTTAATTTAATTATTTTAATTTAACATCACACAACCTTCTTTTCCCATGAGAGTGTTTCTAGAAGGCAATTGTACATTTAAATGAACACATATGATATTAAAGTTTATAAAAAATCATCCACAAATAGAGTTCTTATTATCTCTATGTAGCGAGAAATAATGCAATCATGAATTATCTTGTTATTTCAATTGTAAATTTTATTAATATAAAGTTGTATGTCTCTATTGTTTTATTACTCTAATTTAATTATATTTAAACTAAGCTAGAGTAGCTACTTTGTAGCCCTTGTTCAAATATGAGAATTAGTTCATACCTTTCAAAACGCAATAATTAAACTAAGCAACAGGGAACGCTAACTATGCGGCCTTGTTATTATATCATTATAAATTTTCATTGTGAAATTTGTAATGTAAACTATATATATGTTTTATTTTTAAATTTGATTAATTTAACTTCATACATTGCTATAAAATCTTTCCATTTGACTTTTCTGATATCGCATGTGAGATCACATGCCAAAGGAAGCGCAATAATGATGGATTTGTCTTGTAGAATACAACTCAGGGAACCATGGATGTAGCCATTAATCCAATATTTCATTTGGTTTAGGTCCTCCTTAGGAATTTTACCTTTTTTAGGGTTGAAATTTCAATGCTTTATAATGTCATTATATATCTTGTGGCTAGCAGTGTTAGGTGCGAACATTACAAAAATAATCAAAATACTATTGTGTAGCCTAATATTTTTGTTTCAAATTCCTTAGGCTTCCAATGGACTTGTGGGGACCCACCCAGACTTCTTTATGAACAATTTTGCACCCATATGGTGTTAACATTTTTTTTGGCTCACAACATCTAGATTAGTTTATTTTTTATAGTATAGTCTATATTTCATTTTATTTGCTCAATCCAAAGAACATCACACTTCTAATGCAAATACCAATTATTGTTCTCATTAGAAGTTGAGTTGTTGTCCCAATTACTAAACATGATTTCATTTTAGTTTGTTAATTCACATTTAGCTAAGGTCTTAAAAATCGACTTCCCTTTTTTATTTGGTTCCTAAAACCCATGTCCTTTTCATCTTGTACATTTTTTTAATATGTATATTTCAATTCTTAAATTAATTTCATTTCATATTGTTTATTACAATTAATAGAATCTTAAATATCAAACTCATAAATCCTTAGATAAGGAATTTTTCATCAAATAAATTCTCCTAAACAATGCTTGAGTGAGATATACATCTTATATAAAATATTGAAGTTAAACATAACTTTGTGACTTGATTAAGGTAATGAGCTCTTTTAGTGAGAAGCCTCGACCTCTTATCTTTCATTAATATGTTATTAATTCCATATATTTTTCATTTTGTACATTTTTGTTTATTTTTAAACAAAAATATGTACATTTTAACAGTTAGATTAATTTTCAGTTGCTAGAGGTTCATGGCGATTCACAGGTTGTCATTCAATGTATCAAAAAGTTGTTAAATGGGCACCCTACTGACAAAACGGTGCACAGTTGGCACCTAGAGGATGTGGTTTCTAATATTAAACATTTATTACCCAAGTTCGATTATATTATTGTTCAACACACTTATCGGGAAGGGAATAGGGTGGCGAACGAACTGGCTAATTAGGGGTGCCAATATTGAAACCTTACCTTGGACGAAGAATGATTGATTTTTTATATCAGGGATGAAGTACAATGTATTCAACAATGGGTGGAGTGCGATGAAGCTTCCTGGGAAGACAATATCCCCGATGGGGTTGACATTAAAGACCCATGTAATTGCATATTATAATTAATTAACATGTTGCAGATGCGAGTGGAGCATGCGTTGGTGGCCTTCGAAAAGAGTGGCACACCCTACACTTGTCAACTCCTTGTTGTCGCATGGCATAGCCTCTGTTCCCAAGGTTGGGGTCATCTACCTCAATCCCGTCATGTTAAATGCCTGCAGGTGGTAGCATTTGGGGAGAAGTGCGATGCTTTGTTTAGCAATCTTGTTTATCATTCTGCAATTAATATGGATTGGTTTTCGCAGGGTGGATTGCCCATTGTCTCGGGACACCCCGACATACAGTTTTGTGAGCCCATTAATGAGTGCATGGTCTACGGGAGTAATGTGGGTTTTAAGTGTGTGTCAGGCCTTACACATGTCCATTCATGGACCTTGCATATTGTGGTAAATGCCTTCAAACGCTAGGTCATAAGACATCATCCCTCCATTATAAATGCATGAGATTTTTACCAGAGTGCCGACATTGTAACATTATGTGGGGTGGTGAAGAGGGTCTCTCCTCACCGAGCTACTCTTGGTTTCCATCTTTGGTATTCTCTGGATGTGAGGGAGGTTTGTTTCCTTACCTTGGTCAAATTCTTATTAGCTCTTGTTCCTTTGTCAAGGCGCCAATCATTTGGTCTTATTCCTTCAGTTTTTGGAGTATAGGTGAGGGTCAATGTTTTTCGTATTGTTTCTTCATAACACAGGGACTAGTCCAACATTTGAACTAGTGGTAGTTTTACCCACCTCGTCGCTTCAATGTTTTGATTCCGCATGTGTTTCCTTTAATTTCCTGATTCTAGTTTGTGGGGTCTGGTATCCAAGTACTTTCTCCATCTGGTTTTAAAGTTGATAATTTTCCTTCTAGTTTCATAATACGTTATAGCTCTTGGGTCATCCTTTTCATTTGCATCATTCAAATCAGGATTTATTCAGTGTTTGGGTTTGGGGGTGTGTTAAAGTTCTGGGGACATCTCTTATTTCACATTCCTCGAAAGCCTTCAAAATTCAAGACAATGGTTTACTTAAACTTTCGATGGGGGTTCTATAATTGAACGCCACATGTATCAGTCTATATCAAAGGGTGCTCAGTCATAGGTAGTTGGCCAGTCTCCAATGTTCTGCAAAAGCTTTCCTAGTGTATAGTGTCGGTGATGATGCTCTCTTGGTTGTGATGAGTATTCTTGACTTGAGAGTTTGCCTCCTTTTTTCTTCGCTTGAGTTTTGTGTTTATCTGTTGTGTGAGTTTTACTTGTTCCCCTCTATCATTATGGCTCCTTGGCAGAAAATGCCAATTCATAGAGGAGGCGAGTGGTTGATCTTTTCATCGTCGTTGGTTGTTTGGGTGGGAGTCTATGGCAAACTACTTTGATTATGTCGATCTAAAAGTTACGAAGGAAATTCTCCACCTAGAGTGAAAGGAGTTTGGAGATCAGTCATATTTATTTGATTAAGAGGTAGGAGCTGTGTGCCTCAAATGGATACCTAACATGTGGAGATTTACAAAGTGCAAACTCCATTTTCTTCATTCACTTGCAATGCACCAACAAATGGAAACCCTCCTTCGCATGGTCCTTAGAGATAAGTAGGTAGATAATTACAAAATGTTTGTAAGTCAAGAAGATATCAAGGACATTCTCTGGAAGATCCACTTTTTCTTGTATGACATTGTGTGCAGATTAACAAGGGCAAAGAAATATGTGGTTTCCGACTCGGACACTAAGTCAGGGGAGCTTATTGACTCTCTTGTGGTCATAAATGCTCCCCTAGCTATTGTATCTCCTCTTGCCATTGTTTCTCCATAAGTAAATTCCTCTACTCTCTCTAGCCATCATCTCAGACTAATGTGGGATTGATTGCTTTAGTACTCTCCTTTTAAGGCGGTCGTAGGCATAGACATCTTGGAAGCTATCGTTATTCTCTCAAACATCTCGATGATCAACACTTTAATGTTTTTTTGCCGTATGAATCGTGTTTCTGCTTACATAAGGATGGCATATGATGATCCCTCACTTCTTATCACTCTCCAATGTACTCAGTGATTTGCAAGTCCAATAGCGTATGGTTATACTCTTGTCATACTCTTTTGTAATTTGTAAAGCTTATTGGCGGTGACCAGGAATAGATATGGTTGATATAGTTTTTACCCTGCGTCTTAGTAAAGTTTTGTTTCCAAATTTTAAACTAGTAGAAATGGTAGTTCTTTAAACGTACCTGGTTAAAAAATGGTTCTCAAAATTATCTTTTTAGAGTGTGGAGAACTTTATGTACTCATTGTAATACCTCTTTTTATTAATGAAAATCATTTACAAAAAGTTAAAAAACAATTATTACATTAATTTCATTTCATATTATTTATTACACTGAATAAAATCTTAAATATCAAACTCATAAATCATTAGACACATAATTCTTCATCAAATGATTTCTCCTCATTATTACTAAAGTGAGATATATATCTTATATAAAAAATTGAAGTTAATCACTAAAGTGAGATATATATCTTATATAAAAAGTTGAAGTTAATCACCTTTTAAAGTAAAAGCTTTGTGAATTGAGTAAAGTAATGATCTCCTTTAAATATCAAAGTCATAAATCATTAAACACATAATCCTTCATCGAATGAATTCTTCTCATTATTACTTAAGTGAGATATATATCTTATATAAAAAGTTCAGGTTAACCACCTTTCAAAGTAAAAGTGACTTAGTAAAGTAATGATATCCTTTAGAGGGAAGTTAGGAGCTATTTTCTTTCATTAATATTCTATTTATTTTGAAAAGATCATGAAAATCAATAAAATGTTAAATAAATTAATGCAATTCTTTTAAGTGATTTTGGTCTCTTTTTTAAAATGTATAGGATTTTATTTATTTATGTTTAACTTAAATATGGCTAAATAATAACTTGGTATGACGTGAATAAAATGAAATTACTTTAAAACTAATGTGGTTAAATTTATGTAAAGGCGAGAATCTTGAGGTCTAAGCAATCAACCAATATTAGATGGAGTCTTTTTTCCAAAAGTTCCCCTCTGCATTGAAAGATGAAGATGTTGGTAAGATGACCGAAAGAGTTCAAACCCTCCTCTTCTTCCCATTCCTATTCAGATGTGCTTAAAAATTAATGTTGTTCCCCAACAATAACAACAACAAAAAAGATCACAATAATAAAACACTCAAGTCCTGAAATCTATCTTGCATCTCAATTTCGTCTTCTAGCTATTTATAAAAATATTATGTTCATTCTTTGTGTAAGTAATTTGTTAAAATTTACTCCTCTCATAAAACATTAAGAATAAATATTTGAAGATTTAATTTTGGACCTTTGCATTTTTAACTCTTTCAAAATTTTGTTAAACAAAAACAATATAAATCCTGCCACGTCCAAAGATATATTTTCAATATAATCTACCTATTAGTTTTATTTAAATTAAAATAAAATTAAAACAAAATTAAAAAAATAAAATAAAATAATCTTTTCAACAATATAAATCCTGCCACGTCCAAAGACATATTTTCAATATAATCTACCTATTAGTTTTATTTAAATTAAAATAAAATTAAAACAAAATTAAAAAAATAAAATAAAATAATCTTTTCAATGAGAAATACAAGAAAAAGAAAGATGGGGACACTTGTGTTTGTTAAGCCGACCAATGTTGCACCAAATCAATTTAATTAAATTGAAACGAAACATCCTTTATCTTTTTGTCTCCCGGAACAACAAAAGCGAGGATGAACGTGACTTTCAAATTTCCACGAGCCCCTTAAAATACTACAAATTTTCATCGAACTTCCCAATAATTTATAAAAATAAAATAAAATAAAATAAAAATATTTTTTTTGTTTTTATTATTATTTTTCTTTATTTTTATTTGATTTTATCACGTTTTTATATATTTTTATTTGATTTTATTATTTTTCTCTATATACTTGTTTATCTACTTAAAGTCATTTCAAGTAAAATGGTGTATCCAATTCATATAGCTTGGTTTTTTCATAAGAAATTACAGGTTCAAAATTAGAGGGGTGGAGTATGTATCTCTTTATAGATTTAGCAGTCAAATTTTTGAGCGAAAATGGGTTTGGGAAGTGGGTCCCTTGTCTCACAAACAAAAAAGTCTCCTACACCAATTTAGTATTGAGTTGTCTTTAGTGCGACTTTTCAGAAGCTTTTTTGGTGGATTTTTCCGGTCTAATTTCTCTAAAATCCGGCATGAATTCATTGAAATCACATGTTTGATGAGTAACCTCTGCACAATAGAAGTGCCCTAAGAGTTTTTCAGGGTGTTGATCTGTATATACACTCAAAAAACTAGTTTAAATAATACAAATTAAGAAACCACAAATTTAAACTTAAAATTCTGACACCAAAATTCCAAAAATCACACTAAAAACAACTCCATTAAATATCTAACTTAATCATAACCTTAAAATTAAATAATAATAAAAAATATCATACTTATCCCACCTAAAAAAACATACCTAAATTTGCTAAAATTTTCTTGTTATTTTCGTATGATGTTGTTTTATGATATGGGTAGGAGAGAAAGTTCACCTCAACTTCAATTTGTATAAATGCGTGTTTCGTGATGGAAGATTTTTCAATGGGATGGTGAGCAAACATTGTGAACTTTGGAAATAAAAGCTTCACATAAATTTTTATTTAATTTACAATTTAATTACTAGATAAAAATCAACAATATTTTGATTTTGAAAATATGGATAATGAAATTCATTTAAGATTGATAAATGTAACATCTTTACGATTTTCCTAATAGAAATTCATCCATTTCAAATAAAATTATTAATATTAATGTTGAAATTTTTATTTTAATGTTATATTTATATAAAAGTTAAATATTTACTTAAAAATAATCTTGGTCATAAAATTTATATATTATTAATATTGATATTTGAACAAAATTATTAATATTAATATTGAAATTTTTATTTTAATGTTATATTTATATATAAGTGTTAAATATTTACTTAAAAAATGATAAGATGATGAAATTCATTCAATATTCTAATGTTTGTTAAAGAAAAATTAAACATGTAAAAGTTAATTTATTATAATATAATATTGGTTTATAATATTTTTTAAATGATTGTATCATAAAATTTATTTAATATTCAAATGTTTATAAATGATGTTTAGTTAATATATGAGAATGGTTATAGTAGATACCTGGATCAGAAAGCTTTCTTCAAAGCTGCGAAATATTCATTAATTAAAAGAGAACCTAAAGAACGGGTCCCAAGTGTCCATCTTCCATTTGTGCAGGGGACTACTGATAAGATTGCAAGGATTCTTAAGAAGCATAATGTCCCCTCAACCTTTAGACCCCTCAACACCATTCGTAAGTCTCTGTGAAGGATCTTATCGACCCTAAAGACATGAAAGGGGTATATATTATTCCTTGTTCCTGTGGGACCCCCTATATTGGTGAGATTGGATGCTCCATTAGTCAAAGGATTAGTGAGCACGCAGTTGACCTCAAGCATAGGAGAACCAAGTCCTATGCTTTAGCAGAGCATGTGGAGAATACCAAACATCATGTTTGTATGAGGAGGCCAGTGTTATTGCTAGAGTTTTGCACTTCCATCACCGCAAATTTAGGGAAGCCCTTGAGATTGAAAAAAGACCGAGCAATCTCAATAGAAAGGACGGATGGAAGATGAGCAGTTGCTGGATCCCAACCCTCTCTTCCTAGTCATTTTCTTCCCTTCCTCCTCTCCCTCTTTTTTAGCTTGTTCTTGGTTTAATATAAGTTAGTTTCCCCTTGTTATCATGTATCCTTCCCTGTAGTCTATGGTGAGTTGTTTATATAATTGAGATATTGTACTAGTTATATTCTAATAATTTTAACTTAATTAATAAAAACAAAATTTATTACTTTTAAATTGATGGAAGATAATATTTTATTAATTTATAATTAAAATAGTTAAACAATTCATCGATTAATTAAACAACTAAATAAATCTATGAATTTAATATATTATAGTTTTATTCTATATATATATATATATATAAAATAATAATAAAAAATTAATATAAATATAAAATAGTTAATAGTATAACTAATTATTAATTTAATTTAATATTTATATATTTGTATATATATTTATAATAAAGATTAAATTAATTATAAAATTATTAATTTTTTTATGTAAATTCATATCTCTCTTTAATTGACTTATTTTAATTTTTAATTTAATATAGTTATACCCCGGGTCCTATCTAACTAGCCATTTCCCAGTCAAAATTAACGGTTAGTCAATAAATCTATAAATTTAATATATTATAGTTTTATTCTATATAATACTTAAATTATTTTATTTTAATATTTATAGGAACACAAATTAAAATAATTATAAAATAGTTAATACCTCTTATGTATAACTAACTATTAATTTAATAATCATTTAATTTAATTTAATATTTATATATTTATATATTTGTATATATATTTATAATAAAAATTAAATTAATTATAAAATTATTAAAACTTTTATGTAAATTTATAAGTCTCTTTAATTGACTTATTTTGATTTTTAATTTAATATATTTATACCCGGGGTCTTATCTAACTAGCCGTTTCCCACTCAAGTTAGTCGTTAGTCATTATAGCCATTGCCTGGTCAAAGATTATAGCCGTTGGATGTTTTGCATACTGGATCTGATTCTTCAACTTGTCGTGACTATGAACCACACTCGCGGGCTTGAAACGCATGGACAAATGAAATTTCATGTGATTTACGTCAAAAAATTTCTCATAAAGTTGATATGGGTCATAGAAGCCTCAATTCAACAAATGTTTATACAATTAAATTGATAATGATGTTTATTGATATTTATTATTTAATTAATATTACTATCTAAAATGATGATATCATGAAGTTCATCAAAGAGATTTAGAACAGTCGCAGTGCTGTTAAGGTGCTCCGTAAGCAAAATGTCACCGGTTCTAGTCTGGCCGATACCAAAAAATCTAGCAAGGTTTCCATTGGTGCAGTTCAGGCCGGGTGCAATCCCCGAATGACTTTGACGGCTTAGATGCCCTTGAGTCGTAGCCTCTGAGCCACAGGGTAAGAGTGATTTTCAAGATTCACCCACTTATCAACCAAAAAGAAAAATGATATCATGAAATTCATTCAATATTCAAATGTTTATGAATTTATTATTACGCTCTATTAATATTGATATATAAATATTTTTTTAATTAATAAATGAAAAATATTTATATAATTAAAATTGAAAGTAAATAATATGTCTCAAATATTAATGTAAATACTAATATTACACTCAAAATATTATTATTAAAATAAATCTAAATATTAGACTCCAAATATTTTAGTCCAGTAATCTTACATTAATATTGATTTACCGGTAATAAATATTACACTCATATTTGCAACATTGAAAAATCTCGACTTACGTCGCACCTTCCTACCCAGAAGTCTGTCCACTGCAGTGTGACATACGCTCACAGTAATAAAAGAAGCTTATCCGTGTCAGGTGCAGAGTTCGAATCCATCAAAGTGAGGTAATAAAATTTCTGCCCCTTGCTAGGTTTAGAGCTCAAATCTACTGGGGACGCACTGATATCTGTAGCACTCTAACCATGGAAGTCGACTCGAAGATTCACCCGTTTCTTTCTTACGTTCTATCTCGGAGGCCCCTGCGGCAGCCATTAAAGCTGAGCTCCAAACCCTCGTTTTCGAGCGCCATTAAAGTGGATTTTGAAGCGAATGAACCTCATGGCGAGGATCTGCTTAAAGAGATGCCCATGCTCCGGGAGCCGAAGCTCGTGGCTAAAATGACGGCCGTTGTTTCCGACGTCGTTCAGACAAGATCCGTGCTGCAGTCCCTGGGAGAGCGTCCGGATTACGAGGCCGTCGATAAAGCCCGTTTCCGCGTGGCAGAGATCGAGCGCGAACTTTCCAGGCGACTGGAAGAAATTTTTGCTGTGAAAACCCCGGAAGGATCCGAATGGAGGTCTCTGCAGGTTAGTTACTATTATTGCTTCCAAGAATATTCTAGCGCCTGGTTTAAACCGTAATATTAAAAAAAAGACTTAAACACTCTTAGATTTCTTGAAAAAAAGATTTAATCACTCTTATAGTTAGATTTCTTGCATAATTTTGGCCAGATTTTGATGAGAAATTTCCTGTCCTAACTAATTTAAAATCCTGGTTACAGGTTCAGTCTTTTGATTGGCCATAAATCCTTGAGGGTACTTAATCTATTTTCATTAAAAAATAAATAAATTTAAACAGTCTTATAGTTAGATTTCTTGAAAAAAAACTTCAACACTCTTATGGTTGTTGGATTTCTTGAAAAAAAGACTTAAACACTCTTATAGTAAAGATTTCTTGCATAATTTTGGCCAGATTCTGATGAGAAATGTCCTGTCCTAGCTAATTTGTGACGTTGAAAAAACACTTAAACGCTTCCATAATTAAATTTCCTACAGAATTTTCATCCATTTTTAATGAGAAATTTGCTTTCCTAACAAATTTGTGGCCTCAGACAGCGCCTTTTTTTCTCAGGTTCGCTTTTATGTGTTCGGCTCGATGGTGATTTTAAAGATTTCTTGGTATTGCAGGTGCAGAAGGAGAAAGAGGCGCGGGCTGCGGCCGAAAAGGCGAAATTGCCACACAAGACGGTTGTTCAGCTGTATGATATGCATGTGGCCTATGGGGATTTGTTGCAGGAGGCCGAAGAGCGGCTTGTGAAGATATATCGGGCGGCCGAGAGCGGGTCGGAGATCGTGGATTGGACTGATGAGGCCGATAACGAGATGGACGAGGAAGTCGTGCGAATATTGCAGGAAGCTTCTCAGAAAGTCATTCACAGAGTGGAGCTTACGGGGAGGAGGCTCCATTTTTTTCCCGAGGGGTTTTGCAAAATGACCACGCTCGTTTCAGTGTACCTCTCCGACAACAAAATCCAAGTAAATCTTCCCATTTTTATTTTAAATATGCTTTCGTTGTTTTAAAGTGGTATGATAAATATGCGTCATAAAGAATTTTATTTTATATATATATATATATATATATTATAAAGTTTAGCGAGATAACGTTAACTTTGCTTATCAACTCTTCAACAATATTTTAGGGATTTCACTATCAACTTATTTCAACCACTAAATCACATAAAAATTACAAAACTGACCTTGCAACTTAAAATTAGAAAGATATAGTAATCATATCGCTAGAAAGAATTGGTAATGAACGTTATAAAAGTTCTTTTAACCTTGAAGCTTAAAATTATAGGAATATAACAATCATAGGGCTAGAAAAAGGTGGTGATGAACTTTATCAACCCTTCAACCGTGTTTTAGAGATTTCATTATCAACTTAATTCAACTATTAAATCACATAAAAAATACACAATTAACCTTGAAAGATTTCATTATCAACTTAATTCAACTATTAAATCACATAAAAAATACACAACTAACCTTGAAACTTAAAATTATAAGGATATGATAATCATATCACTAGAGTTGGTGATGAACTTTGTAAAAGGGTTTTTAACCTTGAAGTTTAAATTATAGGAATATAATAATCATATGGCTAGAAAGAGTTGGGGATGAACTTTGTAAAAGTAATGGGTTTAATATTATGCTATACGTTAGTCCTTTTTATATAAATTTGTGTATCTCAACATGTTTCAAGTAGATTTTAGGGATCTTCTCAATAATTTTCAAGGGTGTTTCAAGTATATTTCAACTATTTTCTAGTTAAATTTGAGAGATAATTTAGGTATATATTTTCATTTTCAATAATTATAGATGTGGATGATTGGACACTCTCATTATTTTTCTAATTCACTGTTTTGTATTGTATTTTCTTAATTTGTTGTATGATGGATTTTAATTTGGATTTTTAGTGATTTAAATATTGTATTTTTAGCAATAAAATTACAACAAGCAAAGCATTCATGTCAAGAAAACATGACATTTTAGAGGGTTGACCTTTGTGGTTATTGTTCTAATTTTTTTGTGTCATCTTAGCTTTTACTTATTGTACATGGGTTTCTAAAAGTCATTAAAGTCTAGTGCTTCCACCATCCCAACCTCGAACATTGTGAAAACAATTAGATATTAGTGACCCTGATTGGGTAATAAATGATTGAATAAGTTCTTTTCAATAACCTTTTTAATCTAGAACATGTATATAATCTCTTTACAAAACCAACGTGTTGAAAGTATATAATCTCTTTACAAAACCAACGTGTTTTATTTTCAACACGTTAGTAAAAGTTCGCAAAATCTATTGAAAAGGGAATGTCTTTTACATTTTAACATAATCTTCATTATCAAAAGACATGACAAAGAAATGCTACTGTAAAAGATTGTTCTTTGTTTTGTAGAATCTTCATGGACCTTACTGGAAATTGTATGTAGTTTCACTTAAGTTTCCTAATGCTACATTGTATTTTGCTCATGTATAGTGGCCAATAAGGGGGTGCCACTCAACTTTTTCTAAATTGCTCTAGATTTTTCAAAATTGACAAGTGTAGAGGTTGTGCATAATACCATATAGTATTGCTTGTTTTATGTACAATATTGAAGCAACTTACAAGCTTGAAGCAACTATAAATGTTAATAATGAATTATGACTGTTTAATATATATGATCAAGGAGGATCCCTAATGACCCAAAAATCAGAGTCCTTGAATCGCAACAAAAATAGGACCAGATCGAAGAGCTCGCCACACAGAACTCAAAGACGCAAATGACATTTCAATCCGACTTCGTAAGCAGAAGTTATGTTCAGTCAAAGATTTGGTCAAATTTGGCAAAAAGACAAGATTTAGTTGTTGCTAGATAAATTTGGAGCAATTCTAGTTGGGCAGTCTCACCAAAACAGTGGTTAAATTTGGCAGAGGTCCAATAAAATTAGTGAAGGTTTTAACTAGAGTTAAAGTTGGCAGAAACGCTAAATATAATGGCATCTCACTAAATTTGGGGCAAGTGAAGTGACCCAATAACATGGGGCTACGTGGCCAAATCAGATGGTGCCACATGGCACCCAGCAAGTGGTCAAATTGCCCTGATCCAACTAAAATCGATGGTTTCTAGTTTTGGCAGTAGATGAACTATTCGACGGTGAAATTTATATACAACAATTTGTAAAACTGATCTAGTGGCTTCATAACCGTTAGTGGACAATTTCGATGGGTCAACATATATATTAAACTACAAATATAATTGGCGGTCAATTTTATGTTTCAACGATGACGGTTATATATATAACATTTGATGGTTATATGACGAAGCGACGATTATTGTTAAACAGTCACATTTTAAAGTGCGAGTTCAACACACTGTTTGTATGTAATAACAGTTGGCGACAATATATATACGGCGACAGTTTAAATGGTGCCAACAATATATATATATATACAATGTGGGATTTGACCTCGGGTCACGACCCAACAAACATTCTATATACATGTTGTTAACTAACCCACCAACTAGCAAGACTTTGTTAAGTCTGTTGGCTTGGCGCTATTTAAACTTGCTTGTTCCCATTCACTGTGGAGGAGGGTTGAGCGAAACTTAGTGTATTGGAACTAGTACGAGGGACGGAACAGAGAACAAAACTAGGAGTCAGAATCGCGTGGTGCGTAAATCGAGGTGGGTATATTCTAGGGGAACATTCCTTAGAATATTTCCTAAATGGATTAAACATTGTTGTGGAATCTGAAGATTCTCTGGGGGTCCAGAGATAACAGTGGCAGAATATAGTTGAGTTTATACTCATTTTACTTAGAATTTCGCAATGATTTCATTGGTGTAGTCAGATTTAGGATTTGAGCAGCGGATCTTAAAGCTCATGACAAAAGCCCACATACTTCATTAATTGCTTGGCACAGAGTTTGAGACAACAATGCATCTTTCAGAAGTGGGTCATGTTTACAGTCGAAAATCTCATGAGGACGAGACAAACGTGTTGGTGCTTTGATTGTTGTGTTTTGAGCAATGGAATTCCAAGTCATTCCCAGGATTGGAAGTATACTGATGTATTTTTCCATGTACTCATTTTCATTTTTGCTGAGATGAATGAAGTGGCTTCCCCATTATTGAAGCAGGACCCAGAGACATAGTTCACATTAGGCGAACTTTGTTATCAAACTTTTGTGTGCATTGTCTTTACGGCGTCCTTTATGTTGTTTATTCTTTAAGTGTTTGCACATATGGTTTTTACATGTTCTTACATGCAATTATGCTAAGATCAACCTAAGAAAAGATCTTGGATCATGCTGGTATCATAGACATACCATATATATATATATATATATATAACCTCCCTAACCTGTCATCCCTTGGATATTTTGGGGGTGCTCTTTGGTCATCCTGGGGACACATCCTCCATCTGCTCCTCCCTAAAACTAGTGCAACATAGGTTTAATGATTAAAAAATGTGTTTCTTTTGGAAGTTATAAGTTCAAATCATGGAGTAAGGTGTATATACTTCATAAACTATAATAATCAAGTCTATTGGAAGAGAGTCCCTTATCCAACAAACAAGAGGACCTCATATACTTTATTAGATTATTAATATTATAATTATTATGTAGGATCCTTTGTTATATGGGAAAATCTTATGATGTCAATTTGATCCTACAATTTAATGTAAATCAAAATTAAATGGTGGATAAATTCATTTATTTTTTTCAAAGTTTTTGTTTACCTTTTAATTCATTCATAGATGTAAAAAAAAAAATTAAATAGCGGATGAACTTAATTTTTTTTTTTTTTTTTATAAATTCATTTTCTGCCTTATAACTCATTCCTATATATTACTTTGATATGTGATTATGATTTAAATTTTAAAGTTAAACATTGGTTAAACCCATTTATTTTAGAAAAAGATTGAGTTGAGTCAACATTGTTTGTTTTCTAACTTTACCTTTATTACATTCTTAAATGTGGTTTAATTTCTCTAAGTCAAACAAAAGTGAATGTGAAATGGATTTGATTCTTTTGGGTCTCAAACACACTTAACCATGGATTTGTGATAAATTTTACTACAATTGATTTGCAATAAGGGCCTATAAGACTCTGTACATTCCATGACACTATTTTTGTTACAAACTTATAAGATTGAAGTCCATTATTTTCATATCTTCATGACTTTCCATGGAGTTGAAAGGGTTCATGGAGATCATATTCTACATTTTAGGCGGGAACCAATAGTTTAGAATTATGTTCCTTGGTTTCTTTTGGGAATCTTGAACCATAAGAGTCCTTTGGGATGCATCTAGACTCGAGAGTGGAGACCACACATTATGCTCACCTCGCCCACCAAGAGGTAGTGGGTTGGGAATTGTCATTGGAATTTGTAATGGCTACATGGCTCATGGGCTTCTTTTAAGATGGGCCAAAGCCATATTGAAAGGTTAGTTGGGTTGCTAACATTGGGGAGTTTTTGTTTTCTTAAGAGCCTTTAATCGTCCTTCATTATCAATATGGGGCAAGGCTCATTGGGCCTAACCTTGAACATCAACACCTTTGTTAGTAGTATTGTCATTTTTCGTTAGAAGGGGGGCAACCATTGATCCGATCATTTGGCCTCTAAAATAAGTGTTAGGGAGAATGAGATACTAGATTTGTTGATGGATGAATTTCCATGATCTTGAATATACACATGTAAATATCCAATTTGGGATAGATCCTTTGTTGAGGATGTGGTTTAAAGGACCACATTAATTCATGATAGATGAATATGCACAGTGGCACATAAATACACACTATAAATTCGTAGTATTCAATGGGAACTCCAAGTAACTCTACCCATACTACACAATCAAGTTGAGATGCTTCTTTAGCCAAAAGTTATTCACACCATTCAATGAGGACAATCAAAGTGTTTCGACACATCCATGAACTATAAGAATTCATGTCATGACAACGAGTGTTTTTAACAAAGGTAAATTGGGAAAAAAAACCTTACTTAGGATTCAAATTGTTGTGCAAATTCACTCTTAAGACTCTGTTGACGGTGTTGGACCAGCCAACATTCAAGGATGTAATGGTGTCTTCGAAAAGAAAGAAGGTGTGCCTGGTGAGTGTTCAGTTGTAAATGTGTCAAGGTTCTTCTACTGCGGAGAGGGGATAAAAGTGAGCCTCTAAGTGAGAGGTAGTAGTACCACCCAAGAAGAGACACACATGAACTAGAAGGATCCGTCTAACATCCAACAAAATAGTCCACAGAGGATGTGACGGTCGTTACAACCAACAAATGAAGAAATATATGTCTAATATCCTGCGGAATAATCCACAAGGATGGGACAACAATAACAACCATTACAACACATTCTCAATAAGGTAAGTACTAAAATAATTAAAATAGTTCAACTATCTTAACACATGTGAAAGCAAACATGAAATACAAACATCTGCAGAATAGTTTTACAAACATTCATAATCCATGCATGAAGAACGTGTTGGCCTTGAAGGCTTATGTTATTAAGTAAAAGTTCCAAGACACATGTTTACAATGTACATCACTAGCTCCAGTAGTGGAGCATTGGAGCCACTCCTTACTCCTCAAAGAACTAGCTTATCTATCTAATTCCTTGCGGGAGGAGCCAAGGTGAAAAGTCCTTTGCTCATACAATGAGGAGTATATATAACGACCTTTTGACTACCCTCATGACTGTTTGACTTCCTATGACTTTTCAACTTACATGACTTTTTACATTCCATGTGTGTCCTTTGGACTTCCACTTTACAACACATTTTGAATACAATATACATGATCCACAATCGTGATGTGGCATATGACCACTCATGACATCATGACATGGCATGACATGACACTACTGACGTGCATTGTTTGATGATGTGGCAATGTCAAGCTACTGTTGCTGCTAAGTGTTGGATGTCTTCTTGAAGATGCTTTCTTTTCACCTCTGCATGGCTTGGTGATAAGGAATCTTCAGCGGTCTCAAGTCTTGGATAGTGGTCACAAACTAACGTCCCTTCGGTCTCTCTTGATCGATCAACTTGTAGGTTCAACTACAAGAGAGTCTTTAAGAATGCTTCCCTCCTCCTTCTCTTTCTCCATCATCTTGCCATGACATGATAAGGTACTTGCTCCTGCAATTCACTCATGATGAGACGACATCAATTTGAAAATCCCCTAGTCAAAGATGATGCATTTTGATCCATCGACTAAGCCCAGAACAAGTGACAGGTTGGGAGAGGGACTCAGTGACTGCACAGTGCACAGTTCCAGTAGCCAAGGGAAAATCTTGAGCTCTGAGACTATGCAGTGCGCAGCTTAGGTAGGTTTGAGGGACGTGACTGTGCAATTTTCGAAGCCAGTGGGACATGCTGAGGAAATGGGCGATAGGAGAGTTAAATGCACAGTTCTAGGAGTCAAGGAAGGTTGGGCTACTGCACATTTGCGCAATTCAAGGGTTCAGGGGATGATCTTGAGTCTTAAGGATGCAAAGTGCGTAGTTTAAGCTAGGCTAGGGACATGATTGCGTAATTATGGAGGTCAAGGTCAGATCTTGGGCATAGAAACTATGCAGTGCAACAGTCCTTGGAGGTAGGAACTACGCATTGCGCAGTGCTAAGCAGCAAGGTCACAGATAGAGGACTAAGACTACGCAATGCGCAGCTCAAGAGAGGCACAGTGAAGCTAGGTTGCTAGGTCGGTAAGTTTTTTCCGAAAATGGTTGTGTGGGATCAGCGAGCTTGGTGTGAATGGTGATGAACTTTGGCTAGGATCACACACTTACAATATTTTGGCGACACAATAACATAGATCATCTGAACACATAAACAAAGCATTTCCCTCCGTTCGACAACTTTATGGCAAGTTACGACAAGTGCCACACTTAAGATAGACTTTGAGACAACCGTGATGACACTTGTGCAACAATGCTCAGAACTTTGTGTATGAGTGCGACAGATGTTTACATTGTTAGGACAACTCATATACAAAAATACAGACCCTTAAAACTATAAGAATAGGCTTGTACACATTATGCGATAGCCAAATATGCCAAAAGATGACAATTTACCCAACATGCAAAAGGGAATAAAACACTTCAAGAAAGGTCATGAAATAAGCTTCGGTGTTTGCGACAACAATGTACAAGACCAAGGAAGGCTCTGAAATTGAGCGTAAGCCAAAATTTCGGAGGGTGTTGTAGCATCTACAACACTTGGCGACACACTGGTCGAATTCCAACTTCTCTATCTCGGTCAACTTTTTTTGTGCAGGACCTCGGTTCTTCAGGGAGTATTGATTCCTCGTGTAGATTACTTTGGTCTTCAAACTTGCCCCATGAATAGACATGGTCCCCTTTATGCCTTCTTGGTTGAACACTACATGAGATTCAACGATATCACAATGTTTCGAGTCGGGAAGGGTATAATGTAGTTCATGAGCTTAAGATTTTTAGAGTATGACTTTTCATCTCTGGTGTTGCTCTGTTTCCAGCAAGCTTGAACAGTACCCTAATGGAGTCATGTAGGAACACAAACATTGTTCTGTTGGCAACGAGCCTAGACAATACTCTAGCGAAGTTGCTTACTTAACCTCTCTGCGCCAGAAGCCTTTCTCGTCTTTCGCCTTTATTTATTTATTTTAAAGAGAACTTTGCATCGACACTTATTTATTTTGAGATGGAAGAGGGATCATGGCTTATTGAGAGTAGAAGACGTTGTTACTTCAAAGAAGCATATAGAGACCTCTGATTTAGGTTTGTTCGTTTAGATTTTCCCCTTCTCTACTTCTACTAATTGGATAAGCATGAAGACACCGAAACATAAAGACCAAGTGTAGGCATGAGGTTTCTGGAATAGACATGGGTTCATGGTTGGACCAAAACTCTCCTTATAGACGAATCGTATTTTCCGTCAGAACTTCATCAGCCAAAAGATATAACCAACACAAGGAAGATGGACAAAAGGTTAGCCAAATGTTGAAGTGTCACAAGACTCTTTAGAGTTCGGCCACACACATACTTAGAAGCCACAACATGTACATGCACAACACTTATTCACATGATGAAAATAAAACAAAATTCAAGCAAACAAGAAAGAAAAGACTATGTACACAGTGTAGGGCACAACCCCAGATCTTCATTGGAAGTAATGTTTTAAGTCTTGGCCATTGATAGGGAGAGTCAATCTTCCCATCAAGTGATTGAAGATGATAAGTGTGTTGGCCAAGCCTTTCGTGTACTGTGAATGACCCAATCCACAGGGACTGAAACTTAGTGTGTTTTTCTTTGTCCTCGTGGGCTTTATCCCACTTCAAGACTAAGTCACCCACACTGAAGTTGTTCTTCCCTGCAGACTTCTTGTCAAACCACCTCTTGATACGATTCTGGTGAAGTGAATTTTTTTTCTTTTGCTTTCAACCTTTCTTCTTGTAGCTTGCAAGGGTGTCCATCTTACGCTGCACTGATAAACACGACTTGCCTTGGGGATTCTTGTGAGATTTGGAGAGAAAACAAGTAGATGTTGGGCAGGAGGATGGCTTCTTTTTCGTATACCAGGAAGTAAGGGGAGGTGTTCAGGGAAGGCTTCGACATGACTCGGTCAGCCCATAAGGCATTTACCAAAGCAGAGTGCCTTTTTTGTTGCTTAGAGAATATGGTCTTTTTATTATGCGGATTAGGTTCTTATTTGTGGATTCAACAAGACCATTCCCCTGCGGATAATAATTAGCTGAATGTTTCAATATAATACCATTTTACAATGCAAATTAGTAAAGTCTTAGTGATGAGAAGTATGTTGCATTATCGAAAACAAGTGAAGTAGGAATGTTGAACTTGGAAATGATGTTTTGTTGTATAAAGCTAATGACTTCCTAATCATTCACTTGTTTGAGCGGAATTGCTTCTGTCCACTGCGTGAAGTAATATGTGGCAGTAAGGATGTAGTGGTGCTGCTTTGATGAATGCGGAAATATTTCTCCAATAACATCCAAGCTCTAATGTTGAAAAGGTGTTTCCATTGCAATGGGCTGTAATGGGGCGGCTGACTTCTTGTTTTTGTCGACACACCTCTAACGGACCGGACACTTGCGGGGGTAAGCATGAGCATCTCTAAATAATGTAGGCCAGTAAAAGCCGGCCTGCATGATCTTATGTGCCGTTGTGTTGCCTGCAAAGTGTCCCTCGACTGGTCCGTTGTGGAGATCACACAATACCTTTTCCGAATCATGTGCTTCCAAACACCTAAGCAGTACGCCATGGGGGTGCTTTCTGAAAAGCACCCCATGCACCAACTGATAGGATAATTCTTTAAGTTTGAGTGCCCTCTTCTACCGTGCAGAAAAGTGGGAGGGCATGGTGTCGTGCTCAAGGTATTGGCACACATCAGCGTACCAAGAGTTTGTGCTAGTAGTGGGGGAGGCTCACTTGACGTTGTACATCTCAATTTCTTGCTCCCATCCTGAAATATCTTCTTCTTCTTCCTTTGCGTTCACTACTTCTGCTGCTAGTCGACAAAGACCATGGCCCTTGATTGTGTGAACTGGATTGATCTCTAGATTATATTCTTACAGCCCAGTCATCTAGTTCGCTCTCCTTTCACCCATCTCTTGTTGAACGAGCAATGATCCTATTATTGGGTGCGAAACAAAGATAATGCAATGATTTTTCAATAGATAGGGCCGAAAGTGCTTTACTGCTTTGTATACCGCATAAGCTTGTTTATCCATGGTGGGGTAGTTAATTTCAGGTCTTTGTAGACTCCCGCTCATGAAAGAGATAAGCCACTTGTTGTTCAAATCACCTTTTTGGATGAGTACAACGGTGAGAGAAGGTTAGAAGAAAAGGTTTAGAACAAGAAATTATTATTGAAATTTGGGTTGTACAATGCGGGTGCTTCTGCGATAGCCTGTTTAATACAAGAAAACACATCCTTTTTCCTTTTATCCCATTTATAAATTGCATCCTTCTTCGTCATCTCTTCTATCAACTTAACAATTTGAGCGTAGTCGAAGATGAACTTGCGGAGGAAGTTGATTTTCCCCAAGAAGGACTGCATGGCCTTTTTGTTCACTTGGAAGGGAATTTGCGTGATTGTTTTGACCCTATCGGGGTCTAACATAGTTATCGATCAAACGAGAAAATTACCTAGTATCTGTTTTTTTGAGGTAGCAAAAAATCACTCGATTTTGAAAAATGGTAATTCAGAATACACATTTTTTAGGAGCATATTTTTATGTATCAAGTATGCACATTTTTTTTTTTAAATGTTAGTGATTTTCACGCTGATTTTGAAAAGTGTTGATGAAGCATCAACACATTTTTTTAGAGGGTTTATTTTTGATACTTCAAATTTTATTTTTATTTTTATTTTTATTTTTATAATTTTTTTTTTCTATGTATCAAGTATGAACAATTTTTTTTCATTAGTGATTTTCATCTTAATTTTGAAAAGTGCTAATGGACATCAACCTTTTTTTGTTTAGAGGACTTATTTTTTACACTTTAAATTTTCTAATGTATTAAGTGTGGATAATTTTTTTTAAATGTTGATGATTTTTTGTTTGTATATATATATATATATATATATATGAAAAAAAACATAAAAATGTAAAAAAAAACCAAAATCAACTTGTAAAAATAAAAATAAAAATAATAAAAAATTAACCAAAAATAAATAAATAAATAATAAAAAAATGAAATTAAAATATATATATATATATACAAGTTAAGAAAAAAAATTTGAACCAAAAAAAGAAAATCTAAAACCAATTTTTTTATGTTAAAAATATAAAAAATAAAAGCTTCATATATATATATATATATATATATATATATATAAATTTAAAATATAAAATAAAAACAATTCAAAACCATTAAAAGAATAAAAATAAATAAAAAAATAAAATAAAATAAAAAAATAAAATAAAATAAATAAATTTGAAATTAAATAAATAAACAAAAATAAAAAATAGAAATGAAATTAAAAAAAATCGCTGCCCCACCGCGCCCTTCGTTACACCTGGACCTACCTCCTTTCCCATGACCGCGCCCCTCCCTCCATACCTCTCCACCGCACTCCACTCCACCCCTCCCTTGCACCTCCCTCCCCATCCATCGCTCTTTCCCCCTAACCCCACTCTATCCTCCCTCCGAGCCCACCTTGCGGCCCAATTGACCCGGGGTGGCGAGGGGCCGATTCCCGGAACCAGCCCTTTGGGGTGGAATCAGCCCCTTGCCGCCCCAAATCGGTTGGTTCGCAAGGTAGACACGCAGCTCCCTCCTCGCCTACCCTGCGGCCGAATCAACCCCTTGCCACCCAGGGTCTGTTGGGCCGCGGGGTAGGTGGGGAGGGAACATTCAGGGGATCTCCCCGATGTGAAGTCTCAATTAGACCTCACACCATTTGGTGTAGGAGTCTCATATGGTATAAAGGCCCAATTGCCGAATCCTTAAAGATTTTCCTTGGCTCTAACTGTCAACAAGAGAGAGGGATGCAATGGTGCCTTCGAAAAACAAGAAGGTGTGCCTAGTGAGTGCTCAATTGTAAATGTGTCAAGGTTCTTCTACTGTGGAGAGGGGAGAAAAATGAGCCTCTAAGTGAGAGGTAGTAACACCACCCAAGGAGAGACACACATAAACTATAAGGATCTGTCTAAGATCCAGTGGAATAGTCCACAGAGGATGCGACAATCGTTATAACCAAAAAATGAAGAAAGATCTGTCTAATATCCTGTGGAATAGTCCACAAGGATGGGACCACAATAACAACTAGTACAACATATTCTCAATAAGATTACTAAAATAATTGAAATAATTCAACTATCTTAGCACATGTGAAAGCAAACATGATGTTAGGGTCCTATAATTTATAGGATCTCAAGGTGATCAAGTATTTCATATTAGGAATATTACATTGTAAATAATTGTCAATTTGTAAACGATTTCTAAATAAAAGAAAAATAGAATAAAAAATGAAAAGAGAGTTAAAAAAAAATGAAAAAAAAAAGGAAAACAAAAACATTGAAAAAAGAAAAAGAAAAAAAGATTGAACCTCGCCAAAAGAAAGAAAAACAAAAAAATAATATTGAAAGTGTTGCAAGTCTAAATGCCATTACTGATAGATAGTTTTCTTCATCATTGATAAATAAAGGTTGTGTGCAACTTGTTTAAAATGCCACAATAACTAGTTATTTTTTTAATCATACAGTATAATCATGGTTAAACATGTTTAAATTTCTGTTAATTGGATTAGAGAATACGGATTTGCCAAACAGTTTAAACTTGGTAAATCAATAGTTAGGTAGAAAATGACAATGATTCAACTGCTTAATCTGAATCAATAGGAGAAATAAGTGATATGATTTAGATAGTTTTCTATTTTTCATAAAAGAAAATAATGTGGGTTTGCTAGTCTAAGCGCAACCCTTAGAAAAATAAAATACTGGCTTAGTTAAAAGGTAGGTAGGAATAGTTCATTTCATAAATATGCCTATGTGCCATTTTATCCTAAGTTTTAATGACATTGTGAAAAAGCAAAAAGGCACGAATGGATAAAGTGTTTTTATATATTTCATTTTTCTTAACTTCATCCTAAGTTCAAAAGCAAGAAATAAAGGTACATATGGACAAAGGTTTCTTTGTCATATTTGGTTAAAGGACACCGATGTCAGAACATCAGGATTCTCCACCCCTCACAATCCACGGACCTCATTCATTTTCGCCCCCACCCCCCCTCCATCCTACCTTTATTGGGGGTGGGGACGGGTCCGAAAAGGTAATTTCTCTCGCCGGGCCCCATCCATACGTGGTGCCATCTCCTTATTTCGCACTCCCCTCGGTTGATACTGCTTACCACCCTCCACCCCCTCTGAAACCGCCTTCCCCTCATCCGCGTGATCGTGTCCCTACCACGACACCCCCGCCACTCACCTCCTGCCATGCCGCATATTTGTTACCCAATTAATTGCTCTCCTGGCAAAATTACCATTCGACACTCAATTTGCCTTCCTAGGTAACCGTTCAAACTTTAACGGTCCCACGCCACCTCCAATGGAAATTACCTCTCTGCCTTTAAAAGATTTCGAACCATAGTTTTTCTCCCTTTCACTACTTATTCTCTATAATTCATAGTTTCCATAAGCAACCAGTCTCAAAGCATTTGTTCAACCTGAACCGGAGTAGAATTGTCAGCACTGTGTCTCTTTTTTTCCTGACAATTTCATTTACCTCAAATTGTTCTCGGTAAGTTGTTCTGTCACTTACTGTTACTTTTCGTTAATCTAATCATGCCTCCAAAGAGAAAACACAGGACAAACCTGCCAATCCATTGATCCCTCCCTCCGTAAATTTAGATCACATTCCTTTAGCCAACAGGAATTATCGGATCAGTGAAACCAAGTGTGACTGTGACTTTTTAGAGCTCTACTGTTGGTTGGAAGACAAACATGCCGATAAAATCGATGAAATTGTATTCTGGGAGTCCAATCTTTCTCATTATATCTTCCCTCTGATCTTCCATGCCCTTGAATTTACCAGAAAATGTCAAGCCTGTTATGTCCCTAGCTAAAGAGCTATTATGGCCCCATTTGGTGACATCCTGTTTACCATTACTGCCAAGTCTATAAACCAAATGATGCTGGCTCCCTCTATGGAAAACAATGCCTCATTTTCCTTAGAAGCCCTCAACCAGCTTTATCAGAAGCCTGATTTTGCTACAAGAGCCAAAATCTTTGAGATCTTCTTACCTGAAAATGCTCAATTACCCAAGAAGAACCCTCCATACCCTTCCTCAATCTTCCTTGATCAAACTAAACAGATTATAACCATTATTTCATATATTTTGGTTTTTTTTTTTATTATTGGGTAGATGAACCCATTTTAGGCTTCCTTTCTATTTTTTCCACAGACAACAAACCATCCATTTTGTTTTAACTTCAGTTAATTCTTGGCTGATAACATTCATGAACAATTTCTAAAATTTCTAATAGAGCAGGTATTTAATTAGACTTCCATTTTAATCTACATGTTTCTTTATTATCAAGCAGAGATGTTCAGTTTTGCAATGCAGAAGCTAGATGATGAGGGAAACCAGCAGCCTCTGATTTTTTGGACTTCATTGGTTATGAAGGAGTGGCAAGAATTCTCATACAAATAGTTTATTGAGGAATTTATTCACCCAACTATGAACATCCTTAACAGTTCCATATATCCCAAAATCAGTGAAGATATCAAAAGGATTTTACATCTAACAGATCAGGCCAAGACTGGGGATTGGTATTTATACCAAAACTATACAAAACTTAGAGTTTATGGATGCGATTTAGCACCATATAGACTCCCTAAATACCTCCCCATGATGATTTTTGCCCTGGAATACATCAGACAAATGCTAAATTCTGATGACATTCATTTTGTGGTGGCAAAGAAGAAGTTGTTGAAAATAGTAACAAGAAATGCTAAAAATAGCACTACTATAAATAACATTTCGGGATGCATTCCAATTTTAGTTAGTCCCTAAACTAAAATTGAGAATTAAAATTCGAATTTGATCTTAGCAACTATTTGTAAAATAATTAATTAATTCATCTTGAGTTAATTAGTTGTAGAAAATCAAACATGAAGTCTATGTGAAGACATGCAATAGTTTCTCCATTGATTGAGGAAGTTATCCCTTGATTAAAGGAGATCAGGATGAGTTGTACTTTGAGTTGTAATTAGTCAGCTCAATTAACTGAGTTAAGTCTAGTTAGATTAGTTCAAATAGTTTGTTGAACTAATTGTGAGTTCAGTTAGTTAATGCATGCATGCATGTAACTGCTGCACTTCAAATAACTGAATATTCTCTCATAAATAACTCATGCATGTCAATTCAGACAGAGACCAAGTTGAGATCAGATGATGGGACATTGTACTATCAGTTGCAGGAATATTCCATGGAGGATATCTCTCGCATGCAGAAGGAATTCATTCCTTGGAGATTGCATAGTTACTTTTGAGATTGATGAGTGTGTGATGAGGCCAATTCACACAGGTGGCAGCATTGGACCCCAAGAGAAACTGCGCAAGGAAATAGGAGGCTTGGAGAGCTGAGGGAAGGCATATCTTGTGTCTATTCAGAGTGTGAGCTGTATTGTTGGATTGTACTGAGAGCATGATAGCTTGTGAGCTAATGCTTTGTGTAATCTGAACATATTTCCACTTGTATGATAATACAGAGATCAGGGTTTTTAGCTGAGGCTTTCCCTAGAGTATTCTTCTGTGTTCATGTGCGATTGCTTTCTCATCTCAGTTATATGTGTTCTATTTGATCTTGCTCAAAATCGATTCAGCTTCCGCAAGTTTGTTGTAGAAGTATATCTTGTATTTTGCTTTAGTATATTGCATAATCTGTTGATGTACAGTGGGAAATTCTACATTGTTGTAGATCTGATCCAAAGATATTATGATAATAGACTAAACCCAAGAAATAACAAGATAGAAATAGATAGAAATGCTTCTTTATTATCAAAACCCTTACGGTAGGGCAACACCATACATTCACTCCTTAAGGAAGGAGAACACTCCACAAGCCATATGCCTGTTCATACAATAATCCTTCACTCTCTCCCATGTGGAGTCTCTAGCCTCTATATAGGCCTCATACATACAATACCATGGGTCATTACCATGGTTCCCTCATACCATCAACTAATACCATGGGCCCATTATATTATTATTAACTACTTGTGGTCCCTTACATGACATGGGTTAACCACCTTATTTATTACTATGGCCCATCCCATTATTACATTATTACCTTGGGTACCTCCCTTGGTACCCCATATTATCCCCCCTAGGTATATAACATAAAATAAGCCTCCTTAATTGCAAATTTTATGGCAGCTTTCTTCAGTCTAGCAATTTCAAAGTTGGCCGATTCCAATCTCTTTTTCAAGTCTTCCACACTACCTTCTTCTTGAGTAGCAATTGTTTTGCCTTTATCCTTTCTTTCATGAGGCCGTGTCACCTCCCCTGTTTCATTTGCTCTTGGCGGTACCTCCTGTACTTGTTTGAACTTCCTCGTTATGGGTCTCCTGGGCTTAAAAACAAATTGATCAACTTGATCATCAAACTTGAGTTTCTTTGAGGCTTTGACTCTCTTAGCCTTCTCTTTTCCTGACTGTATCAAATCAGCTTGAACTAGTGGGGACTCTTCAATGTCAATTGCTTGCAATAAATCATTTAAGTCTCCCTTTGAAACAGGGCTTTCTTCAATACTCATTGACTTACCTTTTTCTTTAGCCACCTGGCTCCTAGTCCTTCTTCTTTGAACTCCTTTACCTATGCTTGATTCATGTGCAGTTTCTTTGACCTGAGTTTTCTCTTTAATGGATTGCTGGGGTCTATCCTGAATAGTCAGTGGCCTTGTAGATTCCCTTACTTGTTTCCTTGCCTTTAACTTTGAAAACCTCTGGGATCTTGTTTCTGCCTGAGGACCGGATGTTGTTGAAAGATCTTTTGCAGCTTGAGGGCTGAGACCAGTCTTGCTCTTGAAACCAGACATGAATATGAATGTGTCCCAGTCTCCGCCTACCCTCTGGAGTTCATGCAGAACAATCAACTTAATCAAGCCATGGTGGAATAATGAAGTCTCACAGGCTTCTTTTCTTAGTTGCACCTTGTCACACATTTTACTTAAGCTGCGGAATAAGTAAAAAGGTAGATCAATAGATGTCTTCCCTGTGAAATGCAACAAAAGTTTAAAATGGTATGAATACACTTTGTTATATCTCCCTTCACAGGTCAGGTACTTCTGTATACAGGTAAGCAAATGGGCATATGATTCTTTGACATAACTTCTAGGAACAGACTTGCTTAAATCTGAGTTAATGAACTCCTGCTTTAGAAATTCTTTGCATGGGTTCATATCAAACTTGAAATTATTGAACCAACTTTCTTGCCCTCTTGGAATCTCCGTAACTATGGATATCATGTCTGGTGAGACATGCAATTCCAACATACCAACCTTTGAGTTTAGTCCTGTGAAATTCAGGGCAAATTCCTTAGTAACTTGCGCATGACCTCCCTGGAGCTTCTTGCAAAAATTCCAACATCCAGCTTGTTTAAATGCATGTTCGACTTCTTTGTTCTTCAAGGTTATGTCTAAACCTTCAGGCTCATTTCTCAAACATTTGCTTGATCTGTGGTCTTTCCTTTCTGCTGATCCCTCCATGAAGATTCAGTGTAATGAAGGCTGGAAATGCTAGCGCTGCTCAAACTCCAATCTCTGCCTCGCTTGATAGCTGCCTCGCTTGATGACAATGTTTTCAAATTGAAATATTGCAGACTTTTTTCTCATGCAAGGCATACAATCATCATTAAGACTGTGCATGCTTGGCTTTTCTTGGAACTTGTAATCCGTGTGTATCAACATACCTAGTGGTTGTAATAATGGAGATAAGCGATTGGACGTGATATGTGGAGTGCATAAACTGACAATGAATGACGCAACCATAGATTAACTTGACATATTTGACAGTTGGGAAAGATTCGCTGCGGAATGCACAAATCTCCGATTTCGCAGTGCGGTCAGTGTAAATTTTGAATTATGCGCTGCGAAATCACCTAAAGGACTTTTGCGCTGCGAAACTGCTAAAAGGATTTATGCGCTGCAAAAACACTTCAAAATGGTTACATGCGCTACGAAATCACCTAAAAGGCTTTGTGGCACATAGTAATTTTCAAACCAAACTGACACATGGCTATGAGACCGATGATGAATGAGAATGACTAGTAATGGAAGAGAATGCATACTTGACCCAAGACCCCCTAAGACTCAGACTCTAAGGAAAAACAAAATCAAACTTAGACTAGCACCGACCTTTATCATCAAGCTAGTATGAGAAATTTTAGCATTAGAATTCTTAAGTGATAACACCTAGAGCGAGTTCACACAGATGTTTGTGGACCTTTCTTTACAGCCTCCACCGCTAAACAAAGGTACTATGTTATTTTTATTGATGATTTTTCTCGTAGATGTTGGATCTACTTTATGCAAAAGAAAGATCAGACCTTCTTAAGGTTTTGTGAGTTTAAAGCCTTGGCAGAGAAAGAATCTAGAAAGAAAATAAAAGCCTTGCATAGCGACAAGGGTGGAGAGTATGTCTCCCAACATTTTAAGGACTTCTGCGTTGTAGAAGGAATTAAACGGGAGTTGACGGCACCCCATAACCCACGGCAGAATGGGGTGGCCGAAAGGAAGAACAGATTGATTGTGGGAGTAGCTCGGGCGATGTTGCATGACCAAAGCCTACCACTTCATTTGTGAGCTGAGGCATGCAATACAACAGTATGCTTGCAGAACAAAAGCCCGCACCATATACTGGGGATGAAGACACCTATGGAGGCCTTTTCTGGGAAGCGACCAGATGTGAGTCACTTCAGGATCTTTGGATCATCAGTTTATTGCCATGTGACCAAAGATGCCTGGAAGAAGCTAGATCCAACAGCTGAGTTGGGGATACTTGTGGGGTACACTGATACACCCCACAACTATCGAGTGTTCCTGCCTACCAGTCAGAGGACAATGGTACGCAAAGATCTGAAGTTCAACGAGCAGAAAGCCATGTGAGTATCACTTGAGAGGGAGCTCAAGTTGCATGCAAAGGAGGAACTTTCAGTTCCTAAGGAGGAGGAGCCTCAGATTGATGTGGAGTAGCCGCATGCAGAGGATCTGGGAGTGGAGACATCCACTCATGTTGAGTCTTTTAGAGATGGGCGGAAACGCTTAAGGGAAGCTGACAGGTTGATGATGGATGCGAGAGAATGTGGGACAACCATCTCCTCAACGTAGACAGAGGAGGTCACCCGAGCGGTACACTGGTTACATGGCCCTGGTTAGGGAATGTGTAGAGACCGAACCTTCTTCATTCGAGGAGGCAGTGCAGCAACAAGTCTGGTTTGATGCAATGGTAAAGGAGTACGACTATATCATTCAGAACGGTGTGTGAGATGTTGTCCCAAGACCTTAGGACAAGTTAGTGGTGAGTTCCAGATGGCTTTACAAGGTAAAGCAGGCAGCTGATGGTAGTGTTGAGAAACATAAGGCAAGATTTGTTGCCCGTGGTTTCTCACAGGTCGAGGGGATCGACTACGATGAGACCTTTTCTCTTGTAGCAAGGTACTCATCTATCAGATCGATGTTGGCACTATTAGCTCAGATGGGTTGGAAGATCCATCAGATGGATGTGAAGACAACGTTCCTCAATGGGAAGATTGAGGAAGAACTGTACATTGAGCAGCCGGAAGGTTTTGAGACCTTCGATCATGAGTTGCATGTGTTCCGACTCAAGAGGGCTTTGTATGGGTTGAAGCAAGCACCTTGTGCTTGGTACACTAGGATCGACAACTATTTCCCCGAGTTGGGCTTTACCAAGAGTGAAGCAGATGCAAACCTTTACCACATCATGGTAGAAGGTAAGCCATTGATCATTGTTCTTTATGTGGATGATCTTATTTTGACAAGTGATGATCAGTTGATCAAGTCTTGCAAGGAGGACCTTGCAAGAGAGTTTGAAATGAAAGACATGGGTCTGATGCACTACTTTCTAGGCATGGAAGTGTGGCAGAAAGATGGGGAATTATTTGTGTCTCAAGGCAAGTATGCCAATGAGATACTCAGGCACTTCTACATGGAGAAGTGCAAGCCCATGCAGACTCCTCTATCTGGGAATTGGAGGAAGGAGGATGCTACTTCAGGTGAGGTAGTAGCTGCTATTGTTTATCGGCAGCTTGTGGGTTCACTAATGTATCTAGTGAACACATGACCAGACTTATGCTTTGCGGTGAACCAGCCGAGTCAAGCTATGGTTCAACCTATCAAGTTGTTTTGGAAGGCAACGAAGCATGTGCTGAGATACCTTAGAGGCACATCTCAGTATGGATTGTGGTACAGATGGATAGAGGGAGTGAAGCTTTAGGGCTTCACAGATGCAGATTGGGTAGGGAGTCCATCAGATCAGAAGAGCACTTCTGGAGGAATCTTCAACCTTGGTTCAACTGCAGTTTCCTGGTACAACAGGAAACAGAGGTCAGTTGCACTTAGCTCAGCAGAGGCTGAATACATGGCTGCCAGTCAGGCAGCATGTGAGGCCATTTGGATGCGGAAGATTCTAGTGGGATTGTTTGGTCAGAGGATGGATCCAACTGTGATCTACTGCGATAATCAGAGTTGTATCAAACTCTCTGAAAATCCAGTATTTCATGATAGGTCCAAGCACATCGATATCCGGTACCATCATCTTCGAAATTGTGTGGTGAAGAGGATCATGTTGTCGCTGTATGTGTCGACCAAGGAACAAGATGCAAATATTTTGACCAAGGCATTGTCAAAATGCAAGTTCGAGTTCCACAGAGACAGGATTGGAATGACTGATAATCCCTTTCTTGTTGAGAGGGAGTGTTGAAAATAGCAACAAGAAATGCTAAAAATAGAAGTGCTAAAAATAACACTACTATAAATAGCATTTTGGGATACATTCCAATTTTAGTTAGTCCCTAAATTAAAATTGAGAATTAAAATTCGAATTTGATCTTAACAGTTGTTTGTAAAATAATTAATTAATTCATCTTGAGTTAATTAGTTGTAGAAAATCAAACATGAAGTCTATGTGAAGACATGCAACAGTTTCTCCATTGGTTGAGGAAGTTATCCCTTGATTAAAGGAGATCAGGATGAGTTGTAATTGGTTAGCTGAGTTAACTGAGTTAAGTTCAGTTAGATTAGTTCAAATAGTTTGTTGAACTAATTGTGAGTTCAATTTGTTAATGCATTCATGCATGTAACTGCTGAACTGAGTTAAGCTCAGTTAGATTAGTTCAAATAGTTTGTTGAACTAATTGTGAGTTCAATTAGTTAATGCATTCATGCATGTAACTGCTGCACTTCAGATAACTGAATATTTTCTCATAAATAAATCATGCATGTCAGTTCAGACAAAGATCCAATTGAGATCAGATGATGGGACAATGTACTATCAGTTGCAGGAATATTCCATGGAGGATATCTCTTGCATGCAGAAGGAATTCATTCCTTGGAGATTGTGCAATTACTTTTGAGTTTGATGAGTGTGTGATGAGGCCAATTCACACAGGTGGCACCGTTGGACCCCAAGAGAAACTACACAAGGAAATAGGAGGCTTGGAGGGTTGAGGGAAGGCATATCTTATGTCTATTCAGTCTGTGAGTTGTATTGTTGGATTGTACTGAGAGCAGGATAGCTTGTGAGCTAATGCTTTGTGTAATCTGAACATATTTCCACTTGTATGATAATACAAAGATCGGGGTTTTTAGCTGAGGCTTTCCCTAGAGTATTCGTTTGTGTTCATGTGTGATTGCTTTCTCATTCTTAGTTATATGTGTTCTATTTGATCTTACTCAAAATCGATTAAGCTTTCGAAAGTTTGTTGTAGAAGTAGATCTTGTATTTTGCTTTAGTATATTGCATAATCTGTTGATGTACAGTGGGAAATTCTACAGAAGTCACAATTTCGCATTAAGACACAGGTGAGCCCATTCATATGCAATACCAGGACAACAGGAGAAGAGGCAGACAAAATGCTTAAATAAATGAAATTCAACCTGAGTTTTACATGGTCTTATGACCCTTGGGGTATTATTTCAAAGCTCAAAGTAGAAAATAAAACTACTCCCTATATTCATACCTCAAGACCTAAGATAGAAAAGTATGCAAATTAGTTGGAATGGGTAGAGAATACTTTGTAGGAAGCTGAATAACAACTGTTTTCTACTTCAAGTCTACAGACTCCCACTCCTCAGGAGAAAACAAGTAAGAGACATAGAGAGGAGGGATCATCATCAACAACATGAAGTGAAGCTAAAGAGTTCAGAATCAGTTACAGGAAAATGGCAAAAGTGACTCCTAGGACTGATGTTGAAAAGGAGACAGAAGACCATGCTGCCATCATAATTATAGATTCACCACCTACAAGCAACAAATTTGTTACATCTCCTATTGGAACTTCAGCATCACAAGGTTAGAAAGAAACCGAGCTAGATTCACAGAATGTCCAAGAAGAGAAGGAAAACACTGTTTTTGATAGGTACAGAGAAATTAAACTTAAGAATGAAACTTCAAGCTCACAAAGCATATTACTATTAGTTTTTTATATAGAGCAAGGAAAGATGCAGATGGTCGTCCTTGAGGCCCAAATTCCACATCCAAAAACATCAACAGATTACAAGAGTACTACCTCTGAGTTCAGCACCAAAGATATCCATCCTATCGATCAAATGGAGATGCATAAGCAGACTGGTGAGATGATTTCTTCTACATTAACTAACACTGCCATGTCATTGCCTAAGTTGCAGGTTTCATATGCCAATATTCAGTCCCAGTTGAAAATGGAAAAAGTATCCTCCTTAGCAAAGGATAATAGGATCAAATCCTTGGAAGATTTGGTAGTCAAGATAGGATATGATCCTAAAGATGTAAATGTTGTAGAGGAGATCATTAAGAAGAAAAATCTGGATATTGCAGCATTGAGAAAGCAGCTGAAGCTGCCAGCCACAGAGGATCCCTTAACCAAAGACATTGAAGAAAATGAGGCACAAAAGGCTAACATGATGAAGTTGATCATAGAGTAGAATATACAGATCAAACAGATGGAGGCAGAAATGGAAAAAATGATCAAGGAGAAGGAACAGAGTCAGAAGATGGCCATAGTCCCCTTGGATTCCATACCCATCACTCAGCTCCCAACAACAAGAACAACCACTGTAACTACTTCTTCCACTCATACTACAAGTGCTAAACAAGTGACAAAAACCCTGGAGAATATGTCAATCCAGTCCGAAGAGATCAAGGCATTGCAGGGACAGCTCAAAGCTCTGCAAGAACAAAAAACAAGAACTAAAGCCTCTCATATGGCCGAAGTACCTAAATCATAGAGATTGTTGGAGAGGTTGTAGAAGGTAGAAAAATATACATCATTTGGTTAGACCTTGGCCCAAGCCAAGGAAACGATTTGAATAGGTATTCTGGACTCTATGAATGAGATTTGGCCATGTATCCAAATAATTTTTGAACGGAAAGAGTTGATAGAGAAGGCCACATAAACCATTGTTCAGGTAAGGGAAAAGTTGGGAGATATGCCCACATAAACCTCCAATATCACCAAATTCCTGAAATCGAAGACTAAGTATGAACTTGAAGAACTAGGAATTAGTGATAGGACTGCCATTATTTTGGAAGTCAAGAAAGTTTTTACTAAAAGGAATCTCATTGATGAGTTGGAAGAAAGGTGTGAAACATTAGAGCTGGGAGTGAACATGTTTACCAACAAAATTAAAACATTAATCCAGAAAGGATTGCCCAACGTATATGTAATTAATGATAAATTAATCACTCAAGAAGATTATGCTCTGAAAATGAAGGAAGTGGCTAGAAGCAGTGTCAAGTTGAGTGGTATAAAGGGCAGTATGATAACAAGAGAATTTTCAGAAACCATGGTAAACGACTTCTATATCCAGAATGAAATGAAACATGTTTTTACAGTAAAACCAACATTTGCCAAATACACTGAGGTTGATGAGATTTACCAGAGGGTAATTAAATTAACCATACCACATCAAAAAATATGGGAAGAATTATGTGATTTATTGGATTAAAGGGCAATTTGAATGCAGTGAAACAACATCCAACACATTAGTGCACACAGTTTCGACGTTGATTCATCAACTGAATCCACCAAAACAGAGCCACCTTTCCATGCAGTTGTCTACGTGGCTTATATTTTCTGCCAAAGACAAATTTTATTGTTTAGAGTTAGGCTAATAATACATTGTCGCTTGAGACAATGATTTTGTAATTATTTGTATAAATACTTCACTGTTTGAAGTATTAAGGGTTGATTTCTGAATATAATTTCTGCTGGAAAATTGTAATTTCTCAAAGTCGCTGGAGCATCAATAATACAAGGACATTTTCACAGGATTCATGTGGTGTACCAAATGGTTATGTTTTTCTTCAATTTATGTGTTTAAACATTGTTTTCCTTTCTCAGTTATTTACGAAAATCTCAATTACTTAACAGAAACTGTGATGAATATGACATGTTACATAGAGCACCCTATACTGGCTATTAGTAATTTTCATGTTTTCTACTGAAGTCAAATTAAGGAATTATTCATTGCTCCTTATTTTCTACCGAATCTTACATTTCTTTTGTTTCATAATCCATTTAAAATTATGAAAGATCCAACTAGTTCAACCTAGCTTGCCCTGTGAAACTCCTTCAAAATTTAATGCAGATCCAGTTAATCTTTAGACTCCATAGCCCAATGGAATTATAGCAATTTAATCAACCAAGCAATCCAATAAAAAACAATCAGTACAGTCATAACTAGCCTAAAATTTACACCAAAACATGGCTAAATTTTATAGAGAGATCCCTCTGTAAAGCTGGAAGGGCTAGATCCCAGCTTCCAAAGTGGTTTTGATGTTGTCCTATGTGTTTACTCCCCCAACCTCAAAAATACAGAATGACAACACATGAAATACAAACATCCGTAGAATAGTATTACAAACATTCATAATCCATGCATGAAAAACGTGTTGGCCTTGAAGGCTTCTGCTATTAAGTAAAAGTTCCAAGACGCGTGTTTACAATGTACATCACTAACTCCAGTAGTGGAACATTGGAACCATTCCTTGCTCCTCAAAGAACTAACTTATCTCTCTAATGCCTTGCAGGAGGAGCCAAGGTGAAAAGTCTTTTGCTCATACAATGAGGGAGTATATATAACGGTCTTTTGACTACCCTCATGATTGTTTGACTTCCTATGAATTTTCAACTTACATGACTCTTTACATTCCATGTGTGTCCTTTGGACTTCCACTTTACAATACATTTTGAATACAATATACATGATCCACAATAGTGATGTGGCATATGACCACTCATGACATGACATGACATGACACTGCTGACATGGACTGCTTAATGATGTGGCAATGTCAAGCCACTGCTGTTGTTGAGAGCTAGATGTTTTCTTGAAGATGCTTTATTTTCACCTCTGCATGGCTTGGTGATAAGGAATCTTCAATGGTCTCAAGTCTTGGATAGTGGTCGCAAACTAGTGTCCCTTCACTTTCTCTTGATCGATCAACTTGTAAGTTCAGCTACAAGAGAGTCTTTAAGCATGCTTCCCTTCGTCTTCTCCTTCTGCATCATCTTGCCATGACATGATAAGGTATTTGTTCCTGCAATTCACTCATGATGAGACAACATCAATTCAAAAACCCCCTAGTCCATGATGATGCATTCTGATCCATCCACTGAGCCTGGAACAAGTGACAGGCTGGGGAGAGGGACTCAGTGACTGCGCAATGTGCAATTCCAACAACTAGGGGAAAGGCTTGAGCTCTAAGATTGCGTAGTGTGTAACTCAGGCAGGTTTGAGGGACAAGACTGCGCAGTTTCTGGAGCCAGTGGGACAAGCTAAGGGATTGGGCACTGGGAGAGTTAACTGCATAGTTTTGGGAGTTAAGAAAGGTTGGGCTACTGTGTAACTACGTAGTTTAAGGGTTCAGGGGATGAGCTTGAGGCTTGAGGATGCGAAGTGCGCAGCTTAAGCCAGGTTAGTGACATGATTGCGCAATTCTGGAGGTTAAGGCAGGAGCTTGGGCACAATGCAACAATCCTAGGAGGAAGGAACCACACATTGTGCATTGCCAAGCAGCAAGGTCACAACTAGAGGACTGATACTACACAGTGCGTAGCTCAGGAGAGGCCTGGTGAAGCTAGGTTGCTTGGTCATGAAGTTTTTCTGAAAATGGATAAGTATGGGATCAGTGGGTTCAGTGTGAATGATGATGAACTTTCGCTGGGATCACACACTTAGAATATTTTGGTGACATGACAACATAGATCATTCGAACACATGAACAAAACATTTCCCTCTGTGCGACAACTTTATGGCAAGTTACGACAAGTGCGACACTTAAGATAGACTTTGGGATGACTGTGATGACACTTGTGCAACAGTGTTTAGAACTTTGTGAATGAGTGTGGCAGATGTTTACATAGTTAGGACAACTCATATACACAAAGACATACCCTTAAAACCATCAGAATATGCTTTGTACACATTGTGTGATAGCCAAACATGCCAAAATACGACAGTTTACTCAACATGCAAAAGGGAACAAAACACTTTAAGAAAGGTCATGAAATAAGCTTCGGTGTTTACCAAGACCAAGGAAGGTTTTGAAATTGAGCGTAAGCCAAAATTTTGGAGGGTGTTGTAGCAGTTACAACAAACTCCCAAAGTGTTGGGTGTTGAGCCTGATTATCTTATGTATTCAAAGGTATTGCAATATTCGCTACAGGGGGGGTCCGGGGGGGGCAGTGGCGACCTTTGGGAGCTCCCCCATGGGGGGATCGGGGGCAACGCCCCCGAAGCTAAGAATAGATGTAAAATTGCCTTGTAAAATGTTGTAATTTCATAGTCAATCTGGGCCATTCATTAGGCGGAGATCTGACGGTAGAAGTTATGTTTAATTTAGGTTTTTTGCCCTAGAAGGCAACTGCTTGCTATATATGAGGGAATTGTATTGCATCTATGTACATCTGTATTCTGAGTGAGGAAGAGAGAGGAGATTGAGAGCGAAGAGGGAGTTACAGCAGATCTGTTGTAGGTTGTATCTCTTCAAGTTGCTGGATAATATAAAAACAAGGATTGGTTGTTTCTCCGTGGATGTAGCCCAAACTGGGTGAACCACGTATATCTGTGTCACTCTTGTTTTAAGCGTTTTCTGTGTTTATATTTCTGCAATATTTTATGTGTTCCATTGCTCTGTAATATATAATTTTCTAACACAAAGATCCCTAACCTAAAACTTAATTGCATCGAGAGGTGTATTCTATGTTGAGAAATGGCAGCAAGAAATTCCAATTTAATTTTTCCTTGAATTAAACTGAGAATTAAAATCGAATTCTATTCTCATAACAACTTGTAAATACCTAATTAAGTTTAATTGACTTAATTAGCTTAGGAATTTCAAGTTGGAAGTCTTTCTGTAGTCATGTATATGTTCTCCCTAAATTTTAGGGGTCTAGGATGAGTTTATTTGAGTTGTAATTAGATAACTCAATCTGAGTTATGGGCAGTTAAACTAGTTTTAACTATTTTTAGAACTAATAGAGGTCTAGTAGTGAGTTGGTGTGCATCCTCAGTGCTACTCTAGTTAACTGAATATTCCCTCATGAGAAACTCATGCATGTCAGTTCAGAGAAAGACCCAATTGAGACTAGAGTGTAGGGGACAATGTACTATCAATTGTATGATTTTCCGAGTTATACAAATCATGCATGCAATCAGTTGTAGACCTATTTTTGGATTGCACAATTTTGGAAGCATGATTTCCCAATTAATATGGGTTGATCCTCCAAGGAGTTGCGCAAAGAAATTGTTAGGGTCAAACACTAACCCCCTTATTTATGTAATAGGATCAAGTCATAGTTATAGTTAAGTAAAGAGTCAATAAAGCCCATATTAATAATTGTAAGTGGTTAACCCGCATTTAATGAAGGGACCACTGTTAGTTGCAAATGGGCTATGGTATTAGATAGATGGTATTAATAAGAACCATGGTATTGCATGTATGAATCCTATATAAAGGATAGAGACTCCCCTCGAGGAGCATTGTGTCTTATTTTGTAATTGAGCTCAGCTTTATTGGAGGTTGCCCCCTCGAAGAAGCAAGTGAACATTGGTTTCTGAATAATAAAATACTTGCTGTTATTTCTCATTTTTCTATGTTTTGGGTATATTTCTTCGCATATTTGGTATTCTGGTATCGTCTTGCAGGTTAAGAGCATAACAAGTGGTATCAGAGCGCTTTCCAGGGCCGGTGGGATCTCCAATTTTTAGCAATTTTTTTTTTGGCTAGAGACGTGTTTCGGCATCTTTAAACTACGGGATTTGTTGTTGAGCGCATAAACCTGCGGATTTGGGGAGGCATGCACGCAGGAAATACAAGAGGTGGTCACGCTTGTTGGACTCCCTTGTAACCCTTGTGGGTACCCCTTCGAGTAGTAGCGCATTAGACAGAACTGCGAATGGACTGTCTTCCAAGTACCCTTTGGGTATATCGGATGCCCCCTAGCTTCCTTGAAACCTCGCCATAGATAAACCGTCGGCCGTCTTGTTGCTAGAGTACAACAATAACAACACTCGGAGAAATTACTCGCGCATACGATAGGGTAGTCAGGTTGTAAGGCTAAGGGTACGGTTGATCCTCCTTGGTTAGTGCCCTGAAAAATTGGGCCGAGTACTACTGTCAGACCCTTATGTATATTGCAATCTGTAGTACCTCACACCCTTGGAGACCATAGTTTCCTTCTCTATCTTGGGATCACGCATAATCTTTGTCAGATCAGATCTTGCAGGTGGGGTTTTGTTGCAGCAGCAATAATCAGTTCTGTCATTCAGATCTATCAGATCAGCCATTAAGATCTCTCAGATCCATCAGATCCGCCATCCAGATCTAGCAGATTGGGCTTTGTAGCCATCGCAACAATCAGATCAGCCATTTAGATCTGACTAACTGTGTGGGTTCCTATACCTGGGCGTGATTTTTGCATGACTTTGGGTAGCATTGACATTTCTGGGATTCGGCTACTGCAGTATTCCAAAGCAAGGAGTAAAACTCCATTCGGAGTAAAAAAAAATAAAAGAAGTCAGAGACCTCCCGAGACGCTTATTGGTGACTTAGCCCATATGAATTAGGTTGACGAGCTAAGCAAGGTGGTACCATTCAATTGTTAGTGCCAAAAATTTCGGGCGGTTCCAAATTTCAAGTACATCAGATCGATGCATGGTACAAACTAGAGCTCAAGCTATGGCCAATGAGAGGATTGACAAACTTGAATCACAATTGAACGATGTCATTTTGCAGCTGAAGAACTTAAATGAAACACTCTCTAAGGGCAAGGTGGAGGAACGCGCGGAGGCATATATTGGCAATGAAAACATGGAGGGCGAGTCTAGCCAGTCTCTTCACCTCTTTGGCACCCACCAACAATCCCATCCGCGACCACCCAAGCTGGACATGTATAAATTTGATGGCTCTCACCCGGCTGCATGGATAGCACAAATGGAGCAATATTTCACACTGAATTACATCTTGGATGATGTGACTCAGCTAAGTGTGGGTATCATGTACTTGGACGATGAAAGATGGCAATGGTGGCAATGGTATCAATGTTACTATGGAAGGCCCTTGACTTGGCAGACATTCAAAAAAACTCTTACGGATGGCTTTGACCATGAATCTGATTTTTTTGGGTCGTCTCACTGAGCTCCGACAGACAAGAATAGTGAACGAATATATTACAGCATTTGAAGCCTTAGCTTTCTGCACTGGAGGTCTACACGGTGAGTTCTACGTGGAATGTTTTGTCAGTGGTCTCAAAGATTCCATATAAGCCCACGTCCGACTGCACCACCCTAGATCATGGTTGCATGCTTGCAGGATAGCTCGTGAAGTAGAACGTGCGTTAGCGGCCCAGTCCAATCACCCAAATTTCATCGCCAAGGGTTGCCCTACACAGGCTCAAAGCACTACCCAAACACTCAACGTTCAAAAGGTGTCACCAATAGAAATGGCGGAAAGAAGAAAGCAAGGATTGTGTTACTACTGTGATGAGAAATACTCCCTCGGGCATAAATGCAAGGAGCCCAAATTCTTTCAAATTGATGCTATTGATCACAGTTCATCGAAGGAAGCCCCACCACTTGAGGAACCAGAGGAAGAAAAAGAGGACAACTAACAGGGCAATGTACCTGAAGAACTAGTTATCTCGCTGCATGCTTTGGCAGGGATTTCTTCTCCCCAAACTCTCAAAATCAGAGGTTTTATTAAGCATCGCCCAGTAGTAGTCTTGATTGATAGTGGCAGTACACATAATTTTATCCATCAAAGAGTCGCAAAAGCAGTGCATTGCTTTGTCCGAGCAGTTTCTAACTTCCAGGTCCAAATTGCTAATGGGGGGGCCATGAAATGTGAAGGCTGCTGTGAAAATGTCAAATTTCAAATGGGGGATTATCAATTAAAGACCCACATGTTTACCATACACATGGGAGGGTGTGACATTGTCCTAGGTGCTAAATGGCTTCGCACACTTGGCCTAATCACAATGGATTTCCAGGAGTTATATATGAGCTTTAAGCAGAACAACCACACACATATCCTCCGCGGACTCCAGGCGGGAGCTCCCTCTATCATCAGCTCATATCGGATGGAAAAATTGTTAAAAAAGGGCCACCATGGAGTTATAGCCCAATTTAATGCCATCCAGGCCTTCAAACCCAATTCTCTTCATATTCATCCTGAGATGCAACAGATCTTAAACAACTATCTGCCAGTCTTTGACAAGCCTCATGAGCTTCCACCCTCGAGAGGGGAACATGATCATAGCATTACTTTGGTCCCAAGGACCCAACCATGAAATGTGCGCCCATATAGGTATCCATTCACCCAAAAGAATGAAATTGAAAAAATAACCAAGGAACTCTTGGAAGCAGGCGTCATTCGTCCCAGCTGTTAGCCTCCTGTTGCAACAGGTGTTCATATTTCATGATTGACAGTTTTACATGCCAAGTATGTCATACTTTGCATGCTGCAATGCTCCATATTTCCTAAAGAGGCCAAAAAAAAGGCCATGAGAGTGTGCCAGTCTAAATGCCACTGTTTTATTCCAATTTTGATGGCTTAACCATTTTTGAAGAATGTTCTGTAAAAGGGAAGGCCAAACAGCTTAATCTTGGCCTCCCTAGGTTTCAATTTCTTGCTTTAGAAATATAGAATGAATATCTGTCCAAACAGCTTAATCTTGGCAGATTTGTAGATAGGTAGAGAATCAAAGGAGCCCAACTGCTTAATCTGGGCCCTTGGCAGAAATAAGTGTAGATCTAGATAGGAGGGCAGTCAAAAAAAAAATTGTAAAGCAGGGTTTGCAAGTCTAAGTGCACCCAAACCAAAAAGAAGAAAAAATGCTAGGTAAGTAGGCTGGGTAGGTAGTTTTTGAGGTTGCAGAATGTTGATATGTGATCAATTTTGTGTTTTAAAGTGATATTGTACTTCAGATCACAAGTTGGAGGTAGTTTTCCATTTGGAGGAGCTCAAACTGGACATCTCTAACCTCCCCTTCTTCCTCTTCCCCCAAATCACTTACTAACTTCCCTGAAGAGGTCAAGATCTGCTTGATAACTCTTGAGCTCATCATCTTCCATTATATTTGCTTAAGTAAAGGTCCTCTTTGCTTAGGAGCACTGTGGTTTCACTCTGTGAGTCTTGTTCCCTTTCAAATAGCCTAAGGTCTCTCACCTTAGCGCTTTCTTGTCATTTTCACATTAACTCCTAACTCTATTATTTAGCTCCCTAAATCATTTCCCTATCCCCTAATATGTAAAAATATATAAAAAATCCCAAAAAAAATAATGAATACCCCCTTCCCGGCATTATAGCTATATTTTCCTAAGTCTGGGAAATAACAGTCCATCTAGGGTTGTTTTTAGCCCATCTGTGTTCTAGCTGGAGTTAGTCTGATATCTGGTCAGACTAACAACCTTTTCCCCTAACCCTAGCCCTACAAAACCCATGTTTCGCCCTTATTCCAAAGTCTCAAATGTAAAATATTTAACCCGCTCACTCATAAATCCATAAAACCCACCTTTCCTAAGTTTTAAACCCCCCGCAGCGCTGTATAAAAATTCGGATATTCACCGCGGGCCCGGTCCTTTATTCCTCCGCCGCCTTGTTTGCTTTGCCAGCCATCCGATTGCCCGCGCCGTAGATCAACGGTGGGCGGGTCTTTCCATCCGCCGATCTGCCGATGGTTAGCGCTCGGGAGATGGGCGGTTTTGCCATCGTACTCCTGCCACGCGTCACCTCCTCGGCTGTGGCGGAGCCCCCTCCTCCGAAACCACTTCTGCTCTAAGGCGGTGCGCCCGAAACCGTAAACCACCTTCCCCCCTCCTGCGTCAGCACCACGTCACCGCTGACATCACCATCCCGCGTCGGCCCCCTGCCACCATGTCCTTGCCACGTAGCTGCCACCGTACTACCACGTCACCCCGCTGACGTCACCCTGCCACGTCACCGCCGTATTGGGACCCGCCTGCTGATGTCATGCTGACGTCACCGTCAAAAAGTGCGAAAGGCGCAAATCACAGCCTAGGAAGCCCGGAATCAGAATCTGAGGCAGTTTTTCATGCGCGATTAACGCCTATGGGAAATAGGCCAAAATGGAAAGCCCCTTCGTGACTCGGCCTCCAGCATGCCCGAAAGGCGCAAAATGACCATATTTTCTTCGCGAAGCGTTCAGAAAGGGGCAAACACAGTTTTTAAAGCAACAGAGGGCCGAACAACTGCCATAAAGGTCGATGGGACAGTCTAAAGCACTCAGAAGACATTAAAGAGGCCAGGTTCAGCGCCAAAGAGTATCAGGAAGCGGCAAAGAGTATTAGTTCAGCAACATCAAAGCAGGTGAAAATTAAAAACCTTCATCGAAGTCAGCAAATCATTTAAGGCCATTTAAAAACTTATCTGGTCGGGATTAGTGCACATTAATGCCACCAAACAGCAGCAGAACCAAGTTAGAGGTGGAGGTAAAAGACAAATCACAGTTATTACAGAAAGACTGTACCAAGCCACCCAGGACAGACATTAACTCAGTTTGATACAGCTGCCCTCAGTGCAGCTCAAAGATATTTTCATGCATTTATTTTTGGATAAGATTAGGTTAAAGTAATCATTTTCTTTTAGACCTGTTTAGGTCGGCTGTAATAGATTAATTCTGGATAATTTTTCCTATTTATACGACCCTCTGCATTGTTAAGGGGGTTGGTTGGTTGATAATCTTCATTAGAGACTCGCATTGGATATCTGAGATGTTTTACTTAATCAAAGATTGCTGAAAAGATTTGGAGGAAAGACTGTCTACTCTGTGTCTAATGGTTTGAAGAATTGAATGTGGAATTCTTGTGCTGCAGTATGAATCAATAAGTGTTCCTTACTTCTGTTATTTCAATTTCACATATACTCAAGTCACTGAAAAAAGGATTGGTTTAGAATTTGCTTAGCTGCACTCTATGCTCAGTTTCTGTGGCTTCTTAATGTTTTCCTCTTGATTTAGGCATAAATATGAATTCTGTTATGGCTCATGTTTGATGTATTCCACATATAAATGACTGTTATCTAGGAATTCTTAACTGCTCCTAGATAGGGCTCATTTATCTTCCTTCTGCTAACCTGAATGAGAGATTCTTAATTGCCCCTGATTCCTTAGCCTTTAATCCATCTCTTTACCTTGAATGATTGTTTCATATGCAGCTGTCTTGCTCCATAATTCCCTCTTGTGACCAAGAAAACGCACCAGCAGTCCTACTCCTTGACTCCACGCCCAATGGTTCTAAAACTTTCATGTTATCCCTGCCTTTTTACTTGAAAGCATCATCCTTCCCACCAAAATCAAAACAAAACCCCTTGAATTCAATAACTAGCCTAAAACCATATCAACAAAGCTAAATCAGAAAGAGAGAGCCCTCTCTGATTGCAGGTGGGCTAGAACTTGCAGTCCAAAGATTGGTCTGTGGTTACCTCGGCCATATCCTTTTGAGATGACCAGAAGGACAACCTGAGTGATAACACCAGTGTTAGTCCTTATTCATTGCCGGTGGTCATGGTGCTCAAGAAAGATGGGGAATGACATATGTGTCCAGACTTCAAGGCCCTCAATAAGTTGATGGTCAAAGATAAATTTCCCATCCTGGTTGTCGATAATTTGCTGGATGAACTAAACGAGGCTCAATTCTTTACTAAGCTAGACCTTCGCTCGGGCTACCACCAAATTCGCATGAAAGAAGTAGACATTCCAAACACTGCTTTCCGAACTCATGAAGGCCATTATGAGTTCCTGGTCATGCCATTTGGTCTTTGTAATGCCCCATCCACTTTTCAGAGCCTTATGAACCACCTGCTCAAACTAGATCTCAGAAAATTTTTCCTTGTTTTCTTTGATGACATCCTCATCTACAGTTGCACCTGGGCCACACATCTTCAACATGTAGATCTGCTCTTACAACTGCTCCGCACGCATAAATTATTTGTCAAGATGTCCAAGTGCTCGTTTGGCATGGAAGAAGTTGAGTATTTGGGCCACATTGTGGGGCGTGAAGGTGTTAGGGTGGACCCCAAAAAGATCCAGGCAATGTAGGATTGGCCTCAACCAAAGACCTTGAAGAGCTCGAGAGGATTTTTGGGTCTCACAGGCTACTATCGCAAATTTGTCCGCAATTATGGTCGTATTGCTAGGCCCCTCACTCAACTCCTCAAGAAAAATTCATTCTTCTTGAATGATGAAGCACAACAGGCCTTTACAGCTCTCAAACATGCCATGTGTTCCACTCTAGTCTTAGCACTACCCGACTTCACCAAATCTTTTGTGATTGAATGTGATGCTTCTGGTACGGGTATTGGGGCGGTCTTAATCCAGGAAGGTCGACCCTTGGCCTTCACGAGCCAACAACTAAGTGGGAAGAATCTGGGACAATCTACCTATGAGAAGGAGATGATGGCCATCTTACATGCAGTAGATACTTGGCAACCATACTTATTGGGGCGACGTTTTCAAATCTGCACAAACCATCAAAGCCTTAAATATTTTTTGGAGCAACACCTATCCTCACCACAACAAAATAAATGGCTCGCCAAAATGCTCGGATATGATTATGAGATAATTTACAAGAAAGGGCACGAAAATATTGTAGCAGATGTGTTATCCCGCCAATTTGAGGAAGAAAGTACCCTGCTTGCAATTTCCCTTCCCATTCCAGAATGGATTGAAGAGGCTTGCAAGGAATGGTTTTCACATCCGTGGCTCTCCCAACTCATTAATCAATTGCAAACGGATCCAAATTCAACAGCAGGCTACTCGTGGCAAGATGAGATTCTTCGCTACAAGGACAGAGTCGTAATATCACCAACATCCACCCTCAAAAGCCGCGTTTTGGCGGAGTTGCACTCATCTCCCACTGCAGGACATTCAGGCTTTCAGAAGATGTATGCTCGCACTCGAAGATCATTTTTTTGGACAAGCATGAAAAAGGACATTCTTATTTTTGTAGCTGAATGCGACGTTTGTCAGCGCCACAAAGGAGAAACAGTCAAATCCCCAGGCATATTACAACCATTGCCCATCCCGACCTCAATCTGGACGGAGGTTTTTATGGATTTCATTACGGGTCTTCCAAAGTCAGGAACAAGTCAGTGATCATGGTGGTTGTGGACAGACTTTCTAAGTATACTCATTTTTGCGCCCTACCCCACCCTTTTACACCGACTTTGGTTGCTCAATATTTCATGGATCAGATCTTCAAATTGCATGGCATGCCCACTTCCATTGTGTCTGATCGTGATCCGATCTTCACCAGTGACTTTTGGTAGGAACTCTTCCAACTACAAGGTACCCAACTACAACTCAGTACTTTCTATCAACCACAAACTGATGGTCAAATTGAAGCAGTCAACAAATGTCTGGAGACCTATCTTAGGTGTTTCACTTCAGAAAAGCAACATCTTTGGGTACAATGGTTACCTCTAGCCAAATGGTGGTATAACACCAACTATCATGCCACCACCAAAATGACTCCACATGAATCCGTTTATGGTCAACTCCCTCCTTCCCCTACTTCTTATATCAAGGGATGCTCGAAGGTACAAGCAGTGGATCAACTCCTACATAACTGCACAACCATGCTGGCCCACCTTAGAGAGAATCTTCATCAAGCCCAAAACCGCATGAAGCAACAGGCAGATCAACATCGCTCAAAACGCCAATTTCAAGAAGGGGATCAGGTATTTTTGAGGCTACAACCATATAAGCAAACATCACTCAAAGACAAGGGTTGTCAGAAATTATCTCCAAAATTCTACAGACTGTATCAAGTACTTCAGCGCATTGGAGAAGTTTCCTACAAGCTAGCTTTGCCACCCACTGCAAAAATCCATCCAGTCTTCCATGTCTCATGCCTCAAGAAAGTGATTGGGAACCATTGCAGAATTCAAACCAGTCTACCTGAAGTGGATGAAGAAGGGTCAATCTGGCTCCAACCTGAACAGGTTCTTGACACACGAGAACGGCACCTACGTGGCCGCACGATCAAGGAAGTCCTCATCAAGTGGAAAGACACCTCTCCGGAAGATGCAACCTGGGAACCAGCCACTATCCTTCAGCAGTTTCCACAGCTTTAGCCTTGAGGACAAGGCTATTCTTATGGGGGAGGGCATGTTAGGGTCCAACCCTAACCCCCTTATTTATGTAATAGGATCGAGTCATAGTTATAGTTAAGTAAAAAGTCAATAAAGCCCATAATAATAATTGTAAGTGGTTAACCCGCATTTAATGAAGGGACCACAGTGAGTTGCAAATGGGCCATGGTATTAGATAGATGGTATTAATAAGAATCATGGTATTGCCCCATGGTATTGCATGTATGAATCCTATATAAAGGATAAAGACTCCCCTCGAGGAGCATCATGTCTTATTTTGTAATTGAGCTCAGCGCTATTGGAGGTTGCCCCCTCGAAGAGGCAAGTGAACATTGCTTTCTGAATAATAAAATACTTGCTGTTATTTCTCATTGTTCTATGTTCTGGATATATTTCTTTGCATATTTGGTATTCTGGTATCGTCTTGCAGGTTAAGAGCATAACAGAAATAGGGGCTTGGTAGGCAGCAGAATTGGCTAAGTGTTGGTTAGAGCGAGCTTGTGAGGTAGAGAGTTGATCATACTTATGCACAAATTGTTCTAGTGAGAAAAAACTTTGTATTATCACTCAAATTTCTGATTAATGCAATATAAATAATCAGGGTTTTTGAGTAGTAAGCTTTCCCCATAGAAATATTGTGTTATGAGCCATTGATTATCTTCCTCTTGTTGATTATTGTTTTCAATCTATTGATTTCTGCTATTGAAGAAGTAGAGTAGATTTTGTCTTGTGTTTTAGCACATTACATGAGCTGAGAATCTACAGGAAAATCTACATGGTACAAAGCAGAAAACAATATACTAGAGGAGATTTCAAAGTTTTGAGTTTTGGGTTACAGGAGAAATTTGAATTTGCAATACATACTTCAGGATTGACAGATGGCGTTCTACGGTTTGCGGCTTGAGTATGCTTTGGAATGCACCTCAAATTATATGGCTTGGAAGGACATGATGGAGGTTGTGTTGGAGGACATGGCTTGAAGGAATTCATTAATTAAGACATACCTAAGCCACCAACACCGGATGCAAAAGATTTGGCTGAATGGAAGAAGTATGTGGCGAAGGCGAGGTGGATAATCCTTGAGGGAGTTCGAGACCACATTGTCTCGAGTCTCCATGGAAAGGAAACATTGTATGCTATGTGGAAAGCATTGACGGATCTGTTCCAGAACAACAGTGGCCATATGAAATTGGCACTGAAATACAAACTTCAAAAAATCAAAATGGAGAAAGGCGAGACCATTCCAAAATACTTGACCAAGTTTACTCACTGTCGTGATGAACTTGGAAGTGTTGGAATAATTGTTGTCGATGATGATATGGTGAGCCTAGCTCTCCTAGGCCTTCCCAAGAGTTGGAATAGCTATCAGGACTCTGTCAATGGGAGGAAGAAGATGTCGGATTGGGAACGATTGTGGTCGGATTTGATGCAGGAGGAGATCAGAAGAAACACCAGAGATGGTTCCTCATCAAAGACTGATGATGAGGAAAATTGTGCCTTGGCGAGTAAGGCAAGGAGAGGGAAAGGGAAAAAGTCCCATTCCAAATCGGATTCTTGCCATGGATGTAAGAAGAAATACATGTCGAAAGTTAAGTGCTTTCATTGTCACGAGCTTGTCCATTTTACTACAAATTGTCCACTCAAGAAGTCCAAGAAGACGTCCTCAGGAGGCGCGGTGGGTGAGGCTTTGGCCTCTCAATTCGATTTGGACTTTACCCTCATTGCATGCATGGTGTCATCAATGATGGGTAGTGTATGTTACCTTGACAGTGGAGCTTCATTCCACATCACTGGTGACAAAGAGTTGTTCAGTGACCTAGAGGAGAAAGGTCTCCAGATGCACATTGAGATGGGCGACGGGAGGTATAGTGCTACTGGATTGGGCACGATTACTTTTCAGAGGGAGCAGGGTGCTCCTCTCACCTTGAGAGATGTGATATATGTGCCCGGGTTGAAGAAGAACTTAGTATTAGTTGCCATGCTTGAGGATAGAGGCTATGATCTGATTTTCTTGAAAGGAAAGACGTTCCTTCGACACCGTAAAGAAGATAGGGATTCGAGTTAAGAATCCCTATAAGCTAGAGGTAGAGGATTGTGTTGCTTTGAGCATAAAATCAGAAAGGGGGCAAAGCTGAGACATTGGCGAGTTGTGGCACATGCAATTAGGCCACTTGCATCATGGGGCTTTGAATAGATTGCAACAGATCTCTACCTGTCTTCCCAAAGGTACGCTTGAGCAAATTGATACATGCAAGGGATGTACTTTGGGAAAATACACCAAGGTTTCCTTTCACGACAAAGACAATTGAGCAGAAGCGATATTGGAGTGAGTCCATTCAGATGTGTGTGGACCATTCTCGACAACATCCATGACCAAACAAAGGTATTATGTTATCTTTGTTGACGAATTTTCTCGTAAATGTTAGATATTTTTCATGCAGAAGAAGGATCAAACTTTCACCAAGTTTTGTGAATTTAAAGCATTGGTTGAGAAAGAGTCCGATAAGAAGGTTAATGCTCTGAGGAGTGATAATGGTGGTGAATATGTCTCAAATGAGTTTAAGAACTTATGTGCATAAGAAGGGATTAAACGGGAGTTGACAACACCCCATAACCCACAACAGAATGGGGTGGCCGAGAGGAAGAACAAAAGCATTGTAGGGGAAACACAGACGATGTTGCATGATCAGGGCCTACCACTACACTTGTGGGTTGAGGCATGCAACACAACGGTTTATTTGCAGAACCGAAGCCCGCATTAGATTCTTTGGATGAAGACACCAGAAGAGGCTTATTCCGGTAAGAGACCAGATGTTGGTCGCATAAGGATTTTTGGGTCATTGATATATTGCCATGTGACCAAAGATGCATGGAAGAAGCTTGAGCTGACAATAGAGTTGGGGATATTTGTGGGGTACACTGATACACCCCACAACTCTTGGGTGTACTTGCCAACTAGTAGGATGACAGTGGTTCACATGGATATCAAATTCGATGAGGAGAAGGCCATGCGAGTTTCCCTTGAGAGGGAGATTGAGCTACATGCGATTGAGGAGCTCTTAGCTCCTAAGGTTGAGGAGCCTTAGATTGATGTGGAGCAACCACATGCAGAGGATTCGGGAGTGGAGGGAACCACTCAGGTAGAGTCTTTCAGAGAGGGGAGAAAGCGCACTAGAGACGCTGACAGATTGTTGCATGATGCATAGAAGAATGTGGGAGAACCCACATCTCAACGTAGACAGAGGAGGTTATCAGAGAGGTACATTGGATACATGACTCTTATGAGCGGATGTGTTGACAAATAGCCATCTTCCTTTGAGGAGGTACTACAACAACCAATGTGGGTTGATGCCATGGTGGAGGAGTATGACTCCATAATTCGTAACAGTGTTTGGGATGTGGTCCCGAGACCGAAGGAAAAGTCAGTGGTGAGCTCCCAATGGATTTACAAGGTAAAGCAAGTTGCAGATGGTAGTGTGGAGAAGCATAAGGCCAGGTTCGTGGCCCGTGGCTTTTCACAGGTAGAGGGGATTGACTATAATGAGACCTTTGCTCTTGTTGCAAGGTACTCATCGATCAAATCTATATTAGCACTATCAATGCAGATGAGTTGGAAAATACATCAGATGGATGTAAGGACAACCTTCCTTAATGACAAGCTTGAGGAAGATGTGTACATAGAGTAGCCTGAAGGTTTTGAGACCTTTGACCATGAGTCGCATGTGTGCCAACTTAAGAGAGTGTTGTATGGGCTAAAGCAAGGACCCTGTGCTTGGCACACTAGGATAAATAGCTACTTCACTGGGTTGGGCTTCACCAGAAGTGAAGTGGATGTGAACCTGTACCACATAATCGTGGAAGGTAAATTGTTGATCATTGTGTTATATGTCGACGGTTTGATTTTGATAGGTGATGATCAACTAATCAAGTCTTGTAAGGAGTATCTCGTAAGAGAGTTTGAGATGAAGGACATGGGGCTCATGCATTACTTCCTAGGCATGGAAGTATAGCAGGGTGACTGGGAATTGTTTGTGTCTCAGGGCAAGTATGCCAACGATATACTTTGGAAGTTTCGCATGGAGAACAACAAACCCATGTAGATTCCTCTAGCAGGTAACTGAAGGAAGGAGGATGCTACTTCAGGGGAAGTAGTGGAAGCTGTTGGTTACAGACAACTTGTGGGTTCACTCATGTATTTGGTGAACACACGACCAAATATGTGCTATGCATTCAACTAGCTTAGTCAAGCGATGGTTAGGCCTACCAAGCTGTATTGGAAGGCGACAAAGCATGTGTTGAGATACCTCAGGGGCACTACTCAGTATGGATTATGGTACAGATAGACAGAGGGAGTGAAGCTTCAAGACTTCACCGATGCAGATTGGGTAGGGAGTCCATCCAACAAGAAGAGCACATCATGAGGGATCTTCAGTATTTGGTCAACAACTGTTTCTTGGTACAATAGGAAAGAAAGATCAGTTGCACTCAATTCGTCAGAGGCATAGTACATGGCAGCTAGTCAGGAAACATGTGAGGCCATTTGGGTGAGGAAGATCCTAGTTGGGTTGTTTGGCCAGCAGATGGATCCCACTGTGATTTACTGCGATAATCAAAGTTGTATCAAAATCCAATTTTTCATGGTCGGTCCAAGCATATTGATATTTGATATCATCATCTTCGAGATTGTGTGTTGAAGCAGATTATGTTGTTGGAGTACATTCCCACAGAGGAGAAGGATGCTGACATTTTGACAAAGGTATTGTCAATATGTAAATTCGAATTTCACAGAGATGGGATTGGGGTAGCTGATAATCCCTTTCTTGTTGAGAGGGAGTGTTGAGAAATGGCAACAAGAAATTCCAGTTTAATTTGTCCTTGAATTAAACTAAGAATTAAAATCAAATTCTATTCCCATAGAAACTTGTAAATAGTTAATTAAGTTTAATTGACTTAATTACCTTAGGAATTTCGAGTTGGAAGTCTTTTTGTAGTCATGTATATGTTCTCCCTAAATTTTAGAGGTCCAGGATGAGTTTATTTGAGTTGTAATTAGATAACTCAGTTTGACTGAGTTATGGGCAGTGAAACTAGTTCTAACTGTTTTTAGAACTAATAGAGGTCTAGTAGTGAGTTGGTGCACCCTCAATGCTACTCCAGTTAACTGAAGATTCCCTCATGAGAAACTCATGCATGTCAATTCAGAGAAAAACCCAGTGAAGACTAGAGTGCAGGGACAATATACTATGAGTTGTATGATTTTCCGAGTTGTACAAATCATGCATGCAATCAGTTGTATGATTTTCCGAGTTGTACATATCATGCATGCAATCAGTTGTTGACCTAGTTTTGGATTGCAAAATTTTGAAAGCATGATTTCCCAATTAATATGAGTTGATCCTCCAAGGAATTGCGCAAGGAAATCTGGGCTTGGCAAGCATCATAACTGGATAAGTGTTGGCTAGAGCAGGCTTGTGAGGCAGAGAGTTGATCGTACTTGTGCAGGAATTGTTCTTGTAAGAACAAGCTTTGTATTATCACTTAGATTTCTAATTAATGTTATATAGATAGTTGGGGTTTTAAGTCGTAAACTTTCCCTAGAGAAATATTGTGTTATGAGCCATTGATTATCTTCCTCTTGTTGATTATTGTTTTCAATCTATTGATTTCCGCTGTTGAAGAAGTAGAGTAGATTTTGTCTTGTGTTTTAGTACATTACATGAGCCGAGAATCTACAGGAAAATCTACATTCTATAGCCCAGTTTGAGGGTGATGTGTGATTCTATTTTTGTTCAAGATAGAGTTGACATGTGTCCCTATTGAAATAAAAGTAAATTATTCTCTAAATAGAAAAACAATGTGGGCTATAATGGAAAACAAAATGAATATGCATGTTTAGTTAGTTTTAATTAAAAACATTATAAAACATCAACAATTTCAATCCCACTATGGTCGTTTTATTTGTTGTTAATATTACAATCCAATGTGATAAAAGTATTTAACTCACTTTGAGTCATAAATAAAATATTCCAATGTCCACATGATGTAAAAATAGATAAAGTAATTAGAAGTAAAATAAAGTGTGAGTAAGATGTTTAAACCTTATACTTTTAAAAAAATATTTCAATACATGATTTAAATAAACTATTAGAAGATCTATGTTAACTAATTTATGTCAATATCAATTTTATAGATAGAAAGAAAATGTTAAAAGAAATATTTTAATGTTGTATATAGTAAAATATTCAATGTCCAAAGAAAATAATAATTGATATATATATATATATATATATATTCCCAATAAGAATAATAAGAGAGAGACATGTCATTCATTCAATTCTTAATATGAAATTAATATGTGACATTTAAAAATAGGCATAATAATTAAAAAATTCAATCTAAATCTTCAATAAAATATTTTAATATGTAGGATTAAGTAATATTGACATATGCTTATCCCGGGTGTGGGTGTACGCCAAGACTGATCTGATGGTAGAGGAATGGGACGGCAAGTGGCATAGCCACATGGCCACCCATAAGCCCACACACAAAGCAATTAAACCGTTTCGCAGCAGTAGTAAATGCCATTCAATTCGGCACTCGAATCAACTCACCAATGCCATCACGCCTCGGCTCTGCATCATGGAGCCCTCAGGTAATATTCGACCCACCTCCTCTGTTTCAACTCCTCTGCCTCTGAGTTGCAAGTGCCCCCTGGCTGTAGTGGAGCCAAGTACACGCACTGCAACAGGCAGGCGATGCAACATTCTCTGCTGCATAGAGTTTGGACAGGGCAACCATTACTCTCAGAGCTTGATCTGCAACCTGACTTTCGATTCTAAGCTTTCTGAGCCTTCCACCTCAGAGCTCCACTCAGTGCCGACCTCTCACAGGCAGTCTCTTCATCCCCACACCATCATGCCCAGACTGCGCCATCGAATGCGAAGCAGGAGGGGTAGTAGCAGAGGTAGACTGCCCCGTTCTATGCCCTCAACAGTCTTAGACTCCTCTTCCCCCTCGACAAATTACGCCTCAGCCCATTATCCTGATACTCGCAGTGATAGAGGCCGCATACACGCTGTCCACTCCCAGCCTTTGCAAACAACCATTCCAGCTACTGATATCCCTTCAAGCTCTCAGCAATCCAACCATTCGGCCCAATTCATCTACCATTGCTCTCTGAATCGACCACTCATCAAAGCTACCATCACAGTCACCTTCCACGAGGAGCCATCCAGCGACGAAGGACAGCCCACCAGCGCAATGGAGAAGAGGGATAATGCTCAGGGCAAGCCTTCTGCAGCGGAGCGAAATCGAGAAGAACCTCTGACGAAGGATGACATGGGTGCGCTGCAGAAAGACGAGGACGACCTCGACGCCTACAGATGTTTCATTATTGAAGAACACCCGTCAGCACCAAATGACACATAATTCACCACGCGTCTTCAGATTTCAGGTTCCTGGCAACCAAGTCTATGGGTTTACTTTTGAATTTTTGAGCAAAATAGTTAGTCTTGAAACTGAAGTCAATAGAATATTGCTCCATGTTCATATGCTGGTTTCCCCTGCGCGGGCAGCAAACTTATTTTGGACTGGACTGGTTTCCCACCTCTGGGCAGTCTTAATTTTGTTTTTGTTGCATTATGCCATGAACCTTGGCTCAGAACTGCAGAGGCCACAACCTCCTTGTATCATTTTGTTATAGTAATAGATCTTAGACTTATTTAAAAAATATATATATTGACATATGCTTAAAAATATATTAATAACAAAAAAAAATCATTCTAATGTGTACAATATAGTCCATAGATAAAATGTCTTAATTCACATGTTAAGTAAAATATTTTAATGCCAACTATTTATATATATTATATATTGTTTAATTTTTTATGTATATATCATATAAAGCAAGGAAACAAATAAGTTTTTATTGTGCAACATTCTCCAGTCCATTATAGTTGAGATGTTGACATGTTTTGTTAAACATTGTAATGTCATGTTAAACATTTTAACTTAGTTAAAATAAAATTAAAAATAAAATAACATGAAAATGTCTTGTTTAACATTTTCACTAAGTCATGCTAAAAATGCAGAATCTGGACACTAAGCAAACGTTTTGCCTCTTCAACGTTTACTCTCCAGTCAACGTTGGGGAAAAAAAAGATTGTTGGGACTCTCTAAGACAGCAAGCAGATCTGACAGATTTGGAGAACATAATAATTGCTGGCGATTTCAATCTTACCCTTCACCCATCAGAAAAAAGGGGAGGCAGCATAGTCAGAGATCCGGCTAGAGAATGGGTTGAGGACATAGTGCAAGACTGGGATATGCTGGACATTAAACCCTCCTCAGGTAAGTACTCTTGGACTAATAAAAGATTGGGCCCTGGCCACATTGCTGCCAGGCTAGATAGGTTTATAATTCAAAGCTCCTTTCTGCTGCTAGGATTAGAGCCTAGAATGCATATACTTGCCAACAACACCTCTGATCATAAGCCCATTATGTTAGACTTGGTAGCTCATCATGATCTGGGCCCCATTCCATTTAGGTTCAGTCCTCTTTGGGTAAAGGAGAATGAATTCATGCAAATAGTCAAGGAATGTTGGAATTATCCGGTCAATGGATCGCCATTTTATATTTGGGAGGAAAAACTCAGAAGGATGAAAAGAGTCCTAAAAAGATGGGCCAAAACGCTGCCCAGCCCAACCACAACAAGGAAAACCATTAAAGCAGCTCTTACTTCTCACCAATCTGGTATGGAAAACGCAGTACTTACTAAGGACTCAGTAGAACAAGAAACCCATCTACAACAACAATACCACAAGGCCTGTTTAGCTGAAGAAGAGTATTGGAGAATGAAATCTCGAAACCTCTGGCTCAAAGCAGGGGATAGGAACACTGCTTATTTTCATAAGAAAGCCCAGGCAAGGAAATGCTTCAATACTATCTCAGAAATTAAAGAGGAGGGAGATATCCATAAGGACTTCGAGCATATAAAGAGAGCTGCATTTACTCACTTTCAGAATTTATATAGTGAAGACAAGGACCCAAGTCATTCTCCGGAGATATTGCATAATATACCCTCTGTAATTTCTCAGCGAATCAATGAATTGCTGGAGACCAAAGTCACAAAAGAGGAGGTGAAAAAGGCGCTCTTCGACATGGATCCGGACAAGGCCCCTGGACCGGATGGTTTCTCAGCTAGATTCCTCCAAACGTGCTGGCCAATTATTGAAAAAGATCTTCTCAAAATGGTACAAAAATCCCAAAACACTCAGAAAATCGGAGGCGGTACAAATTCTGCGTTTTTAACACTCATACCCAAAGAAAAAGGGGCCAACAACTTCAACAGATTTCGGCCAATTTCTCTATGTAATACAGGGTACAAGTTGATCACCAAAGTAATTGCAAATAGATTGAAGTTTATCCTCCCCAAAATAATCCCAGAGAACCAAGGAGGTTTCATCTATGGGAGGCAGATCGTTGACAATTTTCTCCTGGTCCAAGAAGCAATACACTCGAGCCAACTCTGCAAAGAACAAGGTATGGTGATCAAACTTGATTTAGCAAATGCTTTTGATCGAGTCAATCATAGCTTTCTATTGAATGTCATGTGTAAGCTAGTTTTGGAACAAACTTCATTAATTGGATCCGCGTTTGCATTTCGGAGCCATGGATAGCTCCACTTGTTAAAGGAAGAGCCACTGACTTCTTTAAAGCCTCGAGAGGACTCAGGCAGGGGTGCCATCTATCCCCCCTGCTCTTTGTCGTCCAGGCCTCAGCGCTCAGCTTCCTGCTTGATAAAAAGCTACAGGACCAAGAGATCAATGGACTGCGCATTGCAAGAGGAACCAAAAATATCAATCATGCTTTATTTGCAGATGACACATTGCTGCTAGGTCCTGCGTCTGCCCTTCTGCTACAAAGTTTAAAGAGGTGCTGGATGAATTTAGTGAAGCTTCAGGCAGTGTGGTAAACAAAAGCAAATGTCATATTTTCAGTTGGAACACTTCGCCTAGGCTGCTATCTGCCTTATCAAGATGCTTGGGTTTCAAAGCTTCCTCCACCTGGTCAACCTTCAAATACCTGGGCCTACCAATATCTCAAAAGAGACCTACCAGCAAAGATTGGCTTCCACAGTTAGAAGAGTTCAAGGCAAAGATCCAAGCCTGGGGTTACTCCTGGCTGAATGTTGCAGGCAAAACAGTGTTAATCAAATCAGTTCTCAATAGCTTGCCCTTATTCCAATTTGCAGGTCTCCTCGCTCCAGCATCTATCCTAAACAAAATGGAGGATTACATAAGGAGATTTTTTTGGAAGGGAGGGAAACAAAATGAAAAAAAATCCCTCTTGTCAGCTGGGATACCATATCCAAGCCACTGTGGGATCATCGCCCCCAATCCTGGCTGGGCTCAAAAGGTGATCTGGAAAAAATATTTCAGAGGACCAAGATTAAGATGCTTAAAAAATGTGATCCGCCTGGCTAATTTGACATTCCTCAAAATTTATGACAGAGCCGCATCTCTAATCATCGACCACTCCTTTTGGATACTAGGCAACGGTAAAAAAATCAATATCTGGTATGACAGAATCATGAACAAAGAGCCAATTGAAGCCAGAGCCTCCATTAACTCGCTGCGTTGTTGGATGGACAGAGAAGGAATGAAATCTTTGTGGGATATTTCATGTTGGAGCAATCTGATTTGGGCAGGCTGGAAGCGACTAAATGTGTCAGACAATCTGAAAGCTGAGTGGAGCACGCTGTTAGACGCCCTCCAAGGATTGGCTCCAACGCAATTGAAGAAGAGAGACTGTTTAGTCAATTTAGTGTTCCTAAATTGATATCATTAATTGTCAACCCGGGGCTCGTAAGCTGATGAAGTGAAGGTGTACTATATGTACTTAAGCAACCTCTTAGAGCTTTTTGTCGTTTGGGGTGTTGTTTGTGGTTAATTTATCTTCCTAAAATGGAGTGGTGATTTATAAACAGATGAGTGATGGTGTGTGTAAAGTGAATTCTAGATGAGTGAGAGTGTGTGATTAGTGATTTCTAACTACTTGCTGAAAAGGAAAAGCTTGAAGGAAATAAATAACTTGAAATAACTTGAAAGCAAAGAACCACTTTCTAATGGCATTAGACACCGTTCATGCTGCTGCAAATAAAAGGTAAGAAAATCACTTAAAAGACCAATGATAAAGTTTATCTCTTCCTAACTCTCTGCCTCTAACACATAGTACTGTGTAAGACACGATTAGGAAGTAGCTAAAGATAAGTCTAAGAAATGATAAAAATGAGAAAAATTTACTTTAAAGACTAGTTATGATGTTCAGCTCTCTCTAACTCTCTGCCTCTAACACATAGTACTGTGTAAGACACGATTAGAAAGTAGTTAAAGATTAGTCTAAAAAGCACCCAAAGCCAGCTGCAAGTTATTAGTATTCTGATCTCTAAAAGATAGACAATTTATAATAAAGAGACCATTCATATGTTAGCAAACCACTTTGAGAAATAAAACTAAAAAATCAGCTATGAAAATAAAGTAAAGGCAGCAACTTAGAATCTGTCAACTGAAACTACCACTAGATATAAAGCAAATACACAAACACAAAATCAATCCCGGGTTAAAAACCTGCAAAAGAACAATGCTGATCAGCTTAAAATAAAGGCTGGAAATGAAATAACAAGAAAGTAAATTACGCTGTACATGTTTCAAGAAAAGGAAATGCTGAACATAAAATACATAAAATACTATACAAGGCTAACATGAACAGGGGCCCTCCATTCATATCATCCAAAGAAGACTCAGAGAATTGTAAACTTCAGAACAACACTGCTTCTATTACTCCATGTGCAGAAAAATACAGTCAAGAGTGCTAGAACAGCACTATAAAAACAGAGTCTTCGAATGCACTAAAATGATAACAAGTTTATAAAATGCAGCAACTAAAAAGTAACATTAAGCGTATGCAAACGCTAGTTTTTATAGGCATCTGAAGGACGGCCTAATGCGTACAGCTAAAACTGAAAAACAACTAACTGTCATGCGTAATTAAGGTTCATAACACGTCATAAGTCTGCGTGGATGAGCTGGAGGTTCTGGTCATTATGGGCATTGAATCCAGAGTTGGATTATGTCCCCCACGGCCTGCATAAGACGGACAAGTCACCGTTTGAACTGACGTGACCCAACAGCTTACGTATCACCGTTAAGCTGCCTTTGTTGACCGTAACTTGACCCTCGTTGACCGGAGGTACAGATGACGTGGATGGCTGAACAGATAGCACAGGAACCTCGAGCACCTTGATTCCTAAGTGCCCATGTGGCTCATTTGGCAAAATGACACGTGGAACCTTGAGATGAACAAAAAGGCTGCGGGATCATCAGATGGCTGCGGAATCAGCAGATGGCTGCGGAATCCCTGTAAATATGTCAAAATCTAAACAAAACAGTCACACATTAGCAAAATTCCTTAATCATGCTTAAAGTCATATAATGTAATGATCTGGGTTGGTTTGCAAGGAAAATGAGGCAAAAGTGAGAGATGAATGAGGGAAAACTGTAGGTAATGGTGGATAATCAAGTGTAAAGTAGAGGCTCTACATACCCCCACTACGAGGGTATTGCATGTCCTCATGCAATCAAAAACATTGCTCAGTCCACCTGCTGGGATGCCTCTGCCAAGACATCCAACCTTCTCTTCTTTCTCTGTGTGGCCACATTGACTCTTGGTCTTTTCATCAAACACCTGAATTTCAGATTGATTAAAGCTCTGTTTAATTTTCTGCATCTCTTCTTGAGCTTTTTGTTTTCCTTTTGCCACAGGCCCATATGAAGCATGGTGTTATCTTGGACCATCTTGTCCACATTGCCCTGTATCTTCAGTTTTTCATTTTCTTGTTTGATGTGGCGATTTAGTACCTCCAGTTCAAATATTTCCTGCTTCAGTGATTGGACTTGCTGCTCCAAAGGTTGAGCAGTGCTTGGCCCAGCCACTGCTTGTTCTAGCGTCTCCAGGTAATTATAAACTTTCTGTTGATCAGGGTCAACCTCTGGTGACCGCCTTGGGCTAGGTTCATACTGAAATTCGGATCCATGTTCAAATTCAGGCTCATGCTCAAAAGGACTTTCCTCACGTGGAGGACTGGTCTCTACATACTCAGCGTGTGAAGGACTTTTCTCCAAGTCAGGACTTGTAGCACCTTTTTGAGGTGTGCTCAAGTCAATAAAGAATGACTGTTTACCCTTTGTGGCCCCTACTTTTCTGTTTTGTAATCTGCTGCTCCTTCTCACGGAGGTGGTACTCTGTTTTTCTTTTTGTACTTTTTGTTTTTGTTTTTCCACCTTCTTGGAAAGGGCAGTTTCATGGAGTTTGGCCATTCTTTGTGCTAAGGGCTGAGTATCTTCTTCACTAGAGTTCTCAGGAGTAGCGTAAGTTTCTTGAGCTACAGCTTTGCCTTTATCTTTCTTTTGTTTCATCCTACTCTCTTTTCTCTTTTGAGCAACTTCTTGGGCAAGTTCTGAGAGGGTTTCTGTGATGATTCCTTGAGCTGTTTGATCAGTGTCCACAGCAGGCTCAGGATCAATTTCATGTTCAGAATGATGTACATCAGTTTCTTCTTCAATCTGTTCTTGGACAGTTTCCTCTTGGACAACAGTTTCAGGGGTAGCCTCTTTTCTTTTTCTTCTACTCTTTCTAGGCACAGAGGTTTCTCCTGCTTCTTCAAAATGGTTTCTCACAAGAAATTTCTCCCAGGTATCTCTTTTTGCTTTCCACTGTTCCTCAACTAGCATCTTAACAAGACCATGATGGTACAGATGTGGTTCAATGTTTGTTGGGTTCCTTTGGGCAATTGAACACATTTTTCTAAGACTTGAGACTAGAAAATATGGAAGGTTAATATCATCTCCTAAGAAATGCATCATGACTTTGGCATGGTAAACATATAAAACTCCAAACCTTCCCTCACAAGTAAAGAATTTTTGTACTAATAACAGTAAAGTTGTCCATTCTTCCTTGACATAAGTAACAGGAATCCCTTTTGTAAAAATGCTGGTATCCATACCTGGGTTCTTCAAGATTTGCTTCCACTGTTGGTCTTGTACTGATCGGTTTTTAAACCATCTTTCTCCAGTTTGTGGGAGTGAAGTGGCCTGTGCTATACTGCTCTCAGTGACTGTAAACTTCAGGTCCCCTATCTCCACTTGATTGTCTTTGTCTCTGAAGGAACGTGCAAAGGCCTTCGTAACCTCTTTGTGGTAACCTCTGAATTTCTGGATGCATTGGAGCCAGTTTGCTTTCTGCAAAGCGTCTTTAACTTGAGGATATCCCTCCAGAAATTTTGAACCCTCGGGTTCTACTCTCAAGAGTTTACCCATTGGCTCTACGGCTCTGTTCTTAAAATTTTTGGAAAAGGGAGGTTACACGGCTTCAACAGTGGCCTTTACACAGTGAATTTACGGCTCTGTTCTAAATCAAAAGGCTACACGGCTTCAACAGTGGTCTTAACACCGTAAATTTACGGCTCTAATGTAACAGCCGTAACACTGATAACCAGAATTAGCAGAGAGAAAGACGTAAAACAGAGTATGGCTAAGGTAGCAGCGTAGTGAGCACAGCGGAATAAGGGAAATATGGAAATGAAACAGCGTGAATGGAATGATATGAGCGTATGAGGGTTATGAAATGATGGGTAGAAACGGTTAGGTCCTTAGGTTTCGGTCATGGGTTTACACTTGGCTGCGGGAATTATGACACAGAGAGACGTAGTACAGTAGTCTACGTCACTTAGGTACGAAACCCTTAATGGAAGAGCAGCCGCAATCGAGTTTCAAAATCGTGATGAATCATGACCGATGAGTGGGAAGAATACGTGGATTTTTGGTCGAATGATGGGAAAAACTGGTTATCATTACATTAAATGGCAAGAAACATAATCCCGGAAACTTTGCAAAATGAGATAACCGTAAGTTTAAGATTTAGATCATACCTCAGATCCGCGCTTGAATTGCCTTTGATTATTTTCCACTAACCCTTCGTTGTTTTATTGCTGTTGCATGACCCTTTTCCACTTATTGTTGATGACTTCTGAACTGTAAATTTCTTTTCAAACAGACTGTTTTTTTTTATGCAGGTGCAGAGAGCTGCGGAATCATTAGATGGCTGCAGAATCTCCAGAGGGCTGCGGAATCTGCAGTGGTACCCTTCGGCTGCACAAAATAACTTTAGTTGTCTAAAAAAAATGACTTTATTGATGAAATGAAATGTAATGAATGGATTAATGAATGGATGGATGGATGGAAAGAAATGAGGTGAGGTGAGAGTGATTAAATGAATGAGATGGTGAATGAGGTGGATGAAATGGCGAAATGAGATGGAAGAGAGAAAATTTTTTTTGGAAAACATGAGGTGTCAGGTGACCCTGATTTTCACCTTAGGTTTTCTGCATGAGACTGCCAATCAGAGATTGGTTTTCAGGCTCATACATTTATTCCTTTTTTTTTTTTTTTCAAAAACCAAAGATTAGGCTGATGGAGGAGAAGAATCCTTCTCCACCAACCTGATTGCAGAATCTTCTTTAAACAACTTGACAAACTCTTCTTTTGAGAATGGCTTTTGATAGATTTTCAAGCGGTGGCCATTCACAATAAGAGGAGTATGAAATTCATCAATAGTTTTCACTCGAACTGCTCCATTGCTAAAGACTTCATCAATCTCATATGGCCCAAGCCAATGAGTTTGAAACTTTCCTTTGAAGTCTTTGAACTTTGAATCAAACAATAGAGCCCAATCTCCTTTCTGAAACTTTCTTTCTTTGATATGACGATCATGCCATTTAGATCTTTGGTGCTGAACTAGATCGGTCCTTAGAATTGCATCTTGTCTTATTTCATCTAGCTCATTTAGCTGGTCCATTCTGTGTCTTTGAGCTTCTGAGAGGCTCATTCCCAATTGGACTGCCATCTTGAAGGTCTTGATTTGGAACTCAATGGGGAGCAGGACTTCCTTCCCATAAACAAGTTCATAGGGAGAATGTCCTGTTGTGTTCTTCCATGTAGTCCTATAGGCCCATAAGGCTTCAGGGAGTCTTTCCGCCCAATCTCTTCTATGAAGATGAACAGTCTTGGTGATAATGCCTTCAAGAACTTTATTGGTAGATTCCACTTGGCTGTTGGATTGCGGATGGTAGGGAGTGGATGTTCTGTGCTTGATCTTATATTCCTCCATCAGCTTATCCATCAGTTTAGATGTAAACTGGCTGCCCTGATCTGTCACAATTTCCCTTGGGACACCAAAACGAGTGAAAATATCCTCAAAAAGAAATTGAACAACTGAATTTTCAGTGGCAGAAGGCAATGCTTTTGCTTCTACCCACTTAGTAACATAATCAGTACAAACCAGTATATACTTCTTTTGCTTTGATGGTGGATTAATTGGTCCAACGAAATCTAGAGCCCATTTCTCAAAGGGTTCGATGCATACCTGAGGTTGTAGAGGCATTTCATTTGAAGGAGTTGGTTTCCCAACTCTTTGGCAGTTGTCACACCTTTTAACATACTGCTTTGCATCTTTAAAGAGAGAAGGCCAATAATATCCTAGAGAAAGGATTTTATAGGCTGTCCTCTTGTCAGCAAAGTGCCCGCCGCATGGTTCATCATGACATGTCTTAAGGATGTTAGGCATTTCATCTTCCCGAACACACCTTCTGATTATACAATCTGGCCCTGTTTTGAACAATTCATTAGAAATCCAAGAATAATGTGCACTCTCCTGAATGATTTTCCTTTTCTCATTAGGAAATAAGTGTAGAGGAAGCTTCCCTGTAACAAGATAATTAGCCATATCTGCATACCAAGGAGTCTTGGTAGTCACTGCAAACAAGTATTCATCTGGAAACTTATCTTCTACTGGAGAATTCTCATTAGTGTTTTGGATTCTAGACAAGAAATCAGCTACTGTGTTTTGTTTTCCAGGTCTATCTAACACAGTAATGTTGAATTCTTGTAAGAGTAAAAGCCATCTTGTAACTCTACCATTAGTGACAGGTTTGTTCATTAAATATCTTATGGCAGAGTGATCAGTGTGGACAAAGGTTTCATAGCCGGTTATGTAGTGTCTAAACTTGTTGATTGCATGTACCACAGCTAAGAACTCTTTTTCTGTAACAGTATAATTTAACTCAGTAGGAGTCAAATTCTTACTTGTGTAATAAATGGCATAAGGGATCAAATCCTTTTGTCCCAAAACAGCTCCTAGAGCTGTATCTGAAGCATCAGTAGAAATGTGGAAAGGGAGTTTCCAGTTTGGCCCCCTTAAGATGGGTGCTTCAGATATTCTAGACTTTAAAGCTTCAAAGGCAGATTGACACTCGAGATCCCATTTGAACTCACAGTCCTTGGTAAGCAATTTGAAAAGAGGGGATGCTATCTTAGTGAAGTTTTCAATAAATCTTCTGTAATACCCAGTGAACCCAAGAAAACTTCTAACATCCTTCTGGCAATTTGGAACAGGTAACTTAGAGATGACTTCAACTTTGGATCTATCAACCTTAATCCCATCTCCTGAAATATGATGTCCTAAAACAATCCCTTCAGTAAACATCATAAAACACTTTTCATGACTTAAAGAAAGATTTGTTTCCTTACATCTTACCAGTACTTTTTCCAAATTTTCCAAAGCTTCTTCAAATGTGTTACCATAAACTGTGAAATCGTCCATGTATACCTCTACACAATCATGAATCAGGTCTGAAAAGATTCCTAATACAGCCCTTTGAAATGTAGCGGGTGCATTGCACAATCCAAAAGGGAGTACTCGGTAGGCAAAAGTTCCCCAAGGACAAGTAAATGTGGTTTTGTCTTGATCTTCAGGTGCTACCTGAATTTGATTATACCCACTAAAACCATCCAAGAATGAGAAATACTTTTTACCCGCTAAAGTGTCTAGTACCTGATCAATAAAAGGTAGAGGGAAATGATCCTTTAAGGTTCACTTGTTCAATTCTCGATAATCAATGCAAACTCTCCATTTACCATTCTTTTTGGGCACTATAACCAAGGGAGAAACCCATTGGCTATCTAAAATGGGGTAAATGAAGTTTACCTTGAGCAATTTCTGGAGTTCTTCTTTCACGATTTCCCTAAGGTTTGGATTCATCCTTCTTTGTGGTTGCCTAATAGGTCTGCTATTTTCTTCAATATAGATGTGATGAATACAAGTCTTAGGATCGATTCCTTTCATGTCAGTGTATTCCCATGCAAAGGCAGTGGAATGTTTTTGCAACAGTTTAGTTAATTCTTCTTGTTGTGGTCTTCCCAAGTTTTTGTTAATGTTCAATGTTTTTCCTGGAAGGATTTCAACTGTAGAACTACCAAACTCTTCCATTGAGAAGAGAGACATCTGTCTAGAGGAGAGATATTCAATATCTGCATCTATCTGAAAATGTGTAGAGTCATATTCTAGAGATACTTCAAAATTTTCTAATGTATTTAGAATTTGACTGTCTTCACTAATCTCAGAGATGGTTAGAACAGGTTGAATAGTATCTTCATCCTCTACCCATTCATCTTCTCCTATTTCTGTTATAGCTTTTGTTGGGGGATACAAGTTGAATTTCTTGGTGGAATTACCATCTGATATATACATGTCCCCAGACCTACAGCTTATGAAAGCATCAGCTGTGGCCAGCCAAGGTCTTCCTAAAATAAGAGGATGTCCTCCTAGATTGTTCTTGGGAGTTAAAATCATAAAATCAACTGGATATTCCCAAGAATCTAGAGAGACTGGAATATCTTCCAATACACCATCAGGTTTAATGATTGATCTATCTGCAAGCTGCAGCAAAGTAGGTGTAAAGAGAAGGTTAGGAAGCTTTAACTGATCCATGGTCTGTCTACTCATGATGTTGATCGCGGCTCCTAAGTCAATCAAAGTATTTGGGATTTCAACCCCATTAATATGAGTTTTGACAATAGGGCTACCGGGATCTACATATTTTTGCATGGTAATCTTACCCATCATTATGTCTGCAATTTTTCCAACTAGATGTATCCTTTTAGTATCTCTGGTTCTTTTTCCTGTTTTTTTCAAACTCAACTCCTTTATTGTCTTCGCTAGAATGGGAATTTCTTTAATGGCTTGTAACAAGGGAATCTTGATACAGACATTCTTCAATTCATCTAGGAAACTATAGTCAGGCACCCATATCTGCTTTTCCACTCCTTTGTCAATTTGCAATCTTTCAGGAAAAGGAGGTGTAGCTAAAGGTGTAGGTTGCTCAACTATGGGAGTTGTAGAGGTTGATTCTTTTTCTTTTTCTTTTTGGATATTTTGGTTTTGAAGTGATACTTCAGAACCTTTATTGACTTTGAGAGATTCTTCCTCAGAAATGCTTGGTTGTTGAATACTTGTAGAAGGTTGATCTAAGATTCTACCTGATCTGAGTTGTACTTCATTGAGAGGAACAACCATATAGGTAGGGAATGGTTGACCTTCCATCATGTAAGCATTTTGAGGGTTCCTATTATTTGGATTTGGTAATGGCTGAGAGGGAAGTTGATTTGATTTCTGCTGGGATTGAAGTGATAGTTGAGAATTTTGATTTTGTGGAGGAGGTTGTTGTTGTTGAGGGTATGGCAATGATAGTTGTTGACCTTGGTTTGGAAGTTGTGGAGCTTGCTGATTCTGAAATGATGGAGGATATTGATAGAATTGAGCAAATCTCCTATAAGGATTTTGCATGCTCTGCATCCATGCTTGAAAAGCATTTTGAGGTTGAGGCCAAGGTTGTTGCCAAGGATTCCAATTTGGTTGGGATTGAGAATTCATAGAGTTGTTAAACCCTTGATTCTGTTGTCCTTGCCAAGGTCTCCTTGCAATAAAACAGAGAGATTCAAGTGTATCTGGATCCTCTTGAAACACTGCTTTGAGGCCAGGAATTGAAGGACAATCCTTGGTCTCATGAGTTTCTGAGCAAATTACACATGTTTCTACAACGTGTGCATCTAAGGGACATTCCCTTAAAGCATGTTTCTTTCTGCACTTTGGGCAAAAGATAGCCAAAGCCTCAGCTTCTGCTTTTTGTTTATTGTGAATCTTAAGGGTATCAAGTTGTTCACTAAGACTCCCTAAGATGTCAGTTTTAAATTCATCAAGCATACTGCCGATTTCAGCCCTACTCACTGATCCTGTTGCAGATTTATTTGCCCTAAGGAGAGAAGGATCTCTAGGCCCTTTTTGAGTTTTTGATTTGCCCCTTGAGAGATGGATACAAAGTTCTGCTATATCATTGAGAGAAAGTTGAGAAATATCCCCTTTCCCCATCATGTTTAAGATGTCTATCCATTCATCCCTAATGGCTTTTAATAAGAGGGCTTTTAAGGTCTCTTCATCCAAGGTATTCATTTTTGCTCTTTTCAAGTTATATTGAAATCTTTCAAGTAAATCTTCTAGGCTCTCATCTTCTTTTTGTATCATTTTAAAAACCTCATCCTTGTGATTAGTAGGCATACAATAGTCTAAATACCTATCCAAAAATGTCTGTTTCATCTCATCCCAAGTCCTAATGGATTGAGTGAGTAACCCCATGAACCATTTCAAGGCTTGATCCTTCAGTGTTGAAGGGAACAATTTGAGTTTCTGGGAGTCATCCAGGTAGTCATAAGTTCGACACACCACTTCAAACTCAAATAAGAATGTTTCGGGGTCCTCAGTCCTTAACCCATGGAAGTTAGGGACGACAGATGGTGATATGTTTTTCATAGTGGCTCGGGAATCCTCATTAACAATGGGAAACCCAAATGAATTATCCCCATTTCTATTTCCTCCTCCAAGGGGACCTCTTCCTCCATTATTGTTATTGTTGTTTCCTCCTCCTCCTCTACCTCTACCTCTACCACCTCCTTCTTCCTCTGCCATGATGATTCTCCTAGGGATTTCAAAATCTTCTGGTTCCTCTACAAAAGGTGAATGAGAAGAGATTTCTCCTTCTTCTTCAGATGATTCCAATTCCTCAATTACAATTGGTCTTCCTGTAGGAGAAAGAGAAGAGTCTCTTCCTGGTTCAAACTCAATAGAAGGTGTGGGAGAGTCAACTCTTGGCTCTTGAATTCCAGGAATTCTAGGACTAGGAGTTTCGGTTGGAGATAAGGGGGGTGTCTCTTGTCTATTCGAGCTCTAGCTAAAAACCTTCCTCTAGAATCTCTAGCTCTATGCATGTCATTTTTTTTTATTATTTTTCTTCAAGTCAAGTTAATAGTTCTTTTTCTGATCTTCCAGTTCACTCTAGGTGCAAGAAGAGAGCATACTCAAGAAACTACCAAATCAATAACTTTCTCTTTTCTGATCCTCCAGATCACCTTGCAGTGCAAGAGGAGAGCATACTTTGATAGGTTATCAACTTCTTTCCTTGAAATTTTATGTTTTTTTTTTCTAAGAATATGGTTACTTAATTTCACTTCCCCGGCAACGGCGCCAAAATGTTTAGTCAATTTAGTGTTCCTAAATTGATGTCATTAATTGTCAACCCGGGGCTCGTAAGCTGATGAAGTGAAGGTGTACTATATGTACTTAAGCAACCTCTTAGAGCTTTTTGTCGTTTGGGGTGTTGTTTGTGTTTAATTTATCTTCCTAAAATGGAGTGGTGATTTATAAACAGATGAGTGATGGTGTGTGTAAAGTGAATTCTAGATGAGTGAGAGTGTGTGATTAGTGATTTCTAACTACTTGCTGAAAAGAAAAAGCTTGAAGGAAATAAATAACTTGAAATAACTTGAAAGCAAAGAACTACTTTCTAATGGCATTAGACACCGTTCATGCTGCTGCAAATAAAAGGTAAGAAAATCACTTAAAAGACCAATGATAAAGTTTATCTCTTCCTAACTCTCTGCCTCTAACACATAGTACTGTGTAAGACACGATTAGGAAGTAGCTAAAGATAAGTCTAAGAAATGATAAAAATGAGAAAAATCTACTTTAAAGACTAGTTATGATGTTCAGCTCTCTCTAACTCTCTGCCTCTAACACATAGTACTGTGTAAGACACGATTAGAAAGTAGTTAAAGATTAGTCTAAAAAGCACCCAAAGCCAGCTGCAAGTTATTAGTATTCTGATCTCTAAAAGATAGACAATTTATAATAAAGAGACCATTCATATGTTAGCAAACCACTTTGAGAAATAAAACTAAAAAATCAGCTATGAAAATAAAGTAAAGGCAGCAACTTAGAATCTGTCAACTGAAACTACCACTAGATATAAAGCAAATACACAAACACAAAATCAATCCCGGGTTAAAAACCTGCAAAAGAACAATGCTGATCAGCTTAAAATAAAGGCTGGAAATGAAATAACAAGAAAGTAAATTACGCTGTACATGTTTCAAGAAAAGGAAATGCTGAACATAAAATACATAAAATACTATACAAGGCTAACATGAACAGGGGCCCTCCATTCATATCATCCAAAGAAGACTCAGAGAATTGTAAACTTCAGAACAGCACTGCTTCTATTACTCCATGTGCAGAAAAATACAGTCAAGAGTGCTAGAATAGCACTATAAAAACAGAGTCTTCGAATGCACTAAAATGATAACAAGTTTATAAAATGCAGCAACTAAAAAGTAACCTTAAGCGTATGCAAACGCTAGTTTTTATAGGCATCTGAAGGACGGCCTAATGCGTACAGCGAAAACTGAAAAACAACTAACTGTCATGCGTAATTAAGGTTCATAACACGTCATAAGTCTGCGTGGATGAGCTGGAGGTTCTGGTCGTTATGGGCATTGAATCCAGAGTTGGATTATGTCCCCCACGGCCTGCATAAGACGGACAAGTCACCATTTGAATTGACGTGACCCAACAGCGTACGTATCACCGTTAAGCTGCCTTTGTTGACCGTAACTTGACCCTCGTTGACCGGAGGTACAGATGACGTGGATGGCTGAACAGATAGCACAGGAACCTCGAGCACCTTGATTCCTAAGTGCCCATGTGGCTCATTTGGCAAAATGACACGTGGAACCTTAAGATGAACAAAAAGGCCGCGGGATCATCAGATGGCTGCGGAATCAGCAAATGGCTGCGGAATTCCTGTAAATATGTCAAAATCTAAACAAAACAGTCACACATTAGCAAAATTCCTTAATCATGCTTAAAGTCATATAATGTAATGATCTGGGTTGGTTTGCAAGGAAAATGAGGCAAAAGTGAAAGATGAATGAGGGAAAACTGTAGGTAATGGTGGATAATCAAGTGTAAAGTAGAGGCTCTACAAAGACGAGATGGGCTGGGGATCAAACATCAAAGGCTATGCCAAATTGATTGAGAAACCTCACGTCCCTCAGAATCCAGCCCCGTGGCAAAGCGTTTGGCGTCAGCCCTCATGGCCCAAGGTCGATTTCTTTGCCTGGGCATTCTGTCGCGGGAAAATATTAACGTATGACAATCTGCAGGAAAAAGGCTTCCACGACCCTTCCATGTGCCCTCTGTGTAATGAAAGTGTTGAGACAGTAAATCATCTAATGTTAGAATGTAATTTCTCTAGGCAGATTTGGTCCCATTTTACTCACGAGTTGGATCCAAATTTCGCTGTCCCTTGCTCCTCTTACGATCTTTTCGCTGAATGGTCAAACAGATTCCCAGGTCCTCCCCCCAAAAATCTGATTATCAAGGCAACATGGGCTTTCCTTCCAAAAATCATCTGTTGGCAGCTGTGGATAGAGCGAAACAAAAGAATCTTTAGAGACACAAAGTAGAATGACAAAGCCCTGGAAGCCAAAATAAAAAGCCATATAAAGGAATGCCTAATGGATATAAAAGATGACAGTAACCTCAGACAACAGGACATAGCATGGGGATCACAGCTTGAACTCCAATTTCAGCCAGCAGTAAAAAAAGTCCCCACCCTCAAAGAATGGCAAATAAGAAAACCTGAGAATGACTTTCAAGAGTGGCTAAAATCGCAAGCAAGGCACTTCCTTTTCTTTGACGGAGCAGCTAAGAGAAATCCGGGCAAAGCAGGTGCAGGAGGTGTTGTCCTAAATCAATCCAGGGAAAAAATTCACTTCTACGCCTGGGGACTAGATTACACTACCAGCATCCAAGCTGAAGCCTTGGCCCTATTCCAAGGTCTCAAGATCCTCAAAGCACTGGACATAAAGGAAGTAATCGTCATAGGTGACTCTCAAGTCATTATAAATGCAATGATTACCAACACCCCAGTACAGGGCCTCAATCTTGCAAGGCTGATTATCAAGATCAAAGATATGGAAAAAAGCTTCCAGGATTTAAAATACTATCACGTGTTAAGAATCCATAATAAAAAGGCGGACATCGAAGCCAATAAAGCTGTCCTCCTTTCTGCTGGGACCAAAAAGAAAGAGGATGAAGAATCATGGGAGCCCATTCCGTAAATAATTTGCTGTCATGTTCTACTGTCTGCTCCTAAACCAATTTGTTTGTATTTTCAAGTGGGGAAAAATCTCTGAAATCAACTCAGTAGGGGTCTACCTTAGGAAGAAAATTGTAAGCTACAGCTACATTCTTAGCAAAGAAATGCAGCAGGACAAAGAAGCTCAAAGTGTAATCAGAATTTGGCATTTCGCCTAAGATTAATATAAAGCATCATAACCGTTCCTGTAAAAGAAATAAAAAAAAAAAATAAACAAACATTTTCACTAAGTCAAAATAAAATAAAATTAAAATATTTATAAAAAAGAGATTTGATCCCTTTAGGTCCTTGGCAATCTAGAGTTAAGATGGATTTAGGTTGGTGGTTAAAACTTTTGAAGTAGTTTCACTAATTTACATTTTGGTCTCATTTTTAAGGTTTTTTTTTTTGGGTAAGTTTTCCCTTAAACCTAACAAATATTGTTTGGACTTACAAGTTTAAGTTATGTACTCTATATAATATTCAAAAATACAATTTAAACAATGAAAAATTACACATTATATACATATAGATAGAATTACTACAAATTTATTGAGATTTATCAATAAATGAGAAAAATGCAATTTATTTTTATTTTATTCTTAATTTTAGATTTAAAATAAAATTACACTTGAAAAAATTCGATCTATGTTTCAAATTCGATCCATTTTATTACATGTTAGATCCATGATTCAAATAAATATATACTAATTATATCATAAAATAAAAGACATCTAAACCATATATATTTTAAATTATTAAAATAAACATAAAATATTATAAAACATTCATTAAAATACTTTTAAGCAGATCTTTCATAAAACCTTTGGTGCTAAATCCTTAATTGCAAACTCTATGCATAATAACCAAAATTAAATCACGAGTTGTGGTGATGATATCAGTGCCCACCCATTGCCTTCAAAGTGCAACGCAATAATCATTGTAACAGAAAATCCTAACCGACCTTAGATGTGATAATCATATAAGCTTAATTTTGTAATAACTCCAACTTTAATCATTTTATGATAAGTAGAGCTGATGTTTGATAATCATTGTAACAGAAAATCCTAACCGACCTTGGATGAGATAATTATATAAGCTTAATTTTGTAATAACTCCAACTTTAATCATTTTATGACAAGTAGAGCTGATGTTTGAGATGATTAATTGGAAAAGGTTAAGATGCATTTAGTATTTCTAGTATGGTTTTTTTTTAATTATCTCGTCCTAACTCTAATGGCTCCACTCTTGCGCTAAGGATCATGATCATGGCCCTCTCATTAATTATTACTCTGTTTTTAAGATATTTAGTTCATTAGTGAGTTTTATTTATTTTAGATGGGAGGTTTTTGTGATTTATGATTTAAGTATTTTTTTTTAGAGAAATCACATAGATATTTTTGGATCGACGCGTTTCAAAGTTTTATTGATGGCAAAGTTGGAGAGCAAAATCAACAAATTAAATATTTATATAAAAAATACAACGGTAAATTTTTAACAATAAAAAAGATAAATAATATAAAATAAAACGAAACATTATAAGATTGAAATAAATAATTAAAATAAGTAATTTATTAATTAATGCATTAATGAATTATTTATTTATTATTATTTTAATCTAATATTCTTATATGACTTTGACAAACATTAACACTTATTTATAACTACTACTAATAATAACAATAATAAAAATAAAAATTAATAAAAAACAAAATTTAAAATAAAATCACAATAAAAATAAACTAAACTAAAATCAAATCAAAATAACAAACATATAAAAATAAGGAGAATACAAAAAAAAATTATTAAAAAAGAAACCAAGGAGGGGAGAAAAACAAATGTGGGCTTTGGAATAAAGGGAAGGGACCCACTAACTGCTGATCTTCCATCCATCGTCTCTATTAAGAGTATTAATTCTCTTCTCAATTTCGATGACTTCTCTTAATTTATGGTGATGGAAATGATCAACCCACTGAGGACCTTAGAGTCCTCTAAACATATATGGCGTTTCATCAATTCAGCATGTTCCGCTAAAGCAGAGGAGTGAGTCCTACAGTGTCTAAGGTCTGCTGCGTGCTCTTGAATTCTCTAAAATATGGAATGACCAATCTCTCCAATGTAGGGGGTTCCACAAGAACATGGAATCAAATAAACACCCTTCATGTTTTTGGGATCCACAAGGTCTTTGATGGATCTTAAAGAGCCACAAATGGTTTTTAATGGTCTAAAGGTGGAAACCACCTTGTGCCTCCTAAGGATCCTAGCAATCTTGTTAGTAGTCCCTTGGATAAAGGGAAGTTGGACACTAGAGCCCCTCTCAATCGACTCTTTCTTAGTCATAGGCCCCTGGCTAACTTTTAAAAAGACTCGGATACCTTGGAACCTATTATAACCAGTCTTCTTAAAAACATTAAGGAGATGGGTTTTCTCATTAACAAGATGGTCTTCATCAGAAACCCTTAAAGCCTGAGTTGCTAGTGTGTTGAGAACACCTAGCTTTTGGGCTGGATAGTGATTGGATTTTGCATGTAAATATTGTTTAGTGTGGGTTTTCTTACGAAAGACATGGTGAGAGAAAAAATCATCATCTTTTTTTGAGATAATCACATCAAGGAAGGGCAAGCTCCCATCAACTTTAGATTCCATGGTAAATTTGATGGAACTGGATTGATTGTTGAGATGCTGGAAAAATAAATCTAATTTCTCATGACCATGGGGCCATAAGATGAAGGTATCATCAACAAATATTTTCCATACTTTTGGCTTAAATTGAGTCGAAGCTAAAGCTTTAGATTTGAAATCCTCCATAAAAAAAGTTTGCAACAACGGGAGAGAGGGGAGAACCCATCACTACCCTGCACGTTTTCTCATAGAATTCGCCTTCAAAACTAAAGAAGGTCGAGGTAAGGCAAATCTCTACAAGCTTGGTAGTATCAGGATCAATTATGTGATTGATATCTACAACCTCCCTAATAGGGAAGCCAATGTAAAGAGAAACAATATCAAAACTAACCATAAAATCCCCAGGCTTAGATTTAACCTCTTTTAACTCATTCACAAAAGAGAAAGAATCCTTAACAAAAGAACTAGACTTACCAACCAAAAGCTTAAGCTTTCAAGCTAAATATTTAGCAAAGAGATACATAGGCCAACATATGTTATTGACAATAAGTCTAAAAAGAACCTCTTCCTTATGAATCTTAAAAAACCCATAAATCACTTTCTATAAACTTATGACTTATTAGACTCACAAATTTATTAAATTTAATATTCAAAGCAACAACTTTTGAAACCTTTTTAAAGGGATTCTTATCCGGCTCTCTATAGCTCGCACTTTTACACTAGTTTCATTTATTCTTTGTTTTTCTTGTGCCTTGTTAAAGGAAAATAGTTAACACATAGATGCAATATAATATTTTGTCTTTTTTAGAATCCCTAAATTTGCTGTACTAGTCGCATTTTAAATTTTTTAGAAGGTGGCTATAAAATTAAGGTCATAAGCCATTTTCAAAATAGGCTTTGCCACTTTATCATGTCTTATTCCGTATAGTTTTTTATTTTATTTTATGTTAATTTATTTTATATGCCATTTTATCATGTATTTGGTGTAGGGTTCTTATTCGTATTTTGCCTGCTTTTTTATGTTATGTTAACTTATTTTATATTCAAAATTTATTAGATTTATGTTTGGTTGTTAACTTAAAATTTATTAGATTTTAATTATTATATATGATTTTGTTTTTAATTAAATGATATTAGTGAAAATTGCATTTTTTTTAGATATACAAACTATGTGTATTTAGATATCCAAAAATACCAAAGAAAAATAAGTATCTGTGAGAGCTCAAAGAAAAGAGGGTCTTGTTATGAAGTAGGGATTGTGGTCATTGACAGTTATCCATGATGGATCTTCTTTTTTTATTCAGGATTTCAGTATCAAGGGAATGTGACTCCTTTCTATTGCTTAGAAAGCCAGTTCATTGATCTTCAGCACCATAGAAATGTGACTTATTGTGTTTTAATTCCTGTTCTCAGAAGGTGTAGTAACTTTTGAATACATGTGTAGTTTTTTTGTCTCTGTTTTCCCTGAAACTGTCAAATCCGTTCCATGCATTGTGTTGGTTATGGACAGCTCTCACTGTCCCGAAACAATGTAATGCAGATCTTTATATCATCTTAATATAAATTTATAATGATTTTTTCTGTCGAAAAAAAAGCCCCTGTCATTTGTGAGTCTAATTACATGCTAAAACATCAGAAAGTTTGCTGATAAATAGATAGAAATACAGTTTTTTTTGTGGCAGCCAAATAGGCCATAAAAAAACTAGTTGAAAAACACGCCCATCATAGAGTATGATGAGTAGAAAATATACACTGATTATGATGTTGCTAATCGCTGGAAAATGTCCCTGTAGGGCTGGTGATGAAGTTTAAAAATTTGATCATCTTTGTGTTCTACAATGTTGAGCCCTCCTTTGACAATATGTCAGTTGTTGTATTTCTGTCTCTGTGGATATAGTGACATGAGAAACGAGAGAATGAACTAATGATACACATGATTTCTTCCATTATTGACATACAGATGATATTTCTGCAGGTTTGAGAATTGTTTAAATAATTTATAATGAGCATTGAATTCCCAAAAATCTAGATTTGTGTGCAACATTTCCCAGGCAAATAATAAAAGAAATTTGCAGCTAGGAATTATGCCGGGTTGTTGAATCATTATGTATGAATATTTATAAAGTTATGGAAATTTATTATTTATTAAGTAAATTAGAGTTATAAATATAAAATTAGAGGCAAACATTGAAATCATATACTAAATATTATTAGTAATATTGAGAATTATCTCGAGACCTACGTGTAGGAGTTCCATCACACGCAATGCAATGCCACCGTTTAACCCCACTTGTAAAGAAGTTGATGTGCAACATCCGAGTTTTCCTCACTCGCATGAATTTCGGGGGTTAAAAAATGAGCAAAGAACCTATCCCATGTCTTAAATAGAGGCGTATATGCTTCAAAGTGTTGTCGGTGAGTGTTCATACCAAGTAATATTTTCTCATGCCTATCCTTTTGACATTAGAAAAGGATAATGAAGTGTGAGTCACTTGTCATGATCTACTAATATTTTATTAGGCATTTGTCGCACCATTGTATACTAACATGTACTTATTAAATATTTGACATTTGTCATACATCATGGTGCATTGATTGGATGTTTGACATGTGTTATGAGTTGAGTAGGTTCTCATGATTGATCTTATCTATGAGCTGAGTAGGTTCTCATGATTGATCTTATCTCTAGTTTGTACTTCTCACATTATGGTCCTTTCTCTCTCATGGATATTGATGTTTTATTTGTTTTTTATCATTTACTTATCCAATTTAAATGATAGGAATTTTTTAAATTTACCACACCATCAATAATGAGGCTTTCAACTTAATTTTTTATTAAATTATGTATATGCAAATATTAAATCATGATAATGTTTTTTTTAAGTTTTCATCACATTTTTCTCTTTCTATTTTTTTAACACAATGAGAAAACTTATCATAACTCAGTTGTCAAACTAGCAGTAGCACTGGCTACTACCCGCAAATGCACGCTGATTTATCATTGTTATTCAAGGAAAACCATGTCACCTGGAACTACCCGCGGGTGATTCATAAGGGGGCATGCCTTAACTCTTACCAAATGTCTATGTGTCATTGGCCCTTAACCTGTTTCCATACGTCCAAAGAAGACAAGCTCTTAGCTAAACAAAAACAATTTCATGGCATACTTTAGTCACTTAAAGTCCTCACGATCTACAAAACAAAATAAATTTTTAATATTCCCAAAATTTAATATTCATATTGTTAATATTATATATATTGGCATCTAAATAAGGTATTATAAATATATTAATATTTTTCAAAATACATTATTATTATTATTATTATATATATATATATATATTTGTTATTTTTAAAAATAAAATAAAATAATTAATGAATAAAAAAAACTAATGATATTTATGATATTAATTATAAATCTACAAAATTCTAGTTATAGAAAAATATATCATTTCAAATTTTCATCATCTTTATTATCTTACATCTGGGGTTATGACACATTTAGAAAACTATGTAAAAATCTTAAGTAAATCTATAAACATTTTATAATTTACAATTGTAAAATTAAAAACAATATTTTCTTCATAAAAGTTGATCTTCCCCATTACAAGTATAGATATAAACAAGTATTTAATGTAAAATGGAAAACAAATACAATGAAAAGACAATAGACTTTTAGCACTTAAAGTCCTCACGATCTACAAAACAAAATAAATTTTTAATATTCCCAAAATTTAATATTCATATTGTTAATATTATATATATTGGCATCTAAATAAGGTATTATAAATATATTAATATTTTTCAAAATACATTATTATTATTATTATTATATATATATATATATTTGTTATTTTTAAAAATAAAATAAAATAATTAATGAATAAAAAAAACTAATGATATTTATGATATTAATTATAAATCTACAAAATTCTAGTTATAGAAAAATATATCATTTCAAATTTTCATCATCTTTATTATCTTACATCTGGGGTTATGACACATTTAGAAAACTATGTAAAAATCTTAAGTAAATCTATAAACATTTTATAATTTACAATTGTAAAATTAAAAACAATATTTTCTTCATAAAAGTTGATCTTCCCCATTACAAGTATAGATATAAACAAGTATTTAATGTAAAATGGAAAACAAATACAATGAAAAGACAATAGACTTTCTAAAATTGCTTTAAATTTCTCTAATCAAAGCCCTTTACAAATTGAGATGGGTTGAAATAAAGATGTTGACTCTTGTTAAAATATTAAAGAATGAAGGAAGAGATCACTATGTAAATAATTAATAAATCATATTTAAATTTAATGACAAATTATGATAAAATAGATATAATTATATAAGAATGAAGAAAAAGATTACTATGTAAATAATTAATAAATTACATCTAAATTTAATAAAAATTTATAACATAATAAATATAATTATATGATAAAAAAATATATATATTATAAAAATATCATTAATCTTACTTTGAAAAATAAAAAATAAATTTGTTTATTATAATTAAAAGAAAAATGTTATATTTTTATTTCAAAATATTTCTAACCATATCAATTTCCCTGAACCTATATTATATTATATTATATATCAATTTAGTTGAATTTATAATATAATAATATATAATAATTTATTTTATATTATATTATATATCAATTTCATTGAATTTACATTATATTATATTATAATATAATATATTATATAACATTATAATATAATAATTTATTTTATATTATATTATATTATAATATAATAATATATATTAGGAAAATTTATATTATATTTATATACATAAAAATTAAGAAAACAAATATATACATTATTTTATTATTATATATATTAAATTACCATTATTATTAATAATATTAAAATAATACTTTAATCTATTAAAATATTATGTAAATAAAATAAAATATGATCACCATTAAAATATAAATAATTGTGTGTACACACAACCTTGTATCAGGTGAGTAGGGAAGACTTAAAGGCACTGCCACTTTGCGCAATCATAGCGAGTGACATGCCCTTATCTTATGTTAATACTAGAACGGTGCAATTACTGTTTAGGCCAACTCATTGGAGGTTAACACAACTCACATGAAGGTTTGTGAGGATGGCAATGTCCATTACTCGTCCCTCAGCATTACTGAAGCACTTCAAGCTCTCCGCTCTTACTTTTGTCTCACTCGATTACAAGCGGTGGTCATTTGTATTCTTGATCATGAAGAATGTGTGGTTTCCTTCCTCCACATTGTTGTTTTCCTCTTCCCCATCGCTCGCTTACAATCTTGGTTGTGAGCTCTCTCTGCCTCGCCTCATAGTGAGTAAGGGAGAGCATTCACCTTTGAAGTGTCTTCTTTGCATTCTTTTGAGTCTGCACGATATAGTTTACTGGCTACCAAGTCCTGGTGTTTGATGCAGTCTAGCATGGTTAGGCAATGAGCTTGTGTTGATGTGGCAATAGTAGCCGAGGGGAGGAGGGGAGTTTGTTTGCTTGTTTATGGGAAAAAGCCTCCCCTTAGGTGTATGTTGAAATAGATTTGAGAGATGGTTCATGAGGAGTTGTGGGAGATGGAGGTGATTGTGGCAGTGGATCGTGCTTGCACTTCTGACTCAGAGGTCATGGCTGATATTTCAGACTGGGTTCCATACTTAGGGCACACATGGGGAAGATATTGGTCTCCTTACCATTGATCTCTGTTGGAAGTTAAACATGTTGTTGGAAAAGGTCATCATGGACAGAAATGAAGCCAAAGAGGAGATGTTGCTCATGTTGGACAAAGTAGAACTGAACTAGAAGGAGATGAGGCTTCACCTTAAGCATATTTAAGAACAACTTCCTCATGGCCCTAGTCCAAGTGGTGACAATTGTTAGTTTCTGTAGCATCAGATGGTGTTCTAGTTTCGACGGTTGTCGGAGAGGCTAAGAAACACTAGGACTCTAGAACCTAGAAAAGGTTTCACGAAAATCCACCTAGAGATGCCTTAATTAAGTTAATTAATTAGTAATTAATTTTTTCCTAAGTCTAACTTAGAAAAACTGATTAATTAACAAGAATTAATTGAGGAAAGTGAGATTTCTCTACAAACTCACACGGATCGACTTGGAGATGATCTCAGCAATTGATTAAGTTTTAATCTTGATCGTTGGAGTCCTAATTGGAGATTATAAGAAGAAGTCGATGGGTAGATGGAGGAACACACTATAGATTGATTTCCTTGGGCAGTTCGATTTTCCAGAGAGCAATAACAATTGTTGTAAGAGATCGAGCCAGAGAAGGGAAGCATAGACAAGGAGGGGCAAAGACAGTGAGTCCAAAGGAATTTTTCCAGTTCTGGAGAGTCAGAAAGAGAAGGCCGAATTTTCTCTAGGAAGCAGCGTAGGGACTACATAGTTGCTTTAGAAGAGCAATTCGATCCAACTGAAGAGGAAGACGTTTTCAGTTCCAGAGGTCAGGAAGAGGTTCCAGAGGGCCGAAGAAGCATTTTCCCAGTCAACATTAGGTAGGATGGCTAGATTGACAGTTGTTTCAAGAAGTGCATTTGGCAGGCAACAGTAGGGTGGCACAAACCACTTGGAGGGCTCGCTTTTTCAGAGGTCAGACATTGCAGAGATTACTCAGAGAGAGGGTAAAATCCCTCAAAATTTTTTTGATAGTATTTCTCTTGGATAGATTCGCTAGTTTGAAGATATTTATTGTACTCAGCAATTCTCACTGCTGCTTAATAATAAAAATCTTCAGCTGCTACACTGGTTTTCCCAAGTTGGGTATTTGCAGGGACATTTGTCGAAAAATAACTATCATTTTTATGTGTGTGTCAATATTTTCTCAATTTCCAATTTATCTTCTACAACATTTTATTTGTGAAGATTGCAGTATGATTAATTCATTGTTACCATAGCAATAAGATGCATAATTATTTTTTACAGTTAGAAGAATTAATTCCAGTCGCCACAATAGAAATTTCATAGAAATTTTCACAACGACAAGGAGTGCCACAACTCAAATGAGGTGGATGCTACAAATTCTCAATAATGTTCATGGCTTTGTTTACTTAGTTTTGTTGGTTCCTTAGTTTAGGTAGACATAGATGTTATGCTAAAAAGGGCTACTTATCAAGCTTTCTATAGACTTCACTAGGCTTAGTTTCTTTTTTGTTTTATACTGCATGCAACTTTGTCAATAAATAACTCATTGTCTCAAACTCGAAGTCTATTTTGACATAAATCCTTTACTACTTAATGGTCTAATTTTCCATATATATATAATGCTAAATTCTTATTTTTAAAAATAAACTAATCTAAGGGAAATGTGACATTTTTGAAAACCTTCCCATGGATTTATCGAAACCTTGGTTAAAGGCATTGTTGGTAATTTTTAGATTGATTTTTTTTTTTAACATCATCCTTGGTGTTTCAGATTTCCATTCTTCCTTGGAACAACATAGGAACATCATCCTTCATTTCATATTCTATTTCCCAGGTGGCATCCTCAAGCCCAAAGTGCTTCCATTGCACTTTAACTTGGGTGATGGCTCGATTCCAGAGTGCAGTTTCTCTTTGGTACAAAATTTGTAGAGGCTTGACCTGAAACTCTCCTTCTAGTTCGACCTGGACAACATTTCAATCAATTATATGAGTAAGATCACACACACACACACACACACACACACACACATATATATATATATATTTTTCTTCAAAAGACAAACAAATCATTTTCAATCTAAAAATTACAATAATTTAGCATTTAGTTTTTATTGCAGTGTTAACATGATTCTTGGATTCAAAAGAAGTAAACAAATATATTAAAAAAATAAGATATGTATGATGAGGATGACGATTATAGTTTTTCAGTGTAGTGTTCAATTTCTCCATTAATTGTGTATATATATATATATATATATATTTTTTTTTATTTTTTATTTTATTTTTTTTTAATTTTTTATATGAGTTATCAAAATCATTTAATAAAGAAAGGTATTTTTTGTTTTTTTCTTTTTTTTTTTTTCTTAAGGAAAATTCAGGTAGATCGACTTGAAGGGATCACATTTTGCCAACCAAACTAGGAAAACCTAGCCTCAAGGGTGTCAAGGAGAATTAACTCCATGGCCTCCCATTGACGACCTACTTTAACAACGAGAACTCAACCACTTGAGCTAACCCTGTCGGTTCGTATTTACATGATATGAGGTTGATTTCGACCACTACCACTATAACCCCTAGGTGCCTAAGTATGCCCCTTCTGTAGACATGGCCAAGTTATGGAGAATATGAACCTCAAATATCTTAATACACTAACATTGATCCATCTCAAGTACAAATCTAACATGAGCCCAGAGGGATCAAATTTTTTCACGTGCAAACTTCTTTAGACTGCAAAATACAACGTTATTTTTCATTGTTTAAATTGTATTTTGGAAGCTAAATAAAATATATATAAGACCAAATAATTTTTTTAGCCATAAAACTTATTTTTTTCATGATATGTACATATTTTTTAAAAAATGATATATAATATATACATAATCGACATTAAAATATTTTGTACTTAAAAACATTTTATTACCCAAATTAAAATGATTATTTATTATTAATGTGTTTTTAAATATATGTCAATATTAATTCATATTAAAATATTTTATTGATAACCCACATTGAATATTTTTTTATATATAACATTAAAATATTGGATTTTAACATTTTTTTTTCTATATATAGATATATATCAAGTTTATATCGACATAAATTAGTTAACATATATATTCAAATAATTTATTTAAATCTCTAGTTGAAATATTTTTGAAAAGTGAGATTAAAACGTTTTACTCACACATTTTTTTTTACTTCGAGTTACTTTATAACATTTTTTTAGCCAATATTATTTTTTATTTAGAACATATTTTTTATTTTTTATTTTTATCTTGAAGGGGAACAAACAGACAAACTTACACATCCCCTCATACTAGGTTGTAATTTTTTTTTTATTTAGAACATATTTTTTATTTTTTATTTTTATTTTAAAGGGGAACAAACAGACAAACTTACACACCACCTCATACTAAGTTGTAAAATGAGCCTCTCGGCTCAATAACACTTCATTTTCATGGTTTTTGCCAATTGAGTTGCCCTATGAAGGCTATAATTTTTTTTTAATGATGTAGATAAATTTACAATTTAACAAGTGACTCCAAAATGTATAGAAATTTGTCAAATGGGTTTTTGCCAAATTTGTGGTTAGAGAGAACTCCTTTTTAAGGAAATTAACCTACTTCTTATTGATATATCACTAACCAAGTCTATTGACAATAGTATATTGTCAATTTTTATCTCAATAAATGTGTAATGTTGGGTACAAGTTTGTGTTAATGTAAAAGCCTTGGTAGGTCATGACACTTACGCAATGATGATAGGTTCATGCAGGTTGTGGTCTCAATTTAGTTTAGATCTATCTTAAGACTAGATCTATTTAGTATTAAGAAGGATCAAATTTCTCTAGATACAAAAATAGATCTTTAAACCGTAATAAAGATTTGTACCTTGAGAAATTTGAATCAACCTTCAAATCTTAATAGAGATATACACTTTGAAAAATTTGAACCCTAATTGTGTTTAAAAAAACAAGATTAAAATACATTAAAGTGAGTATACTAACTCTATTTTTTAATTTTAACTTAATATATATTTTCGTGTTATTATCTTATTACTTTGTGACCCATTTTGACACCTCAACATGAATTATTAAAATAGGCATCTTCATACCATTCATAAATTATTGGAATCTGGGCAATCGAAGGAATCTACTCGTCGTCTTATCTCGAGCCTGACCCGAAGGGTGTCGAGGAGATTTGACTCCGTGACCTCCCAATTGGAAATGTATTTAGCACCGGGAATTCGACCAATTGAACTATCCCTTGGGGCTAATGCAAAATTAGACTAATGCAACCTCTTTTATATATGTAAATAGTGAAATTATCCAATATATATATATATATAATCTCAGTTTCACAATCTTTGTAACAATAATGACCTTCCTAGCCTCTTACAATGTCAAAATTATAGTGAGCTCGGGAGGCTTCTCTCCAAGCTTTTTGAGTATAGGAATAAAATCTTAAATCAAAATAAATAATTTGTTTCTTTAGGTCGATAGACCATTGTTTGGTCTCAACAGACATTAACTACCACCACCATCATCATCATCATATATATATTTTAAATTTAATATATATAACAATTATATTTTTAAAATTAAAATTAAATTATATATAATCTCAGTTTCACAATCTTTGTAACAATAATGACCTTCCTAGCCTCTTACAATGTCAAAATTATAGTGAGCTCGGGAGGCTTCTCTCCAAGCTTTTTGAGTATAGGAATAAAATCTTAAATCAAAATAAATAATTTGTTTCTTTAGGTCCGATAGACCATTGTTTGGTCTCAACAGACATTAACCACCACCACCATCATCATCATCATATATATATTTTAAATTTAATATATATAACAATTATATTTTTAAAATTAAAATTAAATTATTATTATTATAATATAAACATCCATAATCCAACATCAAACTACTTTGTAATTCCAACACCAAACCACCTTGTTAGGAAGACCTTGTTAGGAAGATGTAAATTATGTTAACAAATATTGGCTAGCCACCACCTAGGGTCAACATAGCCACCCAAAAAAACAAATAATCCTCTTCAACAAATTCCACTTCTCAACCATTCACGAGGAACGTATCTTTTAAATTGAAAACCGTGTCCAAAATACCTCAACACTCCCTTCCATCAAATTCACACAAACTTAAAACTCCATATAACTAATTTTATGGCCACCATATACATAATTGTTTTCCCGTCATTAAAAACTCATTTTTCTTTTTTCCATCTTATATAATTGTTTTTCTGGCATTAAAAACTTATTTTTCTTTTTCCTATCTCATATAGAGGTATAATCTGATTTATAAACAAAATGACATTTTTACGATATGTTTTTGGTTAGTTTTAATCAAAATTTGACAATTTTTTTAAAAACTTTGTTCAATATACAGAATTCAAATGTTTTAAGGTTTCCAAAGTGCTAAAATTTATTTAGCAAAAAATCATATACTTTTATCAAAAAAAAATTTGACGTAAATCACAATCAGAAAATTATTGTTGACGCGTTTCGAACTAACTAATGTAGTTCATTGTCAAAACTAGTTTCTTCTGATAATTATTATGGATACCAAAAACTTAAACTATATATATGATATTTTTTTTAGGTTTTAGATGAAATTTACAATGATGAAGAATATAAATACTTTTCAAACCCTCGATACATGCAACATTATATTGAAATATTTTTTTAGTTATTATTATTATTTTTTAAAAACATTACCGTTATCCATTTAAATGCATTCCAGGCATCTTCCCGAATGTTGTTGCGTGGCACTTCTCGTGGGGACAATTTTTTTTTTTAATTTTAATTCCATTAAAATATATAGATTTATTGATTTAACATTTAACTAAGTCGTTCCGTCCGGTCCCTTGTCTTCTCGTCCTTTCGAAAACAAAACCCGTGGGCTACTTACTACCCTGCCCGTTAGCCGAGATAAAGGGCCGTTGATTCTTCTGCAGGTTTCTGATCGATACCCGTGGGCTACTTTTTACCTTCCCGTCAAACCAAGAGCTGGTGAACACCTGTGGAATTGTCTGGCTTATTACGCTCGAAATATTAAAATGCTTTTGCCCTCACTAGGTTTAGATTTCGAATCCTTTGAAGTCCGTTAGAGGAATAAAAGCTTCTGCCCTTTGTTAGAATCGATTGAATTTGTGAATGCATGTACTGAGATCTGTAGGAATCTAAGTAATCATGGAAGTCGATTCGAAGGCTCATCCGTTTCTTTCGTACATTCTCTCTTTGAGGCCTCTGCGGCAGCCATTGATGCTGGCCTCCAAGCCCTCGTCTTCGAACGCCATTGAAGTGGATCTCGAAGCCAATGAGCGGCATGGCGAGGCTCTGGTTAGAGAGATGCCTAAGCTTCTGCAGCCGGAGCTCGTGGCTAAAATGACCGGCGCTGTTTCCGATGTTATGCAGACCAGATCCGTTCTACAGTCCCTTGGAGATCGGCCGGATCACGAGGCTGTGGACGAAGCCCGTCGACGCGTTGCAGAGATCGAGCGCAATCTTTCTAGCCGATTGGAAGAAATTGCCATGGAGGAGCCCCCGGAAGGCTACGATCGGGGGGCATGGCTGTCATTGCAGGTTAGTTTAGCTGGACTGCCTGCTATGGCCGCGTTCAATATTTTAATATTTTAATAGGGTTTATATTTTTTGCGTTCGGCTCGATAGTGATTTTAAGGGTTTGTTCGTATTGCAGGCGCAGAAGGAGAAAGACGCCCGGAAGGCGGCCGATAAGGAGAAATTCCCATTTAAGTCAGTTGTTCATCTTTATGAGATGCACGTTGCGTACGAGGATTTGTTGCAGGCGGCCGAAGAGAGGCTGACGAATATATATCGAGAGGCCGAGAACGGGTCACAGACGGTCCTATCCGATGATGGGAATGATGATGGTGGTGATGAGATGGATGAGGAAGTCGTACGAATACTGCTAGAGGCCACAGAAAAAAGGCTCGACCGAGTGGAGTTGAAGAGAAGGGGGCTCAATCTCTTTCCTGAGGGATTCTGCAAGATCACCACACTCGTTTTAGTTAATCTCTCCGATAATAAAATCCAGGTAACTTTCCATCTCTTACCTACTGCATTACAGGGCCGTCAAACTGGCCAATGCATACACTGTCATTGGGCTCTATGCGTGTATAGGTTTATTCCGGTTGGGTTTGAACTTGGGTTGATAATGGCAATTCCGCATCTCAATCACCCTTCCAAAGTATACAAACTCAGTTTTTGTGGTGAGTTTATTTTTTTTGGACGAGGTAAATTCCACCTTTAGCCACTCCTTTTATTTTATTTGTTTTTAATTCCAATAAGATGGGTCTCTTAAAATGGGACAAAATACCTAGGGGAAAAGTCTATGGTTGAGATTCCATCATGGAATTATTACTTCCAGCAAAATTCTTGTCAGATTTGGAGAAGAATTCCCTTGGAAAGAGAGTGAGTTTTCCTAGGTAATTAACTTATTCTCTACTTTAATAATAATAATAATAATAATAATAAAGAACCATGGTATTCATGTGATTCATGTGAAATATAATAATAATAATAATAATAGAACCATGGTATTCATGTGATTCATGTGAAATATAATCTATTTAAGGGGTAAATTAAACTAGATTAGATCCATCTTAGTTTGATGTTATACCTATATACATAATTATTAATTAGTTGTAGAAAATGATGGTGTTGAATCCATGTAGCTTGTAAAGGCAAAACATTTTTATGGATATGTTTATGTTGGGAATTTGTATGGATAAGTTTGGTGGCCCTATGTCTTTTTGTATGCTTTGTTTCTATCATTGAATGGGTGAATACATAATGTGCATAAATGTGTAGAAGCTTTAGAGCTTTGCATTTCATTTGTTGGTCAGGACCCTTCACCCGACCTTGGGAACTTGCTGCTTAAAATTCTACGCTCGCTGTAACGACTTTATGTCATAGATATTAGGTTCTAGGGTTACAAACTCAAAGGTCTTAGCTGGATTCATTATTTTAAGTTATGTAGGGTCCTGAGTAGCAGATCAGGCCCGAGAGCTTCAATTGTATGCATTAGCAAGAGGCTTGAGATGAGAGAATACATCAAACATCCTTGCGAGAGTTGTCCTTCCCTTGGCTGAGAGTAACATGTGAGTAGTTTGAAACCAAAGTTCGAATTGTTGTATTGTTGGGGTTTCGTTCAAGGTTATTCAGATGTTTTAATATAATATTTCCTCCAATTTTATAGAGTTGATTCACTAGCAAGATCAGGAATATGTGAAGAGAATAGTATATGATTCCTGACAGATGATTTATGCTATTTGTGAAAATTTCTGAATCTAACAAACTAGAAATCCTACTACAGTAAACTGATTTGCATTACCTACTTGTGTTCTTCAGTTTAACAAGTCATTTTTAGAATATATTAATGCAAATACATTGCAACTTACACCATTATACAGATCAAGTATTGAAAAATAAATGAGACAACCACACAAAGGACACACTTATTTTTGGACTAGACGTCCCTGGAAAAACTCAATGTAGGAAAACCAGTGCAACAGATATGAGTGTTTTATTATTAAGCAAATTTCTGAATACAACTAGGGTGCCAAATCCGACTCACCCAATAGAGAATAAACTTAGCAAAAGTACCTCTATCTGGAGACAGATATTTTGGTGAATCCAGCAATTGGATGAACAAACCCCACAGGTGACTGCGTTGTCCCCAGTGCTGTGCAGCGATGGATGCTCCCAGCTCTGCGCTGGAATTGCGTCACCCTTCCAGTGAGCCTTCCCGGCTCAGAAATCGATCTACTGAACTGTTGCCTGATCTGCCTCATAGAAACCCCAGCACTGCCTCTAAGTGACTGTGTCAGCAACCTCTAGCCTCTACATCACCCTTTTGGAGCTGCTCTGTCTCTCTGTGGTGCTGTGTTGCCTCTCTACTATGTATTTTCGACCTTGCACTGAAGTCCCTTTGCTGAATTGCCCCCCTTTGCACTAGAAGCTCGCTTCGAAATTCTTAGTAAACCACGCCCTAGAATTTAGATTTAGCTTAAGCGCTGCTCTCACTGTGTGTTCTCCAACTAGCCTCAAGCTTTCCTTTGTACTTTTCCTGTTGAGAAATCAACATCCGTGATCTAATCTCTAATCAATGGCTAAGATTAAATTAGACTTGATCTTCGTTTCTTAGAAGCTTTCCCCCCATATTTTCATTAATACCCATTAATATTTTAATTTTCATAAGTTTAGACTTAGGGACCCCATTAAAAATATTAATTATTTTAATAAATACAATCTGGGTGGAGTTTCTCCAAACAATTTCTGGGTCTTGGAGATCACATGTGTTCTTGTGCCTCCACAAAATTTCAGAGCTATAGCACATCCAATGCTACCCAAAAAATCAACACTCCCTCTTAGCGAGGATTGTGCTCTAGCAATACTTCCCAGCAGAAATATCACACCGATCCATGACATCAGTTCTCTGCGCTGTTGATGCTCGGCCTGCTGCCCTTCATCCATTGCATTGCTGCAATCTGTATGTTGCCTGTGACACTGCCACTGTCACTGTTGCATTTGTACTGCACCTTCCTCTCAAGATGCTGCATCATGCTACCCATAACACTGCCATTGCTAACTGTTGCACTGCAACTTAGTTGTTGAGATGACGCTTGACGCTAAAGCTACCTCTGCTGCTAATCTGTGCTAACCCTTTGATGTTATTGCGTTATGCCTTCCACACTACTGCAACAATCTACTGCGTTGCTTCAGACTTTGGCACTCTAGCTCTACCACTGTTGCTCCATCATCCCTTGCACCAAATGACTCCCATCATTCTGTTACTGTCATTAAGGGCTCCCTTAGCTGTATGTGATCCAAGAGTTTGGGCACCTCAAGGATCCTGGCTTACATGTAGTCCTCCTGACTACAACTCAATATTGCCCCACCTCCTCTAGAGGTGCATGAGCACTCATGGTGCAATCATCATTGTCCTCGTTGTTAGCTTAATGGAGCAGCGTTTGAGTCAGATTTCTCTTCTTTGCCCTTCATCCGAGGGCACTGTGTGGCGAAATGACCCATTTCTCCACATCTGAAGCATATGACTTTGGATATGTCCTCCTTCTTTGATTTCTGCTGCCCTTGTTGTCCTGATGCGAGAGCCACATCCTCCTCTTCCTCCTTGATTTTGATCCCTTTGTTGCTGCTTTCCGCCTTGGTCAACCGTTGATCTCTTCTTGTAGAAGAGTTGCCCACATTTACTATCAACTGGGAAGAGAAGCCTTGCCCAAGATACTTTGGACAAAGGTTTCCTAGTCTTCATTGGTTGCATTTAGGGCAGTCCTGACCATAAAATCAACATCTGGTGTAGACCCTACGAAAGTTAGTTGGTCACAGATCCTTTGTAATATGAGAAGGAAGGGATTGATTTCTTCTCCTTTCTGCATTTGAATTTGTCTCAGTTGACTCTCAAGCAACATCTTCTCCTGAACGGAATTTCCCTCGTACAATGTGGTCAAGGGCTCTCACATTTCCCTTGCTGTGTCTTTCTCAGCAATATGTGGGATCACATGATCCTTGACCTTGTCCAAGATCATGCACTTTGCTTTTGCCTGAGCCTCCTCGTACTTCTTGAGAGGATCAACATCATCCGGAACGACAACCGTCCTCAAGGCATAAGCCTTGTTGCGATTTTTATCTAAAATTGCTGGGATCTTGGCCTTCCATATGATGAAGTTGGATGCTCCATCCAACTTGTCCTGGTCCCTCAGTTCGTTAACGACCAACTTTGCTCAAATGAATGTCGAATTGGTTTTCTTCTCCATCTTTCGCTGCTACCCCAACAAAACTTGGATTTGGATTTCTTTGGCTCTAGAAATCCTCTAAGGAACAAGCTCCCTTTGAATTTTGATTTCCTTCACAGAAATCCTTCTGCCAATCACTGTCGAACCACCCCTCATTGATCTCTCATTGCTGTTGCTCAGCACTGGATCTAGATTTCTTGGCAAAAAATCTTTTGAGGAACTGATTCCCTCTACTTTGCTTCTGCCCATAGTTTTAAAACTCCGACTTCGACTCCGACTCCGACTCCGACTCGGCCGAGGATCGACTCCGACTCCGACTCCGAAACGGTAATGACTCGGCCGGTTCGATTTCAATGACTCGGTCGTTGTAAAAAATACATTAAATATTTATTTTTTTTTATAAAAAAACATAATTTTAAAGATTTTCATTCATGTTTCCAAACACACAGCATTATAATATAGATGGAAGACAACATATGATCAAAGTAGGCTCATGAACCAATCCATTATATCAAAATGGTACCCAATGGCAATACATAGTCAACTGTCATACATGATCGAAGACTCAAAACAAAAAACACATAACCAAGGAGGCTAAAAATGGCCTCTACAACAAAAGTAAACTGTGACCAGACTCCAGTACTAGTACTACAGCTACTGCCAGAGGAGCCAAGATCATGTTGATCAATCTTTGGATTATCATCAGAGTCAGATAGGGGGCCCCATGGCTCCTCCTCATCATCATCATCTCCAACTGCAGCTGTAGAAGTGGTACCACTAGCAGGCTGTGCAACTGCAGCAGATGCAAGCTGAGATAGAGTAGATATGCGGCTGTGCTTCTGTCATGGCTGAGCAGAGGAAGCACCTACAACTGGAGTCCTCGCTGGCTGTGAGACTGAGGCTGGTGGATTGGGATCTGCATTAAACTGAACAACATGTTCAAGTTCAACTGATGTCTCAATATCTAAATCTAAATCAAGATCCTCATCAGGATCAAACTCTGCTGGACGACTCTCCACTACCCAATGTGATGTTGGATCAATGTCTTCCAACACAATGGGATCTGAATCAGGTCTTTTGTTCAACAAATGGTTTCATCTGAGCCGGAGGTTGTATTGGACATAAACTAGATCATTTAACCGTTTTTGATCCAAACGGTTTCTCTTCTTTGTGTTACTTGGGAGCAGGAGCGACATTTTCAGAAGCTCCTGGTTTGGGAGCGAATCCCAGAGGAGTTCGACAACCAATGTCACTAACATCAAGGTACATAGAGGGATTGGTGCTCTTGATTAAATACGAGTTCCATACCCTAATACATGACAAAATTCAATGGAAACATTGCAATCCTCCAATCTTGAAATCTTGAAAAACTGATAAGTCTGCTGGATTTTGAATGAAATCTAAAATTCTACTTTCTTCATATGAAATCCAATGAGGCCGAAACCACTCTCAAACATCCTGAGTCATTTCATGGTAATGTTAAAAATTTAAGTAAAAGGATGAAAATGAAGATTAAGGAGAATGTCACTTTTACTTTAAGAATTTAATATTACCATGAAATTTGAATAGCATATCAATAGTAGAGAGCATTTGAGTGTGTTAAATAGGGTTTGGGAGGGGGGAATGGACCCCAAATAACATTTAACTAATTCATAAAACACATTGGAGTTCAAACCAATCAGCAAACACTTCAAAATGTCATTAAAAAAATGTCAAATCGCTGTTTTGATGGGGTTACAGGCCACTGGTTATGACTCGGCCGAGTCAATACAGAAACGGCCGAGTTGGCCGAGTCAGCCATGACTCGGCCTACTGAACCGTTTCCTCCACCGAGTCACATTTTTGGGCAATGAAACGGATCAACTCGGCCATTTCCGTTTCGAATCGGCCGAATTTTAAAACTATGCTTCTGCCCCAATAAGTATTTTTTTCACCAACAGAATCAACAACGCGGTAGCAACTCCAGATGAAATCTGCACTGCACCTCTAGCCACGAAAATCAGAAAAACGAGACTCAACAGTCTCTGCGTTGGCCCAATAACCACTGCGTTGCCCTCTGCAGCAACAATGTCACCCAATCAGGCTGACGCAGGTCTGTGTGAGCCTCCCTTGGTGACTGCGTCACCCCTCCTTTGCTCTCTTGGCAAGAAATTGCACCTTCTCTTGGGACACCTGTCTTCACACACAGATATTCCTCTGTCCTTTCGCCGATGGCTTTAGTCCTCCTTGATCTGCAATCGCTTTGATACCATGTGAAAATTTCCGAATCTAACAAACTAGAAATCCTATCGTAGTACATTGATTTGCATTACCTACTTGTGTTTTTAATTTAACAAGCTATTTTTAGAATATGTTAATGCAAAAACACTGCAGCCTACACCAATATATAGATTAAGTATTTAAAAATAAATGAGACAACCACACAAAGGGCACTTATTTTTGGACAAAATGTCCTCGAAAAAACCTAATGCGGGAAAACTGGTGTAACAGATATGAGGGGTTTATTCTTAAGCAGATTTCTGAATACAACTAGGGTGCCAAATCAGGCTCACCCAACAGAGAATAAACCCCCGACAAAAGTACCTCTATTCGGAGACAGATATTTTGGTGAATCCAGCAACTAGATGAACAAGCTCCACAGGTGACTGCTTTGTCCCGAATGCTGTACAAAGAACGTTGTTCCCAGCTCTGTGCTGGAGCTGCGTCACCCTTCAAGTGAGCCTTTCCCGCTCAGAAATTGATCTGCTGAACTGTTGCTTGATTTGCCACACAAAAACCCTAGCGTTGCCTCTAAGTGACTATGTCAACTCCTCTAGCCTCTGCGTCACCCTTCTGGAGCTGCGCTACCTCTCCCTAGGGCTGTGTTGCCTCTCTGCTATGTATTCTCGACCTTAGACTGAAGTCCCTCTGTTACACTGCCCCTCTCTGCACTAGATGCTCACTTCGAAATTCTCAGCAAACCACGCCCCAAAATTTTGATTTATCTCAAGTGCTACTCTCATTGTGCGTGTTCTCCAACTAACCCCAAGCCTTCCCTTATACTTTTCTTGTTGAGAAATCAACGGTCGTGATCTAATCTCTAATCAACGACTAAGATTAAATTAGACTTGATCCTTGTCTCTTAGAAGATTCTCAGTCATATTTTCATTGATACTCATTAATATTTTAATTTTCCTAAGTTTAGACTTTAGGAACCCCATTAAAAATATTAATTATTTTAATAAAATACAATCTGGGTGGAATTTCTCCAAATGATTTCTAGGTCTTGGAGATCTCATGTGTTCTAGCCCCTCCACAAAATTTCGGAGCTAGAGCACATTTGATGCTACCTAGAAAATCAACACTATTGTGTATCCCCACATTGTCCATGAGAATGTGAGTTGTTTGTACATTATTTGATGCAGCTACTGCATGGACTTGATTTGGGGTTAGCTCCTGTGTTTTCCATGTGATTGTGGCGGGCGAAGAGAGGATGAAGGGCTACAGATGGATGTGGCTTACCATAAATGGCTTGGCATACTCGTCGCACTCCTAGAGGCTATTCAATGATTGATGAAGGTGTTTTTAAGAAGAGTAGGGTTAAGCAGGATTGTGTAACTTACAAAACAATAGTTGCTTCTTCATTCTAATGGCTTCTTTGATAATCACTTTAATATAATATTTGTAATATATTCTCTTAATTCATGTGTAATAATGGTTCTATAGAGATTTGATGGATCTAGGATGGTAAGCTTAGAAATGAATAAACTACTATGAAAGTGAGCTAGGATGAGGGGAGGATGTGGGGAAAATATTAGATAAAATTTAATTGTTACATTTTATTTAATATTTTTTTGAATACCTCCATCCACTCTTTACTAGGTTATATTGGATAGAATATAACTCTATAATATTACATTTTATCGGATATTTCCCCTCAACTGGTCCACTTCTTATTTTAATTTTTCCATACATTTGAAGTTTAAAAGTAAACAAACTCAACTATAAAATTAACAAGGGTGAGGGGAAATATTGACTAAAATGTAATATTTAGGTTGGGGGGTGACCAGAAATATTAGGTAAAATGTAATAACATTACATTTTAATTAGTATTTCCCCCCACCCTTTGCCACTTTTTATTGGGTTAGGGGTGTAGTAATAAATATTGGTTAACATATAATACTATAACATTATATTTTATCCAAGATTTCCCCTCACCCGATCCACTTTTTATTAAATTCTTTTCGTTATATTCGAGGTTCATAAGTAAACTTAAGTCCTATGTAAATATTTGATCCTAGTATGGTAGAGATGTAACCTTTAAAATTTTGACTTGGTAAAAATAAACTAAATAAAATAAAGTTAAAAAAGCATAAAGTTGATAATTATATTTATATTTATAATTAATAATTAAAACAACCCAGATCCGTCTTAACTCCAGATCTACCAAGCATTGAGAGGGATCAAATTTCTTGCGATGCAAACCTCTTGTAAAGTGAAAAGGGATTTGATCCCTCTTGGCGCTTGGTAGATTCAGAGTTAAGATGGGTCTAGGTTGGCTTGATTTTTCATCGTGTATTCTAAGTTAGAAAACTCAGTGTATTTGCAATTGAGATTTCCAGTGTACCAGCTGTTCATATTTCTAGGTTTACACTTGGAGAATTACGAATTAGTCACTGGGTTTTAAGGAAATCTAACATGGTATCAAACCAAGGTTTTGATTGAAGACCAAACACAATTTTTATCTTTAAGAGCACGTTTTGCGATTCAGAGGGAGCGAGCTTATCAGATTGATTTGGTCGCTAGGTCGCTAGGCTTTTTGGAGTAGTGCTTATTGCTTCTAGGAAGTGTGATTTGGCAGTATGGCGTATCAACGTCTCAAATTGAAGAACAAATTAGACAGTGCATCCAACTTTTGTTCTTGGCGTGAGAGGGTAGCAATGGTGCTCATTCCTCACTTGATTGGGAAGAAGACAACCAAAGCGATGTGGACAACCATCATTGGTCTATATTAGTGTTTGAGCAATGCCAAAAAGTTGGAGGAGCAAGACCAAAAATTTGGAGGTAGCAATGGTGCTCGAGGAGCAAGGGCTGTGGGAATTTGTTGATAATGCCCCAACGCCATCCATTGACGCTTAACAGATGGCTCATTAGAAGAATCATCTTGGAGGGAGTCAAAGACCACATTATTCCTCACTTGACTGGGAAGAAGACAACCAAAGCGATGTGGACAACCGTCATTGGTCTATATTAGTGTTCGAGCAATGCCAAAAAGTCGGTGTTAAAGGACAATAAAAAATATAAAAAATGTCCAAGTCAGATTCTATGGTGTCTTACCTCACCAAGTTTACCCAAGTAAGGGAAGAGTTGGTTAGTGGGGAAAGACAATTCCATATAGAGATTTGGTAAATTTTGCTCTGTTGGGTTTCACCAAGTCTTGGCAAGCCTTCACGGATGGGATTTGTGCTACAAAAATGCTTCTAGATTGGGAGCGATTGTGGGGTGACAACATCCAAGAGGGGATTCACAGATAAGTTGGGTCTCGTGTTAAGATCGAGGATGATGAAGAATTTTTTTTCCCTAGCCAACAAAGGGGGCAAGGCAAAGGGCAAAAAGAGCAGTTGTGGTGGAGAGCTGAGCTCCAAGGGTGAGAAGAAGAAGAAGGATCTCAGCAAGATCAAATGCTTTTTGTGCCACTAGTTTGGGGATAATGCTACTAAATGCCCTAATAGGAAGAAGGGTTCCAAGAAGGACTAAGTAGCAACCTTTGTAGAGATAGATGATTTCTCCTCTAATTTTGAGAAGGAGTTTTCACTCATTGCTTGCATGGCAAGCTCAGTGGCTACCGGTTTATGATATGTAGATAGTGGTGCATCTTGTCATACGATGGGAAACAAGAAGAATTTCAGCAAATTGTTAGAAAGGGACATGCAACTGAACATTGAGATGGGAGATGATGGAAAGTACCAGGTTGAGGGCATTGGTACAATTCGATTTGAGAGGGAGTTAGGAAACCCTTTGTATCTCAGAGATGTCCTTTATGTACTTGGGCTCAGAAAGAATCTTGTTTCAGTTTCAACATTAGAGGATAAGGGGTACGAGATAACTTTTAGTAAGGGTAGGGTTTTTATAAAATCCTTAACTCTAAGTTGGCTAAGAAGATTGGGGTTAGGCACAAGAGACTGTACAGGTTACAGTCTGAGACAGTTGCAATATTAACCAACAGAGAGAGTCGTGACTCAAGCAAGGAGCTTGGGGAATTGTGGCATAAGCTCATGGGGCATTTTCACCAGAGTGCATTGAAGATTCTTAAGGAGATAGCGACAAGACTGCCATAGTGCAGTGTGGATCGACATGAGGTGTGCAAGGGTTGCACACTTGGAAAGTATGCCAAATCCTCTATTCCCAACAAATATAACAAGGCCAAGGGTATCTTGGACCTTGTTCATTATGATGTTTGTGGTCCTTTCTCTACAGTGTCCCTTAGTGGGTACAAGTATTATTCACCCTCATAGATGATCACTCGAGGAAGACCTAGATGTTTTTTGATGAAAAATAAGGATGAGGTCTTTTCGAAGTTTTTGGAGTTTAAGACCCTAGTTAAGAACTAGACTGATAGGAAAATCAAGGCGTCGAGGTTTGATAATGGTGAGTACACCTCAAATGCATTTCGGGAGTTGTGTGCCAAGGAGGAGATTAGGAGGGAGCTGAGTACACCATATAATCCTCAATAGGATGGGGTGGCAGAGCGCAAGAACAAGGCCATAGTTGGAGCGACCAAAGCCATGTTGCATGACTAGGGGCTACCCAAGTTTCTTTGGGTCGAGGCATGCAATACTGCAGTTTTCTTGCAAAATCAAAGCCCACACAGAGTGCTGGGGTGAGTCACACCAGAGGAGGCTTTTATAGGGAAGAAACTAGATGTCACATTTCTAAATATTTAGCAGCTTGGTGTACTGTCATGTGTACCAACAGAGAAAAGGAAGAAGTTTGAGCCCACTATAGAGAAGGGCATTTTTGTGGGCTACAATGAGACATCCAAGGCGTACATGTTGTATATACCAGCACTTAGGAAGACATTCATAAGGAGAGATGTAAAGTTTGAAGAGGGAAGGGCTTTGAGCAAGTCATTAGAGCGTGAGCAGGCTACAGTGCAGGAGGAGGAGAAACAGGTTCCTAGGCAAGAGGCTCAACCAACACCTCAGATTACATCTCTGTACATGTTGATGGGTAGGTTGAGCAACATAAGGACAAGGGGGACATGCAGTTGGAGGAGAGAGTAGAGCCCACTCAAGTTGTGACTCCTAGCACAGGGAGAAGGAGAGTGAGATGTGCATATTAGCTAATCTAAGAAGTGCAAGAGCAAGTTGGTGCTCCCAGCACATCAATTCGATAGAGTAGACTACCACAAAGGTACACAAGATAAATGGCACTTATGACGAAGTTATTGGATGTTGAGCCTTCCAGTTATTAGGAGGCATACATTCAACATGTGTGGATAGATGCCATGTTGGAGGAATTTGGCTCCATCATGAAGAATGATGTTTGGGAGGTGGCACTGAGGCTAGAGGACAAATTTGTGGTGGGCTCTTGCTGGGTCGACAAGATCAAGCATAGGGCTGATGGGAGCATCGAGAAATATAAGGCAAGATTTGTGGCAAAGGGGTTCTCGCAGGTAGAGGTGATCGATTATGACAAGACCTTTGCCGTACTGGCCAAAATTTGTCTCACAAGGCTATTGTAGTGTAGATGAGGTGGAGGATCCACTAGATGGACGCTAAAACAACATTGCTCAATGGGGTTGTTGAGGAGGAGATTTACATTGAGCAACCGAAGGGATTCATGACATGTAGTAGGGATACTCACATTTGTAGACTTGAGAGAGACTTGTACAGGCTCAAATAGGCTCCAAGGGCATGGTATGCTCGGATAGACAATTACCTTTAGGGATTAGGCTTCACCAAGAGTGAAGCGGATCCGAACCTCTACTACATTGTTGTTGGAGGTGAACCACTTATTTTGGTGCTATATGTGGACAATCTGATTTGAGAGGTGCATATAAGCTCATCTAGGAGTACAAGTGAGATCTTGCAGGCGAGTTTGAGATGAAGGATATGGGGCTGATGCACTATTTCGTTGGACTTGAAGTTTGGTAGGGTGATGGCGAGATCTGCTTGTGGCAAGGCAAGTACGCTCTGAAGATTCTAAGGAGGTTTCACATGCAGGATTGCAAGCCCATGACCACGCCTCCAATCACAAACTGGAGGAAGGTAGATACATCCAAATTGGAGCAAGTAGATGCTTCACTTTACTAGTATTTGGGTCACTGATGTATTTGGTAAACACACGGCTAGACATGTTTTGTATTTAACTCTTTGAGCCATTTTATGGTCGAGCCTACCAGAGTGCATTGGGTTGCTGCTAAGCATGTGTTGAGATATCTCAGGGGAACAATAGATTACAGATTGTTGTATAGACAAGTTGATGAGATGAGTCTTGAAAACTTCACGGATTCAAATTGGGCAGGGAGCTCCACAGATAGGAAGAGCACATGGGATTGCACATTCAATGTTGGATCAACAACTGTTCCTTGGTTTACCTGGAAGTAAAAACTTCAGTTGCATTGAGCTTAGTTGAAGCCAAGTACATGGTTGCCAGTTTTGGCAGGATGCGAAGCTTTTTGGTTGCCAGTTTGGCAGGATGTGAAGCTTTTTGGTTGACAAAGTTTCTCATGGGCTTGTTTGGACAGGATTTGGAGCCCACCATGATCCCTTGTGACAACCAGAGCTGCATCAAGCTTTCTGAGAATTAAGTATTTCACAATTGCTTAAAGCACATTGCCATATGTTATCATCACATCATGGACATTGTTCAGAGAGGTATAGTTACACTCCAGTACGCACAAACAAAGCAGACAACAAACATTTTGACCAAGGCTTTGCCAGGGACCAGATTTGTTTACCTCAGGGAGAAGTTGGGTGTAGTGCAGAACGCCTTCTTCTTTAAGAGGGAGTGTTGATTGGAATAGGGCAGTAAGGGTTTCTGCTTGACTAAGTGCTAAGGCTAGCAGAGGGACCCACAATACAACAACTTTAGCAGAATATTAATTTATTTAACTATTTCCTAAAGTTTGACTTAGGAAAAATAAAAAATTCCTAAGTTAACTTATGATTTAATCTTATCCCTTCATCAAGATCTAATCTCAGCCGTTGAGAGTGATATTAAGGTTGAGGTCAAAATTATAAGAGGAGATAGAGCAAGTGGCCAGTTCTATGAGCACCAAGGGTGTGTGATTGGCTCAACAAGAGAAGGGTTTTCAGCACTCAGTGAGCAGATCAGGGATTGAGAGGCAAGAAGGAAGAGACCAAACAGCCTTAGTGCAGCTCAAAACCTATGCGGTTGTGCAACAATTTGCAATGTGCAAGGAGAGATTGACTTGTTGGGCCATACAAGGATTTGCAGTGCACAAGGAGAGTTCGACCTGCACGGCCATACAAGTATTTGCAGTGTGCAAGGAGAGATCGACCTGTGTGGCATCTGTGCACAGAAGAGGAGATCTGCACAAACATTGTTCAGGGGTTGCCTTGATTTTGATTCAGATAAGTTATTGAGTGGAGTTTGCTGCAGAAGGGAAGCATTCCCTTGCTGTATAAATCTCTGGAAATTTTATTATTTGCTTAGCTAATAGAAAACACTTGCAGTTGTAGGTTTTCCTCGGAGTTGGGGTTTTTTGGGTATATGTTGTGTTTTATGTGATTGAATGTGTTTGTCTTCAGATTTATTTTATTTTCCGTTGTGTATGCTAAGTTAGAAGACTCAGTGTATTTGTAATTTAAGATTCCAGTACAGCAGTTGTTTGTATTTCTGGTTTTACACTTAGAGAATTGTGAATCAGTTACTGGGTTTTAAGGAAAATCTAACAGATATTCACCTGTGCTAATGAATTCTCTGAATTTGATAATGGATGTTGTTATCTAGAGTTAAAAGCGAAAACAGTTATTATCTCTAGGCAACTCCTGGGTTCGATTCGTTGACTGCCCGGCATTTTACACAGATAATTATTATCTTTAGCTGCCCTAGCCAAGCTCTGGATTCGACTCCTAGTCAGTCCAGTTTCAACCATAGTTACCAGGATTGCGAGTTAAACTCATGATTTGCTGAGTTTGACTCTGACCAGATCTGAATTGAGTTTTTCCTCAACTTCCTGAGTCAAACTCGGTTTGAATAAGTTTGACGTGGTCCACGTGAATTTGATGCATGATTAATTGTGAATCTAACTTTGATTCATGATTTATTGTCAATCAAATTCAGTTTGACTGATTTGACTTGCTCAATCTAACGTCTGCTGGTTGCATGTCAAAATATACATATATCTTTTTATTTTTGGACTAGCGGAATTTTTCTAGTTCAAGTCAAGCTATTGTCTCTTTTGCCTTGCAGAGATTTGGCTAATTCTGAATCTGGTGACATTATCAATGCCAGTGGCAGAATGAATGTTTCTTTTTAGAGCTAGGACAGTTATCACCTACATCAAACACCATTTACCATCATTTTCATGCATGCTTTCAATTTATGTCTATTATCTTGATTATAGCTCAGTTACTTGACATGGAATCATCGTACTTTTTATTAATTTTGCAGTGACTGTTAAAAATTGCACAGAATGCATTTATTGTTTCCATGCAAGATTTTAATGGCTGTTTATTTGCGTGATTGTATTCTCAGTCAGTCAATCTGAAATCAATGACCTTCTCATTAGTTCTGCAGTGACTGTAAAAAGCTGAGCAGCAATGCTTCCTTATCAAACTTTCAGCTGTCTAGACCAACATTGTGTTGTTTCCTTGATGATTTATTCCTTTGTCTGATTATTGCATCTATGTAAAACTACAGGCTGTTACGGATTCAATTGCTGGTCTTGTAAACCTGGAAACACTGGATTTGAGTGGCAACGTCCTGGTCTCTTTGCCAGATTCACTTGGACTTCTGAAAAGATTAAAATTCTTGAATGTTTCAGGAAATAAACTAAAATGTTTACCAGATAGCATTTCGATGTGCAGGTAATGTCCACTTATACTCCGAAGTTGAAGTTTCATGTCATAACTTAGGCTTCTGTGACTCTTGTTGTTGTATGTATCTGTTTGTGTATATTTTCTAGGGATCCTACTTAAAATTTAGTTTGGCATTGGTGCTAACACATGCTGTGATGGCAGTGAGTTGATTGAGCTGGATGCCAGCTACAACCAGTTGATCTATTTGCCAACCAACTTCGGTTATCAGCTTGCCAACCTCCAGAAACTATTGGTTCAATTAAACAAGTTAAGGTCTTTGCCGTCTTCTTTCTGTGAACTGAAATCTCTAAGGTACTTGGACGTTCATTTCAATGAGCTACGATCTTTACCAGATGCCCTTGGAGACTTGAAAAATCTTGAGGTCCTGAATGCTAGCAGCAACTTCAGTGATTTAGTAAGTTTACCAGAATCAATTGGTGAATTAACAAACCTTGTTGAGTTGGATGTCAGCAACAATCAAATCAAGGAACTGCCATATTCATTTGGAAGTTTACAGAATTTGAAGAAGCTCAACCTGGATCAAAACCCCCTCATGACACCACCAAATGAGATTGTTGTACAGGGTGTGGAGGCTGTAAAGGAGTACATGGCCAAAAGATGGTTGGATTATTTGCTGGAAGAGGAACAAAAAAGCATGTCAGCCAATAGCAATAATCAAACAAATAATGGTTGGGTGCAATGGGGCAGTTCTGTGCTTGGAGGTTTGATTTCAGGAACGAAGGAAAGCATCAGAGGATATCTAGGGGCACCAAACAAACGTCAACTGGATCCTTACCTGGAACAGCAGTACTGAATTACTTGCCCATTAACACTTTTAATAGTTTTTATACCACACAACTTTGCATATTAACTAGTTCTTTCTTTCTCACAGTTCTACTGTTGAGAAGACAGGAGGATACAATCGTTTTGGGATCTACTCAATTCACCAATGTGTTTGCATCTGATTTCCAGAGTGAGGTAGAATTAACTTGTGGTGCTTGATATAGCATGCAGCTTGAATTCAGAATTTACATTTGCTCGTGCAAGCAGACAAAAATGATCTTTGGGTGTTCTAGGCCATGCACTTGTATACTGAAACAATATATGTATGCATTGCGAGGAAGCAGTAGGATATGATGCCCAATGACTACCCTGTCAATGCATGCACAATAGGTCTAATGACCGCATGAATCTCCTGCCATTAACTTGTGCTTGGGTTAGCCTTGTCAACGATTAATAAGGAGTGCTGATTGACAGTTTGATATTCAATGGGGATCTAAGGCGTCCATGATGTTAAAAATTGTTCATATTTGGTTAAAGTTGCAGATCAATGAATCGTGCTTTTGGGCAGCTAATGTTGAATATTTTGAATTAGGTTTTTTGAGAAAACGGGTTAGTAATAGAGATAAATAGGGAAAACCAAAATTAGGGTCTTTGCAATGACTTTCACCTAATTGAGTTATATTTGATTCAGGAGCTTTGTAGTTGGAATAATTTTCCTGCAGTCTTTATTATTCTACTCAAGAAATCTTCACAAACAATGGTAATGCGAAAGCATTGATCTACCTCTTGGGAGGAACACGCAATCGCTGCGTTCATCTTTATCATTCTCCGGAACCGTTGTATTAGAACAGTGCTCTAGCTTATGGAAGCAGTTTGGTTTCTAAGCACAACTGTTTCTTCCTGTGAGAGGATAACTGCAACATCAGTTTTTCGGTCGGTTGTAGATACTAAATCAGCAGGTATAGTGGAATTATGAACGTTTTGTACTATGTTGTAGATACTAATTCAGCAGGTATAGTGGAATTATGAACGTTTTGTACTATGTTGCAGAAATAATCAAAGCAATGTAAAGGTGTTTTGGACTTAATATTCTCTCTTGGGATTTTATCTTTTGACTCGCTATACAAGTCAGACCAAATTAGTTTCCTGAATTCACTCTTTGCCGTTGTTGAATTTGCCAATGAATATAATCTATCATTGCTATCAATTTAATCTATTCCTAACTATTTGAAAAAATGTTTAAGGAAACTAACTAGAAGCCAACTACTCATTTCACCCTCCAGCTTGTAAAGGTAAGATATATTTTGTGGTTAATGCTTCAATTGATGGGTAAGATGTTTTTAACAGTTCATTCATTAAGAATGAACATAGTCACAATTAAAAGTTGAAGATGGATATGGTGGATAACCATTCTTCCTTTCAACGATCAATGGATAGTCCTTTCGATGATCGATGCTATCCACACGTGATCTAGTTGACACATATTTCTTCCACTATAATTTATATATATATATAAATTTTCAATGTTGACACGAATATATTTCGTCCGTTTTAGAAATATATTTATTTTGATTTTTTATTTAAACTTAAAATTATTTTCAAAAATTTTACATAAATTTCAATACATATATATATTAAAATGAAATAATGTCCCTAAAATGAATTTTTCTATATCTTTAGAACCATTGTTGAAAGGTTTATTTGGTTATTTCAATACATATATATATATATAAAAACTATTTGGTTATTTCAATACATATATATATATATAAAAACGAAATAATGTCCGTAAAATGAATTTTTCTATATATTAGACCCATTGTTGAAAGGTTTATTTGGTTGGATATGAGTTACTTTATAAAAAATATGGTCAGAAAATTTGTTTTTATTTCTAACAACAAAATCAATTATCTAATATTTTCAACTTTAATTCAACAAAACTAAATATTAACTTTAACTCAACAATACTATGGTGATTTGAGAATTTTTTTTTTCCACTTCTTTTTAAGCATAGAAATAGAATTCTAATTAATCTCATAAGATTTAGAAATTTAATCTTTATTAATGTCCTAAGATCTAGGGAAAGTTAATCATCATCATTTTTTAAAAAATGAGCGGTTATAAAAAATTGGTTTGAAGGCCATATCATTTTACATCTAGTTCCCTACTACTAATGCAGTTCATCCAAAATGAGATTTTATTGGGTTTTCTTTTGATACTATTTACTATTCTAAATAGAGTGTTGAAAATTCTCCAAGAAACACCTAGAACTTGGTATTTACATAACATGTGCTAATATAGATCAATATTGTTCCATCTCACCCAGGGTGAGGTGACCTTGATTCCTTCATTAATTATCCACTTCCTATGCGATGGGTCTAGATCCAAATGTCCATTAACGATGCCTTCATTCTTCTCCCGTGCTTTTTCCTTGCACTGTACCACGAGGGTCTCTTGGTTGTTGCCATGTTCCTCCTCTGCATTTGGGATAGGCACCATTGTGTCCATTTGTAGATCTAACAAATCCTTTGCTAGTGACTCTCCAGTTGGATCTTAGTTATATCTAGCTTTTGCTTCATCAACTCGTAGTGAGCCCTGGGCTCAGACAAGATCATGTCCAAGTGCTTCAAGAGTAACGAGATGATGGACTTCTGAATTTAGGTTATTTGATCCATATTACATTACAAAGAGTCTTTTCAGTAGAAATCACATAGGAGAAAATTTTGCTGACGCGTTTTGAACCAGCTAGTGTGGTTCATCATCAGGACTAGATGATGAACTCCGACATATCCGCCATAACCATCATCTTCTTAGCATTCTTATCTCTTAATCATTATTAAATTTAGTGAAAGTAAACATCATCATTGAATGTGGAACTTTGATGGGTACCTTGAACATCCTAACCAAGCCTTTTTCCATCCATAGAAGCAAGAAAACCTAAAATGAGTTCTCCACGAAATGCCCAATCAAAGCTATTTTCTAAGCAGTGTAATGTCCTTCATGACTACATCCTCAACCAATACAAAACTCATCTTATCCTTACACATTCTGATACACTTCCTCTTCCTTCAACTCTTAAAGCAACTTACAGTAGTTAGGTTTTTTTCCTCTTAATTACTTTCTCACCACTGCCTACTAATTTTGCATGGGATAAGGGTCTAAACCCTTCCTGTGGAAAAGATTGTTCATTGATTGGTGACACCTATCCTATCTCCAAGTTTTGAGCCTTTAAATCCCATTGTTTGGGAATAATCTTCACTTCTTGTCGAGTGGCAATAATAATGGAAACCCCATCTTAGGCCATTCAAAATTTACTCCCTCTTTAGCATTTGGTTGTTATACATTCTTTGACAATGATTCGGATTATCCCTTAACAACATTATCAATGGCCATTCAAAATTTACTCCGTCTTTGGCATTTGGTTATACAGTGTTTGACAATGATTTGGATTATCCCTTCACAACATTATCAATGGACTTTTCATCTGGCACATAATAAAGGTTTCATACCTTGAATGCTTTTGAATCATTTGATAAAAAAATTACATTTGAAAAAATTGGGTTACTTTTGGCATGTTTTTGTCCCACTTTTTGGTGTTTTTCAGCCATGGTATCACATCCCATTGTAATATAATTTTAGAGAAATAATCTAATCTAGGGTACCCTCTTTGGCATTTGGTTATACATCTTTGACAATGATTTGGATGATCCCTTCACAACATTATTAATGGACTTTTCATGTGGCACATAATAAAGGTTTCATACCTTGAACGCTTTTGAATCATTCCACAAAAAAATTACATTTGAAAAAATTGGGTTATTTTTGGCATGTTTTTGTCCCACTTGTATCACACCCTGATTTTAGAGAAATAATCTAATCTAGGGTACCATATTAGGTTCTGGATGCAACATGATCTTATATATTGTATTGTGAATGAAGTAAATACATTAAGAATTAAGGGTATTGTTGTGAGTGTGAGTTAAATATTTCCATAGTAAATTTTAAAGTATTATATATGCAACTTACTATTTACTTTTATGAAGAATTTGTGTGTGCATTATTTTACTTTAAAATTTTAAAACTCTTCACATATTTCAAAAATAATTGAACTTTAAATTAAAGATAGATTTCAAAATTACCTCCTTATTCTCACAATAATTGAGTACTTTCCTTCTTCAAAATATCCTTATAAAATAGATATATATAAAATTAAAAATATCTTACAAACCAATTTAATTAAAGAACTTTTTAGTAAATTTTAAAGTATTATATATGCAACTTACTATTTACTTTTTGGTTTTGAAAGAATTTGTGTGTGCATTATTTTAGTTTAAAATTTTAAAACTTTACACATTTAAAATTTTTTTAACTTTAAACTGAAGATAGATTTCATTTTTGTTGTTGGTCAAAAAAACTTTTATTAAGTTTTCAAAAGAGTACATCTTGCAGTCTAGATCATCCTTGCTCTCCCGACGTCACTCGGACCAGATTTGTTAGTCAGGAGAGAGATACAAAAACACAAAATATATTGTCAAGTTTCAAACGAGCTATATAGAGAAAAAGGTCTAAAATTCCAAAATACTAATAACACCAAGAAGCAACATGTGTATAACATTTATAGGATCAGGTGCTTGAACAACACCATCGCTCGCTGGGCGACCCAAGTCTTCATGAACATGGAAATCGATATGGGCTAGATGAGCTTCAATTTCGTCCAGCCACTCGGTTCTATGCTGACTCTGGAGAATCAAGGCGAGCTACTTCAAATTTTCCCCTTGGATGAATTGCAGATCATTAATATACGCAATGAGTTCATTACAATCTTCGTACCTTTGCTCCTATAGAATGTTTAGGCTAGCCACCATGCCTCGCTACTACTCAACAATTGAAGCGAGCGAGGGCTCTTGCTCCACCCTCCTCGGTCACTGGGCATGGATGTGGGTAACCTCACCCTCCTCGGTGATTGGGCATGGATGTGGGAAACCTCGCCCTCCTCGGTGACAGGGCATGGATGTGGGCAACCTTGCCCTACTCATCGACTCTTTCTTCCTCCAAGACTGTTTAGTCTCGCCACCCCTCCATGCATGACCCTGCTGGTGGTTCATCCATGCAATGGGCACACTACACCATAAGTGCCGGGAGACCAGTACACCGAAGCCACTCCGACTCGACCAACCAGCGTAATACCACCACTAGGGTAGTCAACCACTTGACTCCCACAATTACAACGTCTGCTTCCAACCACAAACTGGCCACTGGGGTAGGAAAGTTCCCGAATAGCCTAACATAAGACCCCCAAACGCCACAAATTCTCCAAAAACAGAGCTTAGCAAAGCAATTGACACGCCTCCTGCGATTTAAATTGTCGCCACCTTTCAGAGTGTCAGAAATAACAAAGCCGTAAATGGAAGAGGCACGCACAGAACCTCCTCCCTTAACACCCAAACCGAGCCAATGGCTAAAAAAAATTGAATCCAGACGACCCAGTTACCCAAAACAACCAAGTACCAACACAAGGACAAGGCCACGACCACTGACCAAAAGCATAGGACGAGAGGTAGTAAAATCATAGGTGAGAACTATCACTTACCCCAATTCCAAACATAATTTGAGACGTAGGGTTGCAAATGAACACCACACTTCGAATTGAACCAATAATAAGAGCTTTGGACACCGCGAACTTGGTCTATAGACAACCTTGACACCCTTCTCCTAGATCCCACATTATCTTACGGAACCCCCAGTGAAGATGTCCATTGCACACAAACCATATTTCTCCATCAACGAGTGAACTCAAAGAACCTGGCCTAGAGGGCATGCATATGTCGCAGGCTTGTGCATACTTTGTCTCATTAAAACTGCTTAACCTCCCTCCCATAACCAACTAGTGAAAACGCCAATGGTGTTCACCCACTGACCTATATAACAACCTTGCCCCTTTTCGATGGTTTCGACATTCCCCTGCTGCATGTATTGACTACCGCCAAAGCTCCTAGCATGCGTCATGTTGAGTGAGATCACTTGTCGAAAACTGTCTCGTAATATCCATTCACTCACCCCATCAGGTACAATAAATTTCAAAATTAATATAATATTAAATTAAAATATGCACTTACATATACCTATTAATTGTAATATTTAATACATGTATCTATTGTAGTATTTAGTACATATACTAAGCTTCTAGTATTCGTCATGTTGAGTGAGATCGCTTGTCGAAAACTATGTCTCGTACCATCCGTTCACTCACCCCATCGAGTACAATAAATTTCAAAATTAATATAATATTAAATCAAAATATGCACTTACATATACCTAATATTTAATACATGTATCTATTGTAATATTTAGTACATATACTAAACTCCTAGTATGTATCATGTTGAGTGAGATCGACCATCGAAAATTATGATGTCATGTAGTATCCCATTCAACCACCCCATCCACCCCATCCGGACAATAAATTTCAAAATTAATATAATATTAAATTAAAATATGCACTTACATGTATTTATTAATTGTAATATTTAATACATATACCTATTTTTACTAATTGTAATATTTAATACATACACCTATTTTTACATTCTTGTCCATTATAATATTTAGTACATATATTAAGCTCCTAACATGCATCATGTTGAATGAGATGGCCATTCACCCAACCCAACCCCATCAGATATTAAGCTCCTAGCATGCATCATGTTGAGTGAGATAGCCATTCGGCCACCCCAACCCAACCCAACCCAACCCCACCCCATCGGATATAATAAATTTCAAAATTAATATAATATTAAATTAAAATATGCACTTACCTAGCATGCATCATGTTCAGTGAGATCGCCATTCACCCACCTCAACCCCATCGGATATAATAAATTTCAAAATTAATATAATATTAAATTAAAATATGCACTTATATATATCTAAATATCTAATACATATAACTATTTTTACATTTTTGTCCATTGTAGTAATATTTGTAGTAATATTTAATACATGTAAATATTTTTTTGGTTTGTTTGTACATTTATTTTTATAAGTTTTTTTTGTTTTGTTTTGTTTTTCATTAGTATTGGAATAATTATTATTGGCTATTAAATTAGTAGTGGGATAATTATTGTTAATTGTTATTTGTGAACGCAAATTGATTCATCATTTTTTTGTTTGGGGTTATTAACTTGTTTCTCTAAGCCCAAGAAATACCAATGCATGGCTAAGGAAAAACAATTTTAGGACATACTCCAAGCCTAATTTTTAGTGCAAAATTACAATATAGTAATGTTATAATGCCTTCTACAACCTAGTATGGGGTAGGGTTGTACGGAGAAACAATTTCAAGACATACTCCAAGCCTAATTTTTAGTGCAATATTACAATATAGTAATGTTATAATGCGTTCTACAATCTAGTATGGGGTAGATCTTATGTAAACTTTGACACTTAACTTTTAACTTTTTTTAATCTAATGATGTATGATAAATAAATAAAAATATAAATAAACTAGAAGTATTGTAAATAAATAAAACCTCTTTTTATATTTACTCCATAAACCTCTTTATATTTAGAATAACTCAAAAAAAAGATTGCTAGTGGTTTTTAACGGGTCTAGGGCCATTAACTTGTTTCCTTAAGTCAGAGAAATACCATACCATTGCTTGGCCCATTGCTTAGCCAAGCAGTAACAATTTCGGGGTTGGGGTCATTAACTTGTTTCCTTAAGTCCGAGAAATACCATTGCTTGGCCAAGTAGAAACAATTTCAGGACATACTCCTGGCCTAATTTTTAGTACAAAGTTACAATATAGTAATGCTATAATGCGCTCTACAACCCAGTATGGGGTAGATCTTATGTAACCATAAACATGTAAACATAAACGTAAACATTTAACATGTAATGTTTAACATTTAACTTTTAACATTTTTAATCTAATGATGCATGGTAAATAAATAAAAATATAAATAAACTAAAGGTATGGTAAATAAATAAAACCTCTTTTTATATTTACTCCATAAACCTCTTTATATTTAAGATAACTAAAAAAAATGTTCTATTTAGGTGAAGATGGGCCAAATACCATTTTAACACCACTGGCTAAATACCATGAGCCAAATACCATATTTATAAAAGAGGTATGAACCTAAATAAATAAATATAAAAGAGGTATACATAGGTATGGTAAATAAATAAAAATATATCAAATAGGATAAATACCATGAGCCAAATACCATATTTTTAAAAGAAGTATGAACCTAAATAAATAAATAAGAGGTATACATAGGTATGTTAAATAAATAAAAATATATCAAATAGGATTATAAATCAACATCTAATTATATACCAAGCCTATGGGCCAAATACCATAGTAAATAAAAAATGTATGGTAAATAAATAAAAATATAAATAAACCAAAAATATGAAAAATATATCAAATTTCTTTTTATATTTTTTTTTTACACAAGATCGTTTACTCATATATTAAAAAACTGTAGAAAGCCAGAGCTATTACATAGGATTCAAGAAGAGCGGGCACAAATGAAGTCCAAAACCGGGACGCAGCCCGTGACTTCTGTGAGATTAAGTTGAAAAGAAATTGCTGGAAAAGATGCCTACTATACTGCCTTACAAACAAACCGTCTATTAGCTTTACTTTGCTGTTCATTTGACTAACACCAGAATTAGTTTACTGTGTCTTCCATCTGAACATCCCTCTGTTCATCCTTTTGGTGCCTTAAGTCACTCGATTTCCTTTCTCTGTTTTATCAGCTTCTTTCTTTTTGAGCGGCTGTCTAATTCAAAATCGTCCCTCAGCTCTTTGTGGTGTTTAACAAAACGAGCAATCATGAAAACGTGCTCTTTACAAAGTGTGCAGGTATCATTCCCTATCACCCTGTCCAGGGGATTCCCTTGACGCGTTGCGCCCTCCTGTGCTGCTGGCTGCTGCCTGTTCTCTGCCATGGCTTGAAAGGAGCGGATTAGCAAACAAAAATCTGAGAAATAGTTTGATTTATACCTGAGGACGGCTTGAATGGCTTGAACACCGAATCTCTGATTGGTAACATGCTTTGTGCTGAGAAGGAAAGGGGAACTCAAAGTTCTGGGCGCGCTCTGGACAGTATCACTCCCTTGAACAACTATTCTAACCTCAATGCTCCATACTCTTTTTTGCTGTAACTGGGGCTGCAAAGCTTGATTGAGGAAATCGCGCAGGGGAGCAGATATATAAAGGGAAGGAGAGAGCCATACTAGACGATAGAGCGGGATATTTAAACCTGTGAGCACTGTATGCATAACTTGTTGCGGATTCGAGGTGCACTGTCCGGGAGGCTTGAAGAGACATTTGCCTACCAAACCAGAGGGGATAACACGGGAGGGGCTGGGATCAAGAAGAGAGAGGGAAGACGGAGGAGTGTAAGGTAAGGGATGATCATTCGATGACAGGCTGATGGGATGAATATTGATCTGGCAAGGTTCAGAGGGGCTTTTCTGATGAGCTAGATGACGGCTTGACTGATTAGGGGATCTCTTTTTCATAGATTTTTTCATTTTCACTAACCTGTCCCTGCTGTCGGTTCACCGCCTTGCTGGCAAGGGAGTCAGCTTCTGCGTTGTGTTCCCTCAGCACATGCCTGAAGGTGACTTCCCCCAAACTTCTTGTGTTCTCTGTGATTCTCTTCCTTATGTTATTAAGACCTTCTTTGTTGAAGTCTTTATCGCTGATCATGGCTGAAATTATGATAGCCGAGTCCCCAATTATAATTGGGTTCTTTAGTCCCAATTTGGATAACATTGTGGTGCCAAGGAGGAGACTGTAAGCTTCTGCTGCGTTGTTCGATGTCCTTCCCAGTCCCCATTCATAACTGCAAATGTGGTTTCCTTCATGGTCTTTTATTATGCCTCCTGCTCCCGCTGCTCCTGGGTTGTTCTTTGATGCGCCGTCAAAGAACAGGAGGGGGCGGTCTTGTTTGCTGATCCATTGTCTTATTTCTTCTTTAGTTCCCCTGAGCTTCCATTTGGGCTGCTTCTGGTTGGCTTTATTCTGTGGAGGAGGATTCTGAGAGTGGCTTACATTGAAGTTACTGTACCAGTCCCTTTCCTCTTGGGCCCAACTCTTCTGGTCTGGGAAGGCTATGAAGTTTGCACTGACCGCTTCCGAGATGTTTGCTATAGTTTTGGCTATTACACTGTCCATGTTAGGCCTTTTGTTTTTGAAAACGTAGTTGTTCCTAGCTAGCCAGAGGTTCCAGCATAGAGTAGCAGGGATACACTTCCAAATTCTGTTGATATTATTCTTGCCCTTCTTAGGGTGTGGAAAAACTCTTTTCCAGTTCTTCTGGAGATTGTGCATCTGATCAGGGAATCCTCTGATGTCCAAGGGGCTTGTTATCCTTTTCCAACACCTTTGAGCAAACGGGCAAAGAAGGAAAGAGTGCTGAATTGACTCCTCCTCTGCCCAACAGAAGCAGCAGATCGAAGGTCCTTGTATTCCTTTCTTTCTAAGGTTCTCCGCTGTAAGGATTTTCCCTTTTAAAAGGGTCCAGTTGAAGTGCTTTACCTTTGGGAGGCTTTCTGACTTCCAGGCAGCTGAGTAAAGGTCCCAGTTTGCTTTGGGGGTTGAATTTTGGAGAGATTTGTACCCTTCTTTAACCGTGAAGGATCCTCCCCCTATGTCCCAGATATATCTGTCCTCGTCGTCCCTTTTTGTTGGAGCTAGTCCAGATAATGAGAGCTTCAGATTGTGCCACAGAGCTTTTAGATCCGGAGGTAGATTCAGGTCTTTCCAAGCCTGCCATCTATTTTGATTCCATAAGGATATGTCATGCAGGGTGATTATTCTCCTTTCCTCCATCCAGTCTTGCAAAGGTCTGAACTCTTGAAGAAGGGTTCTTGGATTGGAATTCATTATTCTGTCAGTCCATATGTTGATGCTTTGTCCGTTGCCTAGGAGCTTGGAGACATTTTCTTTGAAGTGTGGCAGAACTTTCTTGACTATATGCCACATCGGAGTGCAAGGCTTGTCTGCTATTGGGTCGTTGAGGATATTGGAGTTTAGGCCTCTAAGGTATTTTCTTTTGATTGTCTCCACCCACCACGAGCCAGCTCCTGTGAGAATCCTCCAGATCAGTTTGAGCCCCAGCGCCTGGTTGGAGAGGCTTGGAATTTTTATGGATAGGCCTCCTTTTTCATAAGGAAGAGTTACTTGGTCCCAGCTAACCAGACTGAATTTTTTTGTGTCCTGTTTACCTCCTTGCCAGAGAAAGCTTCTCATTATGAGCTCCATGTGTTTGTGGATACTAGCAGGAGCCATAATGATTGCATATTGATAAATTGGGAGTCCGGAGAGGACAGCCTTTATAAGAATGGTTCTGCCTGCTAGATTAAGCCAAGAGACGCCCCAGTTTTGGAGATGGCCTCTCATTTTTTCAATGTGGTTTGTCCAGACCTCTGCTTTAATGTGTTCCTTTGCCAGAGGCAGGCCCAGATAAGGGAAAGAGCTCCAATTTTTTTGAAGAGGGATATCCAGGATTTGGGATATTCTTTGCTGAATCTGATGAGGCACATTCCAAGTGTAAAGCTTGCATTTTCTGTTATTCAGTTTGCCTCCTGAGGCTTGGAGGAAGGCGTCCAGAACTTTTTTGAACCTCCTTGCCATTAAACTGGAGGCTCCCCCAATTAATAATGTGTCATCCACGAACAGTGAATGGTTTATTTCCTTTATTCCTCTTTCAATGCGGATGCCTGTGATTTCTCTTTTGCTGCGAAGATTTTCTAGATGGATGCTGAGGGATTCCGCCATGATAATGAAAAGGAAAGGGGAGAGGGGGCAGCCCTGCCTCAACCCTCTGGAACTTCTGAAAAAGTTGCTGGGTCTACCATTAATCAGTGGGGCGGTCCAGGAGTCGAAGATACAAGCTCTGATCATATTAATAAAATTGGGAGAGAAGCCGAAATTTTTTAAGACCGCACATAGGAAGGAGTGATCTACTCGATCAAATGCGTTGGCCATGTCCAGTTTGATGATCATTCCACGCTCTCCTCTGTTGTGGCTGCTATGTATTGCTTCCTGGATTAAAATAACATTGTCTATGATCTGCCTCTTTGGGACAAAGCCTCCCTGATTCTCTGAAATTATGAGAGGAAGGAGATTCTTTATCCTATTTGCAATTATTTTTGTTATGATTTTATATGAGACATTACAAAGCGAGATGGGCCGGAATCTATCAAAGGATTTGGGGTTGGCTTCCTTGGGGATCAAAGCTATATGTGAAGACTTCGTATTGTCCCCCAGTTTGTGTTTTCTAAAAGCATTTTTAACCATTCTTACAAAGTCCTTCTTTATAGTTTCCCAATGCTGTTTATAGAATGCAACTGTGAATCCGTCCGGCCCTGGGGCCTTATCTTGCTGCATACCGAAGGTAGCCTCTTTGATTTCTTCTGCTGTAGGTTCTTGCTCCAGCTTGTTGTTGTGTGCCTCTGTTATCTTACTTTTGATTATACTTAGAAAATCATCGCTGCCATGGTGCTGGGGATCCGCCGAAAGGAGTGCTTTAAAGTGCTCATGTGCTGCGTTTTTTTATGTCTTCTTGATCCTTCAATTCTCTCCCGTCGACTTCAATTTTGTCTATCTGATTGATTGCTCTTCTGATCTTGACATTGTTGTGGAAGAAAGAGGTGTTTTTGTCCCCAGCTCTCAACCAAAGACAGCGAGATTTTATTCTTTGCTCCTCTTCCTCCATGCGGTTCTGCCGATATAGCTCTTTGTACAGATTTTTTTCCTTGTCTAGGTCCTCTGCTGTGTATTGCACTTGTTCTTTTTCTTTATGCCATCTCTCCATTTCTAATAGCAGCTCTGTTTTCTTTTTCTTTTTAGAAATTGCCTTTTCCCTTGCCCATTGCTTTATAGCTGTCCTAAGGTGCTTTAGCTTTGATTCCCACACGAAATGGGGTGAGCCAAGGACTTCAATCGTCCATTGTTCCCTTACAAGGGTGCGAAAATCCTCATGGGAGTCCCAGGCTCTGTTATATTTAAAAGGGAGAGGGCCCAGATTTTCTCCTTTGTCCATGGAGAGGACCACGGCCTTGTGATCCGAGGTTGTGCCATGGATTATGTGGCTCCTGATTACTTGGTAATTTTCTGCTACTCCTTCCTGGACTAGGAACCTGTCTAGCCTCTCTTTTATGTTGTGTATTCCTGCCCTTCTGTTGGTCCATGTGTATTTGCCATTTGACAAAGGGGGATCAATCAGCTTGAAGTGTTGGATAATGGATTCTATCTTATCTCTGGACGGGTCGGCATGGTAATTTCCCCCATGTTTTTCATCTACCTGCCTTATTAGATTCAGGTCTCCTCCAAGGATTACCTAGCTGCTGTGAATGGTGCTGAGGTCCGTTTCTAAAGTGTTCCAACAGCTTGCTTTATCTCTGTAGTGGTTAGGAGCATAAATGTTGTAGATGTGATGAGTCTCCCGGGTGCTTTTATTCTTTAGATCTGTTCGGATCCACCAGTTGCAAAGCTGGGAGCTAGTAATTTCCCACTTATTTGTATTCCATAGTGTTCCTATACCTCCTGATGCTCCGGATGAGCCTTTTGATATACCTAGGTAGTTTCTGAATCTTTGAGTTTGAAGAAGGAAGTCCTGCTTGGTGGTTTTGGTCTCCTGGATTAGGAGGATATCTGGCTTTTCCTGGTTTATGAGATCCTTGATTGCTTTCAGCTTTACGGGTGAGCCGAGCCCCCTACAGTTCCAAGAGACCAAATTCATTATTTACCAGTGTTGGGGTGGGGTCCTGATTTCTCCTTGGCCTTCTCACCACTTCCTTTTGACTTGCCTAGGAAGGAGTCCATTGGCTGTTGGGTGCCAGTTGCCATTTCCTTTGCTGCTGTTTCATCTCTTAGCTCTTTATTCGTCTTGCGGCCGACTTTTCTCGGAGGGTCAGATGGCTGATTTGTTTCTTTAGCTTTGTTCCTTGTGAGGATTCTTTCAATGGTGGGAGGGGGGGAGGGTGGAGGGTTAGAGCAAGGAGAGGCAGGACGAGGGGAATGGGGAGGGGAGGCCGGAACTTCTTCTGTTAGGGATTCGAAAGGGTTGGAAGAAGATGGGAAGGTTGAAGAGGGAGGAGGAGGAGGGGGGGGTTGTTTTGATACTGGAGGGGCAGTGGTACTGATGCCCGGGTTCGAAGAGGACTTTTTTCTTTTTACTTGTTCCCATGAACCTTCAGCGTGTTCCTCATTTTGTGCAACCTCATTTTCTTTTAGTTTACTGCATCTATTAGCAAAGTGGCCGTATTCATGACATACCTTGCATTTGAAGGGCAGCTGTTCGTAGTCCAGCTGTTGAATGTGCATCCATTGATCCACTTTTAGCTTTATGGCTTCCGGCAGTCCTTTCCCAAGATCAACTTCAACGCAGATCCTAGCGCATGCATGCATATTCTCCCTTGGTTCCGATCTGTCTATGTATTTTCCGACTGCATTGCCGATCGCCTTGACCGATTCATCCCCCCAGCAATGCAAAGGCAGATGAGGGAGGCGCACCCAAACTGGGACTGCTTTGGGTATATCCATTTCCGGATCGAAGTCCGGGGTCCATCGGTTCAGGTATAGACCTCTTGTGTCCATGAAATAAGGCCCGTTGCGAAAGATGAGGTGCTTGTCTTCTTTGGTCTCGAATAAGAAGGTGTAGTATCCACGCCCGCAGAATTTGATGGCAATCTTCCCTTGAATCATTGTGCTCTAGTTACGCTCCACCCATTTTTGGACAGTTCTTGGAGAAGGCCAGAGGCCTGTGAACTGCCCTACCAGACCTCTTTCTGAAAGTGCTATTGCCGATTTCCTGGGAAGAGATGGGGGTAGATTGACTTCAGGGATCTCATCCAGCTTCTTTATGAACTTTGATAGGGAGGGCCGGGTTCTGGCTTCTGAAGGATTTGTCAGGAGGGCAGCGAAGGTTTCTTCTGGGCTCTCAGAGACCGCGGGGGGTGGGGGAGGCGGATCCTGCCATTGCAGGCCCGCTGCGCACAGCAGAGGGGCAAACCGTCCAGAGGTGGGAACCCCGAAAGCGAGGTCTGCGCTAGTCGAAAGGGGGCAGGAAGAGCAGGGAGGGCCCGGCCAGGCAGAGCCTGGGGGCAAGGGCGAGGACACGGGGTTCAGGCGGGCAGGGCTGCCGCGTCGCAGAGCTCAAGAGTCGTCCGTCTCGTTTTCCTTTTTTAATGTGTATTCATATTCTCTATATAAATTTCTTTTTATATTTACTCCATAATGCCCTTTATATTTACGAACACTAAAAAAAAAGTTTTATCTAGTGAAAGCCTATAGACCAAATACCTTGGGTCAAATTATTATTAATATCATGTAAAAAAAAAAAATTATTAACCCTAATATTAATATTAAAATTATTATTATTATTAACCTTTACATATACCTAATAATATTTAATACATGTAAATATTTTTATACTCTAATCTATAATCATTTTTAATACATATACTAACTTAACCCATTGTAATATTAATACATATATCTACTTAGTCATGTTAATGAATGATAACTCATTTTTGTTGAAAGACGAGATACAGTGGTATAAGCTATGAAGTTTGTCTCTCTTTTTCCTTCTTTTTTTAATAAGTAGAGAGTGCATTGTAAAATTTAATACATATATCTACTTACTCACTCATTTGTATGGAATGATAATTCATTTTTTTTAAAGATGGGATATAGTAATCCAAATAATTATGAAGTTATTTTCTTATAAAAAAATTGAAGTGTAAAAAATTATTATAATTTAGTTGTTAAATTAGTAGTGTGATATTTCTTGTTGGTTGTTATTTGTGAATGTAAATTGATTCATCAATTGTTATTTAAAGAAAACAATGCCACCCAGAACTGTTAGTGATTTTTAAGAAAGATTTGTTTGGGGCTATGTCACATACCCGTGTCTACATAAAAAAAAATTTCTTTTACATACATATATATATGGTCTGGTAATAACACCTTACCTTTGTTGACTTGACTTCGCATGATTATGCGTATGATTTACATATATAATTATGCAATGAATATATATATATATATATATATATATATATATATATATATATATATATATATATCGCTGACTTAATTACACATGGACTCGTGTATGACTACACATATGCTTATATATGAATGCGCACATAAATATTATGGTGCAATCTTTACTGTAGGCTAATTGATTCATAGTGCGTGAACCTTTATGTTGCACACCTTATGACCGATGAGGACTAAGGTTATTTGGATGATTTTTAATTCGAGGCAAGTCTCCATATGTGCCTCGGCGTTGCCAATTTAGCAACCCAAGTGTTGCCGCCGGCGTTTCTGCAATAACAGGTGTACTCCGCATTCATTCCGCCTGCTCCGTTCACGTGAAGGGGAGATGGGTTGACATTAACCCTTTCGGCTACCCCTTTGCCGCCTTATTCCAATGGTGCCGATGGCTCGAGGTAAATCCAAGGGCTGAGACGCCCCCAGGTGTCCCTCTCCGGGTAATGGCGGTATAAGGTTGATCTTCTCGACTGTTCGGCTTATTGTGAGCTTTGGCAACTCTCTGCCATCCTCTGCGCCACCTTGCTGCAGTCTCTGAGAAACTCTCAATGCGCCGAGCGCACATTTCTCCGCCGAGCATGTATCCGGACGCCGAACTCCCGCGCTGCTCACCATATATATTCTTCCGAACTGTTGAGGTAAGACACAGGTGGTATCCCACCGGCTTCATCTCTTCTGGTTTCATGCTATGCATTGTGCTGTTTTTTGTTTGTTTTCAAGTCGCACAATGTATTCCACTTGAACGATACTAATGGCCCTTGCCGTGGGTGTGCATGCAGTGGATCTCACTTCGGGTTCGATGTGGATGAGGAGCCCCTTCCTCTTCGAGGCTATGGTGCTTCCGGTCTCGCGATGGTTGTGTTCTTCACAGACCTAAGGTGCGCAGATTTGAATGGGGTTCTATTTCTCTTCCTTTGTTTGGCCTGTCGGCAGAGGGTTTCCCTTACGCCGCACCGTAGCCCACCTAACCCTGCTGTGATTGGTCGCAGGTGGCTACGGAAGGCCCTCCTCTGCCTTATTCCGAGACCTTCTGCTGCTGGCTATGGGTTCCCTCAACCCTAGCGCGTTCGATATTGAGGCTGGAAGTCGATGGAACTTTTGGGGACTGTGTTCGCATCCTTCGTTCAATATGATTTGCATTGTTTACTGTTTACTATTTGTATTCTAACAATGTTTCAGGCCACGACCTACTGCATACAATTGATGGGCACGAGCCCTTTTGCTTCATTTGTATGAATGATTACCGCCGTGCGGTTTGTCTGAGTTTTGGCAACATATATATATATATATATCTGGTTCTGTGTTATGTCAGCTACGAGTTCTCTTTTTATATTAAGGGTGGCATGGGTTCTGTCGACCCGATGCTGATTAATCTTGCAACACAACTCGGTTAATATTTGCGTTATGGTTATTTGATTATGGTAGAGGTTTTATACATATTCATATTGTCGCAGATATTCGGAATCTCCCGTTATTATTTAGTTTTGTTCCACGGCTGTCCTTGGGCGGAGTAAATGGCTCGGTTACCCGGCCCTGTGTTTACTCTGGAAAGGAACCAGCCGAGATTTGCTCTTGCCAAGAGCCATAATGGTTACTTGTTTCATAACTCGGTTTTCTGCTATTATTGTGCATCAAAACCGAGTGGATAGCCAAACACGGCTTGGCTTTAATTTCACAGTTCTGTTTGTTAACATGCTTAGATTCCGGTTCTCTCGCTCTGAGTTAGCATATTTACATGTGCTCTGAGGTTCTCAAGTGGTTTGCAGTGTTAAATATTTCTTTTAACAATATTCTTGGCCGCAGGGCTAACCCCCACCACAGGATTTACGTTGCTTTAGTTATGTTACATTCTTTTCTTCCCGTGATATATATTCTGTATTATATTCTGTAACATATTCTGTTCATGGATTCAAAGTGAGATTTATGAGACAGGGTCAGCCCGCATCACAGGGGTTACCCGATGCAAATGTTTATGCTTTCTTTTATCTGCTATATATATTTACATGTTCGTTTTCCAAGTTTATAAGCTAAGCTCGAAAGAGGTATTATGTCGGCCAGCAATATGCCGAGGTTATGGTTTTAATGCTTTGCATAGATATACATATAACCCTTAATCTCTTTATTTGGCCGACTCTCTTCCCCGTTTATCTGTTCGGGAAGTTAGGGTCGCTAGCCTCTCTGTTACCACCGACTTTCATTTACCCTTGCTCGGGTTACCCTGACAGCGAGACCCTCAAACTACTCTGTTTGGTCCCTGTCCAAACCCAGGATACGGGTTCCTAAGTTTACACACTTAGGTTCTGTCCGGAAGCAGGACGCCGATTCCTAGGCTTATATGCTTGGGTTTCTGTCCCACTCTAGCATCATCAGACAGTAGCAGTGGTAATCCCCCAAACAAATAAGAGATACATATGAGTCATACAATTACTTGCGTGGTTTAACACAAATGATTTACAGGTATTTGCAGAAAGTAATTTAAGAGTTCAGTCTTACTTACCTGGTCTCTGCCAGCCTTAAGTCCTTAGTAGGTCACCTGCAAATTCATGCATATCGATTTACCGCCCATCCATGAGACTCGTCTTTCGAGACCAGAGTCTCCCCCCTAGCTCCCTCTTGTCGGATCTCTATCCTCAGCAAGGTTGCACTGTGTGCTTGACTGTCTGGTCCTTACCAGACTTAGTCTTTCAATCACTTCCTCGTTTTTTCTCTATTCTCTGCCTGTCTCTACAACACAGATTTTTGCCAACCCTCCCTCCCTTTTCCCTGGGAACTTTTCCAGTTAGGGAGGGTGGTTAAAGTCAGTTCCAATAACCGACTTTTCTTGTCAACTCCCTCCCAGGAGTTGCCAACACAATCATGAGTATTCTTTATTAAACCTTTTCAATGCATTTGAAAAATAAAAGAAATACTCATAAGATCCTTTTCTTTTAAAACAAAATAATAAGATAGTCTTGCAATGTCATTTTTACTTCAGTCTTTTACCGTAGTGAAATTTAAATATTTACATTCTCCTGGGGTCATCACATCTCCCCCTCCTGAGATTGGACATCGTCCCGATGTCTGCTGTTCAAAAACAGCCCCGGATAAGCTTCCTTAAGAAGCTCTTCATCTTCCCAGGTGGCCTCATCAGGCCCATAGTGCTGCCACTGCACTTTAACTTGGGTAATAATTCGTTTCCGCAGCTACACTTCTCTCCGGTCGAGAATGCTCAGCGGTTCGACCAGGACCTCTCCTTCCGGTTCGACCTGCAATCAACAACCGTATCAGTCAATTTTCATTTCCAAAAATACATACCAAATAGTTCAACTGAAATCAGTTCTTACCCGTATGTCTTGCCATTTGATCACATGCTTAGGGTCGTAAATGTATTTTTTAAGCATGGAAACATGGAATACATTATGAATTCTAATATGGCTTGGCAAAGCAAGCTGGTAGGCTACCGGCCCAACCCTTGCTAAGACCTGAAAAGGTCCAAAATAGCGGGGTGCGAGTTTAGCGCAACCACTCCATTGCAAGGTACTTTTCCGGGCTTGTATTCTTACATAAACATGGTCGCCCACCTGATACTCTTTGAACCTTCGCTTCCGATCTGCAAAATTCTTTTGCCGATCCTGGGCAGCCTTTAAATTAGACCGTACTCTTTTTACCATGTCCTCCATTTCCTTGAGCATTTCTGGCCCCAACCTTAATTTATCTTCCGGCCCACTCCAGCTTGAGGGCGTACGACATTTCCGTCCGTACAAAACTTCAAATGGAGACATCTGGATCGAGGTGTGGTATCCGTTGTTGTACGCGAACTCTACCAAGTGTAAATAATCCTCCCATTGCGTTGGTTTTTGCATGACACATGCTCTCAACATGTCCTCAACAATCTGATTTACTCGTTCTGTCTGTCCGTCAGTCTAGGGATGGTAAGCTGTACTGAAATTCAGCTTCATACCCAGTTCTGTAAACAATGCTTTCCAAAAGGCAGATGTAAATTTTACATCTCGGTCTGATATTATCGTCTTTGGAAGCCCATGCAGTTTGAACACGTTTTGCATAAAAATGTGTGCAACCTGTACTGCTTTGTAGGTAGACTGCACGGGTATAAAGTGTGTTGCCTTACTTAGCTTGTCTACTACAACCATAATAGAGTCATTATTCCTCCTTGTTCTAGGCAGTCCAATTATGAAATCCATGGATATGATCTCCCATTTCCATTCCGGAATGGGCAAGGGCTGCAATAACCCTGCTGGATGTAGGTGTTCTGCCTTAATCTACTGACATTCCAAACACCGCGCTAAATACTCAGCCACGTGCTTTTTCATACCAGGCCAATAGTATTCCCTTCGAAGCGCAGTAAGCATCTTCTGGTATCTAGGATGACCTGCATAGTGGCTGGTATGAAATTCATCCAAAATCAGATTTTTAAGATTGTTGTCGTTAGGTACAAACAACCTCTTTTTATAGAGCAGCATTCCATCCTCACCTACTTCATACCCCTGCTGACTTTCCTTGCTGGAAAGTGGTATTTGCTGTTTCATTTGCTGATATACTGCATCTTGGTCTGCTGCTGTTCTTATCATTTCTTGCAAGGAATTCTTCCATTTACTGAGCGTAACTTCATATAAGCATTGCACCTTTCGACTCAGTGCGTCAGCCACGCGATTTTCCTTTCCTTTCAGATGTTTAATGTCGAAATCAAATCCACTTAAGAAATCTGCCCAACGGGCTTGCCTTGCATTCAGGGTGAGCTGACTGAAATAGTTTGTCAAGCTATGATGGTCTGTTAACAACAGAAATTTCCTTCCTAGTAGATAATGCCGCCACATTTTAAGTGCATGTATGACGGCTGCCAATTCTAAGTCGTAGGCAGAATATTTCTGCTCATGCTCCTTCAACTTTCTCGACTCATAGGCGATCACTTTTCCTTCTTGCATTAACACACCGCCCACGCCTTCCCGACTTGCATCGGTACATACCACATAATCCTTATCAGGATCGGCTATACTCAAGATGGGAGCAGAGGTGAGCAAATGCTTAAGTCGTTCAAAGCTTTGCTGACATTCCGGGGTCCATTTGAATGTTCTTCCTTTCTTCTGCAAGGAAGTGATAGGATATGCTACCCTTGAGAAGCCTTCCACGAATCTTCTATAATAGCCGGCCAGTCCCATGAAGGACCTGATATCCGCCACATCCTTAGGTACAGGCCAATCCATTATGGTCTTTATTTTCTCAGGGTCCACTGCAATCCCTTTCTTTGTAATTACATGGCCTAAATACTGAATCTCTTCTTTGTAGAAGTCGCACTTGCTGAGTTTAGCATACAACTGATGCTCTCTAAGAGTTTGCAGTACCAATCGGAGGTGTTCCTTGTGCTCCTCCTTTGAACGAGAATAAATCAAAATATCATCAATAAATATCAGCACAAATTTGTCTAGAAATTGATGGAACACACTGTTCATTAAGCACATGAAGGTGGCGGGTGCATTAGTCAACCCGAAAGGTAACACTACAAATTCGTAGTGTCCATACCGGGTTCTGAAAGCTGTTTTTGCGATATCCTCCTCTTTAATTCTGATCTGATGGTAACCAGATCGCAAATCAATCTTAGAAAATACTGTTGCCCCTTTGACTTGATCAAAAAGCTCATCGATCTGGGGTAAGGGGTACTTGTTTTTGATTGTGAGTTTGTTTAACTGTCGGTAATCAATACACATACGGAGGGTTCCGTCTTTCTTCCAGACGAATAGCACCGGAGCTCCCCATGGTGACACACTAGGACGGATGTAATTTTTGTCTGGCAATTCCTGTAATTGCATTTTCAATTCGGTTAACTCAGGTACACTCATTCTGTAAGGTGCCCGCAAAACTGGGGCAGCCCCCGGTAGCAATTCAATGGTGAAGTCAATATCTCTTTTAGGAGGTAACCCCGGGATCTCTTCCGGGAACACATCTGCGAATTCTTTTATCATCGGAATATTGTCCAGTGCGGCCGTTTTATCCTTGGTTTCTGCATATCCCACCTGAATGGCATATATCTGGCACCGTTTTCTGATGCACTTTACTAGCTGGGATGCGGTGATTGGTCGGACCTGAACTGGTCGCTTAATCCCTTGCATCTCTTGTTCTTTTCCAAAATCATCTTTGTAGCGAATGATTTTCGTCTTGCAGTTCACTATTGCCCAATGCTTTTCCAGCCAGTCCATTCTGATTAGGACATCATATGAGCCAAGTGGAAGCATATTCAGATCTGCTACCACTGGCTGTCCTACTATTGTTAGGGGACAGTTATTAATCTTTGCCATTACTCTCCTTTTAGCCCCCATAGCTAGTTGTACCAGCCAAGGGTTCCTGAATTTTTTAGGTTGTAATTTACACTGTTCAACTATCTTTGGGCTAATATAACTTAAAGTAGCTCCTGGATCTATTAGAACAGTGATTGAAAGCTCTGAGATTTTACCTTCAAATTCGACCATGGTGGGCTGGTATTCCGCCTGGCGATTGTCCAGGGCTGCATTTATCCTTGGCACACTTCGTCCCACATCGTCGACAGTTGACGCCTCATGAATCTGGGATATCTGATCAGTTCCCTTCCGTTGCGGGCAGTTCTTGATGTAATGCGGTCCGCCACAACCCCAGCACTGCACTGGAGGTCTGGTTATTCCTTCATTGTCCAGCTTGGCAGATTTCTCACCCATTCTGGTTTCGCCGATTGTCTTAGTTCTGAACGAACCTCTGGGTGCTGCTCTATTGTTCTGCCCTTTACTGCTTCCTTTAACTCCGCTTCCTCGACCTCCTTTACTGTTTCCAGCAGTTTTGCTATTCTTTTTCTCACTCCATTTCCTATTGGAAATGTCTCATTTCTGTTTGTTCTGCTGATAACAGATTCTGGCCTTGCGAATAGCTTCATCCATTGTTCTAGGATTGTCAAATTCAATCCTTTCTCTCATATACATGGGTAAACTGCTAACAAATCTTTGCACTTTGGCCTTTTCTTCCTTCAGGTAAGGCACATAACGAAGCAGGGAAGTAAAACGATTAATAAACTCATCCATGGTCTGCTGTCCTAATCGCAGATCATGGAACTCCTTCGCCTTTTCATCATAAAAGCGCTCCGTCAAGTATCTCTCTTTAAAATACTTCTGAAACTTTTCCCACGTTATGGTTCGTTCACTTACCCCTTTAACAATTTTGACTTCCTCCCACCACAGGGTTGCCTTCCCTTGCAGCTGGAAGATAGCCAATCGTGCCTTCAAATTATGGTCGTACTCATATAGCTGGAAATATTTGTTCATATTAATTAACCATGCTTCAACCGCCTCCTCTTGTTCTCCATCGAAGTGTGGGGGTTTGATTTTCCGAAATTCTCCTTGCAGTTCTACCCTTTGACGTTTTGAGGTCTGCAGCTCGGATGCATTGCCATATCGATCCTCACCTTCTGCCGAACTTTCAGGTTCCACTTGATCGTGCTGTTCCTCCGTCATCCTCTGCTGTTCTGCACTAGGATTGGCCAGCGATGGGTTCTGCCTTTCAGACAGACTTTTCAAAATTCTTTCTTGCTCCATTGTCAATCGCGCATTATCCTCCCGCAACCGGGCCATCTCATTTTTCAAGTCCTGGACTGTCTCCAATATAGCCAGGTTCGTGCTCCGTGTTTCCTCACCAAGCTGTACCCACAGCTCTGGATTATCTCTAGGATTGGTTGCAGGTCCCTGTTCTGTTGGGGACCTGTGCGGGGCACCGCTAGCTCTCTGCATACTGGCTGTTACTATCTAGTGTCTTCTGTTGCTCTTCTTTCTTCTTTCCTGGTATAAAATTAAGGAAATATTAGCACTGTAAGTTACTTACACAGTTTAGCTACAAAAAATACAACACTATGATCACCTCCCATTTAGCAGGTTAGGCTCGTTCCCAGAGGTCACAGTATGGGAACCTCTGCTCTAATACCAATTTGTCACATACCCGTGTCTACATAAAAAAAAATTCTTTTACATACATATATATATGGTCTGGTAATAACACCTTACCTTTGTTGACTTGACTTCGCATGTGTTATGAACTAGCTCAAGAAAAGATAGAAAAGAAAGATCAACGCCTTAGAATTCAACCTCTTCGAGGGGGCAACCTCCTTTACATTACATAAATGAACAATTCTTGGATGATACAAATGACAAAACCTCCTTTCTATATATAGGAGTCTAAGGAGTCACAATATAATCCAGCCGACCTAACAATAATAATATAAAGCCACAAAAATAATAATAGAGGGATTCTATGGGGCACAGAAATAACAATATGTGGGTAATAGGGGCACAACAATATAAATAAGGGGTATAACTACAATAGTAATGGGGTAATCACTAGTATTATAGGGACCCAACATGCCCCTCTCCTTCAAAAAAAGTGTTGTCCTCAACGCTTGAGCAGTTCTGGATACTTCTGCATAAAATTCTCATCCTCCCATGTGGAATCTTCAGCGGATAAGTTCTTCCACTTGATAAGATACTCTGAAATTGATCGATTTCGTAGCTGTCGAGTTCTTGTTTCTGTGACTGCTTCCGGTTCCAATATAATTTTTCCTTCCTCGTCAAGTTCTGGCAATATTGTTTGAACTGGGAGCTTGTCGCCTATAACCTTCTTTAAACATGAAACATGGAAAACTGGGTGCAATCGAGAAGCTGCAGGAAGCTCCAATTTGTATGCCATAGTACCAATCTTTTCCAACACCTTGTACGGACCATAATACTTTGGTGATAATTTATTATCCTTCTTAGCTTGCTTTAGGGACATTTGCTTATATGGTTGTAGCCGTAGGAATACCCAATCACCTACATCAAAACTTCTTTCACTGCGATGTTGATCTGCCTGTTGTTTCATTCTATTTTGTGCCAACACGAGGTTATCCTTTAAGAGTTGGAGGACTTGTTGTTGATGTTCGATGTGATGTTCCACTGCTTGAACCTTAGAATTTTCTCTTAAATATGATGTGATTGATGGTGGTTGATACCCATAAAGTGCCATAAATGGGGTCATTTTTGTTGCTGTATGGAAGGAAGTGTTATACCACCATTCAGCCAGAGGCAACCATTTGACCCATTGTGTCTGTTTATCAGATACAAAGCAACGAAGATATCCTTCCAAACATTTGTTTACTATCTCAGTTTGCCCATCAGATTGAGGATGATAAGATGAGCTATGAGCTAACTGAGTACCAAGACAAGAAAATAATTCTGTCCAAAAATTTCCAGTGAAAATGGGATCTCTGTCACTTACAATAATCTTTGGGTTTCCATGTAGCTTTTGAACTGTTTCCATAAATGCAGTAGAAACTGTACTGGCTTTAAATGGATGTGATAATGCACAAAAGTGTGCATACTTGGTAAGTCTGTCAACTACCACCATGATGACACTCTTTCCCTCAGACTTGGGTAAACCTGTGATAAAATCCATTGAAACCTCCTCCCAACGTTGGCTTGGAATGGATAAAGGTTGTAATAGACCCGGTGTCTTAATTGTTTCAACTTTATTTTGTTGGCAAACCAAACATTCCGCCACAAACTTTTGAATATCTGATTTAAGGCCATCCCAAAAAAATTCCTTCTTAACCCTGTGGTAAGTTTTTAAAAATCCTGAGTGCCCTCCTAAGGGAGAAGTGTGCAATTCCATAAGAATCTTTTGTTTTAGCTGGGAATTCTTACAGAGGTATAAGCGATCTTTGTACCATAACGAATCATTTTTCCAGCTAAATGTATCAGAAGTACTGGAATCTTGTTGTAGCTTTCGAATAAGTGCCCACACTTCTTCGTCATTCTTCCATTCCTCCTTTGCTTCGTTTATCCAATCTGGTTGGATAATAGAAATGGCACACAACAATGCTTCCATATCCTCATCCTTTCTTGAGAGTGCATCTGCCACCACATTTTGCTTCCCTTTTTTGTAGATGATTTCAAAGTCATAACCCAACATCTTTGTGACCCACTTTTGTTGCTCTTCAGAGGATAATCTTTGTTCTAAAAAGTATTTAAGGCTATCATGATCCGTTTTTACCTTGAAGTGTCTTCCCATTAGGTAGGGTCGCCATTTCTTAAGTGCATGGAGTATTGCCAACATTTCCTTCTCATAAATAGCTTTGCTTAAAAACTTTCCCTTGATTGGACGACTTTCAAAAGCAATGGGTCTTTCATCTTGCATTAGAACAGCACCAATTCCATTTCCTGAAGCATCACATTCCACAATAAAGGTTTTTGTGAAGTCCGGTGTAGCTAAGACCGGTGCTTGGCACATTGCCTCTTTAAGATGTTTAAAGGCCTTTGTTGCTTCCGGAGTCCATGAAAATGAATCTTTCTTCAATAATGTTGTTAGAGGTGCTGCTATTCTCCCATAATTCTTAACAAACTTGCGATAATACCCTGTCAACCCAAGAAATCCTCGCAGATGCTTTATGGATGTGGGGATTTTCCATTCCTTAATGGCTTTAATTTTGCTAGGGTCTACCTTAACTCCTTCATGAGATACAATATGACCCAAATATTCCACCTCCTGGACTCCAAAGAAACATTTGGATCTTTTTGCATATAATTGTTTCTCCTCCAATAGTTGTAGCACCTTGTCAACATGTTCAACATGATCCTTCCAAGACTTGCTGTAGATTAGTATATCATCAAAAAATACTAACACAAATTTTCTAAGGAATGGTTTGAAAATTGAATTCATCAAACCTTGAAATGTTGAAGGTGCATTGGTAAGGCCAAAAGGCATGACCAAAAATTCATAATGACCCTCATGAGTTCTAAATGCCGTTTTCGGAATGTCTTCAATCTTCATTCTGATTTGATGATATCCCGAACGAAGATCCAACTTGGTGAAGTAAATTGATCCATGCAATTCATCCAGTAATTCATCAATGACAGGAATGGGGAACTTATCTTTAATAGTGAGCTTGTTGAGCTCCCTATAATCTGGACACATGCGCCATGATCCATCCTTCTTGTGCACCAATACTACTGGAGCTGAGAAAGAACTTTGACTCGGTTGAATTATACCAGCCTCTAGCATTTCTGCAACCATACGTTCAATTTCACTTTTTTGGACATATGGATATCTGTACGGCCTGATGTTTGGAGGAACACTTCCTGGAATCAGATGAATAGCATGATCATGATCACGCATAGGTGGGAGACCTTTGGGAGTCTCAAATACCTTGGAATGATTGTCCAGGACTTTTTGGAGATCTGGAGAAATAGATGATTCCAATGTGGAAACATCTAGCGAACATAATTGTGCAATTACACCTCTTTGCTCCTTTTTTAGAAGCTTTGTCATGCCATTAGAGCTGATTATCTTTCCTGGTTTCCCTGCAATACCCCTTAATTCAACTTCCTTTCCTTCCACAGAAAATTTCATGAAAAGTTCTTGAAAATTAAAAGCTATTGTACCCAAGGATTGTAGCCATTGGACTCCTAGTACAACATCAGCACCTCCCATTGGAATGGAAAGCATTGGGCTAGTCAATACATATTCTCCCATGGATAGCTTGATATTATGGCACTTTCCAGAACAATTTATTGTTCCTCCATTTGCAATCATCACTTGACACTCTGGTGCTGGATATAGGAAGCAATTCAATTCTTTTGCTACCCTACAATGAATAAAATTGTGGGTGCTTCCTGAATCAATCAACACTATTACCTTTTTCTTCTTGATTTGTCCTTCTATCTTGATGGTTTGAGGAGTGGTAATTCCCGCCAATGCATTACAAGATATGGTCGGATTTATTTGTTCTTCATCTAGGCTTTGTTCCTGGAATATATCCTCTTCTTTTGACCTTTCTTGCTCCTTTTCTTCTTCCTCTTCACAATCTATGTAGAATAATTTCTTCTCAGCACACTTATGACCTTTTGTGTATTTGCTATCACAATTGTAACAAAGCCCTTTTGCTCTTTTTTCTTCCAATTGTTGTGGTGTCAACCTTGTAGGTTGTGGAAGACTATGGGCAACAACACTTCCGTCTTTATAGTTGTGAATGGTATGCTTCCTAGTTGCCATAATTTTGCTTTCCATTTTTCTTGCTAACCTGAATGCCTTCTCTAATGAATCAGGTTCCCAAAGGCGCACATCATGTTGGATATTATCCTTTAAAGACCCTATGAACACATCAATCCTATGCTCCTCTGGAATATCTTTTACCCTTATGTTCAATTTTTGGAACTCCTCAATGTGCTCCATTATTGAACCCTTTTGTTTGAGACTTATCAATTGGCTAAAAAAAGTGTTGCTTTTTGTATCCTCATAATGTGCTATCAATTCTTCCGTAAAAATTGCCCAAGTGATAAATTGTTTACGAGAACAAAGCCATTGATACCATACAAACTGATTTGGTTCCAAATATAAAGTTGCCATACGTACCTTTTGTGTGTTTTGCACATTATTGAGATCGAAGAATTGCTCCATCTGTAATATCCATGTGGCGGGATCCTTGCCATCAAACTTCCTCATATCGATTTTTGGAACATGGTGAGTCTTCGATCCAACATTAGAGTCTATGGAATCATGATTAACATTTCTTTTGTTCTCATCATGAGTTTCCTTTAGTACTCTTTCACCCTTAGTGACCATTTCTTGTAGCAACTTATCCATCTTATCATCCATGCCATCAATTTTAGCGTCCATGCCATTCACCTTAGCTTCCATGCCATCCATCTTAGCTTCTACACCTTTCTTTAAACCATCCATCTTAGCTTCTACATCTTTCCTTAAACCATCCATTTTAGATTCTGTTGCTTTTTGTGCAAGTGACACTTGTTGCACTTGTTCTTGTAATTTTGATATATCATGTAGCATTTCTTCTTCTTCTTCATGAGTCATGCTAGAGCTTTCAGGTTCCTTACTAGGTGTTTGCATTTTCTTTCCTCGGGGCATCAGTTACCGATAATAATTCTCTAATATGCCCTTTGAATTCCTTCAAAATAAATTTTCAAACCAAGCTTAAGCAAAAATTAAAGAAAATCTACACACCTTTTTTCACTTTGTAGGAGCTCGATATTGCCTCTGATGTATCTCTGTACTTTCTGATTATCTAGTTCTGAATTTGTGACCTGTAGTAGCCCTCTGTGTCCTCTTTCCAATGCCACAAGTCTAACCCAAATTGGATTCTCCAAGGAAGAGTTATGCGAAATCTCCCACAGTGACTTGATTATAGACTAGTTCAGTAGAACGAACTTGTACTACATGCCACGTGTCACTGTTTCAACCTTTGACTCTGAAAACTATATAAAAGAAAACTACAGTCCGTCCTCTTTCTGTAACTTCTTACGAAATTTCAATCCGATGCTCAGAAAGAAAGTTATGACGATTTTCCCCAGGTCACCTGTTTTGAGTGTAATTCAGGAGTCTGCAAAAAGACCAACTTCCTCAGATCATATCTCCGAAAATATCGCGCGAAAAACTCTGAAATTCGGACCCAAGGTTCAGCGCGATTTCTTCTCAAATGGGTTTTTTTTTGCGACTTCTGAAACGTCACAGAAAAAAAAGTTATAGCGAAAATGCCACTATGACCTGTTTGGAGCAGCGAAACCCTAGAATCCAAAGCTCTGATACCAAATGTTATGAAACCAGCTCAAGAAAAGATAGAAAAGAAAGATCAACGCCTTAGAATTCAGCCTCTTCGAGGGGGCAACCTCCTTTACATTACATAAATGAACAATTCTTGGATGATACAAATGACAAAACCTCCTTTCTATATATAGGAGTCTGAGGAGTCACAATATAATCCAGCCAACCTAGCAATAATAATATAAAGCCACAAAAATAATAATAGAGGGATTCTATGGGGCACAGAAATAACAATATGTGGGCAATAGGGGCACAACAATATAAATAAGGGGTATAACTACAATAGTAATGGGGTAATCACTAGTATTATAGGGACCCAACAGCATGATTATGCGTATGATTTACATATATAATTATGCAATGAATATATATATATATATATCGCTGACTTAATTACACATGGACTCGTGTATGACTACACATATGTTTATATATGAATGCGCACATAAATATTATGGTGCAATCTTTACTGTAGGCTAATTGATTCATAGTGCGTGAACCTTTATGTTGCACACCTTATGACCGATGAGGACTAAGGTTATTTGGATGATTTTTGGAATGTTTGATTAATTCGAGGCAAGTCTCCGTATGTGCCTCGGCGTTGCCAATTTAGCAACCCAAGTGTTGCCACTGGCGTTTCTGCAATAACAGGTGTACTCCGCATTCATTCCGCCTGATCTGCTCACGTGAAGGGGAGATGGGTTGACATTAACCCTTTCGGCTACCCCTTTGCCGCCTTATTCCAACGGTGTCGATGGCTCGAGGTAAATCCAAGGGCTGAGACGCCCCCAGGTGTCCCTCTCCGGGTAATGGCGGTATAAGGTTGATCTTCTCGACTATTCGGCTTATTATGAGCTTTGGAAACTCTCTGCCATCCTCCGCGCCACCTTGCTGCAGTCTCTAAGAAACTCTCAATGCGCCGAGCACACATTTCTCCGCCGAGCATGTATCCGGACGCCGAACTCCCACGCTGCTCACCATATACATTCTGCCGAACTGTTGAGGTAAGACACAGGTGGTATCCCACCGGCTTCATCTCTTCTGGTTTCATGCTATGCATTGTGCTGTTTTTTTTTGTTTTCAAGTCGCACAATGTATTCCACTTGAACGATACTAATGGCCCTTGCCGTGGGTGTGCATGCAGTGGATCTCACTTCGGGTTCGATGTGGATGAGGAGCCCCTTCCTCTTCGAGGCTATGGTGCTTCCGGTCTCGCGATGGTTGTGTTCTTCACAGACCTAAGGTGCGCAGATTTGAATGGGGTTCTATTTCTCTTCCTTTGTTTGGCCTGCCGGCAAAGGGTTTCCCTTACGCCGCACCGTAGCCCACCTAACCCTGCTGTGATTGGTTGCAGGTGGCTACGGAAGGCCCTCCTCTGCCTTATTCCGAGACCTTCTGCTGCCGGCTATGGGTTCCCTCAACCCTAGCGCGTTCGATATTGAGGCTGGAAGTCGATGGAACTTTTGGGGACTGTGTTCGCATCCTTCGTTCAATATGATTTGCATTGTTTACTGTTTACTATTTGTATTCTAACAGTGTTTCAGGCCACGGCCTACTGCATACAATTGATGGGCACGGGCCCTTTTGCTTCATTTGTATGAATGATTACCGCCGTGCGGTTTGTCTGAGTTTTGGCAACATATATATATATATATATATCTGGTTCTGTGTTATGTCAACTACGAGTTCTCTTTTTATATTAAGGGTGGCATGGGTTTTGTCGACCCGATGCTGATTAATCTTGCAACACAACTCGGTTAATATTTGCGTTATGGTTATTTGATTATGGTAGAGGTTTTATACATATTCATATTGTCGCAGATATTCAGAATCTCCCGTTATTGTTTAGTTTTGTTCCACGGCTGTCCTTGGGCGGAGTAAATGGCTCGGTTACCCGGCCCTGTGTTTACTCTGGAAAGGAACCAGCCGAGATTTGCTCTTGCCAAGAGCCATAATGGTTACTTGTTTCATAACTCGGTTTTCTGCTATTATTGTGCATTAAAATCGAGTGGATAGCCGAACACGGCTTGACTTTAATTTCACAGTTCTGTTTGTTAACATGCTTAGATTCCGGTTCTCTCGCTCTGAGTTAGCAGATTTACATGTGCTCTGAGGTTCTCAAGTGGTTTGCAGTGTTAAATATTTCTTTTAACAATATTCTTGGCCGCAGGGCTAACCCGCACCACAGGAGTTACGTTGCTTTAGTTATGTTACATTCTTTTCTTCCTGTGATATATATTCTGTATTATATTCTGTAACATATTATGTTCATGGATTCAAAGTGAGATTTATGAGACAGGGTCAGCCCGCATCACAGGGGTTACCCGATGCAAATGTTTATGCTTTCTTTTATCTGCTATATATATTTACATGTTCATTTTCCAAGTTTATAAGCTAAGCTCGAAAGAGGTATTATGTCGGCCAGCAATATGTCGAGGTTATGGTTTTAATGCTTTGCATAGATATACATATAACCCTTAATCTCTTTATTTGGCCGACTCTCTTCCCCGTTTATCTGTTCGGGAAGTTAGGGTCGCTAGCCTCTCTGTTACCACCGGCTTTCATTTACCCTTGCTCGGGTTACCCTGACAGGGAGACCCTCAAACTACTCTGTTTGGTCCCTGTCCAAACCCAGGATACGGGTTCCTAAGTTTACACGCTTAGGTTCTGTCCGGAAGCAGGACGTCGATTCCTAGGCTTATATGCTTGGGTTTCTGTCCCACTCTAGCATCATCAGACAGTAGCAGTGGTAATCCCCCAAACAAATAAGAGATACATATGAGTCATACAATTACTTGCGTGGTTTAACACAAATGATTTACAGGTATTTGCAGAAAGTAATTTAAGAGTTCAGTCTTACTTATCTGGTCTCTGCCAGCCTTAAGTCCTTAGTAGGTCACCTGCAAATTCATGCATATCGATTTACCGCCCATCCATGAGACATGTCTTTCGAGACCAGAGTCTCCCCCCTAGCTCCCTCTTGCCGGATCTCTATCCTCAGCAAGGTTGCACTGTGTGCTTGACTATCTGGTCCTTACCAGACTTAGTCTTTCAATCACTTCCTCGTTTTTTCTCTATTCTCTGCCTGTCTCTACAGCACAGATTTTTGCCAACCCCCCCTCCCTTTTCCCTGGGAACTTTTCCAGTTAGGGAGGGTGGTTAAAGTCAGTTCCAATAACCGACTTTTCTTGCCAACTCCCTCCCAGGAGTTGCCAACACAATCATGAGTATTCTTTATTAAACCTTTTCAATGCATTTGAAAAATAAAAGAAATACTCATAAGATCCTTTTCTTTTAAAACAAAATAATAAGATAGTCTTGCAATGTCATTTTTACTTCAGTCTTTTACCGTAGTGAAATTTAAATATTTACATTCTCCTGGGGTCATCACAGGCTATTAACTTGTTTCCTTAAGTCCTAGAAACAATTTCAGGGTATACTCCAAGCCCCATTTTTAGTACAGAGTTACAATATAGTAATGTTATAATGGGCTCTACAATGTAGTATGGGGGTAGATTTTATGTAAACGTTAACATGTAAACTTAAACGTAAATGTAAACATAACGTAAACATGTAAACATAAATGTAAATGTAAACGTAAACATTTAACATGTAATGTTTAACATTTAACTTTTTACATTTTTAATCTAATGATGTATGGTAAATAACTAAAAATATAAATAAACTAGAGGTATGGTAAATAAATAAAACCTTTTTTTATATTTACTCCATAAACCTCTTTATATTTATGATACCTCAAAAAAGAGGTTTTTATTTAGGTGAAACTTATGGGCCAAATACCATTTTAACACCATGAGCTAAATAACATGGGCCAAATACCATATTTATAAAAAAGGTATGGTAAATAAATAAATATAAAAGAGGTATATAGAGATATGGTAAATACATAAAAATATATCAAATAAGATTAGAAATCAACATCTAATTATATACCAAGCTTATGGGCCAAATACCATGGTAAATAAAGGAGGTATGGTAAATACATAAAAGCTCTTTTATATTTACTTCATAATCCACTTTATATTTACGAACACTTAAAAAAAAGGTTTTATTTAAATGAAGCCTATGGGCCAAATTATTATTAATACTATGCAAAAAATATTATTAACCCTAATATTAATATTAAAAGATTAATATTATTATTATTAAATCTAATATAACATTAATATATTATAATATTAATGTTATTAAATTTAATAACTTTGGATTAGTACAATATTAAATTTGTTATAATTTAATATTATAATATACTTTAGTATATTATGATATATATTAACTCTAGATATATATGGGAGGGAAGAACAAAGACATAGAGTGATAAAGGTGGAGAGATAGCGGGAGTGACAAGGGACAAAAAGAGATAAAATGAATGAGAGGGGAAAGGAGGAATAAAGAGAGAGAGGGAGAGGTTTGATTTGCACCTCCAGAGATTTGATCCCTCTCGGCGGTGCAGAGTCAAGATGGATCTAGACTGGTTCAATTTTAAAGTTATACTTAAGTTAAATAATAAATTGGTGTTATTTGTAAGATTAAAAAATGGCATTATGTTAATTGAGTTTTTTTAGGTGGTTGTAAAGAATGATTATCATCCTCTTTACATGTGATTGATTTCTACCACTACCAAGGATCAAATTTGAAGGGTAGTGTTATATTTCAATTTGAAGGATTAACTTCATTTTGACTTTTCAGTATTGACAAGTTAAAATAAAGTATTTTCTTCATTTGAAAATGAAACATAATTTTAAATTTCATGTATTTTTGAGTCATCTCTCCATATACACTTGGACAAATACACATAGTATTAAATATATATAGAAATCATATAGAGAGAATTTAATAGGACCATTTACTTACACTTTATATATGAATCACATAGAGAGAATTCAATTGGATCATTTACTTATAATGTAAATAAGAATCATATGGAGGGGATACAGTGGGACCATTTACCCTTATATTTCATGGATTTTTATTTATTTATTTATTTTTTAAAATATAATGAACTTGTTTTTCTTTCTTATATGGTAACTAGCCAAATCATTTAAACAATATTTTTTTTTTAAACAATCAAAATATAATATTGATTTATGAATCTCATTGTAATTTCCAGTAAAGAAAAATGCAACAAAAACTATTTAAAACCTCCAGCAACACAAATTTCCATAAAGAACTATAATTTACAAGAACATTTTTCCATAAAAATTATAGGCATAATCGTGCATTATGATGTGGTACGCCATCCGCAAAAGAACATAGAAATAACAATAGTTTTTGTCAACAAAAATGAATGCAAACTACTTATTTAGCATTGAATTTCTTATAATGAGGAAACATACTTCTATTGAAACAATTTGATCCCAGTGTGAGTTGTTGTGTCTTGGTAATAAGTAGGCATAAAGAACACATGCAAATGATATTCATAAATGCAAGTAGTAAATATAAACAAGCGAACTAGGCAATAAAGGTGAAGTAGGAAGTAAGAAGATTTGTTGATGGAGCCATAGAAGGCACCATTTGTAAATCCAAGCAAGAGGATGGGGAGTTGATCCAAATTTGAGTTGATTTCAATTGGAATTGTTTCTTCTGTTTGAGAAGCAAAAAAAATCACCACAACTAAAACTTTTGATCTTCATTATCCACTACTAAGATATAATTTCCATAAATAGGTGATACATGGATGCATGAGCTCCATAACAATAGAATTATATTATATAAAAGTGATAACATTTGTTTTTTGGAATGATCATGACATGTTAACATTCCTTTTTTAAATTGTATGACATATAGAAAAAAACTAATTAAAAAAAAAACAATAAAAATAATGATAAGTACAAACATATTATGAAAAGTTTGCTTACCTTTTAATTAAAAAAATAAGAAACAATTTTCATTTCAAATTTGACAACTGATTTTTTACTCTATTTTCGTTTGCATGGGAAATAGTCTAAAGCCTTTCTTCAACGGTGATTACAACTTCAAAACTAAACCCTCACCAATGCCATTATAATTTTTAAGTTGAGGTCAATCCACTATAACTATAATCTTAATTGATTTTGATTGACACTATTATAATTTTTAGTTAAGGTCTCACTACCACCACCATAAACTCCTGTTCAAGTTAATTGCTACCACTCTAATTTTTAATTAAATAAGTGAGACATTTATAAAATTTCAAAATTTATAAAATATACCTTAACAATACACCTAGCTACAAATTTACGAAAAATATCTTAACAATATGTTCATTCACAATTATTCTACCCTATATAAAAATTATATATATTATGATAATAATATAATTTTTCATATTATTACCCATCAAATAATCAAAAAGTTAAAGAAAAATATTAATTATTATAGTTATTATTTAAAAAAAACCGTTTCTCATCAAAACTGAATCTGTTGAGAAACACTAAATTATTATGGAAATAGAGTGTCAATTTTTTTCAAATTTTATTTTTAGTATGTTCAGAATGTTTATGGTAAAAGTAGGATCATAATATTGCTCACTCCTTTCTTTTCTTAAATTAATTAGGATAAAGGCGTTTTCTGGGAATGCGTTTTCTACAGAGGTGTTGGCATCTTTGAAAAAACAGTTTTTATTTTATTATTTATTTGTATATATTGTTATAGTAATTTCTATTATTGATGATTAAAAAGGTATATTTTTTTAATTTTTTTAATCCAATCAAATAATAAATTGAAAATTTATTTTAAATAACAATTAAGATGAATAATTTTACAATTTTTATTTTGAAATATAATTTTTGTGAAGTGTTTTCTAACCCAATATAAAAGAGAGGTGTGTAAACATTTTAATTTAGTGAAATTAAAAATAAAAATAAAATAAAATAAAATAAAAAATAAATAAAGAAAAATAAAATAAATAATTATTCATAATTAAATTAGTGTTGGCATTATGATGCATGTGTTGTACTTGATGGCAACCCATTTTGAGTAGAACAACTCACTTGTATATGGTAACTAGATGAATCTACATAACTAGATGAATATACATGAGAGATATCAGATGTGACAGAATGCATGCAGTTGTGTTTACAGATGTGACAAAATGGAGGGCAGTTCAAAGAAATCATTTCAGAAGTAATATGGAAAATTACAATGTAACAGGTCTATTCAGAGGTAATAGGGCATTGGTACAAAAGAACAGGTAGATGGAACTGAGGTCTACTGATCAGAATAAAGAAGGTAAAAGAAAATGTTGATGTAAAGCAGTTTAAAAAGTATATGCAGGTCCACTTAGTCAAAACAACGTATACACGCTGGTCAACAAAACAAAAAGAGCGTATACGTATACACTCACTCCCACAAGAGGAAAAGCGCGTATATGTTGGAAAACCAAGGTTTTGGTCCAAGGTATTTTGACCCTAGGTCTTTGGTTCAACGTATTGGTCATAAGTGGTTTTGGTATGAGGCATTGACAAAGGATCTAAGTATATAAGGAGGAACAGATCAAAGGGCTGAGCACACAAGCAATGAATATCTTATGAGGTGTTAGATCAAAACTAATGTGCAAGTGAATAAGATTCTAAGGAATAGTTATATCTGAAGTATATTTTACGTTGCAGGGTTATGTTTGGGACTAGATCTAAAATATTTATGTGCACGTTGAGTTCAATATTGGATCAGGATCATGAGACTTGAAATGACTTATTCTTGAATGATCTGATATTGGTTGAGACTAGATCTGATGTTTTGCGTTTGTTTTATTCGTTATTTATCATGATCTGGGTTTGTCTGAAGTCTGGAATTGCAACAAAGTTCTGAGTCAATATTTGCAGATCTATACGCAGGTTCGTCTCGCAAAAAGAGCGTATACATGCAGGTTCTGTTCTTTCAAGTATCGTATACAAAAAAAAGGCTTGATGTTAAGAGATGACTGATCTATCAGATTAGTATTGTTGATTTATTGCTGCTGCTATTTTACTGTTGTCTATCAATGAAGTCTTCTTAGATCTGAATGTAAATCTAAATGCATAAGGAGGATGATATTTGATTGATTGTATAAGTGAGAAGAAGTGTTTTCTGTTGCCTGCCAGTGTAAAGTTCTGTAAGTTGACAGTAGATGTTCAGTGCACTACTGGTTGGTACAGTTTGTAATTTAAAGATTTTATGATTCAGAATCTTTAGAGGTATAGGCAGGTTGGGCTGAAGGAAATAGCATATACACACAGGTTTTCTTCATTGAAGTAGCGTATACAGTCCGACACATGCATTTTTGAGGTTTCACTTGGTTCTGAATGTTGATATAGGTTTCTCGGTTCAACACAATGTTTTGATGACAATGATATGATTGTTTCATGTTAACTGCATATTGGTTAATGAAGTTTGAGTTCCTAAATTTCTAATGGATTATTGATGAGTCAAGGTCTTCATATGTCTTGATATGTGCGAGGAGCATCCACTCTGAAAATTCATGAAATGTGGTCCCTGGTGGAAGAGTGGAATTTTCTGTAGGCTGACACCTACGTACTAGTAAACATATTGGCTAGTAAAGGAGCTAGGGGGTTATAGCTCCCTTCCAGTAGAAGCTGGAGAATGAGAGAAGGTTGTAACCTTCTATAGGTAGAAGCCTGCGTACTGGTATGAGTCTACACCAGTACAAGATTGTAAACAGATTTTCTTATTATTAAAAGAAGACAGAGACGACAATAGTAGGTGGTTTTCACCTACATTAGGTTTCCACTTTAAATCTTGGTGTTCATGTGTGTTACTTATGTGTGATGGTTTATTCTGTTATTACTGCACATGGTTACTGTTTAAATGTTTAATAAAGTATTGATGCACTGATTAAAGATCAACATATGATGAATTAAATGAATCATAAGTTCACTAGATATACATTGGTTTCCTTAAGAACAGTTGCTTGCACATGCGAATTCCCTTCACTGAAGTAGAGTATATAAATCTGATTATAGAAATGGAAAAATGATTGGTTTGTAAACACTCATTCACCCCCCCTCTTAGTATTATTTCCAACAATTGGTATAAGAGTAGGGCCTTTAGAAGAAGTTTGATCGCTTGAAGGAAAATCCATCAAGATGAATAATCACGAAAGCATGGGATCCATTAAAGCACCAATCTTCGATGGGAGAAACTTTGTTTATTGGAAAATAAGAACCACAACCTATCTACAATCTCTTGGAACAGATGTCTGGTAAATTGTGGAAGGAGAATATAAATTTCCAGCAAGAATTCCTACAGACACGACAGGTAAAAAGCAATATGAAACTAATGCCAAAGCTGTTAATACTTTATTGGGAAGTTTGTCACAATCAGAGTTTGTCAAAGTCATGCAACTCAAATCAGCCAAAGAGATATGGGACAAAATCGTTCAGAGCTATGAGGGAGACTATCAGGTAAAACGTGTTAAGCTTCAAATTCTCAGAATTCAATATGAAACTCTTAAGATGCATAGTGATGAGAGTATAACTAGTTACTTCTTATGTATAGATGAAGTTGTTAATTGTATGAAGAATCTGGGTGAAGAAATAAAGGAAGTTACCTTAGTTGAGAAAATTTTGAGATCCTTGTCTACTAAATTTGAATCAAAAGTGTCTGCCATAGAAGAAAAAGGGGATCTACAGAATATCACTATGACACAGCTTCACATAATCCTAAGTGCTTTTGAGATGAGAAAAGGAGGTCCATCAGATATGAGAGACTCTGCATTTAAAACTTCAGCAAAAGTAAAAGAAAAGGAAGAACACAATGAATCAGGACACATTTCAGAAAAAGAAGATGAGGTAAATTTTGTCAAGAAGCTTCAACAGGGTTCTGGAAGGTTCAGAGGTAAGCTACCTTTCAAATGCTTTGCTTGTGGTAGAGTTGGTCATTATGTTGCCAGATGTCCTCATAAAGATAAATATGAAAAAGGAAAGGAATATGCAAAAGGGAATAGGAAACAAGTTGTGAATAGAAGGAGTTACTATACTCATGAAGATAGAGATGGTTTATCTAATAGTGATGAAGAGGAAACTGGTCAAGATTATAGACTTCTCATGGCTTATGATAGCGATGATTTTTGGGATAGTTTAGAAGAGGATAGTGATGGTTTATCTAATAGTGATGATTATAGACTTCTCATGGCTTATGACAACAATGATTTTTGGGATGCTTTAGAAGAGGAAATTTTTCATGAAGAAATCTCTAAACTCAAAATTTGTTTAGAAGAAAGAATATGATTATAAATACCTTGACATAATGACTTGCTGAAAAAGAAAAATACAATGAAAAACTAGAATGTGAAATTTTGGGTCTAAGAAAAGATCTTGAGAAAACAAAATCTCTCAATCTTAGTTTTGCTAAAGGATCAGAAACTTTAAATGAAATTATCAAAGTTCAGTGTTCTCTTCTGATAAAGATAGGTTTTGGATATTGTTAGGTCCCTATAATACTAGTGATTACCCCATTACTATTGTAGTTGTATCCCTTATTAATATTGTTGTGCCCCCATTGTCCACATATTGTTATTACTGTGCCCCATAGAATCCCTCTACTGTTATTTTTGTGGCTTTATATTATTATTGTTAGGTCGGCTGGGTTATATTGTGAATCCTTAGACTCCTATATATAGAAAGGAGGTTTCGTCATTTGAATCATCCAAGAATTGTTCATTTATGTAATGTAAAGGATGTTTCCCCCTCAAAGAGGCTGAATTCTAAGGCGTTGATCTATCCATTCTATCTTTTTTTGAGCTGGTTTCATAACATTTGGTATCAGAGCTTTGGATTCTAGGGTTTTGCTGCTCCAAATAGGTGATCGTGGCATTTTCGCTATAACTTTTGTCTTGCGATGTTTCAGAAGCTAAAAAAAACCCATTTGAGAAGAAATTCACGTTGAACTTTGGGTCCAGATTTAAGAGCTTTTCGCGCTATATTTGCGGAGATATGATCTGAGGAATTTGGTCTTTTTGCAAACTCCTGAATTACATTCCAAATAGGTGACCTAGGGAAAATCGTCATAACTTTCTATCTGAGCATCGGATTGAAATTTCGTAACAAGGTACAGAAAGAGAATGGATTGTAGTTTCTTGTATATTATTTTTCAGAGAAAAAGGTCGAAACAGTGACTCATGGCACGTCGTACAAGTTCGCTCTACTGAACTAGTCTATAATCAGGTCACTGTGGGAGATTTGGCATAAATCTTCCTTGGAGAATCCAATTTGGATCAGACTGGTGGCATTGGAAAGAGGACACAAAGGGCTACTGCAGGTCGCAATTTTAGAACTAGATGATCCGAAAGTACAGAGATATATCAGAGGCGATATTGAGCTCCTACAAAGTAAAAAAATGTGTGTAGATTTAAAATAAAATAAAATTTAAGCTTGGTTTGAAAAATTATTTTGAAGAATTCAAAGGGCATAATAGAGCATTATTATTGGTAACTGATGCCTCGAGGAAAGAAAATGCAAAAACCTAGTAAGCAACCTGAAAGCGCTAGCATGGCTCATGAAGAAGAGTAAGAAATGCTACATGATATATCAAAATTACAAGACCAAGTGCAACAAATGTCACTCTCACAAAAGCTAACAGAAGCTAAGATAAATGGCGTGGAATCTAAGATAAAGGGCGTGGAAGCTAAGATGAATGGCATGGAAGCTAAGATGGACGATTTGAAGATATATTTGAAGACAAGCATGGAAGATTTGAAGACAGATTTGACGAAGTTTCTACAAGAAATGCTTACTAATGATGAAAGGGTAGTAAAGGAAACTCATGATGAGAACAAAAGAAATGTTAATCATGATTTCATAGACTCTAATGTTGGACCGAAGACCCACCATATTCCAAAAATCGATATGAGGAAGTTTGATGGCAAGGATCCCGCAACATGGATATTACAAATGGAGCAATTTTTTGATCTCAATAATGTGCAAAACACACAAAAGGTACGTATTGCAACTTTATATTTGGAACCAAATCAGTTTGTATGGTATTAATGGCTTTGCTCTCGTAAACAAATTATCACTTAGGCAATTTTTACGGAAGAATTGACAACACATTATGAGGATACAAAAAGCAACACTTTTTTTAGCCAATTGATAAGTCTCAGACAAAATGGTTCAATAATGAAGCACATTGAGGAGTTCCAAAAATTGAACATAAGGGTAAAAAATATTCCAGAGGAGCATAGGATTGATGTGTTCATAGGGACTTTAAAGGATAATATCCAACATGATGCTCGCCTTTGGGAACCTGATTCATTAGAGAAGGCATTCAGGTTAGCAAGAAAAATGGAAAGCAAAATTATGGCAACCAGGAAGCATGCCACTCACAACTATAAAGATGGAAGTGTTGTTGCCGCTAGTCTTCCACAACCTATAAGGTTGACACCACAACAATTGGAAAAAAAAAGAGCAAAAGGGCTTTGTTACAGTTGTGATAGCAAATACTCTAAAGGTCATAAGTGTGCTGAGAAGAAATTATTCTACATCGATTGTGAAGAGGAAGAAGAAAATGAGCAAGAAAGGTCAAAAGAAGAGAATATACTCCAGGAAAAAAGCCTAGATAAGAAGAAATGAATCCGACCATATCTTGTAATGCATTGGCTGGAATTACCACTCTTCAAACCATCAAGATAAAATGATAAATCAAGAAGAAAAGGGTAATAGTGTTGATTGATTCAGGAAGTACCCACAATTTTATTCATTGTAAGATAGCAAAAGAATTGAATTGCTTTCTATATCTAGCATCAGAGTGTCAAGTGATGGTTGAAAATGGAGGAACGATAAATTGCTCTGGAAAGTGCCATAATATCAAGCTATCCATGGGAGAATATGTATTGACTAGCCCAATGCTTTCCATTCCAATGGGAGGTGCTGATGTTGTACTAGGAGTCTAATGGCCACAATCCTTGGGTATAATAGCTTTTAATTCTCAAGAACTTTTCATGAAATTTTCTATGGAAGGAAATGAAGTTGAATTAAGGGGTATTGCAGGGAAACCGGGAAAGATAATCAGCTCTAACGGTATGACAAAGTTTCTAAAAAAAGGAACAAAGAGGTGTAATTGCACAATTATGTTTGCTAGATGTTTCCACATTGGAATCATCTATTTCTCCAGATCTCCAAAAAGTCTTGGACAATCATTCGAAGGTATTTGAGACTCCCAAAGGTCTCCCACCTATTCGTGATCATGATCATGCTATTCATCTGATTCTAGGAAGTGTTCCTCCAAACATTAGGCCGTACAGATATCCCTAGGCCCAAAAGAGTGAAATTGAACGTATGGTTGCAGAAATGCTAGAGGCTGGTATAATTCAACCTAGTCAAAGTTTTTTCTCTGCTCCAGTAGTATTGGTGCACAAGAAGGATGGATCATGGCGCATGTGTCCGGATTATAGGGAGCTCAACAAGCTCACTATTAAAGATAAGTTTCCCATTCCTGTCATTGATGAATTACTGGATGAATTGCATGGATCAATTTACTTCACCAAGTTGGATCTTCGTTCAGGATATCATCAAATCAGAATGAAGATTGAAGACATTCTGAAAACAACATTTAGAACTCATGAGGGTCATTATGAATTTTTGGTCATGCCTTTGGTCTTACCAATGCACCTTCTATATTTCAAGGTTTGATGAATTCCATTTTTAAACCCTTCCTTCGAAAATTTGTGTTAGTATTTTTTGATGATATACTAATCTACAACAAGTCTTGGAAGGATCATGTTGAACATGTTGACAGGGTGCTACAACTATTGGAGGAGAAACAATTATATGCAAAAAGATCCAAATGCTTCTTTGGAGTATAAGAGGTGGAATATCTAGGTCATATTGTATCTCATGAAGGAGTTAAGGTAGACCCTAGCAAAATTAAAGCCATTAAGGAATGGAAAATCCCCACATCCATAAAGCATCTGCGAGGATTTCTCGGGTTGACAGGGTATTATCGAAAGTTTGTTAAGAATTATGGGATAATAGCAACACCTCTAACACATTATTGAAGAAAGATGCATTTTCATGAACTCCAGAAGCAACAAAGGCCTTCAAACATCTTAAAGAGGCAATATGCCAAGCACCGGTCTTAGCTACACTGGACTTCACAAAAACCTTTATTGTGGAATGTGAGGCTTCAGGAAATGGAATTGGTGCTGTTTTAATGCAAGATGAAAGACCCATTGATCTTGAAAGTCGTCCAATTAAGGGAAAGTTTTTACACAAAGCTATTTATGAGAAGGAAATGTTGGCAATACTCCATGCACTTAAGAAATGGCGACCCTACCTAATGGACTCACAAATCGTAGTCTCCCTAGTTCATAACCTGAAAAATGGTACCTTACCTGACAAAGTATCTTCAAGATGGAGACTTGAGCTACTTATTGAGAGAATCTGATCAATGTTCCTGTCTTTTGTTTATATAATCACAAAACACACTCTATGAAAAGCGAACTAGGCGGTAGACAAACTAGCAAACTAGGGATGTGAACACCGGGCTCAGGAATTACTTCAAGATTGGTCGACCAACTTTCAGAATTCCTAATTAAAGGACTTGGAGCAAATTGTATAACATGAGCTGCTCTCCACGATGGGGGTGTAGGATCGTGAGGCAACAAGAGTTGGGCATGCTCTTCCCGCGTGGTTGCATGCATAACGAGATACATCGAGGTGAGGGGATGGAAGGCGAGCCACCCGCTCACATAGAGTACAAGGTAAATGTAGTAGTCAATGCGTGTGAAGTAATGTTGCATTTACAGTGGTGGAAGTGGGGAGATAGAGCGTTTATGGCTCTAAAAGGGACTTAATCGACACCTCCTCTACATGTTAGTCTGACTGGGTGGAGAGCAGGTCTGCTTAGTGTTTTTCGATGGGTCCGAACTAGGAAATGGTATGTTTGCAGGTTGAGATGATGCCGTTCAATTTTATGGTGATGGTGGCAATTTGCGTTGCCTGACTGAGAACCCAAAGTTTTTAGTGGGTAAGAGGGTCATGTTAATTTGTGGTTTCCTTTTATGTATGCTTCATGGTCATCCTTTTGGCTCCTATTTGATTTCTTGGCTTTTGGGCTTTCCTACAATGTAAGCCAGAGCCTTGTGGGAAAACGACCTCCTGTGCTCGGGGTCTTATCTTTCATAGGGAACTCCTTATTGTGGTGGTCAGTAAATGGACTCCTCTGGGGGTGTTTCATTTATCTCTGTTTGCATTTTATGTATGTGAGTAGTCTTGTTCTCGAGAGAACATGGTGGAAAGTGGCTCTCTATGTACCTGGGTCTTCGATTGCTATTGAAATTAGGTTCTCCTTTCTGGTCTTGGTTTGGGGTTTTATTAACTCTTCTTCTGGGGATATTCTCTGGTTTTGGTGGTGGTGCTCTGGGCTGAGTGGGCTAAGAGCTTTGAAGTGTTTATTGTGGTTAGTATAGACGGTCGGGTGGATATTAGTTTTATTTTTATGATAAATTTTTTGTTTAATTAAATTATATATAAATTAAACTGGCGTAACTACTCTATAACCCATATTTTATAAAAAAAAAATTTAAATTATAAATTGTTTTTCCATTTTATAACGATGCGACTTTTTAATCCTGCCTAAAATTTTAAAATAAAAATAAAAATCAAAACAAAATTTTGAAAAATAAAAGTAATCCATATTCACCTAAAATGAAAAATAATTAAAATATAATTAAGATAGGGAGATTATCCACCCAAAAACAAACTGAGCTTATCCACTTTAGAAAGTCACTCGTCATGATTATGATTTTGACCTTCTTGACCGAAACCCCCCAATGAAGCAATCAGATATATAAATGCTGATGGAAGGCTGAAGTTAGTAATGTTTTCCGCATTACAGAAACATTATATTTTTCCTTGCAGAAGCCGAAAGTGAATTGGGGAGCCTTTCGCATGTTAAGATGGTTCTGGTTGTGAAGGTAAGCAATTTTTTTTCACAGGGTTTTGGTTATTTCCTTTAATCTAGGGATTTCTATTACCATTCAGGTCTGGCAAGGGTTTTGAGTGACGATTTAAAGTTGCACTTCCAGGTTAAGTACCAGGGTATCCTTCGGCGTTTAACATTTCAACTCAGGGAAGAATATGTTCCAGAAATAAATTTCGATGTTCTCAAATCCAAAATCCGCGAGCTCTTCAAATTAAACCCTAACGCAGACATTTCCATCACATACACAGATGAAGACGGTGACGTGGTCACCATGGCAGACGATGTGGATTTCTTAGACGCTGCCCGTCAGGGTTTAAACCCTTTGCGTCTCGACGTTTCATTGGCAACGAAGCCGTCGAATTCAGAGAGATCTTCAGCCCCCGCGGAGCAGAGGTATGAAGGGATGGAACCGTTATTGGAGGCGTTGAGAAAGGTTTCTGATCCTACATATCATTTGAGGGCATTCTCAGAGGTTCCTGTTCTTAATTCTGTGTTCTCATCTCCAGCAGTGGCTGAACTCATGAGGTTGGGTACTGCAAATTTTGGGTCGCTTTTCGATGCCCAATCTCGTTCAGGGCAGAACAGTGAAACTCCTAATGGGAGGGAATAGATCCAATTCCATTGTGAACTGCGTTTTTTTTCTGTACTGTAATTCTGTTATGTAATTAGGGTTTAATAAACTTTCTCTTTCGAAGCTTGCACTTTGAAATATATTCGGGAAGCACTTATATAGGCTTTGAAAGTTTTGAATTGTGAAAAATTTGGAAGTCATATTTCTCTGTCCGCAAAATTATCTTGCCAAGGGGTTAAGTATGTATATGTTGTTTTATGAAGAACAGTTGAACGTGATCATGGTCATATGATATATATCATATTGAATTTACTGAAGATGGAGTTAATTGCGTTTTATGCTTGCAGTATTTTGGGATCTTCTGCAATCATCTATGTCTATCTCAATCATACTGGATTTGCTATAACATGGGAAATTTCGGCGAATTTGTTTGGATGCAAACTCTAGAGAATCAAATTTCCTTTTGCTAATATTCATACAAATATATTGCCTGTTAAAATGTGAGTTTTGGACAGTTCTGTAACGGATCCGTAGACAAAAATATTGGAAGTTACAGATCCATACTCTAATTTGTTTTCGATGTTCCAATGTGTCCCAAAAAATGGATCCAGGTTAGATCTGGTGCCAGCAAATTAGGGGTGGGGCAAATCAGTGCAACTATAAGACGGAGCATGGAAACGAGAGTAGATATTTAGAAATTTGCTGAAAGGTAGACCGTAGGATAACCTTCATATTCTTTTATTTTTTGGAACTTGGCTGTCTGGTTCAAAGCTTGCTAATTGCAGGACATTTATTGAGATGCTATAAATTCATGTCCATCGGTTTTAAAGATTCTTCCTACAAGATGTATATATGGAAAATAGTGAGACAGTGAAACAGGCTTCTTTGAGAAATGCTTGATGTTGGTTACCACACATGACCTTTGGAGAAGTTGCCAGCATTGCATTGGCAAGGGATTTTAACTTGATAGATTATGTAACTCTAATCTTTGTTAATATATTATGGGATTTCTACGATATTTATCCCCACTTTCAAGTTGAAAATGTCAGAAATGCTAATCCAGATTTTATGCTGATTTTTTTTTTGGTTTTATTTTATTTTTATTTTTTTATTTTTTATATGATGGAAGTTGGTATGTTTTAAACGCAGTTTTTCATTTGGCCTTCCCTTCACATAGGAAAATAAGGTTGCCATCTGTGTAAATGATAGAACTCTGAAGAGATGGGAATCAAGTGTGAATATACAATTGATTTTTCTTGGCTTACAGTGCAGCAAAACTTTGTGCGTTGCATTTACTATGGTGAAATGTAAATTGGGACAAGCCTTGATCAGTTACTGGTCTTCAGCGCTCAACTAGTTCTTTCTTTTTAAATATCTACTCGTGTCAAGAGTTCATCTGCTATATTTTTGTTGTGTTGTTTGATGGATGATGACTATATCCTTTTTGGTTTGCCATCCCCACCTGTATAAAGCCTGCATGAATGTGACGAGTTTTATGAAATAAATTGTCTCCTCTGCACCCTAGCAACCAAGATGGTGATTTTTCTTTGCTTGGTTTGGCACTTTTGCATTTCATGTTTCAACGTCACTTTTTTTATGTAGTAAATTAGTTATTTATGCCTGTGATATGATATTTTTTAATAAATCATTATTTGGTAGTTGGCATGGTGGTTTTTCTGGTTACAGATTTTAGATTATATTATATGATAACTTGATAAGTATAAGGTTATCCACGTGTATTTGTTAGTTTGAGACCCATCTGTATTAACATGCATGCATATGATGACCTTTGGAGAGGCTGCTAAGACAGCATTCGTAGGGAATTTAAGCTTCATAGATTATATAACTCGAATGTTCGTCAATCCCTGTCATGGGGTGTCTACTAGATTTGTCCCCAGTTTCACTCAAAAATGTTAAGTATACTGATCCAGATTTTATGTTGAAACCTTTCCACTTTTCTTATATGATGGAAATTGGTATGTGTGCTAAACAACACCATTTGCCTGGTTCTCTATTGACAATTTCATACTGCCAAAAAGGTTTCATCTGTGTAATAGATAAGTCTCTGAATGGATAGGAAAAAGTGTGAATATACAATTGATTATCCTTTGCCTACAATGGAGCAAACTTATGCAGGATATTTACTTTTGGGATCTAAATTGGGCTTGGGCTTCGATCTGTTATTGATCTTAAATGCTTTATCTGCTGTATTAAATTTTGATTGATGACTGACTATATTTGTTAGTGTGAGATCCATCTGTATAAACATGGGTATGATGTATTTTATGAAATGAATTGTTTCCTTAGCACCCTAGCAACCACCAAGATAGCGATTTTAACTATGCACTCTTGCATTTCATGTTTCACAGCTTTTATAAGTGATATTTTTAGCACATTTTTAAAACTGCAAAACATTTCTCTGACGACATGGTCCTCCTTACTTCATCTTTAGAAGGATTACGGAGGCAGTTGGATGCCTTAGCTTTGTTTTGCGATCTTCGACAGTCGACGGTCAACCTGGGTAAAACCAAGGTTATGATCTTCAATGTGTTGAAGAAAACTTTGGACCGTCACTTCCTATTTAGAGGGGAGGAGGTTGAGGCCACCAACACATATACATACTTGCGGGTGCAATTCTCAGGTCCCCGCTTCAGTTTGCGACCAGCGCTTTAGCCACGGATCAACAAAGGATATGGATCCTTAGCCCTTCTCGAGAGACAATGCTTTCGACATCACTTCTAGGACATCTCGTCCAAGATGAGTTTCGTGGACACCTTGATTCGTCCCACTGTTCTATATGGCTCATAGATTTGGGGACTGTCTTTACTTGAGTTAGATTGGGCTTTAGTTGAGAGAGTCCAGACTTTTCTTCTCCACCACATCATTAGATGGAAACAGAGAATACCTTAGCACATCATCCTTGCAGAGTTTGGAGCTCAACCCTTTTGGCTTGAGACAATCTTTAGTTTGTTCTCATTCTTGCATCGTGTCCGGGGATTTGCAAATTCGATAAAGAGTAGAGACCGTTACCCTAACTTGGCATATTGCTTTTATGAGAATATTGCTTGTTCTACTCCCTCGGGCTAGGCTAGATGTTGGTTTACAGGAGTTTCAGATCTCTTAGAGTTAGCGGGCATTCAGTTGGATCATCTCGCTCCTTTCTGATATTCCTTGGATGCTCCTAGTCACCTTCTACCTACTAGACAAGAGTTGAACAAGATCAAGGAGAACATCTACAGGCAGTTCGTCTAGGTCCCCTGGGTCAATCCTCCGGGAGGGTTGCGCCCAAAGATGGCCTCCTTCTACACTGAGCACTTCTTGGAGTTGAGAGACGGGCTCATTATTTGACCCCAGTATACGTTTCACCACTGGATGCATGCTCTTTGCATTCCTCTAGGCCAATTCAGAGTAGGTTCTCATAGACTTCGGGTAGAGACGGACCACCAGATTAATAGGCCACACAGAATTGGTCAGGAATGTCATTTATAGGAAGTAGAGACCGAGGTGCACTTCATTTTTGGATGCCCTATCTACAACGAGATCAAAGGAAGGTTCCATTGCTTGTTCAGAGAATTTCAAACTTTCACATGCTTTTTCAGGTATCCTGATCAGAGATGTTTAGCCCTATATATGTAGGAGGCTCTTAGGTTCCAAGCGCATATTCTTCAGCCTCCCATCAAACCAGACTGCACACAGAGGATCATGACATTGTTTAGGGTACTACCTTCAGACAAGGGCACAAAGAGAACGATTGATACCGTTTCTTATCCAAACTCTAGACCAATGAGGATCTATGGGACCTCACCCGCCACACGAGACCCTAGCCGTTAAACTGTCTCAGATCTGTCCCTAGAAGATGGACTATGTCCTCCAGACCTCAGTAGTGCACAAACTCCCACAGACAACGAGTTAGTGGACAGTCCGTACCTCCCACTGACCCCTCATCAAGCCAGCAAACTTTGTGGAATTTTTTTTAGTGCTCTTCAGTGAGTCTCAGATGTTAGGAGAGATGGGTCTGATCCTCTTCGTCTAGACATTCCATACATTGTATCTTTTATGTTCCTGCATTGTACCGTTTATATTTATGCATTGTATTTTTTATAGGAGACTTTTTGGTTCCCCGCATTTTATGGGCATCATTGTACTCAACAGGCCCTTTGACCTACTTTGTGGTCATTAGTTGGACATAAATACAATTATCTTATTTTATCTTATCTGGATACTTCTGCAATCAGTTATGCATTAAATCTGTGACTCTTATTTAATGTGGCTCGCACAAAGAACCTTTCAGAAGGGTGTTTCTACTGTGCACCTATAACAAAATTTGGATTCATGGCAGATTCAGTATTGATACTTCACGGGTGGAGGCAAAACAAAAATTTGGATTCAGGGCAGATTCAGTACTGATACTTCACGGGTGGAGGCAAAACAAAAATTTGGATTCAGGGCAGATTCAGTACTGATACTTCACGGGTGGAGGCAAAACAAAAATTTGGATTCAGGGCAGATTCAGTATTGATACTTCACGGGTGGAGGCAAAACAGTGCATTTATGATATGTAGGCTAGAAATAAAAGTAGATATTGACACATAGCCGAAAGGTGAGATAACCGTCATTGTTCGCAACGATTCACCCTTTTAAAGATGAATGAAAGTAGATATTGACACAGCCGAAGATATGTGTCAATATTTGTATGTAATTCTATTGCTTCATTGCATGTGTGAATGTTGTTTGTACGCTTATTTTCGAAAGTCAATTCTCTGTTCAAAGATTGCGAAGAAAAGAAATTTATTTAATTGCTCAAAAATCATGGTTATTGTTGTTTGGGATTCTTCTTACAAGGTCTAAATATGGAAAAAAGAAATATGTTTAAGATTCCTCTTATAAGGTTCGTTAATGGAAAATAATGTGATAGTGAAATACGCTTGCTTTAAGCATTTTTGATGTTGGTTCACACTAATACTCTTTGTAGAGATGTCTGAAATTGCATTGATAGGGAATTTAAGCTTGACTTTTATAGAGATGTCTGAAATTGCATTGGTAGGGAATTTAAGCTTGACTTTTATAGAGATGTCTGAAATTGCATTGGTAGGGAATTTAAGCTTGATTTTTTAGGCTTGATTGTAGGCAATTGGGTTGGTCTTGTATGGGTCAATTTTGTCACATAGTTACATCATATTTAATTTAAAATGTGGACGTAAAGAAATTTCGAATAAAAAACCTCAATCTTTATATAAAATACTTTGCCTGATTTGAATAAAAAAACTCATAACGTAAAGATACTTTGCCAAGTTATCTAGACTTTGGGGGTGGAATATTTTTTCTTCTCATTTACTATGATAGTTGGTATTTTCAAAATAGTGTCATTCACTTGGTTCAGCCAAGAAAATTCAAGCAAGAACATTGCCATCTGTGTAATAGAAAAATCTTTAAGATTGGCACCAAGTGTGAATGGGCAAATGATTTTTCCTCGCTGATAGCAAGGGAAACTTGTTTATGACATTTAGTTCTGGGACCCTAAAATGCGTGCGAACCGTCATAGTTATGTCTTATTTGCTCTGTCTATGACTTAACTTTTTCAACCTTCAACGTTTTGCGGAGGGTTTATCTGCAAATTAAAGTTCTCTTCTACCGTGAATTATGCATTAAACCTGTGATTCTATTTTAATGTAGCCCCTCAGAGAATCTCTTGAAAGCACGTTGAATTTTTGGTGAATCAAAGGATGGAAACACAAGAGAATCAAATATCTTCCTATTAATTTACATTCAGATGTGTTGCAGAGGGTAAAATTGTGAGATTGGGATTATTCTGTTATGGATCGACTGACCCAAAAATAGATCTGATGTCAGATTTTTTTATATCTGTTTCGGGAAAGCAGATTTGTACCAAAAATTTGCATCCGTTCTGAATTGTGCGGATCTGCTTTTGGTATGTAGATTTGTTAAAAAAAAAAAAAGGATTCAGAGCACATCCACTACAGGTACTTTGTAAGGGTAAGGCAAAACAGTGCATCCATGAGATGGAAATAACATTACATATGAAAACATATGTAGGTAAGATTACATTTTCATTCTGGAAGGATTTATCTTTTTAGAGATGATGTGGTGTGTAGGGTTAATATTGAGAAATAGCTATCCTTTGTGTGTCAATGTTTGCATGTAACTGTGTTAGCCACATTGCATTACTGGTTTGAAAGATTGCTAAGATAAGGGATTTAGATACTTGTTCAGAAACATTGCTATGGTTGTTTTATATATAGAGATGCTATGGTTGTTTTATATATAGAGATGGTGTGATAGTGAAAATATTCTCCTTACAAGGTTAGGTTTATATATTGAGAATAGTGTGAGGGTGAAATGGGATTTTTGTTGTTGGCTTTGATTATGATTCTCAAAGATGTTGATATTGTATTGATAAGGAATTTAAATTTGATAGATTATTTAATTTAGTTATGTAAATTTATACCTTGTGGGGTTAGAAATCTTATAAAAAGATACAAAATCTATTGAATACTTGTTGTTCATGTTAAAAGGTGTCAAAATTAACAAAAAAAAAAAAAAATCAATTAAATTTATTAATCATGTTATTTTAAAATTCTTATCATATTATGAAATAACAACATTAAAATATTGAGTAACTCTAATTCATTTCTTAAATGTTTATAGCTAGATGGCACTATTCCTCTTGATTTATATAGCAATTTATGATCATAACAACATCGAGCCCCAAATATAAAGGAGCATGAAAATTTGATGTTAGTTGAAACAACCTAATGCATGACCCTTCTTATGATTTAGAACAACATCGAGCCCCAAATATAAAGGAGCATGACAATTTGATGTTAGTTGAAACAACCTAATGCATGACCCTTATGATTTAGAATGCTCAAGTGAATAAACATGGATCTTTCTATACCACTACTAAAACATTGAATATCTCTCACGGACCCTTAAAATGTTTATAGCTTAGATAACACTTCGTATTGATTAATCTAGCACTTTAGAATCATAAACAACAACGAACTCCAAATAAAAGAGTTTGAAATTGGATGTTAATTGAAACAATCTAGGGTATTAACACGAGTAAAGAGCACTAATTACCATAAAAAAGGGTTAAGGCATCTAAGTACAAATAATTGATGGGTGCAATAATAGTGTTGCTGTTGGTAATTTTTTTTAAAGAATGAATCCCATTGTTTATCAAACTATTGGTGGTTTGATAAAGATGGAAACAATTTTTCAACGAGAAAGATTAGGAGGTGGGCAAGGAGAGGTGCATGTGTTTAGGGTTAGGGAATAGATTTGGTAGCAAAGTAGCTTAGAGTTTAGAGTAGGGGGCTACAATTTTGCTCATGCTCAATGGTAGTGGTGGTCTTACTCATGCCTGATCGCAATAGGCATCCAAGCATCCAAGCAGACTTTGTAAACAAGTTGTTCAAAGATGTAGTCACATGGTTGTAGAACTTGAGCCATGTTGAAATTGAAATGGAGTGGGGGTAGGAAAATAACCTAGTTTCAATCCCATATCTTATAATCTATTCAAGTGACTTTATGGATAGAGGAGTTAAAAATCCTCAAGGAAGGAAAATTAAAATATTTTTAGCCTAATAGTTAGATCAATGTACCCATTATTTATTCAACTTAAGAAGAAGTTGAAGTCCTCATTTAAATAAACATGGGATAAACCCTCTCCATAGTATATCAAAATCAACTTTGATGGTGCCTCCAAGGGAAACTTGGGGCCATTAGGGATGGGAGGAGATTTTAGAGATTCCCCGGTAGCATTCTCTCCATCTTTTCTTTGCACATTGATAACAACACCAACAATGGTGTAGAATTAATGTGATTATTGGAAGGATTGAAACTAGGGATTCAATTATGCTTTAAAAAACTTGTCATAAATGGTGATTCACAATTGCTCATCCCAACTTTAACTCAAATCTTACATGGTAGAAACCCTGTTAAAGTATCTATTAACTCTTGCTTGTTAGCAAGGTTACCACAAGTATTAGAGATGATTAAATATATTTAAGGTATTATCTCCTCCCATGTTTAGTGGAAAGCCAATGTATTGACTAATAGAATGGTTAATGAAGGAGTGAATGAAGTGACTCCAAATAGGCTATGAAATTGGAATGATGTTATTCCTAACTAGCTCAAAGATGAATGCTCTCAAGTAAACATCAAATATAGCGAGCATCTAGATGAAGTGATTTAAATTGATAGCATGACACCTTGTTGACGGTGCTGGACCCGCAACCATTTAAGGGGTCTCCCTGATATGTGGTCCCAATTAGACTTCACCCTGTTTGGGATAGGAGCCCCATCCATAATATGGTTCATTTGTTGTTTTCTTAAAGGTTTTCCTTGGCTATAATTGTTAGTAAGAGAGAGGAGTGCAAATGTGCCTTTGAAAAAAAAGTTAGTGTGCTTGATAAGTGTTTAGTTGTAGGTGTGTCAAAGTTCTTCTACTATGGAGGGAGGAAGAAAAGTGAGCCTCTATGGGAGAGGTAATAGTACCACCCTAGGAGAGATAAGGGACACTTGGAAACATACTGGTGGTATGACCCTAGAAGCTGGACTCCTTGATGACATGGCAATGTCAAGCCATTATTTTTTCTCCTTACTATGTGCCTTATTCTGAATGCTCTTCTGTCCACCTCCATATGGCTTAGAAGCAAGGAGTCTTCAATGATATTAAGTCTTTAACTGCGGTCATACACTGGTGTCCCTTCGCTTTCTCCTGATTGATCAACTTGCATAATCAACTACAAATATGTATTTCAACATGTTTCCCTTCTCCATATCTTTCTTCATCATCCTTTCATGGTATGATAGAGTATCCGCATCTACAATTCACTCATGAAAAGACAACATCAATATGATAAATCCATAGTCTAAGATGCTGCATGATGATCCACTATTTGAGACCAAACCAGGTGGTACGCCGAGGGAGAGGCTCAGTGAATACACAATTGTGCATCTCAGGCAATCAAGGGTGAAGCTTGAGCCTTGAGACTGTGCAATCCGCAGTTTAGGCTGGGCTGAGCAAGAATATTGCACAAGTTGGGAGTTCAGTGAGCCTGACTGAGGGGTTGAATAATGATTCTTCCTATTGTGCAGTTCTAGAAGGTAAAGCAGGTCAGGCGACTGCACAATTGTTCAACTCATGAGTTCAAGGGTTTGGCTTGAGGTTTGAGACTGCATAATGCGTAGTTGAGGCCAAGCTGGAGGGTGTGATTGCAGAGTTTTGGAGGTAAAGGTCTGGGATTGAGAACTGAGACTGCATAGTGTGCAGTCCTGGGAAGCAAGAACTGTGCATTGTGTAGTGTCAAGAGGTAGGGTTGCAACTTGAGGGCTGAGACTGCTCAATGTGCATTTTAGGAGGGTTAGATGAGGCTAAGTTGCTTGATTGGAAAGTTTTCTGAATTTAGCTAAGTGTGGGATCAAAAAACTGATGTGAATAGTGATAAGATTTGAATGTGATCACACACTTAGAACACTTGACGGAACAACATACTTCCCTCAGTGCGACAACTTTGCGATGACTTACAACAAGTGCGACACCAAATATACACTTTGCGGCGACCGTCACAACACTTGTGCAACAATGTCTAGAACTTTGGGAATGAGTGCGAAGGATGTTTACATGGTAAGATCAATTCATTTACACAAATATAACCCCTTGAAACCACCAAAACAAGCTTATATACATCGTGCAACACTTAACATGCGAAAATAAGACATTTTTCTTTTCTTGAAAAAGGGACCAAAACACTTAGAGAAAGAACATACAATGAGTTTCAATGTTTGTGATGGCAATATGAAAGACCAAGGTGGGCTCCGAAATTTGGTGCGGGCCAAAATTGTGGAGGGTGTTGTAGCAACGACAATACATGGCGACATACTTGTAGAATTCCAGCTTCTCTGTCATGGTTGAATATTTTGTGTAGGGTCTTAGTTCTTTAGGGAGTATTGCTTCACTGTGTCGATCACTTTTTCTTCCCCACTTACCCCATGAATATACATGTTACCCTTCTTATCTTCTCGATTGAACACAAACATAAAATCCACAATATCACAATGTTTCGAATCAGAAAGGCTAGTGTAGTTCGCGAGCTTTAGATTTTCAGAGTACAATTTTTCATCTCTAGTGTTGATCCGCTACTAGAAGGCCTAGACAATACCTTGACAGAGTCACTACAAGAACACAAAAATTGTTCTGCTTCCAGCGAGCCTGGACAATACCCCGATATAGTTGCTTGCTTCACCTCTATGTGCATGCAACCTTTCTCTTCTTTCGCCTTTATTTATAAATTTAAATAGGACTGTGCATTGACACTTATTCATTTTATGGCTGGAAAAGGGATCCCGACTTATTGAGAGCAGGAGAGGTTGTTCTTTCAGAGAATCATATAAAGACCTTTGATTTAGGTTTGCTCATTTATATTTTCCCCCTTTTTCCTCCTCTACTGATTGGATAAGTGTGAAGACACCGAAACATGAATAACTAAGTGTGGGCATAAGGTTTCCAAAATAGACACAAGTATCATGGTTCGACCAAAACTCTCCTTATGAACAGATTGTATTTTCCATCAGAACATCATTGAACAAAGATGTAATCAACACAAAGAATGAAGATATGAGCTTAACCAAATGTTATAGTGTCACAAGACCCTTTTCAACTTAGCCACACACAAAGAAGCAAGAAAACACGTTCACACATGATTCTTATTTATATAAAGAACAAAACACAAGACCAAACAATTAAACAAGAAAATAAACTATGTACATAGTGCAAGGCACAACCCCATATCATCATTGAAAATATTGTTTCAATTCTTGGCCATTAACAGGAAGATAGTCAATCTTCTTGTCTAGTGATTAAAGACGATATGTGTGTTGGCCAAACTTTTCGTGTATTGTGAATGGTCCGATCCACAAAGATTGGAACTTAGTGTGTTTTCCTTTTTCGTCGTGGGCTTTGTCCCACTTTAATACTAGGTTACCCACACTGAATTCATTTTTCCATGCAGACTTCTTGTCAAACCTCCTCTTGATACGACTTTGGTGAAGAGAAAATTTTCTTTTGCCTTTTGTCTTTCTTCTTGCAGCTTGTGAACTTGGGTTTCTATCCTACTCTCAACCAATAAGCCTGACTTGCCCTGGGATTCTTGTGAAAGTTGAAGGGTGGGAAAATAGATGTTCGCGGGTAGGATGGTTTCTTTTTTGTACACTAAGAAGTAAGGAGACATATTCAGAGAAGGTTTTGGCACAACTCGGTCAACCCATAGGGCATTCACTAAAGTGGAGTTCTTGTTCCTCTGTTAAGAGAAAACGATCTTCTTAATGATACAGATAAGGTTCTTGTTTATATACTCAACAAGACCATTTCCCAACGGATAATAATTAGTTGAATGTTTCAATACAATTCCATTTTATAATGAAAAATCATATAATATTAATGATGAAAAATATGTTGCATTGTAAAAAACAAGTGAAGTCGGAACGCCAAACTTGGAAATGATATTCTTCTTAAGGAAGTTGATGACTTCCTAATCATTCACTCGCTTTAGTGGAACTGCTTCTTCCCACAACGTGAAGTATTATGTAGTAGTGAGAATGTAGCGGTGCTAATTTGATGAGTTCAGAGAAATCTCACCAATCACATCTAGGCCCCATTGCTGAAATTGTTCTTCGACTGCAATAGATTGCAACGGGGCGACTGGCTTCTTTCCTTGGTTGACACACTTTTTACAGAATGGACACTTGCAGGCATAGGCATCAACATATTTGAATAATGAGGGCCAACAGAAACCAATCCACATGACTTTATGCACTGTTGTGTCACCCACAAAGTGCCCCTTGACTAGTCCATTGTGGAGATTGTTAGAGTCAGTCTTCGCAGCTTGTCACCAGGGATCAACAGGAGCTCTTACTATGTTTGGTTTGGTTAGATGTTTTGCACTTTATCTTCAGCACAAAACATGTCATAAGTTTGTTCATCAGGAGAAGCTCGAAAATATATCTCCAACAGTATATTACACTCCAAAAACTGGCTCCCGGATCAAAATATATGACCGAGTAAGTGATTGACTCAAAGACCCTCCCGTGCAGCAGTTCAGGTATTGAAATATCTAGAGGAAGCTAGGAAATTTCAGTGTCTGGTTTTGTGGCTGGACTGTGATAGAAAAGAAGAGAACATAGCATTTGAGGTCTATTACCATGCTGTTAATCCTCATCTCAACATATGGCGAGCCCATTTCTCTGCTTTGATTCAAAGAGATATCCGACACAAAAGTGGCATGTCAACATAAAAGGGAAGAATCTCTTTGCTCTGCTTTTTGAAAACTCGCTGGAGATTCCCATTGTTTGGTCTAATGGTAGGGTCAGTGGAGAGGTTCACATTTGTTTTTCAAAGGGTAAAAATTTCCCCACTTACATGGGCAAATTGGTGTGAGAGGATTGGAGTTTCAAATTTTGGATGCACCTTCATTCTTTTCTGCTATAAATGGAAGCCTATGCTTTCGTGGCCAGAGAATATTTTTACATAATGCTCGTTGCTTCTTTGGTAAAGTGTCGTTGGTGAAGTGGCAGCTATGTTTAACAAGCAAGGGAGTTTTGACTCAGCTGCAAAACTATATGAAAAGGTTTGTGCTCTGTATGCAGGTGAAGAGTGGTAGTCATCACTGGCAGAGGTGCTTCCTAATTTAGCTGACTGCCGAAAACAACTTGAAGACCAAGCTAGATATCTTACATCTTGTGAGAGATTGCTATTATTAGAAAAGGGCTTACTGCTAAAAACAGAATGACAGGCGTTGCAATCAGAGGTGGCCAGACTTGCTCATAGTGAAATGAAAAATTCTGTATCACTTGATGTGTCATCCTTAATCATCTTCTCTAGAAAGTAAGGACCACCACTTGATTTATGTGAGGGTGACCAAAGCACTCTACCAGTAACAGTCTGGAGTGGCTTCCCTGATGAAATTTTCCTAGAATCATTAAGTCTCACCCTAATAGCAACATTCAGTGCAGATGAAGGTGTTAAGGTTGTAAAATGCTTGAAAGATCCTTTGATAAAGCCAAGAGAAAATGATATTATGATGTCCTTACCTCCTCAAAGGGCAGGGTCTTATGTGTTAGGTGTTCTAACTGGCCAGATAGGTTAGTTGAGATTTAGGTCACGTGCTTTCTCAAAGGGTGGTCCTCCAGACAATAATGATTTTATGAGTTTTGAGAGAACACTGAAGCCTATTTTGAAGGTCTCCAAGCCAAGGGCATTGGTTGACATCACTGCAGCTGTTGCATCTGGATTGCTGATGGGGGAACTCCAATGGTTGGGACTGGTTATCACGCCCATTGACTACTCTCTTAAAGGCACTCTTTTACACATCGATACAGGTCCTGGTTTACAAATTGAGAATTCTCACAATATTGAGTTGGAGACCTGTGCTAAAGCATATCACAGTTGGTCTGAAAACAGTTTCTCACCAACTTCAAACTCTGTTAGTTCACATGATATCTGTTTCTCTGGGAAAAGCAACAGGATTGATATGGAGGCAACTGCTGCTTAAGATATTGAAGAATTGCAAAAGAGATGGAAATTAGTAAGATATAGGAATCTATTGCGAAAACAATTGAAGAGAAGAGGAGTGGCGAACAACGTCGCTACCTTTTGAATGAGAAACTCAAAGCAATAAAGAAGTAACTTGGTTTGGAGACAGATGACAAAGCAGCTCTCTCTGCGAAATTTAGAGAGAGACTTGGACTAAATAAGGAGAGGTGCCCAGCACATGTTCTGCAAGTGATTGAAGAAGAGCTTACGAAGTTACAGCTATTAGAAGCTAGTTCTAGTGAGTTCAATGTGACTAGAAACTATATGGATTGGCTGACCTCTCTACCAAGTCATTACAACGAGGAAAAATTCGATGTACAATGCGCTCAACAGATTTAGACCATTATGGTTTATCCGATGTAAAAGAATGATAGAAGAGAGGGGCAACAGGTAGATCTCAAAGCTTTGCTCAGTAATAGCTTGCGTTGACAGGTCTGCACTAAAAAGGAACAGGATACGTTCAGGGCAATGCATAGTCATGTTATTCAAATATTCAATGATGATACTACAAAGTTCAAATAGTTTCCTGTTGCTCAAAATATGAAGATCACTCTGCAAAAAGGATATTAGAATGTGGTTGTTGATAGCTCGCGACAAAAGCAGTTGGAGATGTTTTTGGGTATGCGGTGCTGCGCTCCTGGGGCTGAGGCGCTGTGCTCCTGGGTTCAGCACTGCACATAGAGGAATGGGTTGTTATCATCATGGTAGATCTAGGGCTTGAAAGAGAACAAGAAAATGTGTTCTAGAGCAGAATTATCTCGATGAGATTAATAGGCCTTGTGCCAAGAGAGGTTGACTACGCTGATGCTGCCCTTTGTAGAGGGGACTTCACTCATCACAATATTGATATAACAGGCAATTTGCTCGAAATCCGTGGGTGTTTCTTGCATCGTTCACCTAAAACAATCATATGCATGACAAACATGTTAGAAATAATGATGCAACTGAAAAATGTGAAAATCTTGATGCTCGACACAGTACATTAATTGAGAATGCTTATTATCTTTGTAAGCCTCCTGAAAAATCTGCCAGGGTTTCTAAAGTTCGGCCTCCTTTGCATCAGTATGTGCCAACCATATGTCTTGAAGTAAATGAAGCAGACTTCTCAAAACTTTATATTCATAAGATACTCATTGGTACCTCTGAGGATAAACTGCAGAATCTTTTTCCAAAGAAATTGTCAGTTGAATTTCAGGCATTCTCTCCTGTGAAGAACAAATATTGTACAACATTTGTTGTTTTCAAGACTGTGGAAGATTTGGTAACAAGTGAGATATTTTAGGATCAAAATCATCGAATGATCAAGTCCTAGATTCGAAAAAATGGAGGTCATCTTTTGAATGAGGAAAAGTAATGGTGAAAATTGAAGTGTCAAAGTTGCCAGGCACAAATCCAGCAGTGGTTGAGGAAAATCTCAGATTTTAAGGCTTAATATCAACAGTCAAAGATTGAAACAACAGTACAAGGACAGATTTTATGGAATTCCACCCTTAAAGGAAGCAGATCTTGACCAAAATTCACTAATTTTGGTTTTCAAAACAACTCTATTTACCATAGCTCACAAGAGCTTTATTGAATATTGTTTAGTTTTGATATTGTTTTAGGATTTTAATATTAATTGTATTTTTTTTTCCTATGTTGAGGAAATAAAAATAGATTTGTAATTTAATATATATAGGATTAGTTTTGAAAATGTAAGGGTTCGATTTTTGCAACAGGAAGAAACATTTGGACTGTGTAAAGTTTTATTTGAATATCATAATAAAGTAGTTTTTTTCCAGTGTTTAAATGTCCGGTATGTTTTTCTCATAAATTCATTTATACATTATGTCTTTCTACTATTTTGTGTTGCAACATTCTCTAAGATATATGTTAGGAATTCATCTGTAACGATGCTCCTTTCATGATGATTTTGCTGTTAGTTGTAATGGTTGTCTTAGCAGAATTCATCCTTTGCTAGATGTTCTGTTGAGCAACCTCGCTATTCTCTTTCATCTAAAGTTGCTACTACAGATCCATCCTTTGTTTGATGCCTGCAGGGCAATGGGCTTTCTCCCCTATGCTACTCACATTCACAATATTTATCTGGCTGAACATGGCACTTAATTTGCCCCAAGTTCGCTGGCAGAAACTGGTATTGTCTCCATAGCCCAATCATCCTTTCTCTTGCTGTTTCGACCCAAAAAATTTCAAACAAAACCCCACACTCCATAGCTAGCATAAAATTTCTTTTATTGCAGCCACATCTTGTTGGCAAAGAGAGAGCCCTCTCTGATCTGGCAGGGCTAGATGCCAGATTGAAGCTTGGTCTGTGGTTACCTCAGAATTTGCTTTCTCAGCCTTAAGGTTAATTATGAGTGATAACATATTGGCACCGCTGCCGGGGACGAGGTGACAGATCTTCTCTGGGAAAGATCATTCAAGTTGCAGATCTGATTGTTGATGGTGGACAACAGTCAGATACATATGAAGGTTGAAATCAGCTACCTGATGACTCCAATGTTCAGATCCCGAGCTTCGACTTCACTACCAAAGAATCTAGTTTTAAGAACGTTGATGTTAATCACCGATGACAGGGTATGTGGAAAATCCTTTATCTAGTGAGATGTTGTTGATTTTAAGGGATGAGTTAGCAAAATTTCAGATTGATCAGAGTTTTTTAACATCATTGTTTCTTAGCTTGAAATCCAGCTGACTCACACCTAAGAATAAATATTGTTTTCTTGGCTTAGTGGTTGAAAGATTAGAAAATGAAATTGAACTATTGGATGTTCAAATTAAATCACATGAATTCCAAGACCATAAACAGTTCTTGGAAACTCTCCCTCCTAAAGAAGAAAAGATAAGGTTGCCCTTAGATGGTTGGATGGAAGGATGTTATGATTTACAGTGAGGATGTGACAATCTCCAGCCAAGAGCATATGTTAATGAGCTGGGGTAGCATATAGAATCTGGTTTCTATGATCCTATAGCAGCATATATGGAATATATTTTTAAGTTGAAAGAAAAACCAGGTTGCCCTTTACAGAGCCAGAGGTACTATGGGTATATATTGCTGGTAGGATTTCCAACTATGTTTTGGTTCAAACACTATCAAACAACAATATCCTTGTCATTGTTACTTGATTGGTTGATATGGCATTACAACATCACTTGATCTATTGGTTTTGCAACAAAGTAGGGTAGATTTGTAAATAAATAAGCTGCCTCAGTTTCCGGTATTTGTTTATGTACATGTTGCAGTATGTATTTGTTTTTGGATTGGTATGAGTTGTTTTGAGTTTGTAGTTTGACCGTATTGCCCAATGGATGCGGCACTTGGTCTACAATGTTCTTGACACCTCCAAGGAGCTGCCATCCCCAATGGAGCCGACGTTAGAGTCAGTGTTCGCAGCCTGTCACTAGGGATCAACAGGAGCTCTTACTATGTTTGGTTTGGTTAGATGTTTTGCACATGATCTTCAACACAAAACATGTCATAAGTTTGTTCATTAGGAGAAGCTCGGAAAGAGATTTCCAATGGTATATTACACTCCAAAAACCGGCTCCAGGATCAAAAGATATGATCACTCGATTGACTCAATGACCCTCTCGTGCAGCGATTCAGGTATTGAAATATCCAGAGGAAGCTAGGAAATGTCAGTGTCTAGTTTTGTGGCTGGATTGTGATAGAAAAGAAGAGAACATAGCATTTGAGGTCTTTTACCGTGCTGCTAATCCTCATCTCAACAAATGGCAAGCTAATTTCTCTGCTTTGAGTAAAAGATATATCCTGTGCAAACGACACAGAAGTGGCATGTCAACATAAAAGGGAAGAATCTCTTTGCTCCGCTTTTTGAAAACTTGCTAGAGATTCCCATTGTTTAGTGTAATGGTAGGGCCAGAGGAGAGGTTAACATTTTTTTGTCAAAGGGTGAAAATTTTCCCCACTTGCATGGGCAAATTGATGTGAGAGGATTGGAGTTTCAAATTTTGATGCACCTTCATCCTTTTCTGCTATAAATGGAAGCCTATGCTTTCATGGCCAGAGAATATTTTTGAATAATGCTCGTTGCTTCTTTGGTAAAGTGCCATTCGTGAAGTGGCAGCCATGTTTTACAGACAAGGGAGTTTTGACTCAGCTGCAAAATTGTATGAAAAGTTTTGTACTCTTTACGCATGTGAAGAGTGGTAGTCATTACTGGCAGAGGTGCTTCCTAATTTAGTTGACTGCCAAAATCAACTTGAAGACCAAGTTGGATACCTTACATCTTGTGTGAGATTGCTATCATTAGAAAAGGGATTACTACTAAAGACAGAACGACAGGCGTTGCAATCAGAGGTGGCCAGACTTGCTCATAGTGAAATGAAAAATCCTGTATCACTTGATGTGTCATCCTTAATCACCTTCTCTGGAAAGTCAGGACCACCACTTGATTTATGTGAGGGTGACCCAGGAAATCTACCAGTAACAGTCTGGAGTGGCTTCCCTGATGAAATTTTCCTAGAATCATTAAGCCTCACTCTAATAGCAACATTCAGTGTAGATGAAGGTGTTAAGGTTGTAAAATGCTCGAAAGGTCCTTTGCTAAAGCTAGGAGCAAATGATATTATGATTTCCTTACCTCCTCAACGGGTAGGGTCTTATGTGTTAGGTGTTCTAACTGGTTAGATAGGGCAGTTGAGATTTAGGTCACATGCTTTCTCAAAGGGTGGTCCTCTAGATAGTAATGATTTTATGAGTTTTGAGAGAACGCTGAACCCTGTTTTGAAGGTCTCTAAAGCCAAGGGCATTGGTTGACATCACTGTAGCTGTTTCATCTGGATTGCTAATGGGGGAACTCCAATGGTTGGGACTAGTTATCAGGCCCATTGAATACTCTCTTAAAGGTGCTCTTGTACACATCGATATAGGTCATGGTTTACAAATTGAGACTTCTCACAATATTGAGTTGGAGACCTGTGCTAAAGCATATCACAGTTGGTCTGAAAACAGTTTCTCACCAACTTCAAACTCTGTTAGTTCACATGATATCCGTTTCTCTGGGAAAAGCAACAAGATTGATATGGAGGCAACTGTTGCTCAAAATAATGAAGAATTGCAAAAGAGATGGAAATTAGTAAGATATAGGAATCTATTGCAAAAACAATTGAAGAGAAGAGGAGTGGCGACAACGTCGCTACCTTTTGAATGAGCAGCTCAAAACAGTAAAGAAGGAAGTCGGTTTGAAGACAAATGATAAACAACTCTCTCTGCAAAATTTAGGGAGAGACTTGGACCAAATAAGGAGAGGTGCCCAACACATGTTTTGCAGGTGATTGAAGAAGAGCTTACAAAGTTACATCCATTAGAAGCTAGTTCTAGTGAGTTCAATGTGACTAGAAACTATCTGGATTGGCTGACCTCTCTACCAGGTCATTACAACGAGGAAAACTTCGATGTATAGCGCGCTCAATAGATTCAGACCATTATGGTTTATCCGATGTAAAGGAATGGTAGAAGAGAGGGGCAACATGTATATCTCAAAGCTTTTCTCAGCAATAGCTTGCGTTGACAGGTCTGCACTAGAAAGGAACAGGATACGTTCAGGGCAATGCACTAGAAAGGAACAGGATATGTTCAGGGCAATGCATAGTCATGTTATTCAAATATTCAATGATGATGCTACAAAGTTCAAACAGTTTCCTGCTGCTCAAAATATGAAGATCACTCTGCAAAAAGGATATTAGAATGTGGTTGTTGATAGCCTGCGACAAAAGAAGTTGGATACGTTTTTGGGTATGCGGTGCTGTGCTTCTGGGAGCGTGGTGCTGCGCTGCTGGGGTTGAGGTGCTGTGCTCCTAGGTTCAGCACTGTGCATAGAGGAATGGGTTGTTATCATCGTGGGTAGATCCAAGGCTTGAAAGAGAACAAGAAAACATGTTCTAGAGTAGAATTATCTCGATGAGATTAATAGGCCTTGTGCCAAGAGAGGTTGACTACACTGATGCTGCCCTTCGTAGAGGGGACTTCACTCATCACAATATTGACGTAGTAGGCAATTTTCTCAAAACCTGTGGGCGTTTCTTGCATCGTTCACCTGAAACAATCATACACATGGAAAACATGTTAGAAATAATGATGCAACTAAAAAATGTGAAAATATTGATGCTCCACACAGTACATTAATTGAGAATGCTTATTATCTTTGCAAGCCTCTTGAAAAATCTGCCAGTGTTTCTAAAGTTCGGCCTCCTTTGCATCAGTATGTGCCAACCATATGTCTTGAGGTAAATGAAGCAGACTTCTCAAAACTTTATATTCATAAGATACTCGTTGGTACCTTTGAGGATAAACTGCAGAATATTTTTCCAAAGAAATTGTCAGTTGAATTTCAAGCATTCTCTCTTGTGAAGAACAAATATTGCACAACATTTGTTGTTTTCAAGATTGTGGAAGATTTGGTAATAAGTGAGATATTTTATGATTAAAATCATCGAATGATCAAGTCCCAGATTCGAAAAAATGGAGGTCATATTTTGAACACGGAAAAATAATGGTGAAAACTGAAGTGTCAAAATTGCCAGACACAAAGCTAGCAGTGGTTGAGGAAAATCTCAGATTTTAAGGCTTAATATCAGCAGTCAAAGATTGAAACAACAGTACAAGGGCAGATTTTGTGGAATTCCACCCTTAAAGGAAGCAGATTTTGACCAAAATTCACTAATTTTGGTTGTCAAAAGAACTCTATTTGCCATAGCTCACGAGAGTTTTATTGAATATTGTTTAGTTTTGATATTGTTTTAGGATTTTAATATTAATTGTATTTTTTTATTTTTTATTTTTTTTTCCTATGTTGAGGAAATAAAAATATATTTGTAATTTAGTATATATAGGATTAGTTTTGAAAATGTAAGGGTTCGATTTTTACAACAGGAGGAAGCATTTGGACTGTGTAAAGTTTTATTGAATATCATAATAAAGCAGTATTTTTCCCTTTAGGCCTGGGATCCATCACGATGTTTAAATGTCCAGTATGTTTTTCTCATAAATTCATTTATACATTATGTCTTTCTACTATTTTGTGTTGCAGCATTCTCTAAGAGATATGTTAGGAATTCATCTGTAACGATGCTCATTTCATGATGATTTTGCTGTTAGTTGTAATGGCTGTCTTAGATGAATTCATCCTCTGATAGATGCTCTGTTGAGCAACCTTGTTATTCTATTTCATCTAAAGTTGTTGCTTCAGATCCATCCTTTGTTTGATGCCTGCAGGGCAACGAACTTTCTCCCCTATGCTACTCACATTCACAATCTTTATCTGGCTGAACATGGCACTTAATTTGCCCCAAGTTTGCCGGCAGAAACTGGTATCGACTCCATAGCCTAATCATCCTTTCTCTTGTTGTTTCGATCCAAAAACTTTCAAACAAAACCCTGCACTCCATAGCTAGCCTAAAATTTCATTTATTGCAACCACATCTTGTTGGCAAAGAGAGAGCCCTCTCTGATCTGGCAGGGCTAGATGCCAGATCGAAGCTTGGTTTGTGGTTACCTCAGAATTGCCTTTCTCAGCCTTAAGGTTAATTCTGAGTGATAACAGAGATCACACAACACTTTCTTCGAATTGTGTGCTTCGAAGCATCTGAGCAGTACTCCATTATGGTGCTTTCTGAAAATCACCCCATTCACCATCTGATAAGATAATTCTTTTAGTATGAGTGCCCTCTTCTACCATGTGGATAAGTGTGAGGGAAATGTGTCGTGCTGAAGGTACTGACGCACATCAATGTACCAAGAGTTTGCGATAGTAGTGGGGAAAGCTCACTCAATGTTATACATTTAGATTTCTTGCTCCCATCCAAATGGATCTTCTTATTTTCCTTCCATCGCTTCTCCTGCTAGCCAATATATACCATGGCCCTTGATGTTGTGAACTAGTTTTAATTAAAAGTCACTCTTGTACATCTGTTATCTAGTTCGCTCTTCTCTCATCCAACTCTTGTTGAACAAACAATGATATGATTTTTGGGTGCAGAACAAAGATTATGCAATGGTTCTTCAAGAGATAGGGCTTGAAGTGCTTCACCGCCCTGTAGACTACATACACTTTCTTATCAATGGAGGGATAGTTGAGTTCAAGTCTTTGTAGGCTGGCACTCATGAAATATATTGGCCACTCATTCTTTTGATCATCCTTTTGTGTAAGTCAATGACAAGAGAAGTATCAAAAGCGAAAGTGTAGAGCAGAAAATATTTCTTGAAATCTGGGTGTACAAGGCTGGTGCTTCTAAAATAACTTACTTGATATGGAAAAACACATCCTTTTCCCTTTTTTCCCACTTGTATAATGCATCCTTCTTTACCATCTCCTGCATAGATTTTACAATTTGTGTGTAATCAGAGATGAACTTGTGGAGAAACTTAATCTTCCCCAAGAAGGACTACATAGCTTTCTTATTCACTGGGAAGGGAATCTGCGTAATAGCTCTGACCCTCTCAAGGTTTACTTTAATCCCACTTTTCACGATAATGTTGCCCAATATGTTACCCTTGGACACTGCAAAAAATACCCTTCTTGGGATTAAGGGATATCCCGTACTTCCGACATCGTACGAAGATTTTCTTCAAATGGCGTAAGTGGTCGGATCTCTTCTTAGAAAATACTATTACATCATCGAGATGCGCCACTATGCTCTGCCCGATCAGTCCATGAAATGAGATGTCCATTGCACGTTGAAATGTTACACCTGCATTGACTAGCCGAAATGACATTCTTATGAATGCGAACATGCCCCACTTTGTTCAAAATGTTGTTTTTAGTCTGTCAAGGTTTGAGACCAAAACTTGGTTGTAGCCTGAATAACCATCGAGCAAGGAGAACATCTCTGACCCCGATACTGTCTACAATATATGTTCCATAGATGACACATGGTAGTTGCTTTTGTCTGAGGTGTGGTTAAGATTTCAGAAATCGACACAAAATGTGGACTTAAAGAAATTGGGATTTGAATAAAAAGCCTCATAATGTAAAGATACTTTGCCAAATTACCTAGAATTTGGAGGTGGAATATTTTTTATTTTAATTTATTATGATAGTTGGTATTTTCAAAATAGTATCATTCACTTGGTTCAGCCAACAAAAGTAAACCAAGAAGATTGCCCTCTGTGTAATAGGAAAATATTTAAGATTGGCACCAAGTGTGAATGGACAACTAATTTTTCCTTGTTGATAGCAAGGGAAACTTGTTTATGAAATTTAGTTCCAGGAGCCTAAAATGCGTGTGAGCCTTCATAGTTATTTGTCTTATGTGCTCAGTCTATGACTTTATTTTTCAACATTCTATGTTTTGCAAGGGTTTATTTGAAAAAGAAAGTTCTATTCTACCATCAATTATGCATTAAAATTGTGATTCTATTTTAATGTAACTGTAGAAATTTTGAATAATAAACACTTATTCACAGAGATTATCCCGATTATACAGTATTGCGGAATACATGCATAATACATAACCTCCTCTACGTTGATCATCAATTTTGCAGTATTAAAAAAAATGAAACATCAATCGCATGCACACATAAACACAGTATGTAACCTGGGGAAAGCATACAGCTGAAAACCCCAAACTATCTATATATTATAATGATAGAGAACATGTAACAATACATAGTATAATACTCCTCGCAAGTACTCAGTACTATCTCCACCTGTTACACACAAACTAGCTCAGATCTGAATCAATCACAGGTTCAAATCTCCTCCGCTGCTTGCCTGCCTCCACTGCGCAATCCTGCATGAGAATAGATGAGAATGGCTGATCCAAACTCGTATTTACCTTGGTTGAAGCATGCAATCCTCATTGGCAATACTCAATCCATTGATTGTGCAAGATCTCATGCACAACTATAGTCACAACTGATAGCAATCTCAACCTCTAACACCTGTCTCCACTGAACTGTACATGCACTGAGTTAACTGATGTATTCTTTAGTTGCTTTATTAGTTAATAATTAGTGAATTAATTAATAATTAATTCACACAACTCATCACTAGTGTATTCTGCAGTTAGACTAAATACAACTAGTTTAACCAAGTCAAACTGAACACAACTCCATCAACTCCACAATCAACTCCACCAAACTCAACCACATGAGTTCTAACTGAAGTCTTGCATGCAATAGCTCAACTGACTCACAAGAAAAGCGTATTTCCTTCTGACAGCTGCATGTGCCACATCTGTAGCTCAAACTGAAGTGCTCCAAGTGGATAAGATAATGTTTATAGTCCAAATATTATTATGAGCTAATAATATTCGAATGTTCTATTTTTAGCCTGGTAGTCTAAAAATAGACTCCGCCCATATGTCTAAAAATAGAAGTCCATCTATTTTTACCAACATGAACAATCATCCACAAATAGCATCCTGCAACTCATAGACCATGATCCATATGTCTAAAAATAGACATAGTCTAAAAATAGACTTTGCGCCAAAAATAGCCTACGGGCCCACTTAGTGAAGGCGACTCCTTTCCACTAAGCTCCATCATCTTGTTGTATTTTCAACAGCAGCCCCTTAGGTAATCTCTCGAAAGTATGTTGAATTTTTGGTGAATCAAAAGATGGAAACACAACATAATCAAATATCTTTCTATTAATTTTCATTCAGATGTGTTGTATGGCAAAATTGTGACACTGGGATTGTTTTGTTATGGATCGACTGACCCAAAATGGATCCGATGTTAGATTTGTTTAGATTTGTTTCAGGAAAGTAGATTTGTACCAAAAATTTGCATCCATTCTGAATTTTTTGCGGATCTTCTTTTGGTGTGTAGATTTGTACCAAAAAAAATAGATTCAGAGCACATCCACTACAGGTACTTTGTAAGGGTGAGGAAAAACAATGCATTTATGAGATGGAAACAACATTATATATGAAAACATAGATGAAGGTAAGATAAAATTTTCATTTTCGAAGGATTTATGTTTTTATAAATGATGTGGTATGTAGTCCTAATATTGAGAAATGATTATACTGCACAATAGTTGTAAAGGACATGTTTTCTTGTAGAAAATATGGTGCATGTTAACCCGATAATGCAATATAAATCAAAGCAGAATACTATAACCTACTTCTACTATCAATTTGCGGAAGCTTAAAGATCGAGCTGAACAATATAACCAGAAGAAGAAGAATCAATGCACAATACACATGAAAATACTTTGGGGAAAGCCTAGGCTAAAAACCCACTATCTTTATTATCATACAAGGTGGAAATACATAGGAATTATACAAAGCCTTAGCTCTCATAGCTAGCCAGCTCTCAGTGCAATCCTCACAGATGCTCACAAGCAATATTGGCTTCTCTCAAGCCTTCTCCTCTACCCTCCAAGCTCCTATTTCCTTGCGCTGTTCCTTGTGGATGATATTCACCTCACCAAGTGGAAAACCCTCTCACACACTGTCAGAGCTATGCAATCCTCAAGTAATGATGCCTTGACTACATGCATGAGTTTTATTATAAGAAAACACATGCAACTGATAGTACGCTCTCCTTGAATTTAATCTCAACTGGGTCTTTCTTAGAATAGATATGCATGACTTTCTGATGAGGGAATCTTTAGTTAATTGGAGTAGCACTAGTTGGATGCATGCATGCATCAACTGACTATTAACTCACCATTAGTTCCTCAAACAGTTTGGAACTAATTTAACTGGACTTAACTCAGTAAACTGAGTTAACTAATTACAACTCAAATATAACTCAATCTTATATCCTTAATTTAAGGGATAACTCTTGCATGACTTCAGAAAGACTTCTAACTTGAATTTCTCCAACTAATTAATTCAAATAAAATTAATTAATTATTTCTAAGTAGATGTTAAGACTAAATTTGATTTTAATTCATAATTTAGTTCAAGGACAAATTAAATTGGAATATTCTTATTGCCACATTTCAACACTCCCTCTCAACAAGAAAGGGATTATCTGCCACCTTGATCCTATCTCTATGGAACTCGAATTTACACTTTGACAATTCCTTTGTCAAAATGTCAACATCTTGCTTCTCTGTCGAAATAAACTGTAGCAACATGATCCTCCCATCATTAGTAGCTTTCTTTACCTTGTAAAGCCAATGAGAACTCAGAATTGACTTGTTCTCCGGTCTTGGAACCATGTCCCAAACACTGTTACGAACTATGGAGTCATACTCCTCCACCATAGCATCAACCCAAATCAGCTGCTGCACTGCTTCCTCAAAGGAAGATAGATCAGTATCAACACATTCCCCAGCAAGGGCCATGTATCCAATGTACCTCTCAGGTGACTTCCTTTGTCTGCGCTGAGAAGATGGTGCTCCCACATTATCTCTCGCATCCTCCAACAATCTATCAAATTCTCTTATGCATTTCCATCCATCTCTGGAAGACTCTGTTTGAGTGGATGTCTCCACTCTTAGAACCTCTGCATGCATTTGCTCTGCATTAATCTGAGGCTCCTCCTCCTAAGGAACCAACAGTTCCTCCACAGCCTGTAGTTGGAGCTCCCTCTCAAGGGAAACTCGCATGGCCTTTTGCTCATCAAACTTGAGATCTATGCGAACCATTGTCCTCTGACTGGTAGGTAAGTACACCTGATAGTTATGAGGTGTATCAGTGTACCCCACAAGTATCCCCAACTCTGATGTCGACTCAAGCTTCTTCCGTGCATCCTTTGTCCCACAAAAATATACCGATGAGCAAAAAATCCTGAAGTGACCCACATCTGGTCTCTTACCAGAGAAAGATTCCTCTGGTGTCTTCATCCCAAGTATGCGATGCTAGCTTCTATTATTCAAATAGATCACTGTGTTGCATGCCTTAGCCCACAAGTGAAGTGGTAGGCCTTGGTCATGCAACATTGCCCATGCTTCCCCTGACAATAGTTCTGTTCTTCCTCTCAGCCACCGCATTTTGCTGTGGGCTATGAGGTGCCGTTAACTCTCGTTTGATTCCTTCCGCTACACAGAAGTCCTTGAACTCTTGAGAGACATATTCTCCACCATTGTTGCTTCTCAAGGCCTTGATCTTCTTCCCCAATTCTTTCTCGACCAAAGCTTTGAACTCACAAAACTTTGTGAAAGTTTGGTCCTTCTTCTGCATGAAATAAATCCAACATTTACGAGAATAGTAATCAATGAAAATCACATAATACCTTTGCTTCACTGTGGATGCCGTCGAGAATGGTCCACACACATCAGTATGAAATCACTCTAAGATAGCATTTGCTCGACTATATCGATCATGAAAGGAAGACTCAGTGTACTTTCCCAAGGTACAACCTTTGCATGTGTCAACTTACTCAAGTTTACCTTTGGGAAGTCCTGTAGATATCTGCGGCATTATCTTCAAAGCCCCATGATGCAAATGACCCAACCGTCTATGCCACAACTCGCCAATGTCTTGGATTTGCACCAATTCTGCTTTCGTACTCAATGTTGCACAATCATCTACCTCTAGTTTATAGAGATTCTTCACTTGAATCCCTATCCTCTTAGTCTGACCCGTGGCTATGTATCTTAGGAATGCCTTTCCTTTACTGAAGATAACATTGTAGCCTTTGTCCTTCAACATCGCAACCGATACCAAGTTCTTCTTCAATCCATGCACATACATCACATATGTCAAGGTGATAGGAGCTCCATGCTCCCTCTGAAAAGCAACCGTGTCCACTCATGAAACACTATACCTTCTATCGTCACCCATCTCTATGCACATCTTGAGGTCTTTCTCCTCCAAGGCATTGAATAAACTTTTATCACCGGTCATGTGGAATGAGGCTCCATTGTCAAGATACCAAACACAACCCATCATCGATGATACCATGCATGCGATGAGGGTAAAGTCCATTTCGAACTGAGAGGCTAATGCCTCACCTTCCGATCCTTCTGAGGATCCCTTCTTGGACTTATTCGATGGGAATTTAGTCACATAATGTCCCATCTTGTGACAATTAAAGCATCTCACTTTAGACTTGTCACCCTTCTTCCCTCCATGAGAAGAATTCGATTTGGAATGGGAAGCCTTCCCCTTCCTTTTCCTTGCCTTACTGGCTAAGGCTACATTTTCTTCATCATCATTCTTGGATGAAGAACCATCTCGTGTGCTCCTCCTTATCTCCTCCTGCATAAGATTCGACCACAGTCATTCCCAATCTGACAATTTCTCCTTTCCATTCACAGAGTCCTGGTAGCTATTCCAACTCTTTGGAAGGCCAAGGAGAGCGAGGCTCACCATATCTTCTTCGACAGTAGTTATTCCCACACTGCCAAGCTCATCTCTGCAGGTGGTGAGCTTGTTTAGATATGTGGAAATAGTATTGCCCTTCTCAATCTTGATTCTTCGAAGCTTATCCTTGAGCACCAATTTTTCTGGTAGAGGTCCTTCAATGTCTTCCACATTGAAAATGGAGTATCCTTCCCATGGAGACTCGAGACAATATGGTCTCGAACTCCCTCAAAGATGATCTATCTCGCCTTCGCGATACACTTCTTCCACTCAGCGAACTCTTGTGCATTAGTTGAAGCTGGCTTTGGAATTTCTTGATCAATGAATTCCTTCAAGCCATTGTCTTCTAATATAGCCTCCATTTATCTTTCCATGCTATGTAATTCGAGCTACCTTCCAAGGCATACTCGAGTCTCAAGCCATAGAACGCCATTGGCCAAACTTGAAGTATGATATGAATTCAATTTGCACCTGCAATCCCGAACTTCAAACTTAAAATTCTCTTCTCAGTATACTGTTCACAGCTCCTATACCCCATAGAAAATTTCTACATATCTAGCTCTAATACCATGTAGAAAATTTCTACAAATCTAGCTCTGATACCATGTAGAAAATTTCTACAAATCTAGCTCTGGTACCATGTAGAAAATTTCTACAAATCCAGCTCTGATACCATGTAAAAAATTTCTACAAATTTAGCTCTGATACCATGTAGAAAATTTGTATGTAGGTTAACCCAATAATGCAATATAAATCAAAGAAAAATACTATAACCTACTTCTACTATCAATTTGCAGAAGCTTAAAGATCGAGCTGAATAATATAACCAGAAGAAGAAGAATCAATGCACAATACACATGAAAATACTTTGCAGAAAGCCTCAGCTAAAAACCCCACTATTTGTATTATCATACAAGGTGGAAATACATAGGAATTATACAAAGCCTTAGCTCTCACAGCTAGCCAGCTCTCAGTACAATCCTCACAGATGCTCACAAGCAACTTTGGCTTCTTTCAAGCCTTCTCCTATGCCCTCCAAGCTCCTATTTCCTTGTGATGTTCCTTGTGGATGATCTTCACCTCACCAAGTGGAAAACCCTCTCACACACTGTCAGAACTACGCAATAACTGGAGTAGCACTAGTTTGATGCATGCATGCATCAACTAACTGTTAGCTCACCATTAGTTCCTCAAACAGTTTGGAACTAATTTAACTAGACTTAACTTAGTAAATTGAGTTAACTAATTACAAGTCAAATATAACTCAATCTTATCTCCTTAATTTAAGGGATAACTCTTGCATGAGTTCAGAAAGACTTCTAACTTGAATTTCTCCAATTAATTAATTCAAATCGAATTAATTAATTATTTCCAAGTAGCTGTTAAGACTAAATTTGATTTTAATTCACAATTTAATTCAAGGACAAATTAAATTGGAATATTCTTGTTGCCACATTTCAACATTTCCCCCTTACGAAGTCATTAGTACAATTTATGTTTAACTTTTATGTGTCAGTGTTTGCATGTAACTGTGTTAGCCACATCACATTATTGGTTTGAAAGATTGCTAAGATAAGGGACTTAGTTAATGTTTCAGAAACATTTTTATTGTTGTTTTATATATAGAGATGGTGTGATAGTGAAAAAATTCTCCTTATAAGGTTAGGTTTATAAATGGAGAATAGTGTGATAGTGAAATGGGATTTTTGTTTCTATGTTTGATGTTGGTTTTGATTATGATTCCTGAAGATGTTGATTATAAGATTATTTAATTTAGTTATGTAAATTGTAGTAGCTTAGGCATTGTTGTTTAGACTAGGGAAATTTATACCACGTGGGGTCAAAAATCTTATAAAAAGATACAAAATCATTTGAATATTTATTGTTCATGTTTTTTTTTTTTAATAGAATCAGGTAGTGGATATATTAGATACTTGGCCTTAATGCCAAAAATTGGATTACAAAAGGTGAGTCTAATTTCACAAGTACCGTGTAACCATGCAAGGCCATGACATTTATGCTTAGCTCACATATCTTTTTGGCTACTACTATGAGGTCAATTTCAGAGATTTTTCCAAGTTTATGTATACATACGAACTGGTTTAAAAAAAATCAGTAAAACATGACAGCTATCTAAATTAAGGAATTGGTTCCTATGTTTCCTGTCCGCCTCTGAGCTCTAAGTAAGGCTCCAGCCTTAAGGAGGGCTGTTTTGTTGGCTTCAATGCTTTCCTCCTTATTATTAGCTCTCAACACATGGTAGAAATTCAAATTCTGGAAAGAGTCTCCAAGGTCTGTTATTATAAAGATCAGCCTTGAAAGCCTTAGATCCGTTGGCTTAGAATGTGTCACCATAGAGTTGATGATGACCTGAGAGTCCCCAAATACATTAGCCTCCCTGATGTTCAACACTTTCAACAACTTGAGCCCTTGGAAAAGAGCCAAAGACTCAGCTTGAATGTTAGAAGTAATGCCCAAACCCCAGGCGAAACTGTGTATTCTTATGCCATCTGGGTTCAATATGATGCCTCCTGCACCAACTCTTCTAGGATTGGCCTTTGCAGCCCCATCAAAAAAGAGAGAGTATCTCTGCTGATTTGTATTCCAATCCTGGAATTATTTTGCTGAAACTCTTATTTTCCAATATTTGGGGAGGGATATGCTATTTGCAATATTTTGGAACTGAAGGTCGAGAGAGGAGCCCCAATTTATATCTTGCTGGCTGAGATTTAAATCATCTTTATGGTCTCTCAGACACTCTTTTATCTGGCATTTAATCTTAACTACCACAAGCTTAGCATCCTGTTCGTAGTTTCTGAAAATTCTTTTATTTCGCTCAAGCCAAACCTACCAACAAATTATTTTAGGAAGAGCAGACCAAGCAGCTTTGATAATTTTGTTTTTTGGGGGAGGTCCAGGATACCTTTGCAACCATTTAGAAAAAAGTTCGGGGATGGAGGAAGGCAACACAAAGCTGGAACTCAAAGTTCCCAACAAGTCTGTCCAAATCTGCAAAGTGAAGGTGCATTCAAGCATCAGATGAGTGACGCTTTCCTGATTTACCTTACAAAGGCTGCACCTTGAAGGACCGTGGAAACCACGCTTCTAAAGATTTTCATTAGTCAAGATTTTGGAGTGACATAGCAGCCAATTGAAGAAATCAATTTTAGGCAAGGAGGGATAATGCCAAATCCCTTTCCACGACTCAAGGTTCGTGGCCACGTGAGGGCGCTCACATAGCTTGGTGTAACCTTGATCAATGGTATATCCACTAGCTAGTGTAACCCAACCTCTTGAGTCTCATTTTCGATCCAGCAATGGAGCCAATCTGTGGAGCTTGGAAAGTAGGATCTCGCGCTCCATAGATAAATATGGGGGCATTTGAAGATTCCAACCAGCCCAGCGTGAATTTTTCCAAACTGAAATGTCCCACAGAGTACGCATTACAGCCTCATTCATCCATCTGTGCAACGCTTGAAGCGAGCGACAGTCTCCCAACGGCTCATTGTTCAATATCTTGTCTGTCCAAAGATTGATCCTTTTTCCATTACCGGGAACCCAGAAGGCATGAGCGTTGATGAGAGAGAAGGCTTTGTTGCAAAGCTTCAGAAAGGGCGTATTTGGATGCGTCCTAGGGTGATCTAGGCAGCGAGACCACTGGCCTTTGAAGTATTTTTTCCAAAGAGCTAGTTGCGCCCAGCCAGGATTAGGAGCAATAATTCTCCAGATTAATTTAGCTCCCATTGCAATATTATAATACCCAAGGTTTTTGAAATTTAAGCCTCCTTCCAGCAGCGGTTTGGAGATGGATTCCCAGCTAACTAGCGGAATCGTTTTCTCATTCTGCTTGCCCCCCTTCCAAAAAAATTTCCGAATGATCTCCTCCATTTTTCTGAGAATACCAGAGGGAGCAAGAAGGACAGAAAACTAGAGTAAGGGAAGACTGGAAAGAACAGATTTAATGAGGACAGACTTACCGGCAATGTTAAGCCAGGAAAAGCCCCAGGCAAGCAACTTTTTCTTGTATTTCTCTAATTGGGGGAGCCAATCTCTGCTGTAGGCTCTTTTGAGGAAAACCGGGAGGCCCAAGTACTTGAAGGAGGTCCAGTTTGAGGATGCGGCAAAACCAAAGGTTCTGGAAATGGAGTTAAGCAAGTTGGAAGTGGTGTTCCAGCAATAGATATGACATTTGCCATTGTTTAGACTACTTCTGAAACCATGCAAAACTCATCCAAAGCTATTTTAAATCTGGAGGCCATAAGCACAAAAGCTGCTCCCAATAACAAGGTGTCATCCGCAAAGAGGGCATGATTTATGTTTTTAACACCTCTTGCAATACAGAGTCCAGTGATACCCTGATCTGCCCTTTTCTAATCTAGGTATAAACTGAGGATAGAGGCTTGAAGAACAAATAGAAGGGGTGAGAGAGGGCACCCCTGCCTAAGCCCTCTTGTGGCTTTGAAAAAATCAGCAGCTCTGCCATTTACTAAAGGGGCAATCCAAGGCTCCAAGATGCAAGCCTGAATCCAATTTATAAAATTCTCTCCAAATCCAAGCTTGTGTAAGACTTTCAGCAGAAAGCTATGCCTAACTCTATCAAAAGCATTTGCTAAATCAAGTTTGACAACCATACCTTTTTCATTGCGCCTCAGGCTTGAGTGGATTGCCTCTTAGACCAAAATGAAATTGTCCACAATCTATCTACCTTGGATGAAGCCTCCTTGACTTTCCGGTATGATTTTGGGGAGGATGTGCTTCAGTCTATTAGCGATAACTTTGGTGATCAATTTGTAACCAATATTGCAGAGTGAAATCGGGTGAAACCTGTTAAAGGAGCTAGCCCCCTTCTCTTTGGGAATGAGAGCAAGAAAAGCAGAGTTCGTGCTGCCTCTGATTTTTTGGCAAACTTGGGATTTTAGAACCATTTTGTAGAGATCTTTTCCACAATAGGCCAAAAAATTTGGAGGAATCTGGCTGAGAAACCGTCCAGCCCGGGGGCTTTGTTTGGGTCCATGGCAAAAAAGGCATCCTTGACTTCATTCTTGGTGACTTTAGCTTCAAGGAGGTGATTCATTTCAGCAAAAATCAAGGAGGGGACCACATCCATCATATTTGAATTTTGATCCAGAATTATATCTTCACTATACAGGCTTTTAAAATGAAGGGAGGCTACTTTTTTGATGTCTGCATTATCCTTGTGAATGATAGTACCATCTTTGATTTATGAAATGGAATTGGTACATTTCCTAGCCTGAGATTGCTTGTGAAAGAAAGAAGAATTCCTGTCCCCTGCTTTAAGCCAGAGACTACGAGATTTAAGTCTCTAGTATTCTTCCTCAGCTAGACAAGCCTTGTGATAGTTTTGTTGAAACATGGCTTCTTTATCTAGAATCTCTTTTGTTATGTCAGCTGTTTCAGCTTGAAGATGGTGAATTTGCAAAGCGCATTGAATATTTTTTCTTTTGTTGGCTGGATTGGGTAGAGATTTGACCCAGCTTTTTAACGCCCTTTTCACTCTTTTGAGCTTCTCTTCCCAGACAAAAATGGGGAGCCTTTGACTGGATGAAGCCAAATGCCCTTAACTAATTGCATTAAGTCCATTTCCTTAGCCCAGAGTGGGCCGAATCTGAAGGGAATAGGTCCAAGGTCAAGCTGAAACATGAGTTCCAGCTTGATGGGTTTATGATCTGAAGTACTGCAAGGGAGAATATGGACTCTAGCCTCTAATCCAAGAAGAAGAAAAGAGCTTTGAATAAAGAATCTGTCCAACCTAGCAGCTATGTGGCTAGGACCAATTCTTTTATTAGTCCAAGTGAACTTACCTGAGGTTGGATTGATGTCCAACAAGTCCCAATCCTGCATAACGTCCTTTGCCCATTCCCTAGCCGGATCACAAATAACGTTGCCTCCTGTCTTATCTGCTGATAAGAGAGTGAGGTTGAGGTCTTTGACAATGATGATATTCTCGAGAATAATTAGATCTGCTTGGTTTCTTAAGGAGTCTCAGCATGCCTTTTTTTCCCCGGCGTTCACAGGAACGTACATGTTGAAGAGACTAAAAATATGATTTGTTTCTACATGCTGCAATTTTAAGAACAACCAATGAGAGTTGAGGATCTTAGGAATGACTGAGAATTTTTTAGTGTTCCAAAGGGTGCTCACCCCATCGGAAGACCCCCGGGCTGAGATTGCTTTCGCCTCACATTTATTCCAGAGTTTCTTACTTACCTGAAGGAAGGTGGGTTCCTCCAGTTTGGTCTCCTAGATGAGAAGTATGTCTGGAGCTTCTGTCCTGATTAAACTTTTGATGGCTTCTTCTTTGATTCTGATCCCCATACCTCTACAGTTCCAGGCGACAATCTTCATCATTTGTATTTTTGGTTGGCTCCCTTGGAGCCTTGGGGTTGATTTATTGCCATCTTAGGTTTTGTCGCTAATAGCTTCTCAAGAGTTGGCTGGCTGCCTTGGAGCTTGTCTTTGAAAGTTTCCAGCTCTCTTTTTTCCCGATCTGTTTTGCGGCCTCTTGTGGATCTCCTTGTCGAGGCTTGTGATTCTCCTATTTCACCTTCTTCCTCCGAGCCTTCAGATTCTTGCTCAACTTCCTCGACTTCTACAGTGTTTCCTTTGGAACTCTCAGCAAGGCTTGCCCCCTTGGGAGAAGAGGGTGTATCTTTTGTCAGGGGGGTTGATTTTTGGATGTCTGCTTCCTGTGTTTCCTCTATTTGTGAGCTTAGAGGGGCGAATTTATTTTCTTGCTCCATTCTGACAAGGGGTTGCTGAGGGCCTCTTTCAGCTGTACCAACATGTTTTTGGGTTTTCTTGGCATGCTTAGCCTGATTCCAGCCTTCTTCTTTACCCTTATTTGGATCAACATTAGATGGGCATCCTCTGGCGAAGTGGCTGTAGACATGGCATTTTTGGCACTTGAAGGGCAATTGCTCATAGTCAAGCTTCTGTAAATGAGTCCAACTTCCTACTTTGATTTTGATGGCTTATGGGAGTCCCATCTCAAGATCTACTTCTACGCAGATTCGGGCATAGTCATATTGATCTTTTTTGTTTGCCTGATCTATGAATTTCCCAAGGGTGTTGCCGATGTGCTTCAATGAGTCCCACTTCCAGCAATGCACTGGGAGATTTGGAAGCTTGACCCACACCGAAACAGCCATAGGAACGTCAATTGCAAGGTCGAAATCTAACATCCATTTGTTGAGATAGGGGCCCTGGGGGCCCATGAAATAGGGGCCATTTTGGAAGATTAGATCCTTGTCTTCTTTAGAGGTGAATTCAAAGAGAAAAAACCCTCATCCTAAGAAATAAGATGTGATGCTATTCTTGATCAAAGGAGCCCAGTTCTTGTTGACCCAGTTCTCAGTGGACTTAGGAGAAGGCCATAGTCCGATGAACTGGCCGACAAGTGCTCTCTCAGCCAAGGACAGGGTGACTTGGATCAGATTCTCTAGTGGTAGGGAGATTTCAGGAATATCTTCGAGCCTTTTGACGAATTTGGCAGCTTCATTCTTTTTCTTTTGCGGCAGACTGGCTAAGAGTCGAGAGAAGGCTTCGACAGAAGAATAAGATGGAGGAGGGGGGAGGGGGGCTGCCTGGGGCGAGCCTGGGACCTCCATGGACGCGAACTCCTCCCAGCGGCAAACAAACCACACAACAGGCTCTTAGCTGAAAAGCGTAGGAAAGCAAGCCCAAGGCCTCGGGGTCGGAGGGCAGGGGGACGCAGGCGCCGAAGCGCAGACAACAAATTAGGGTTTCGCTACCAGGTCAAAAAAACTCCCAATCAAGAGCCCATATTTGTTGTTCATGTTAAAAGGTGTTAAAATTAAAAAAAAAAATCATTTGAATGTATTAATCATGTTATTTTAAAATTCATATCATAATATGAAATAACAACATTAAAACAGTGAGCAACCCTAATTTATTTATAAATTATTTAGAAACTTTAATCCATTTCTTAAATGTTTATCACTAGATGACACTATTCCTCTTGATTGATATAGCAATTTATGACCATAGACAACATCGAGCCCCAAATATAAAGGAGCATGAAAATTTGATGTTAGTTGAAACAACCTAATGCATGACCCCTCTTATGATTTAGAATGGTCAAGTGAATAAATATGGAGCTTTCATTACCACTACTAAAACATTGAACATATCTCACTCATCTTTAAAATGTTTATAGCTAGATAACACTTCGTATTGATCAATCTAGCACTTTAGAATCATAAACGACATCAAAAACCAAATAAAAGAGTTTGAAATTCGATGTTAATTGGAACAATATAGGGTATTCACATGAGTAAAGAACACTAAATACCATCTAAAAGGGTAGAGGCACCTAAGCACAAATCATTGTTGGGTGCAATAATAGTGTTTTTGTTGGTAAAATATTTTTAAAGAATGAATCTCATTGTTTATCAAACTATTGGTGGTTTGATAAAGATGGAAACAAATTTTCATCGAGAAAGATTAAGAGGTGAGAAAGTAGAGGTGCATGTGTTTAGGGTTAGGGAATAGAGTTGGTAACAAAGTAGCTTAGAGTTCAGAGTAAGGGGCTAAAATTTTACTCATGCTTGATGGCAGTGGTGGTCTTACTCATGCCTGATCAAAATAGGTATCTAAGCAGACTTTGTAAACAATCTATTCAAAGATGTAGTCACATGGAGCCATGTTGAAGTTGAAATGGAGTGGGGATAGGAAAAAAACCAATGGAAAATAACACTTTTGACAAATAGTACTCGTAGAAGAAAATTATAGAAAATAGGCTGTAGACTGGATGCTTGGTTAAAACTAAAGAAAATGCAAGGTATGAAGTTACTTCTTTTAGCATTAGTCATTATATGCAGAGTATGCAATATCGCTAGTCATATGCAAACTTATGGGCATTTGGCCCTCTATGAAGGCTTTCTTACGATTGGTTAAATCTAAATGGAAACCTGAAGGGCAAGTTGATCTAAAACTAGAAGGATTATTTATTGCCATATTTGCTTATATTGAAGATAAAGACAATACTTTTGAATTCTGTGGGTTTACATTTGCATTGTTGGACATAACAATTTTCTCCCAAGAAGGAAGAATTCACAAAAGCATAGGTAAGGATTCACATACATTCCTTATCTCAAGAGTTACCCTAGAGGTCACCAAGTATGGTAGATATACCTGCTATGAAATAATATGTGCCGATATAAATATCTCATTGTCTTTACCATAATATTGGATTTTGAACACATTCCCTTTAGATGTAAAAAGTGCCATGAACATGCTCACTTGCACAGAGGACAAGTCTACAAGGATAAAAGATATGAGTATAGAGAATAACACATGGAAATTCTTAGAGGATGATTATAATATATATGACATGGATTTAGAGTAAATGAAGACAAATATCCTAGTTTTGATAGGAATGCATAGAGACCAACATCTACATTTTTTTTTTCTTCAGAAAGCTTAACTCCAATAGCTCCAAGGAGATCTAATGAAAGGAAAGATGAAGCTTGGTAACACATTCCAAAGCCATAACATAGTAGGTGGGTTGACTCTTAAACACACAAATACAAAACACAAAAAATGCAGTATCAAAGGAGAAGAAATGGGGAAGGAAAAAAACACAACAAATGTTGGAGGCAGGGGGCTATGCTAGTTGTCTGAGGTCAAGCCAAAGTCTTTTCCTAGAGCACAATAGAATTGAATGTTTGATCTAAACATCATCTCATGAGAATATTAATTGACAAGGAAAAACCTTGAATGGTTATGGTTCAACAAACTAAATGCGATGGAGAGACCATGACAACTATAGCTTAGAAATGTTGGAAATGATGTAAGGTCTCAGTGGTGGCTGTGAAAGGGTTTTTTGGGGAATTGGTGCTTTTATGGGACCTTAACCATATCACCTTCGAAGTAATGATGGAAACCATTAGAGTCATATTAGCTAAATACATTGTAGTAAGTGTTCAAAATCAGGGACATATCATTAATGCTTAAGGCTTTCTTAACCATACCCTAAAAAATTCCTTTTTGGACTTTCTCAATATGCCATGATTAACTATACAAAGGTAGCACTGGATCATCGAAGGATACTTTTAAATGATCACATCCTTGTAGGAGAAGAGACGAGGCTAAGATAGGTTGAATGTTAACAATATGGTGTTCAAGGAAACCATAAAGAAACTATAGTTAGTTAGCATACAAATGAGCGATGGATGCCACACATGGAACGATAAAAGAGTGAGAGCATAACAATTTGTAGTTAGTTTGGATATATTTCTAGTATCAGGGTCACAATTCCAAATGAATATTTATATTTCAATAGACATCCTACCATTCCCAAGTTTAGATCATTGTGTTGGAAAATCAAAGTAATTTTACTAGGGTTGATTCTCCTTTCTTGATAATTACTTGTGAGTGTGTTAGCTTCTTTTTATTTTTTATTATCTTATCTTTCATCAAGAAATGACCATATTATGTTTGTATGATGACCAAAAAACAAGAGGCACAAGATATAGGCACATGCCACGGAAAAACCCCCCTCGAGGGGAAAACCGAGTTAAGATAATTCTTCCTTTCAATAGTATTATTTGAGACTCTCTACCCTAGACGAAGACTAGAATTTCCCTCCACACCAAGTCAGCCTCCCAGATCTTTGAACCCTTCCAGCAACTTTGGCTAGGCAAAAACTTCCGACAACAACAAAATCTTATGATACTTCGATCTCCCAACCCAGACCACAAAACAAAGAGAGAGAGGCACCAAAATCTCGCTTTTCTTCCTTTATATAGAATTCCCCAAACTCACACTTCTTTCAACCTCTCGGAAACAGACTTCTCACTTCTCCAGCTCTTCTTGAGATATCAAACTTTCTTGAGAGTGAATGCTTCAAATGAATTCGTCCTCCTTGTATATATAGGCTTTTTGAGGGCCGAAATAGGGTCCTTAGGTCAACATGATGTGGAGGGTACATAATTCATATTTGACTTGATACAAAACCTTTTTACATGATTCAAAAGCCCAAGAAGGGTCTCTTTGAATGTACAATGACTCTATAAACTCAATATCAATCCTAGGAGTCCAAAATGGGGAATTTGACTAATATAATGATGACCCAAGCATGAAACCCATACTTTAATAAGTCATTGTTGCAATTGTAAAAATTATTTTCTTTATTCTTTCTACAAGTACATTACATAATGACTCAAATACATTATTGAAGACCAAACATAGTTACATTTTATAACACCCCTTCTTAACTAGGTAGGTATTCATAATGTACACATACAATGGAATATCTCAAACTATATGAAACATGAAGAACTTTTAGGCACTGCAATGCCATGGACTAAATTCCTTACCAGGGCAATATATCCAATCAATCACTCAAATTTTAGGCACTGCAATTCCATGGAATAGATTCCTAACGAGGGAAATCTATCCAATTGTGAATAAGGTGGACTCAAGCTTTCAACCCCTCTCAGTACCATCAGGCTTACTTGCTAACCACAACCCAAAAATACATGTGTATCCAAAACATAGCTGAATAATCAACACCATATTTTCAACTTTGAGATTCAAACATCAATAGAGAGTGCTGACCAAATGTCTCCCCAGACAATGCTTCAATCACAAAGCCTCAACAAATCTCTTCCATTTCCTTATCATCAATAGAATCACCAATATCTACCAAACCCAAGAGCTTCCTTAGATATTCGAACTTCTTATTGGGAAGAGCCTTTGTGAGTATGTTTGCTACCTGTTCATTTAACGGTACATACTCTAACTTCACGATCCCATCCTGCACCAAGTTCATAATAAAGTGGAGCTTATTATTGATATGTTTTGTCCTCAAATGAAATACAGGATCTCCATAATTCTTGATACAACTTTGATTGTCACAATTAATCACAGTAGGACCTAGAGACTTCTCGAACAAATCTTTCATAAGCTTCCTTAACCAAACAACCTCTTTTCTACTTCACATGAAACCACATATTTTGCCTCGGCACTACTCAATGCAATGAGATCTTTCTTCCTACTTATCCATGAGAGCATAACAACTCCCAGAATAAAGCATCCTTTAGTAGTGCTTCTTCCATCAGTCTCACTGTCACCCCAATCAAAGTCCGTGAAGCCAATTAGCTTGACTTTTTTATTATCATACTTTATGTAGTAATGTATAATGCCACGAAGATAGCTCAATACATGTTTGGAAACTATCTAGTGATCATGACAAGGCTCCAACTGAAACTAACTAAGAATGCCCACTGCAAAATATATATCTAGCTTAGTATTCACAGGATACATCAGGAAACCTACCAACTACCGATATGAGGTAGGATCCATAGGAATAGAGTTAGAGCTCCTCAACTTCTTGAGGTTGGTGATAATAGGACTAGTCATCGACTTGGAATCCATCACCCAAAATTTATGTAATAACTTGATGATGTACTTTCCTTGCACCAAATATATTTCCCCAGGTCTCTTCCATTCTTTTAGACCTAGGTAACAATGCACAAGTCCTAGATATTTCATCTCAAATTTAGCTGCCAAAATTTTCTTGCATTCTTGAATTCATCATTATACACCTGTGATGAATATATCATCCACATATAGTAGAATAATGATAGGCTCATTGTTCACGACCTTGATTTAGAGATTCGAATCAACACAACTCTTCACGAACCCAATTCTAAGTAAATATTCATCCATCCTTGCATACCATGCCCTTGGTGCTTCCTTCAAACCATATAGGGAGTTCTTAAGTCTGTAAACATGAAAGTCCCTGCTATTCAATTCAAATCCATTAGGTTTTTCTATGTACACTTCCTCATCAATGGTCCCAATTAGAAATGTGGTATTAACATACATTTGATGGATATTCCAACCCATTGTAGAAACCAATGAAACCGCCGATCTAATGGTAGTGTACCTTGCTGTAGGTGCCAAGGTTTATTCATAGTCAATACCTTCCTTTTGAGAGAAACCCCTTGCAACGCACCTTGATTTGTAATTTTCTATACTTCCATCAACAACATGTTTGATCTTATAAATACACTTCAATGTGACAACATATTTGTCACTAGGTCTAAGAATGATCTCCCAAACCCCATTCTTCATAATGGATTGATATGATTCCTACATAGCTTTCTTCCAAACCTCTTCACGCTCAACTTCCTTGAATGTAGGTGGTTCGTCTTCAATTAACTTTGTCATATATGCAACATAGCCATAATATCTCTCTGGTTTCTTACTTTCCCTAGAGGAACCTTTTAGGTTCATTTCCTTCAACATCTTCTAATGTAGCTTTCAACCAATGTGGCCTCTTCCTTGTGGTTGGGATAACCACTGATTGAACAGGCTCACTTGGTCCTTCTTCTTCGACATTTGTATTAGAGTTCTCATGATGAAATTCTTATTTTTAAAATATGGTAACTTCTTTGTCATCCGAATCAATAGGAATATCCTTTGATTTATTGTAAGATTGATTTTCATCGAATATGAAATCCCTGCTTACTTCAATGTGTCTTCCTTCCTTTATGTAAATTATGTATGCTTTTGAGGAAATACTATAACCAATCAATATTCACTTGATACTTTTCAAGTCCAATTTATTTCGCTTGTCTTTTAGAACATGGAAATATGTTGGACTTCCAAAGATTCAGAGATGATCCACACTTGGCTTCTTCCCCGTGAATACTTCTTCAGGGGGTAGTATTATCAAGACTCTTATGTGGACTTCTATTTTGAATGTATACGACAGTCATCGTTACTTCACCCCATAAGAACTTTCGTAGATCTTGATCAAGAAGCATAGTTCAATTGACTTCTTCAATTGACCTATTATTCCTTTCAACCACGCCATTTTGTTCAGGATAATAGGGAAAAATGAGCTCCCTCTTAATACCTGCATCCTTATAATATGAAATCAACTCCTTAGAAGTGTATTCCCCACCATTTTTAGACCTCAGGGTTTTTATCTTTCTTTCGGTTAGGGTTTCCACTTCAACCCTAAACTCCTTGAAATTATCAAATACTTCATATTTATTTCTGAGTAGGTAGAGCCATGTATTCCTAGAATGGTCATCAATGAATGTCACATAGTAAATATGAAATCCAAGGGATTTGTCAAACATGGGTCCACACACATCAGAATGGATGAGGTCTAATATCTCTTTAGACCTAGTTTCACTATTATGAAATGGATTTCTAGTATGTTTCCCTAAAGATCATCCCTTGCATACACCTTCATGATCTAATTTCTTATTAGGAATGCCATGAATCATTTGACTAAGAGTAGGGATGACCTTGTGATGAATATGACCATACCTCCTATTCCATAGCTCAATGAGAATTATTTCCATATGAACCAAAGCTTGAGGAGATGGTGTAATAACCTAGTAAAGACTTCATGAACTCCAATAACCCTAAATTTGTCAATGCTAGAGTATTCCCCCAAACCAATACTTTTCCATCAACAAAATAATTTCTTTCCCCTTCATATTCTAAACAACAAATAGAAAGTAAATATTTTTTAAACCTGGAACATAGAGAATGTTGTTGAGATGCAACTTCCATCCATTATCCATCTTCAATGATGTTGATCGCATGCCTCTAACAACATATATTTTGTTGTCACCCAATTCCACTACATGAGAGGATGACTCCTTTGATAGTGTATGAATTTTATTTCTTTCACCTATCATGTGCCTCGATGCTCCACTATCAATGATCGATGCATTGTCATCAATAAGAGAACTTGTAAGGGCAACCATGAATCCTTGACTCTTCTTGATACAACTTTACACAGTGTTGTAACCCAATATTATGTAGTTCAACATAGAGGGAGAATCCATGCCAACAAAGTGATCTTCGACTTCTCTTGACCTTAGCTCTGATTCCATGTTGGAAAATCAAAGTAATTATATTATGGTTTGACTCTCCTTTCTTGATAATTTCTTATGAGTTTGTTGGCTTCTTTTTCTTATTTATTAAATTATCTTTCATCAAGAAGTTACCATATTATGTGTGTATGAAGATCACAAAACAAGAGACAAAAGATATAGGCACATGGCAGGTCAAAACCCCCCTTGAGGGGAAAACCCAGTCAAGATAATTCTTCCTTTCAATATCGTTATTTGAGAATCTTTACTCTAGACCAAGACCAAAATTTCCCTCCACACCAAGTCAGACTCCCAGATCTTCGATGCCTTCCAACAAATTCGACTAGGTAGCAACTTCTGACAACAATGAAATTTTAGGAGGCTTTGATCTCCCAACCCAGACCATGAAACAGAGAGAGAGAGGCACCAAAATATCGATTTTCTTCCTCTCTAAAGACTTCCCCAAACTTGCACTTATTTCGACCTCCTGACAACATACTTCACACTTGTCTAGCTCTTATTGAGATATTGAACTTGCTTGAGAGTGAATGCTTCAAATGAATTAGACCTCCTTGTATATATATGCTTCTTGTAGGTCGAATTAGGGTCCTTAGGACGACATGATGTGAAGGGTACATAATTCTTATTTGACTTGATACAAAACCCTTTTACATGATTCAAAAGCCCAAGAAGGGTCTCTTTGTATGTACAATGACTCTATAAACTCAATATTAATCCTAGGAGTCCACAATGGGGACTTTGACTAATATAATGATGACCCAAGCATGAAAACCATGCTTTAACGAGTCATTGTTGCAATAATAAAAATTCTTTTCTTTATTCTTTTGACAAGTACATTACATAATGAATGAAATACATTATTGAAGACTGAACATAGTTAAATTTTATAATGCATTGGCTTATTATTCTGTCATGGGAAATTAATCTTATCACCAAATCAAAACCTTTCGTGCTTGAAAGGTTTTAGCACAACCATTTTAATTTCATGGAAAACATAGGGAAGGGGTGAAAGGAAGTAGGTACTATTTGGGGCTAAAAATTGTACCAATTTCAAAAGAAACTAAAGTACATTAAGTAAAGAATCAATTTATGGAATAAAAAAACCTTTGGCAACATTTTTAGGCAAAATTTCCAGTGGAAAAAGACATGGAGAACCTATAGATGATTATTACTCAAGTAGGGTTGTAAAAATAACTAGCATCCCAAGAAACCCATCTCCACAATGAGATAAACATGAGATATGATCAAGAATAATTCCTTTGGAAATAAGAATCAAGGATTAGGTAGTTAAAAGGTGGTAAAATACAATATTTTCTAATAATTCTCTGATAAACAAAAGATAATCAAATTATTACCCTCAAATCAACTTATGGGGAAAAGCTTGAGAAGCATGATGACATTGAGAGTCACTTTAGTTAGCTATTACTTGAGCCTCCTAATGACTGTCGAGCAACAATCTAATCAAACACAAGTTCACTCCCTCCCATTATCTCACATGAGAAAAACTTAACTTTGATGTGACCCATATTTTAGGAGGAAGTCATTCAAATAGTAAAATAAATGGTAGTAGGTAAATCATTGCGACCTGATGGATTCACTATAGATTTCTTCAAAACATTCTATTTCATGATAGGAAAAGAGGAATGGGATGTAGGTTTTAACCCGTTACATAAATTACCTGCATAAGAATTATAAAACACAGAAAATAAACAATGTGAGAGCATAACACATAAAGCTCATATACATAGAGATTTTCCCCTGGATCCCAAAACCAGGAATACCAGCTTGATTTTTCATTATGTTCCTTTCATTGTTACAATACATATTATACATGCCGAAGCATCCAATACCATGGACTGAAAACTATCACGTCCAAAACCATGGACCAAAAACCATGTGCGAAAATCATGCACAAAACCATAGGTAGGTTCGCCCAACCTAATATAGGATCCAAAAACAAAATTTTCCGGGGCGCTGCCCCGGACCCCATAGAGTGGGGTTACATGCACCCCTCAAACCCCTGTGACCCCCCCACTATGCAATCAACGCAACAAAGGGGGGGGCTCCACCCCCCTTCTAACCCCCTGGTTAACTACGTGGGCTAGTCGTGGAAAGAATATCACACAACCCAACATGGGAGCTTGTTGGTGAGTCTAGAATATTGTAAATGATTCCTAAAGATTTAAATTCTAATTTTCTCACTCCAATCCCCAAATATTATGTTGCCAACTCAATTGATAAGTTCCGCCCCATTTCTCTTTATAAATTTTTTACAAAATCGTTACCAAAGTCATTAATAATAGATTGGGGGATCCTATTGTTTGGGAAGCCTATGCCATCAAGGTTATTCTACTAACCTTTATGTTAGCATTTAGAACCATGATCAACTAAAGAAAATCCCTAATCTTTTTCTTCAATCCCTCTTGTTTATCAAATGCAACAAACTAGGATACTCAATTTCTAGGGGAGATCACTAACCTCAAGTATTTTAGATCCCCATTGCTTGAGAGTGTAATGCCTTAGGAAACATGTCATGGGAGGGTCTTTTATCAAAGTTTTAGGATAAAATAAATTGTTGGACTTATAGGTTTTTTAATCTCCATAATAGAATTACTCTTGATAAAATTGGATTTCTAGTCCTTTCCCTATACCTCTTTTCATTTTGGCAACTCCAACCAAGATCACCAAAGTTATTTGGAGCCTTTAGAGGGATTTCCTATGGGGTGGGCCAAAAAAGGGGAAAAAATTGACATTGGTGGTGTGGGATTAGATTGGTATACTTAAATGGGTAGGTGGATTGGGTATCAAACCTCCACTTACAATGGGGAAGTCTATGGAGGAGAAAACAAGGTAAGGAGGATATGTGGTCCGAAATATGAAAGGTGAAATATGTTGACATCATCTTCAAGAAAATACTTATGAATGGAGGGGGGATGATATGTATCACTAATATGGAATAGTACATGGAACAACACTCTTAATGAAACTCCTTTGGTATGATGCATGGTAGCAAGAGAATATGCTGGGTGTGTAAGGAAGCCTTAATCAAGCCAAACTTCCCTCTTAGCTATGGGTTGGAACATTGTGAAACACTATAAGGAAGAAATCATAAGCCCCAAACCTTACTCTTATATATATTGGATTCCAAGCTACAAATGGATGGTTGAGTTAGATAGTACATGCTTAGGTGGGGACATAAGGGAGATAGTAACTTCAGAGTTAATCAGACACATGCCATTGAAGAAAAACATGTCAATCTAGACAAAAAGGGCATCTAGGAAATTTTTTGAAATCCAGAGATGTGGCCTAAGATATCATCCTTCCCGTGGCTCTTAGTTATATGAAAGACACTAACATAGGAAAAAATTGTTAGAAGGTTACAAAGGACCCTTCTAATTTATGTGTCAATTAGAAGGATAAACAATAGAGCATATTTTCAATGAGTGTTCATAAATGAAAGAATTGTGGGACAAAGGGGCAACTATATTTTGAGAGTTAGATAAGGTGAGATGAGACATTATCCAAACTCTTGAACACTAGAGATCCACCCCTTCTAAAAAGATGATCCTAAATAGAGTTTGGAATATCTTCCCTAGTTTTTTGCTTTCATATATTTGGAAGGAATGAAATCATCACCTCTTTATGAAACACAAAAAGAGTAGTGAAACCATTTGGAACAAATTTCAATCCCATATCTTATAATCTATTCAAGTGAATTTATAATGGCTAGAGGAAGTTAAAAATCCATAAGGAAGCAAAATGAAAATCATTTTAGCCTAACAGTTGGATCAATGTAACCATTTTTTCATTCAACTTAAGCACAACCTGATGTCCTAATCTAAGGAAACATGGGATAAACCCTCTCCCTAGTTTATCAAAATCAAACTTTATGGGGCCTGCAAGGGAAACTTGGGGCCATTAGGGATGGGAGAAGATTTTAGAGATTCCCCAGGTACCATTCTCTCCATCTTTTCTTTGCACATTGATAACGACACCAACAATGGTGTAGAATTAGAGTGATTATTGGAAGGAATGAAACTTGGGATTTAATTAGGCTTCAATAAAATTGTCATAGATGGTGATGCACAATTTCTCATCCCAAATTTAACTCAAATATTACATGGTGGAAACCTTGTTAAAATATCTATTAGCTGATGCTTTCCAGAAAGGTTACCACAAGTATTAGAGATGATTAAATATAATTAAGGTATAATCTCCTCCCATGTATAGAGGAAAGCCAATGTCTTGGCTAATAGAATGGTTAATGAAAGAGTGAATGAAGTGACTTAAAATGGGCTATGGAATTGGAATGATGCTATTCCTAAATATCTCAAAGATTGTTAGAAAATTACATATTACAGAGCAATGGAACACATAAAATATTGCAGAAATATAAACACAGAAAACGCATAAAACAAGAGAGACACAGATATATGTGGTTCACCCAGTTTGGGCTACGTCCACCCCGAACAACCAGTCCTTCCTTTCTATTATCCAACAAAATGAAGAGACACAACTTACAACAGATCCGCTATAATATCCTATGTTTTCTCTCACACTCTCACCTCTCTGTTTCTCGCTCGAAGAATACACATCTATTACACAACCTCAAATACAATGCCCTCATACAAAGAGAGGGGTTGCCTTCTAGGGAAAAAAACCCTAAACTAAACATAAGTTCTACCGTCAGATCATCCGCCCAATGAACAGCCTAGATTGACTAGAAATTACTATACTTTTACAAGGCAATTTTACATCTGTTTTTAGCTTCAGGGGTGCTGCCCCCGAAACCCCCGCCGGGGGATCGCTAGTCCCTGGACCCCCCATCTAGGGGGGATCGGCCCCCCCAGACCCCCGCGGGGGGGGAAATTCCCCCTCGCACTCCCCTGCGTGGAGGGATGTACTTCCTGGGGTATACATCTGGTTGAAACAAAGACCTCTGAACAATCATGCTCCACACTCAACAAAGATTAATGTTGCCATTAAACATAAAAGATAATTTTTGAATTTTTGTCCGGAGAATCCACAGTAATAGAATTTTTACACCAACGTTTCGAATCCCAAATGGGATCCATCATCAGGGAAAGAGAAAGATGATAAAAGAAGAGCGAGATGGAAGAAATAAATACTCATGAGGGAAGGAATATTTAAAGGAACAGCACAGGTCGGCAAGAAAGATTTATAATGAAACCTAAAATTAATTTTAATTTTTATATTTTTATAAATTAATATCATTTATTTAATTTTTATAAATTAATATCATATATTTAATATCTATAAACCAAAAACTTTAAACTAAAAACAATATTAATATTAATATCTAAAAACTAAAAACTAAAAAATATATTAATATTAAAATCATAAATCTATGTGTAACCTAAAATCTATATTAGTATTAAAAATCTATAAAAACTAATATATATATTAATATTAAAATCATAAATCTTAATATCTATATAACATTAATACTTATATAACCTAATGACTATCTAACTTAATATTTATGGAACTTAATCACTATATAACTTAATATTTATATAACCTAAAATATATATAACTTAATATATATAAAAGTATTAATATCAATAAAACCTAATATCTATATTAATATCTAAAAAACTAATATAAATATTAATATTAATATCATAAACCTTTATATAACCTACAATCTAAATTAATATTAATATCTAAAGACTAATATAAATATTAATATCATAAAACCTAAAAACTATATAACATTAATATTTAAATAACCTAATGACTATAAAACTTAAAATTTTTATAAAACTAGATCACTATATAACTTAAATGCTTAAATAACCTAAAATCTATATAACTTAATATATTAATACCAATGAAACCTAATATATATCAATATCTAAATAAATTAATATTAAAATAACTAAATAAATTAATATTAAAATAACCTAAATTCTATATTAAATTTTATATTAAAATCTAAACTACATTAAAACCTACATTAATGTCTAAATTATATTAAAATCTATGCTTGAAATTATATTAAAAAGTAGATTTTTAATAGAATCTAAATGACCTAATAACAAAATTAATATTAAAATCGAAACTATGCTAATATCTATAATAATATTTATATCCATATGTAAACTAATATTAATATCTAAATTAATAACAATCTTACCTATTCGACAACTTACCTGGGGCCGGGCAGACGCTTCTTGATTTCACTGATCAGGGGAAGCCAGCTTCCGCTAATCTCCAAACCGCTGTCTCTGTTCAGATTACAAGGATGCTTCAGGATCTTGAGGGCTTCTCTGATTTTCCGTCTCTGATGCTGCTCTTCTCTTGCGATAATTGATGCGTTTTCTAAGCAGATGTGGTGTTTAGTCTTCGAGGAGTGCTCTGCCAAGGCTGAGGTACGGGATCTTCCATTCCTGATGTCAGCGCCATGTTCTTTCAGTCTTGTCTGGAGGGAGCGACCAGTTTCACCTATGTAGCTTTTTCCACACGAACAGTCTATTTTATAGACTCCTTTAAGCTGTTGCTTGTCAATATCATCCTTAACAGATTTTAAACTTTGTCTGATGGTACCGGGAGCTGAGAATTGAGTTATAATGTTTTTCTTTCTTAGGATCTTTGCCATTTTATCTGTGACCCCATGGATATAAGGTAGAAAAACCTTACCACCTTGAGGTTGATCCTCCTCTTTAGGTTTGGGAGATGACAGCCTCATTTCAGCTCTCTTTATGGCTTTCTTAATCTCATGATCCTTGTAGCCTATATTTTTGAAAGTTGAAACTAAGTGCCTCTTCTCTTCATTTATATGTTCTGAGTCAGAAATTCGGAGGGCTCTAATGGCAAGAGTGTTCAGAACGCCAAGCTTTTGGGCTGGGTGATGGTGGGAATCCGCATGAAGGTAGCTCTCCGTGTGAGTTGACTTCCTGAAAACCTTATGGCCCAAAGAGCCATCCTCTTTTCTGATGATAAGAATGTCCAAGAAAGGGATGCTCTTATTTTCTTCAAGCTCCATAGTGAATTTTATATCAGGGGAGATGGAGTTTAGGTGATTAAAAAACTTGTCGAGTTCTGTTTTACCATGGGTCCATTTTATATTGGTGTCATCGACAAAACGCTTCCACCAAGCTGGTTTTAAAGGATAAGATTCCAAGGCCTTCTTCTCAAAATATTCCATGTATAGGTTGGCCACAATTGGCGATAGGGGTGATCCCATTGCTACACCAGATGTCTGTTCATAAAATGTTCCTTGGAATGTGAATACAGTTGACCTTAAGCAGACTTCAGCCAGCTTTGCGGTCTCTGGATCAGTGACACCTCTTATAACCTGAATGGCTTCATCAAGAGGAATCTTCGTGAATAAGGAAACCACGTCAAAGCTCACAAGGATGTCATCCTTTTCCATTCTTTCATTTCTAATAAGATTCACAAAGTCGTGCGAGTCTTTAATGAAGGAGTCAGTATTTCCAACCAGGGGTTTTAGAATCTTGGCAACATATTTAGCAAGTTCATATGTTGGGGAGCCAATAGTATTAACTATCGGTCTAAGGGGGACCCCCTCCTTATGGATCTTGGGTAATCCATAGATTCTAGGGATGGTTTCACAAGAGGGGGTTAATTTCTTCTTCAATTTTTCGTCAAGGCTGGAATCTGAGATAATCTTTTTTACATCCTTCATAATTTTGGCCATGGGATTGTTGTTCAGCTTCTTATAACTGCCACATCCAATATCTTATCCCTGTACAGAGGGGATACTTGGAGTGACCTGATGGTGGATCCCATTTGGGATTTGAAACGTTGGTGTAAAAAAAGCTCAAACCACAGATCTCTAAAATCCAATAAAAGATAATGAGAATCTAGATGAAGTGATTTAAATCGATAGCATGACTTTAGTATAGGTGAAAACAAACATGAATCATAAACATTCACAAAACAATCTTACAAATATTCATAATTCATACATGAAGAACGTGTTGTCCATCAGGATTTATATATTAAGTAAAATGCCTAAGACACATGTATACATTGAACACTTATAGCTCCAATAGTGGAGTGTCGGAGCCACCACTTGGTCCTCAAAAGAACTAACTTGTCTCTCTAATGCCTTGCAGGAGGAACCAAGGTGAAAAGTGTTTTTCCCATACAACGAGGGTGTATATATAACCAATGGGGTGATGCTTCACCTTCTTTGTCACTCTTTGACTACCCTCATGACTATTTGAATTCTTATGACTTTTCAACTTTACATGACTCTTCATATTCTGTATATGTCTTTTGGACTTTGACTTTACAATAAATTTTGGAATAAGAAATTACATAATCTACAAGAATGATGTGGCATATGATGACTCATGACATGACACTACTAAGATAGAATCCTTGATGACATTGAAATTTCAAGGCATTCTTGTTGCTCCTTACTATGTGTCTTCTTGTGAATTCTCTTCTGTAATGTCCATATGGCTTAGAGGTAAGGAGTCTTCAGTGATATCAAGTCTTGAGTTGCGGTCGAAAACTGCTATCCCTTCGTTTTAATAAACTACAAATATTTCTTCCAACATGTTTCCCTACTCCATATCAATCTTCATCATCCTTCATGGTATGAGAGAGTACATGCATCTACAATTCACTCATGAAAAGAAAATATCAATATGATAAATCCCTAGTCTAAGATGTTTCATGATGATGCACTGTCTGAGACATAACCAGGTGGTAGATTGAGGGAGAGGATTAGTGACTATAGAATTGTGTAGCTCAGGTAGTCAGGGTTGAAGCTTGATCCTTGAGACTACACAATTTGCAGTTCATGATGGGATGAGCAAAAAAAATGCGCAGTATAGGAGCTCAGTAAGCCCAACTAAGGGGTTGAATAATGATTCTACCTACTGCACAATTCTAGAAGGGAAAATAGGCCAAGTGACTGTGCAATTGCGCATATCAGAAGCTCAAGGCCTAGGATTGAGGTATGAGATTGTGCAATGAGCAGTTGAGGCAAGGCTGTAGGTTATGATTGCACAATTTTGGAAGTCAAGGTCTGACTTTGAGCACTGATACTACGCAATGTGCAGTCCTGGGAGGAAAGAACTACACATTGTGCAGTGTCAAGAGGTAGGATTGCAACTTGAGGGCTGAGATTGTGCAATGTGCAGTTCAGGAGGGATGAATGAGGCTAAGTTGCTTGGTCGGAATGTTTTCTGAATTTTTCTAAGTGTGGGATCAACAAAGATGATGTGAACAATGATAATACTTGATTGTGACCACACACTTAGAACACTTTTCGACACAACATATATAATATAGAACACATGAACAACATACTTCTCTCAGTATGACAACTTTGTGATGACTTATGACAAGTGCGACACCAAAGATACACTTTGCAATGACCATGGCAACACTTGTACGACAATGCTTAAAACTTTGGAAGTGAGTGTGACGGATGTTTACATGGTAAGATCAACTCATTTACACAAAGATAACCCCTTGAAACCACCAAAACAAGCTTATATACATCATGCAACACTTAAACATGCGAAAATATGACATTTTAATTTTCTTGCAAAAGGGACCAAAACACTTAGAGAAAGCACATACAATGGGTTTCAATGTTTGCAACGACAATATGTAAGACCAAGGTGGGCTCCTAAATTTGGTGCAGGCCATTTGGAGGCTGTTGTAGTAGCGACAACACTTGACGACATCCTGGTAAACTTCTAGCTTCTCTATCTTGGTTGACTGTTTTTTGCAGGGTCTTTGTTCTTCAGGGAGTATTGATTAATCGTGTAGATCAATTTGGCTTCCCCACTTACCCCATGAATAAACATGGCCCCCTTTGTACCTTCTCGGTTGAACATAAACATAAAATCCGCGATATCACAATGTTTCAAATCAGAAAGTGTAATGTAGTTCACGAGATTTAGATTTTCAGAGTATAGTTTTTCATCTCTGGGCTTGCTCCATTGCTAGTAGGCCTAGAAAGTACCCCGACAGAGTCACTTCAGGAATACAAGCATTGCTCCGTTGTCAGCGAGCCTGGACAGTACCCCGATGGTGTTGCTTGCTTCACCTATCTTTGCATGAAGCCTTTCTCTTCTTTCACTTTTATTTATATGTTTAAATAGGATTGTGCTTTGACACTTATTTATTTTAGGAGTGAAAGATGGATCCAAACCTATTAAGAGCAGGAGAGATTGTTCCTTCAGAGAAGCATATAAAGACCTATGATCTAAATTTTCTCATTTAGATTTTCCCTATTCCCCCTCTACTGATTGGATAAGCATGAAAACATTGAAACATGAAGAACCGAGTGTGGGAATAAGGTTTCCAAAATAGATACAAGTATCATGGTTCAATCACAACTCTCCTTATGGATGGATCATATTTTCCATCAGAACATCATTGACCAAAAGATGTAACCAACACAAAGAAGGAGGATAGGAAGTTAACCAAATGTTGTAATGTCACAAGACTCTTTTTAACTCAGCCACACACAAAGAAGAGAAAAGACACATTCACACACGATGCTTATTTACATAAGGAAAAAAAATAATACCAAACACACAAATAAGAAAATAAACTATGTACATAGGGCCCCAGATCATCATTGAAAATATTAGTTCAAGTCGTGGCCATTAATAGGAAGAGAGTCAATCTTCTCGTCTAGTGATTGAAGATGAGATGTGTGTTGGCCAAGATTTTCATGTATAGTGAATTGTTGGATCCACGAAGATTGGAACTTATTGTGTTTTCGTTTGTCCTTGTGTGCTTTGTCCCACTTTATGACTAGGTCACCCACACTGAATTCATTTTTCCTTGTAGACTTCTTGTCAAACCACCTCTTGATATGACTCTGGTGAAGAGAGACTTTTTCTTTTTCCTTTTGTTTTTATTCCTATAGCTTGCAAAGGGTGTATATCCTACTCTGAATCAATAAGCTTGGCTTACCCTGGGATTCGTGTGAAAGTTGAAGGGTAGGAAAATAGATGTTTGGGGGTAGGATGGATTGTTTTTCGTACACTAGGAAGTAAGTAGACGTATTCAGAGAAGGTTTTGGTGTGATTTGGTAAGCCCATATGGCATTCACCAAAGCGGAGTGCTAGTTCCTTTGTTCAGAGAAAACGGTCTTCATAATGATACATATAAGGTTCTTGTTTGTAGACTCAACAAGACCATTTCCCTGTAGATAATAATTAGTTGAATGTTTCAACATAATTCCATTTTCTAATGCAAAATAAGATAATCTTAACGATGGAAATTATCTCGCATTATAAAAAACAAGTGAAGTTAGAATGTCAAACCTGGAAATGATATTCCGCTTAAGGAATTTGATGAATTCTTGATCATTCACTTGTTTTAGTGGAACTGCTTCTGCCCATCACATGAATTAGTCTATAGATTTGAGAATATAGTGGTGCTGATTTGATGAGGGCGTAAAAATATCACCAATCACATCTAGGCCCCATTTTTGAAATGGTTCTTCCACTGTAATAGGCTACAACTAGGTGACTGACTTCTTTCCTTGACCAACACACTTCTAACGGATCAGACACTTGCAGGCATAGGCGTGAAGATCCTTGAATAATGTGGGGGAATAGAAACCAATTCACATAACTTTATGCTCTATTGTGTCACCCAAAAAGTGTCCCATGACTGGTCCATCGTGGAGATCACACAACACTTTCTCTGAATCGTGTGGTTCCAAGCATCTGAGCAGTACTCCATTATGGTGCTTTTTGAAAAGCACCCCATGCACTAATTAATAAGATAATGCTTTTAGTACGAGTTCCCTCTTCTACCGTGTGGATAACTGTGAGGGAAATGTGTCGTGCTCAATATACTGGTGCACATCAACATACCAAGAGTTTGCGATAATAGTGGGGGAAGCTCGCTCAATGTTATACATTTCGATTTCCTGCTCCCATCCAAATGGATCTTCTTCTTTTGCATCCACTGCTTCTGCTGCTAGCCGACATAAACCATGGACCTCTTTTTGAACAAACAATGATCTGATTGCTGGGTGCGAAACAAAGATGATGCAATGATTCTTCAAGAGATAGGGTCAGAAGTGCTTGACTGCCTTGTAGTATGAATACACTTCCTTATAAATGGTGGGATAGTTAAGTTTAGGTCCTTGTAGGTTGGAACTTATGAAATATACTGGACATTCATTCTTTTTATCATACTTTTGTGTAAGTACAATGACAAGAGAAGTATCATAAGCGAAAGTGTAGAGCAGAAAACATTTCTTCAAATATGGGCTATACACCAGTTCTTCTGTGATAACATGCTTGATATAGAAAAAACACGTGATTTTCCCTTTTGTACCACTTGTATAATGCATCCTTCTTTACCATCTCATGCATATGTTTTACAATTTGAGCGTAATCAGAGATGAACTTGCAGAGAAAGTTAATCTTCCCCAAGAAGGAATGCATAAATTTCTTATTCACCGGGAAGGGAATCTGTGTAATAGATCTGACTCTCTCAGGGCCTACTTCAATCCCACTTTTCATGATAATGTGGCTCAAAGGATTACCCTCAGACATTGCAAAAAATACTCTTCTTGGCATTTAGGGATATCCCATACTTCCGACATCGCTCGAAGATTTTCTTCGAATGGTGTAAGTGGTCAGATCTCTTCTTAGATAACACTGTGACATCATCGAGATACACCACTATGTTGGACTGTCTGATCAGTACGTGAAATGCGATGTCCTTTGCACATTGAAATATTGCACCTGCATTGACTAGCCCAAGTGACATTCTTCTGAATGCAAATGTGTGCCACTTTGTTCGGAATGTTGTTTTTAGTTTGTCAGGTTCTGAGGCCAGAACCTAGTTGTAGCTTGAATAACCATAGAGCAAGGAGAACATCTATGACCTCGATATTGTCTATAGTATATGTTCCATATGTGGCACAAGGTAGTTTTCTTTATCCGAGGCATGGTTAAGATTTTAGAAATCGACACACTAGCAAAAACGACTTCCTTACTATGACCAGATTATATACCCAGGTTGAATATCACACTTTATAGATGATGCAAGCATCTAACAACTTCCTTAACTCCTATTGAATCAGACGCTTAAGCCTCAGATGCACCTTTCACAATTTTTGTGAAAGGGCTTGGCCCCTCCCTTAATTGGGATAACATGCTGAATTATTCACATGTCCTAAGTTTTGAGCTCATCATATGTCCACACAAAAACATCTCATTACTACTTAAATAGGTTAATGAATGCTTGCCTCACTTGTCGTGTACATAAAATATCGAGATTGACAAACTTCATATGCTTTTCTGTTCCAAGATTTATCTGTTTGTGTGACAACATTGAACTGTGGGTTTTTGTGTTGACTGACCCTCGAAAGTGATTTTGAAAATCATATAGATTCTCCAATTATACGATGCCCTTTGAAATGGGGCTTTCATTATTTGCGCGAGCACAACCTTGCAACATTTTTTCAAGCTCGTCTTTATCGATACCTGCATCTTTGAATATACCAATGTTCACCATGAAGAGAAGTATCCGTTGGTCATCATTAAAAATGTGTAAATTAGTATCATTATCAGGGACAGATGGCTTATAAATAATTTCAACATAAAATCCATCCCTAACCGGTGATAACCTAGCAACAACATTTTCTAATGCATCCACATATGCGTTACACATTATAGGAACACATACAATATTAAAATCTTGGAAATGAGAAATCAAATGCCATACCTCTTGTTGATAACCTTTTAGATGAGGCGACACACAATGAATAATATTGCGTACCTATTGTACGATGATTTCATAGTCACCTATTGCTTTGAGAGCTCCCATATTGAGGTCAATGGACTTCTGTAAGCCCAAGATGAGTGCTTCATTTTTTTCCATGTTATTTGTGCACTCAAATTCCAAGTGGCTTGAGATTAGGTGTTTCCTCTGTTGTGGGTATTCTAAAATACAACCAGATCTAGAGCCCTCATGCGTCTTTGACCCGTCAAAATAAAAATCCAAACATCATATGTACAAGGGCTAGACCCTACACTAGTAGTAGTAGTACTACTCCTATCGACTGCACAAAGGTAATTTGCGATAATTGGACTAGGAAGGATATCCAACTATGTGTTTGGTGGGAATGGGGATGGCTGAGCAAGGTATTACCCCATATCAGTTTCTAAAAAGTAATTTCCAAAGATTAGATATGTGAAAGCAACTGAATCATTCTTTCCCTCGAAGGGTGTGACACTATGCTTCATGCAAGGTTGTGAGTCTACCCAAATTCAGTTGTTTCTACCCTTATACAGAAACCATAAATGTGACCATTCCATAGAAAAATATCCCTGTAGTTTGCTGGACCAATCCCTTCTCAACAATACACCATATGCTTTCGAGATGTCCATAATTACTATATTTATAAACTGGTGAACTCGTTGGTTGGATGATAGGTGAATAAGCACATTTATGAGTTATCGAATAGCATGGACAAGAGTCTTTTCAAGCTAAATGATCCATGCATCTATTTTATCCCATTTTGTATTAATTTTATTTGCTAAAAATAGTGGAATTACGTTTACAGATGCACCAGAATCAACTGAGAAATTGTGTACATTGTAATTAAAAATTTCAAATGTTAACAAAAACGGAGGGCAGAGTGTATTTGCATCTAATGTTAAATCATTAAGCACAAATTTTAGGGGAATATAAGACTTACCAGATCCCTTTTGCGAAGAAGCATTGTTACCTGAGGCAGTCTGTTCAAGGGTGCGAAAAAGTAGTTCCCAACGGCTTGCGATCCATGTAGGTTCGAAGAGTGAAATGTTAGCGCGACATTTCTTCATTTCTTCATGTCTTCAATGATGTTATAATCTAGTGTGAGAGACATTTCCGAACTGTCTGAAGGAGTAAATTTATCTACTGCTTCTGGAATGGTGGACTCGCTTTTACTATTTGTGAAAGTACTTTTTGTTGTGGCCATGTTTCCAGACTTTCTCTGAGTGTTCTTGGATGGGTTGAAAGGTAGAGTAATTTTCCTTAGCAAATGCTTTTTCAATTTATGCTTTTTTAACTCTTGTCTGGAGACCGACCCTTGAATTCTCAAGTTGTATCAATTGTTTTTCTTTTGGGCGGGGTCCTCACTTAGTGGCTGTTCTATGACACTTTTCTTTTCAGATGTGTAAGCACAACTGAATGTATATGTCGTGTGACCAACACTTGTAGTTTCTTTAGTTGCAACAATTTCTTCCTTCTCTTCTATTGACTCAGTCTGCTCATCGGAAAATACTATATTAATGATATGCGTAGCAAGATCGTTCATGTTGTGGTTCCATTTTGGGCATGTTTTCTCTGATCGATATTCTTGATGGAATGAACAATATTGATCCATGCCCATTCTCTCAAAATTCAACATAACGTTCAAGCTTTATGCAAACTTGGCTGGCTGGTTGCTGTTGCTGTAGGAGTTGAAATCCCTTCTCAGAATGTTGAATCTAGGAGGCTTGCTTCTTACGATGGTCTCTCTTGACCTCTGTTTTAACTCTGCCATTTCATTGGACAAAGACTTGATGGTGCGTGTCAAGCTCTCAAGATTAGTAGATTCATTTTCCTTGGCCTTGGTTGAAGAGGCCTAAGAACTTTTCCTGTGTCTTTGGAGTCCTTGGATGGTTCATCGTCAATGATGACCCCAATCGTACGCAGGTCCTTTTCAACTGCAATTGCTTCTTCATAATTTTCTACTAAATTTTCTTTCACATTTCTTTTCACGAATTGCACGATGCTTGTCGGTAAGGTAGATGTATAGTAATCAATAGTGATGGAGTCATGAGGTTTCATATTTGTAGGGAATTTATTCAATATGAAGTTAAACCTATGATTAAAATCTTTCACTTTCTCTTTCTGCTCGATCTTAAGATTTCCTAGCTCTCTTAACAACATGGCAGGGGTTTTGTCATCAACAAACTTTTCAAGAAAGACCTTTTTAAACCTCTTCTAATTCAAGATAGACTTTAGAGGAAGACTGTGGTACCATACAACTAGTCTTCCATCTAAGGTACATGGAAAAAGTCTACATGCAACATCATCATAACGCACCTCCAACATTTGCAGATGTAGGTAGAAGTTGTCCAAATGGTCCTTCAATTTCACTGCTTTATCAGGGTCATACTTCGTTAACAACTTTTCAAGGTGTCTTAGCATCTTGTGTAGAACACCCAACAATGCAAGTGAGCCCTGAGACATCTAATCCAGATCTTTGTCTACCATATCTTCATCTCTATGTTCCTCCTCTTCATCAAAATATGATGTATCTTCTTCTTCTTCATCACCACCTATCCCACAGAGAGCATCGTTTTAGAGTACAATGTTTTCTCCGTCACCATTGTTATAAGATGGAGGCTGCATTAGTTTCTCTATGTTTTATGTAGACTATGCTAACTCTTCAAGGGCGATTAGGACAAAATCTTCAATTGTCAAAACAACTATCCCAATAGGAGTGATTAGGTTCTTCTTTGGGATATAAGGAATATTGTGCACTCCCAGAATCAATCCAATAGCTCTTGCAAACTTACGAATTATAGGATGAATGGCCTAGATTTGATCGTAAGATATTTCACAAGTTTGTACAAGTTCGAGATAAGAATATCCACCAACTTCAAGAATATGAATAGGGGAGGTTCTGGGAATATTTCTTCCTTGAAAGAAAGAAGTAGGATTAGAGTGGGTGAAGTTATCATCCATAAAAATCTAGCTGCCTCTTTCTACAGCCAAAAATGTTGACGGTGCTAGAACCGCTAACATTCAAGGGGTTTCCCCCATATGTGGTCCCAAGTAGACACCACACCGTCTAGGATTGGAGCCTCATCCATAATATGGCCCGATTTCTATTTTCTTAAAGGTGTGACTTGGCTCTAACTGTCAACAAGAGAGAGGAGTGAAAATGTGCCTTTGAAAAGCAAATAAGTGTGCCTGGTGAGTGTTCAATTGTAGGTGTGTCAAGGTTCTTCTACTGTGGAGGGAGGAAGAGAAGTGAGCCTCTAAGAGAGAGGTAATAATACTACCCTAGGAGAGACACACATGGCTAAAAGGATCCGTCTATGGCATTCATCGGAATAGTCCACAAAGATGCAATGATCATTGCAACCATTACAACACATTCTCAATATGATAAACACTAAAATAACTGAAATAGTTTAACTACTTTAGTACAGGTGAAAACAAACATGAATCATAAACGTTCACATAATAGTCTTACAAATATTCATAATTCATGCATGAAGAATGTGTTGGCCATCAAACTTCATATATTAAGTAAACGTCCCAAGACACATCTATACATCGAACACCACTAGCTCCAATAGTGGAGCGTTGAAGCCACCACTTGCTGTTAAAAAGAATTAGATTCTCTCTCTAATGCCTTGTGGGAGGAGCCAAGGTGAAAAGTATTTTTCCCATACAATGAGGGTGTATATATAACTAATGGGGTGATGCTTCACCTCCCTTGTGACTCTTTCACTACCCTCATGATTGCTTGAATTCCTATGACTTTTCAACTTTACATGACTCTTCATCTTCACCTGTCCTTTGGACTTCCACTTTACAATACATTTTGGAATAAGAAATTACATAATCCATAAGAATGATGTGGCATATGACGACTCATGACATGCCATGAAATGAAACTGCTGACATGGACTCCTTGATGACATGGAAATGTCAAGACATTCTTGTTGCTCCTTACTATGTGTCTTCTTGAGAACACTCTTCTGTCCACCTCCATATGGCTTAGAGGCAAGGAGTCTTTAGTGATATCAAGTCTTGAGCCACGGTCATAAACTAGTGTCCCTTCGCTTTCTCCTGACTGATAATCTTACATAATCAACTACTAAGATGTTTTTCAACATGTTTCTCTTCTCCATCTCCTTCTTCATCATCCTGTCATGGTATGATAGAGTACCTGCACATGAAATTCACTCATGATAAGACGACATCATTCTGATAAACCCCTAGTCTGAGATGCTGCATGATGATTCATTGTCTGAACTATAATTGGGTGGTAGGCTGAGGGAGAGGCTCAATGACTTCGCAATTGTGTAGCTCATGCAGTCAGGAGTGAAGCCTGACCCTTGAGACTGTGCAATGTGTAGTTCAGGCTGGGCTGAACAAGAATATTGTGTAGTTTGGGAGCTCAAGGAGCCCGACTGAGGGGTTGAACAATGATTCTGCCTACTGTGCAGTTTTGGAAGGCAAAGCAAGCCAGGTGCTGAGCAATTGCGCAACTCAGGAGCTCAAGGGCTGGGCTTGAGGTCTGAGACTGTGAAATGCGTAGTCATTGTAGGAAATTTCAGCCTAAAGTGCCCATGATTTTTTCATGTAATTTCCATGTCATAATATATAGACTAATCAAAACCCTTTAAATTTAAAAAGAGGTACATGTCCTAAATAATTTTAAATTGTTTAATTTGGGTATCTGTGAAATATTTTATTATTAATTTGGGTATTCGTGAAATATTTTATTAATGTTATTTACCTACCTTACCCATATGAATTAGAATATCGAAAAAATAATTAATGCAATGTAAATCTTGATATTAGTGAAAAATATAAATAAAAATTTCAGGCCCATTTGACATTAATAACCATGCCCCAAAAAAACACTAAAAAAAGTTAAATACACAAAATATATAAAGATTTATATAGTTAAATAGTTAAATAGTTAAAAAAAATTCAAGAATGGGAAAATTACCATCAAAAAATATATAAAATATATAGTTAAATAGTTATTTTTTTTTAATATATAAAATAGTAAAAAAAAAATATTTAAATATAAAATAGTTAAGAAACGTATTTCAAAAAGGACAAATTACCGGATTCTGCCAAAAATGTAAAATATATAGTTAAATAGTTAAAAAATGTATTCCATAAAGGACAAATTACCGGATTTCGACCAAAAACTACATTCCGGGCAAAAGTGTGGCTTCAATAGACAATGTCATTAAAAAAACAAACAATTAATATAGGAAAAATGAACACAAAGAATTAATAAGAAGCCAACAAGTTCACAAATAATTATCAAGCTAGGAAAATCAACATTAATCTACAAAATCAGTGATTTTCCAACAAAAAGTGGTGTATAGGCCTCAAGGCCCAAAAACGAAGATGCCAAAATTTTGTATAACAGGAAAATCATAGTTTGTAAAAGGTCAGGACCCAGGTGGGACTCGGGGCTAGGTGGCAATGATGTGGGTCCTTGGGCTAACATGGCGCCATGTAGGATGTCATGTGGTAGTCAAATTCAACCCTTCAGACGGGCCAAGTGGGACAAAAATTGATGGCATGTGGTTCTCCGGAAGGAGGCCACATGGACTATGTGACATAAGCATTATGCCACCTTATGTTGACATCACCCTGATAGTTTTCAAAGGATCCCAGCTAGAAAACCCCAAGGAATTTATGTCTCGAAGAAAAAATAGTTTCCCAGCAACTAACGAAGAAGGGGGATTTTTTCCCAGGGATTTGGTAAGGTGATGTCAACATGATGCCACCCTGGGATGATGTCAACCCAATGATTTCAGGAGGAGAACGACAAGGATACCCCGAGAATTTATGTTCTAGGAATCAGAGATATTCTTGGCCTACGATGGAGATATTCTCGACATTTAATGGAAGGAGTTATGTCCCAAATTTTTTGGCAAGATATTATCAAAATGATGCCATCGTGGAATGATGTCACCCCAAATGTTTTGTGCACACACCCTTGAGTTTGTGCTGGGGAAAAAGGGTTGGAGTTAGGTGGCATGGCACAAGGGTGCACCATGACAACACCTTAAGCACACCAATATGATATGGACCAGTCAAGGTATGACATGGCGGCCATATAAAGTACCATGTGGGCACTATATGGGGAGCACATGGGTGTCACGTGGAAAAATGTGGCGACATAGTAAGAGATCATTGGCCAAATATTTAAATGACCATATACTTTGATCCAGGAGTCAAATTTGGGAAAATTTTATATCACCAGAAATATTTTGATGAGAAAAACAAAATGGGGATGTTTATTTTTGGTTTTGAGGAGTTTGAAAATTGACAAAATTTTATGATCCTGTTTCCATAATAAGACATTGGAGGTCGGTTAAATGATAGTAATGCCTCCTTCTACCCCTAATATTGGCTAAGGATGGAAAGGGGTATGTTACATAGCGATATAACAACAAATCTTCAACACTAGACCTTTGGAAATAAGATAGGGCTCTAGAACATGTGATAGGTCTAAAGCTTGGTTGCCTTATGCATTGATGATATGTGATGCTTGTAACTATATTGCTTGTGTCATATGCATATATTATGTTAGTACTAATTTTGACATGATTTTTTATTATTGGATGTTCTAACATGAGGAATAATTTTTAATCTAGCCTTCCACTGACAAACTCACAGTAACAAGCCAAGGTGATGATTTATATTATGCACTTATATTTTGTTTAATCTAAAAATTATGTTCCCATCAAGAATACATTAAGAGGCAGGTTCCCATGATTGGGTGGATACATTGAGAAGCTTAAGGGCTGAAATAAGGAGTTGTAAGGTTGATAATGAAAGGCTAGTCAGGGCACAGGAAAGGCAAGCTGAGGTGAATGTCGTCATACTGCAAAACCTCTCAGACTTACATAGACAAAAGCAACATGAGTTGTGAGCTAGCCACAATATCAGGTAGAGCTCCTGAGGACAAGAAGAAAATACTAATGGAGAAAATGATAGTAGATCCAGAAAAAGGCACACGTTGTAAAGCGAGGACATAGTGAGGGGAGATACTCTATTGGATACTCTAGAGGGAAGGACAAGCACCCATGCGAAGAAATATAGTGATACTAATAGAAGACACCATTCATAGGAGGATGGAGAAGAGCATATGCCTGAAGGGTTCAAGAAAGCCAAGCCTCTTGCATAGGCCAAGCCTCCTACATAGGCCAACCCTCCTACATTTGATGGTGAGGTGAAGAAAGCAAAGGATGTTGAGGCATAGTTTCTTGGAATGAATAATTTATTCAGTGTCGACAACTAATTTAAGAACATGAAGGCAAAGGTGGCTACCTTTAGCTTGCAGGGAGGATCTGAAGAGTGTGAAAGATATAAGGGAGGAAGAACTATCCTGAAAGGATTTTAAGGGATACTTCATGGAAAAATACCTTTATGAGAGGCATTTTGACAATACTTAAAATAAAAATGCGGCAAATTTTAGATGAGGAGTACACCACCAAATTCATGGAGCTGCTAAGATATGTGCCCTACCTCAAGGATGAGAAGGAAAAAGTTCAGAGCTACATCAGTGGACTGCCATAGTAATTTAGAGACAAAATTGAGTTTGATGAGATATGGACGATTGAGAACGCGATCATGAAATTAAAACACTATTATGACTAGTCACGATGTAGGTTGAAGTTTAATATTGATTGGAAGACAAAAGACTGTCTCAAATTCAAAGGAAAGAGGCATGGAATTGTAGGACTGTGTCTTGAAGGAAAGAAAAGAAGCTTCACCACCACAGATAGAGGTGAGACCTAATATAAATTTAACCTTATAAAATAAAGGCCACATTACACAACCCGCAGGAGAACAAGGTAGAGGTGACGGAAGAGAACCCCTAAAATGTTGGACTTGAGAGGAGAACCATCGGAAAAGGGACTATCCCTAGCAAAGGAACACTAGCTCGAGAATTTTTAGTGCATGAGAAGCTCATACTATGAGGGATATGACCTAGAGAATGCCCATAATTTATGCAATGGTGGATAATAGACAAGATGACCACCACATATCCATTATCGAAATGGAAGGTACGATCTGTGATTAAACCTTCTTTGTTTTAGTTGATCTAGTATTTAATTATGGCTACATTATCCCAACAATAATTGAAAAATGTTATTTAGCCAAGGAGGCACATAAGGAATCATGGCTGGTCCAATTAGCCACAAGAACAAAAAGGAGAGTAGAGTATTGGGTCAAATCCCGCCCCTTTATATTGAGCAGTATGCATAGGGTTGCCAATTTTAATGTACTTCCATTGGGTGCCTATGATGCATTATTAGGAATGAAATGGTTCGCCCTTCATAGAATGAAGTTTGATTTTTTAGAGAATTTGATTGGATGCATTAATGGGGCTGGAGAAAGAAGAAAATTCTAAGGGAAATTTAAACCGATATAAGTGAGGCTAATTATAGCTATGTAGACCAAGAGGAGTTACAGAAGGCGGTGCACAATGTTTTTAGTTCAAATTTACAACAATGTTGAAGTTAATAGTAGTGTTGAGGATGATGGTCATGACAATCTATTGGAGCAACCGATATTGAAACAATTTTAATATGTGTTTCTAGAGGAGATCATTAATTTCCTCCCCAAAGAGATGTAGATTTTTCCATTGAGATCTTACTAAGGGAAACATTGACATCCAAGGCTCCATATAGAATGCGAAATCCATAATTAATTAAGCTGAAGCTACAACTCAAAGAAATGTTAGACAAAGGGTACATAAGATTGATTGCATCACCTTGGGAGAACTGATATTGTTCTCAAAGAAAAAGGATGTCACACTTAGGTTGTGCATAGATTACCGACAACTTAACAAGGTCACCATCAAGAATAGATACCCTTTTCCATAAATTGATCACTTAGTCAATCAATTGTGGGGAGCATAAATATTTTCAAAGATTGATATGAGGTCTGGTTATCACTAGGTGTGTATTAAATATGATGAAATTTGTAAGAAAACATTCCAAATAAGGTATGGGAATTATGAATTCATGGTTGTGCCATTTGGGCTTATGAATTCACTTGGCACTTTTATGTGTCTGTTGAAAAATGTTTTGCATCCTTACTTAGACAAGTTTTTAGTGGTGTTTTTTGATGATATATTGGTTTACTTAAAATCCAAGGAGGAGCACGAAGAACACTTGGCTGTGGTGTTGAAATGGTTGAGAAAGCACAAGTTATACACAAAACTTAGCAAGTGTGAGTTCTTCCAGTCACAAATTCACTATTTGGGACACATTTTCTCAAAGGAGGGAGTGGTTTTCGACCCAGAAAATATTAAGGACACCATGGAGTGGCCATCACCAAGAAACTTGGCTAAAATAAGATTAGTTATGGGGCTGGAAGATTATTACAGGAGGTTCATCAAGAAATTTTCTAAGATTGGCTATCCAATCACAACGTTGCAAAAGAAAGGGAAGAAATTTGAATGGACAACTGTATGTACTGCAAGCTTTGAGTAATTGAACATTCACTCACCCATGCACTAGTCTTGAGAATAACATACCTAAATAAATATTTTGTGGTTTGCACAGATGCCTGCAAAGAAGGAATTGGTGGAGTCTTGATGCAGGAAGGCCAAGTATTTTTTCATGAATAAAAAAAATCGAATGAGCATGAGAAAAACTATGTAACTCATGATCTAGAGCTAGCAATAATCATTCATGAATTGAAGATGTGGAGACAATATCTCCTTGGAAGGAAGATCACTTTGATGAGATACCATGAGGAATGAAGTATTTTTTCGATCAACCCAAAATAGATGATAGACAAGCTATATGGATGGCTACACTCAATGAATTTGACTTTGAGATCAAATACATTAAGGGAAAAGAAAACAAGGTTGTTGATGCACTCAACAATAAGGTGTAATGTGCCACTTATCGACCATAAGTTATTATAGGATTGATCTCAAGGAAATAATGGAATTAGATGGTTAAGAAGATGAACAATGCCGACAACTAAAATAAAAGTTACAATAAGAACTAGGAAGGGGAAGGACAATTATTTAACTTTCTCTGGGGATGGATTGGTAAGATTTAAAAGTAGGGGGTATGTTCCGAATAAGAGTTACTTGAGGAAGCTCATATTAAAATAATTCCATACAAAGACATATTCTGGTCACCTAAGCTACCATAAGGCACTAACATCCATCAAAATGTTTTATTATTGGCTTGATTTAAAAAGGGAAATGGTTGATTTAATATCAAAATACATATAATTTCAACAAGTGAAGGCCAAGTACAAGCACCCAGCTATACTGTTACAACCTATTCCCATTCCAAAGTGGAAATGGGAAATGATATGCATGGATTTTATCACAAGGTTTTAATGGAAAATTAAGAAACACAGTACCATCACGGTCGTGGTAGAAAAATTGAGAAAGATTGCTCACTTTGTAGCTGTGAAATCCACTCATATGAAAAGTGATATGGTTCAAGTATTTATAGAAGAGATCATGAGATTGCATGGAGTACCCAAGAAAATCATCTCAGATCAAGAGTTCAAGTTCACTTCCAAGTTTTGGAAGGAGTTGTTTGCTGTCCTAGGGAAAATGTTGGCTTTTTACACAACACACCATGCATAGACCTGTGATAAGACCAAGAGAATGAATATAATACTTGAGGACGTGATTAGAATGTATGTGATGCACCAGCCAAGGAAGTGGGAATATTAAATTTCACTTGTGGAGTTTTCTTACAATAATGGTTACCAAGAATCATTGAAATTGAGTCCATTTGAGGCTCTCTTTCAGAGAAAGTGTAACACCCCTATCAACTAGAGTGATATAGTGAATAGGGTTCATATTGGGCTTTATATGTAAAAGAGATGGAACAAGAAATGGTAACATTAGGAAAAATTTAAAATTTTCTCAAGGCAAGAAAAGGATATATGCAAACCAACATAGAGTGCATAAATATTTCAAAGTTGGGGAGCATGTCTATTTACGAGTTAGACCTAATAAGAGCTCTCTAAATTTTGGGTCATGTGTGAAGCTAGCACCACAATTTTGTGGGCCATTTCAAGTGATCGAAAGGATAGGGGCAGTGGCCTATAGGATGGCCTCACCACCAACAGTAAAATTTCATGATGTTTTCATGTTTCTTTGCTTAAAATATATGTACATGATACTAATCATGTGATTGATTGGTCTGTGCTATAGGTAGAGCCAGAGGGAGAGTTCCAACCAGAACTTATATGCATCATATATCGAAGAAAAGTCACGCTCAAAAATAGGGTAATCGAGCAACTCAAAGTGTATTGGAGGCACTTTGGGCCTAAGGAATCCACATGGGAGATGGATGAACAAATGTAGGAAACATATGGTGAGCACCAGTATTGCAGCAATAATGATGCAACTCCTAGGGCTTCCTACTTTACTTTTATCAATTCGGTAGTTCGTAACAAACTTGGAAGCGATGGTGCTGTACGCACAAGTACTAGCTCTTACTGCAGGCTGTCACTTGGTCAGCTGGCTCAAGTTTGCTAGGAGCTTAAGCCAACTTCTATGAATTCCCAGAAGAAGCCTTTAACTGTGATGAAAGAAAGCTAACTCTACAGAGGCTATTCTATTTGCAGAAAGAGAAGGAAAACTGAAATGTAACGCAAACCCTAGCAAACCTCAATTTACCTATTAACCCTACTTTTGCAAGGAAAGAGATGAAAACTGATGAAATGGGTGCCATTGACTACTGAAAAGGTAGATTACATTTATTCAAGCTATTTCTGAAAATAAATGAGGAGAAAACATATTTTTGTGCTTTTGAGTGTCTTTATGTGAAATTATTATGCTTGTGATTTATCTGGTTGTGATTGTGCAGAGTTTTGGTGGTGAAGGAAGATGGAATTGGCTTTTGAAGAGGTGGAGGGAGGTGTGGATAGGTCCTAAGAAGCCCCTAGTACCCTTCTGAAGACTTTCACAGTGATCGAACTTCAAAAAATCACTCAGGAAATTCTACAAGAGGCTGTAGGGGATCTACAGGAGGTCCATCTACAGGAGGAGGCCGAGAGCTATTTTTGGAGTTTTGATAGTAGAAAAATGATGGGAAAGGGTAACTGAAGGCTAGATGAAGGTGTTGAGGTGTTTGAAGCTTGTCAAGGAAGATCAAGAACGGACATGATGGTTGGATTTGTTCAAATGGCAAGAGGGAAGCTTATGGAGAAAAACACAGAAATTAGGGTAGATTGGCGAAATGTTGTGAATGACTTGGGAAATCTGAGAGAAGTGAGCTGGTGCTAGCTGCCTTAGGGATGTATGGTGAGCTGAGGTGTCCTACAAGATATCTGCACATCTACTTACCAAAAATGATCAAAGAAAGAACTAACTATACCATGAAAACATAAATTTCTCTAGCTTGACCTAATTTTTGACCTACAAACAGAAAATTCTGAACAGTAACCTTCGAACAGAAAAGTATGCAGAGAGATATATTCTAAAATAATAGGAAATGATCAAGGCAACTAAATCTGAACCAATATATCAATCTTTCCAAATCAAGTCATCACACTAGCAGTTGCATGGAAGAGCAAAACTGTGTCTTTGGTGGCAGCAGTAGTACCTTGACCTCAAATCATAGTCCCAGGAAGGGAGAAAGGAGATCAGGGCCTACTATTGGCCTTTTTGAATCTTATCCTGTCACTGTAGTAACCTACTTGAGCAACTGAAACAAAAACAACTATGTGAACCATCAAAAGAAACCTAATCTAAACAAAGTAAAATGAATCTATGTAATAGAAATTAACTCATAAACTGAAGCAAAAACATATAAGTACAAAGCAAGAGGTGTTGGGTAGCTTGGGTTGGGCCCTAACCCAAGAGCTTCAGATTTGTGAAAGAGATCAATGCTGGCTCAAAAACTGTTTCATCTTCATTACCAAAAATAATAGTCACATTACATGAACTTTTCTAAAAAAGGAACTCGAAAATAAGCTGAACAAGTACTGCACAAAGTGTGAAATTCTACTAATTACTGGCTAACCTACTAAGGCTCTAAGCCCCCTTATTTATACAAATGGAGTCTCCCAACAGTCCTCCTAAAATCAAGGAGCTCGGCCTCCTAGGACTAGAGATAAATAACAATCCTTCTTTACTTGCTCAGCTGCCCCTTGGAATGTGGACCTTTGTGCTCTGAGTTGCTGATGGAGGATTCAAGGAAAGGGGTCATAAATGAAGGAGACACCCCTCTACAAATCCTCTTCCCTGTTTTCCTCATTTTTTGGCTGCCATTGGCTCATAAATCCCTTGACTTTGTCCAAAATTGACCAAAAAATCTACATAAAGCACACATTAGACTACATGGCAAAATGACTAACCCAATTCACTCTATTAGCATAAATATATTCAAAAACATGCAATAAAATAATGAGAATGGTGGATTAAGTCGAAATAAAGGCAAAATGAGCCCATATAATTACCCATTTCTGGGTCTCATCATCACCCCCTACTGAATGTGTTGCTCATCCTCTGAGCAACTAGTCTAACTCTTCATCCTTGATGGCTCTGACAGATTTCCTGACATCCCATGATTCTGATGTGATATATTCCTCTTTATCCTGGAATCCTGCCTTCCTATCCACCTCTTCCCACCGTTTCTGTTCTTCCTCCTCTTTTACTCCTTCCAGTAGTCCTAGCAGCAGTGGAGGATTGAATTTGAGGCCAATCCAATTGGCCTTCAAACTTTGCATATAGTGCTTATTCAGTGGCACTCTCCTCATGGCTTCCCTCATCCTGTTTGGGGAGTGATACTCCCTGATGCGTAGGCTATGTGGCAATGTGTTCCACCTTCTCATGCAGGCATGAATGTAGTCATCTCCAAACAATCTCTCAATGTCCTCAAAATGAGCAATATCTAGGGCCTGCTTATCAACATAGTTAGGGACAACTTGAGGATTAGCTGCAAGGTGTTGGTGGGCATAGATGAGAGCCATGGGTTTTTCTAGTTATTCTCTAATCATCAGGGGTTCATTCAGCTATTTTGCCATTATTTTTTGGATTTCTACTGCCCTTTGTTCTTCATGGTTCATCCAAGATGCCATGGCCATCAGTTGCAAGTCTCCCAACGCAGCATTTGGATCCCATAAGTTCATGTTAGTAAGTGCCATGTTGTGCAAGTAAAACTCTGCTAGCTTCGCTTTGTCCTCAGCTGAACTGTGATCACATAGCTACATGAATTGGCCATAATCCTGAAAAGGTATTGTGCCCCTCTATGCCAGTGTATTGATCTGAAATTGGAGCCACTGATTCTTGAGGTACATTGCATATGATTTGGCTGGCTGCCTGCACTGTAATGCCTCCATAGCCCAGCTGGCCATGTAGTCTAATTGGGATTCCTTTTCCTATAGCCGCCTTCTCAAGATCAACAGCTCATTTTTTTCCTGGGATTCCCTTTCCTGTTGCTGTCTTATTACTGTCTCACTGTCTGCCCGGGGTTCCTCTTCTTGTTGCTATCTTTTTAAGATTGACAGCTCATTTCCTCCTTGAGGTTCCCTTTCTTGCAGCTGCTTCTTTAACATTTCATTTTTTGCCTCCAATTGATCTCTTCTGATGCTTTCTGTATGCTTGACCATGCTCAATTCTTTGCCTATTTCCCTCAGTTTGTTTTCCATGTGCCCAATGTATTCCACCCCTTTTGATTTTACAATATGCATCCATGTATGGGTCCTGACTTTTTCCTTTTCCAGCTCGAAGAAAAGAGGGACTGCAAACTTTTGTGGGATGATCTCCCCCCCTTCTAGAAGGTTGTAGTAGGAACCTAAGTTAGGCTGAGGTCTAGGCTCTAGTATCTCTTTTTCCTTGTCTTCCTCCTTGGTCTGTTCTTCTGCCTTCTTTTCAAGTTTTTCAGTCTCTTGGAGCTTTGCCAATGTCTCTTGTAGAGAGGTTTGCGCCTCCTGTAGGACTGTTTTAGAGTCCATTAGTTTGATCCTTTCTTTCCAAGTAGAGGTCTTAGGACTTCCTCTTTCGTAAGTGATGGGGGTTTTGGAGGGAGATTCCTCCCTTGTTGCAGTAGGGACATCCTCAATGATGATGGGCTCCTTTGAAGGTGGCTGAGGCTTCCCCATCTTGATTCTGGTGCTCTTTCGAGCCTTGAAGTACATAGATGGTTGTCTCTTCCTTTTCCCTTTGGGCTTGGCTGGAGTACTAAGTGCAGCAAGAACAACTGCTGCCTCTCTTGCTAGTGTCTCAGGAGACACTTCTTCTTGTTGTGCTTCTTCTTCTTCATCTATTGTTTTGCCTGTTTCTGCTGGTTTTGTGTCTGCTGTCTCTGATTTTGTTTTCTCCTTTGCTTGTTTAGTTTCTACCTTTCCTGTGGCAACCTTTTTCTAAACTTTCTTAGGCTTCTTCTTTTTAGTTCTTGTCCTCTTCTTTTTCTCTGCTGTGGTTTTCCCTTTTTCTGTTTTTGACTCTGTCTTCTTCTCTGCTTTAGGCTCATCTATGGTGGTGTCATGTTTCTTCTCTCCTCTCTATTTTTCTTCTTTTTCTATGCGAGGTTCCTCTTCTTCCAATTGAATGTTCTGTTCTTCTTCATGGATTTCCTTCTCAGCTTCCTCTTTTTGTTCCTCCTCTTCACTTCTAGATGGACTAAGGTCATTAGTGAGAGTTTTTATATCATCTTCTTTAGTCATGGTCCTGAAAATCTCCCAGGTTATGGGGATTGTGTAAGTGTGGAGGGAATCCTCCACCAGCAATTTAGTTAGCCCATGGTGAGCCAATTGGTTTGGAACCCCTGCCTTCAATTGGGTGCTAGACTCTATCAAGGATTGGAGGAGAAAATATGGAATACTGAGTTTTCTGGATGCAGGAAGGTCCATATATCTTAGTTCATGTAATAGTCTGAAATGATAACCATAGACTATGCTGTATCTTCCTTCACAGGAGATATATTTCATGATCTAATAATTGACCTCACCCCATGGATGAGGTATATTTGTCCTCCTGATGCCATTCTTATCCTCCACAGGATGTTCATTAGGCTGGAAAAAGGTCTTCTTGGCTACTTGGCCCAGTTGTTTTTCTTCCTTGCTCCAGGGGAGTCCAAGTGGGAGACTTATAATCCTGCTGATGAACTCCGATGTAAGTTCTATGGTTAGACCCCTAAAAATGACTGTGGAATGGGTTTTTGAGTGAGGTTTTAAAGATAATAAAAATTCCTCTATGACTTCCTCATCATACCCATGAAATTTTTCAAAGAAAGGCATCCAATTTCCTTGGTAAAGAGGGCTACCACTTCTAGATGTTCATGCAGTTTAGTTGAATTCAGAGGCTCCTTCCTCATAAAACCCCCTGTCATGATATTCAGAGATTGCTGAAAATTCTCAGGTGAGGAGGAAGGCAACAAATTTCAAACCCGGAAATAGAGGAACAGTTGAGGTTTTCTTTTCTAGAACCAGAGAGAGTTTTTCGTGTTCCTCCTTTTTAACAAAAACCAATTGCAACTTTCCTTCCCTTCAAACTCTATTCTTAAACTTAATTTACTTCTCGATCTATTTGAGGGAAACAATATCTTTAAAAACACAGAGAGTGTATAGTACAATGTTTTTTCCTTTCACAAGATAAGCAGACTACCCAATGCAAATTCACTTTTTTACAGGCTTAATTTTCCAGGGTTGCATCATCTCTTTACATAGGAGAATAACACAGAGGAGAATGAGACAGTTTTTCAGTGCAAAGAGCAAATGGAGAAACTATATATATATATATTTAAAAAAAACACAGGCAGACTCTATTCTCACTTTTCCCTTCTTTTCAACTCAATACTTCGCTTCAAATCCCACCACCTTTTGTATATATATGGAAATGCAGAGTGGGTTTTACGGAGCCTACCTTTTCGAGATCGAATTTGCCATCAAATCCCGAGGTTTACTCTGTGATGCTGCTCACTGGCCCTCCTATAGAAGGGCTCCTGTAGGACTGTGTTTCTGCTCCTGTAGAGTCCTATAATGCTCCTGTAGAGCCCGATAAGCAGAAGGGTTCTGAAACTGATAGAGAGCGACTGTTTTGAGGTTCTGAAGGTTGTAGGTAGGTTGCTACAGCCGAGATATTGTCAATACAAATGAAAAAAAAGGTGGTGGAGGTAGTCGACTGCAGTGTACTTAAGCTTACAGGAGTGTTTTGCGGTGATGAGGTGAAGTGACAGGAAGGGTACGCTATCCCCATCCAAACCGTTGGTCCCTACTTCAGTGCCATTATGAAACTTCATGCCGCTTGCCCACAGTCACTTCCATCATTCTCGTTATACGCCGCCACTACCTGTTTTGAGTTTTTTTCTTGAGTTGACTGAACACACGTGCCGATTGCACCCACTGAGTGTTGTTTGAACTAGAAGAGGGTGGCCAGTTAGCTGGCCACTGATCTCGTTTAATCTCAACCATCTCACTTGTCCATGTAGTTTTTAAATTATACTCATGCAACAGAGGAATGGGTTTAGTCACTTACATGTTAGTCGCTACCGTGCTGTTGCATGCTCAGATTTTGGCGTTCTGTTCATGGACTGCTACTGCTGGTGCTCGTGGCTTCTGAATTGGTGGCTTGGCTACCTCATGCTAGTGATCTTTAATCAGGACTGGTCCCTTACGTGTTTTTATCATCTGTGGCTACACTGAACCTACCTCTGGAGCTCGATTTTTAAGGGGGTTAGCTGTTACAGGAATCCTGCAGGATTTCCTGTAACTGCTTCTCCCTCTAAAATTTTTGGCCGAGGCTTGAGTAGGGACTGGAGAGATAGTTAAGGAAGGTTCTGTCATTCAAGGAAAAGTTGCTGGTATGCACTACGTAAGAGTTAAGTTAAGGGTGTTGTTGGTTTATTCTTCATTTTTTTTTTTAAACAAAAGAAACAGGATTCTGTATTTTCTGTGCAGGGAGGAAAGAAGTGAGTGGAAATGCAGGGGTGCAAGTATGGAATGGAGAGTTAGGAGGATGAATGGTGGTAGGGGGGTCCATAGGTCTTTTGGACAAGTTTCTAGCCCTCTGAGCCTTTTCTGGACTTGATTTCGAGCCCTCTGTGATTTCTACAAGAGCCTCTTGTAGAATGCACAGAGCCTCCTGTAGGATGCATAATTTTCCAGAACGAGCGAGACCAGGGACTAGGAAAAGACAATAACGATGGAGAGATGGTCTATCAGGGGTGTATTCAACTTGGCCATGTCCCTGTTTCTTCTGTGGTCTTATTGCAATCTACAATGCATGCAAAAGAAGTTAATTTTCTGCTCTTGTTTATTTTTTTTAATGAGAAAGTTGGGGCACCTCCAGGAGGTTTTCACTCTCATTGCCTGCCCTGGGTGCCTCCAAGGGGAGGTTTTCACCCAGGGATTTTTTATTCTCCTTTATTTATTTGTTTATTTATTTATTATTATTATTATTTGTTTTTGGGTGTGGGTGGAGTGGAGGCAGAGACTTTCTCCACTACCAATACTGTTTTACTCAGATCCTCAATGAATTCTTGCTTGGAGAGAGGCTTCCTGTAGATTTTCAACCTATGCCCATTGACAAGCATGGGGATGGCTTCTTCATCGATGGTCCTGATTAGAACTGAACTATTGTCATTGCACCTTTCTACTGTGTAGGGTCCCAACCATCTTGTCCTCAGTTTTCCCTTGAAATCTTTATACCTTGAATCATAAAACAACACCCAATCTCCTTCCTGGAATTGTTTCTATTTGAGGTGTATGTCATGCCATATTTTCCTTTGAAGCTAGACTACCTCTGAGTGGAGAAGGGCCTGCAATCTTTGTTCATCCAATCCATTTAGCTAAAGTAACCTTTTCTTTTGTGCATGGCTTAGATATAGGTCCAGCTGAGCTACCATCCTTAGTGTGTTATATTAAAATTCTATTGACAACAAAGCCTTCTTTCCATAGACTAGCTCATAAGGTGTGAACCTTGTGGTGGTCTTCCAGGTGGTGTTATAGGCCCAGGTGGCCTCAACTACTCGATTTGCCCAATATTTTCTGCTACTTCTCACTACCTTGGTCAAAATCCATTCCAAAGCTCTGTTAGTGACTTCCACCTGTCCATTTGCTTGCGGCTGATAAGGGGTGGAAGTTCTGTGCTTAATTTTGTGATGTGTGAGTAGGTCTTCAATCAGATTGGAGGTAAATTGACTCCCTTGATATGTGACTAACTCTCTTGGATATCCAAACTTGTAGAATATATTCTCTCTCAAAAACTTAGCTACTTTTTCTTCTGTTGCTGCCTTGATCACCTTTGTTTCTGCCCATTTTGTCAGATAATCAGTGCACACAATGATGTAATATTTTTGCTTTGAAGGAGGATTGACAAGACCCGCAAAGTCCATGCCCCACTTCTCAAATGGCTCGAAAGTCACTTGAGGTTGCAGGGGCATCTCATCCCTTGGAGTAGGTTTCCCCATCCTTTGACATCGGTCACATTGGCTGATATATCTCCTTACATCTTGATGAAGAGTGGGCAAATAGTAACCCGCTTGCAGGATTTTGAAGGTAGTCCTCTTTGCTGCAAAATGGCCCCCACAGGGCCCATCATGACAGGTTAGGAGAATGTCAAAAACTTCCTCCTCCCTGATACATCTCCTCAAAACCTGATCTGTGCCAAGTTTGAAGAGATTTCCTCCAATCTAGGTTAAAGGGGCACTTTTCCTCACGATCTTGATCTTCTCTTTTGAGGACAGGTGTGGCGGAAACTGTGCGGAAACCAAGTAATTTGCTATATCAGCAAACCATGGAGAGAGGACTGAGATAGGAAATAGGTGTTCATCTAGCATTTGATCATCTACCATTCCTTCTTCACCTACAGGCATATCTATTCTAGATAGAAAATCAACAACAACATTTTCCTTACCCAGCTTATCAACCATGGTTAAATCAAATTGCTGCAATAAAAGTAACCATCTAATAATATGAGCATTTACATCAGGTTTTTTCATTAAATATCTAATTGCAGCATGATCAATGTGCACAAATGTTTGATAACCAGTGATGTAGTGTCTGAACTTATTTAGGGAATGGACTATAGGTAGGAGCTCCTTTTCAATTACAGTGTAATTTAATTCTGCCTTTGACAAGTTTTTACTTACAAAATATATGGCATAAGGCAGCTTCTCATCAACTTGCCCTAAGGATACTCCTATCACTTTGTTCAAGGCATTTGTATGAATGTGGAAAGGTAGGGTCCAATTTGGACCTCTCAAAATTGGGGTAGTCGCCAATTTACTTTTCAAGGTATCCAGAGCCTCTTGACAGTTGTCAGTGTATATGAACTCAACATCTTTTCCCAGAAGACCAAACAATGGAGAGGCTAGCTTACTGAAATCCTTAATTTATCTTCTATAATACCCTGCTAAACCTAGGAAACTTTGAACATCTCTTACCTTTTGAGGAGGTGGGACCCTTTGGATGATGGCAATTTTTTTGGGGTCCACTTGTAATCCTTGCTGAGAGATTGCATGACCTAGCATGGTCCCTTCAGTCATCAGGATCTCACATTTTTCAGGACTGAAGGACAGGTTCATCTCAATACACTTGTCCAAAACCTTTCCCAGGTTAGACAAAGCTTCCTGGAAGTTAGAACCATAAGAGGTAAAGTCATCCATATAGATTTCCACTGCATCATGAACCAGTTCAGCATATATACTCAATACTGCTCTTTGGAAAGTGGCGAGAGCATTACACAATCCAAAAGGAAGGACCCGGTATGCGAAGGCACCCCAAGGACAAGTGAAAGTGGTCATCTCCTGGTCTTCTGGGCTGATTTGGATCTGGTTGTACCTGCTAAACCCATCTAGGAAGGAGAAAAACTTCTTCCCTGATAGGCCATCTAACACTTGATCTATGAAAGGCAAAGGAAAATGGTCCTTCTTGGTGGCCTTGTTTAGTTCTCGATAATCGACACGGATTCTCCACTTCCCATTTTTCTTTGGCACTAGCACCAAAGGAGAGACCCATTCACTATCAAAGATAGGGTAGATGAATCCTGCATCCAGTAACTTTTGCAGTTCTTCTTTGACAATGTCCTTAAGGGCTGGATTCATCCTCCTTTGAGGCTGCCTGATTGCTTTGCAATCTTCCTTAATGTAAATTTGATGAGTACAGACTGAAGGGTGCACTCCCTTCATCTCCTTATAGCTCTAAGCAAAGGCATCCAAATGGTTTCTCAATAAGATACACAGTTCTTTCCCCTGAGAGGAGGATAGGGATGAGTTGATCTTCAAGGTTCTTTCTGGGCTGAATTCCACATTCTTAACTCGGAGAGAGGTCGGGTCAGCCACACAGAGATCAACTAACAGATTGGCTTGGGTTTCTTCCACCAACTCTTGTAATGGAAACACACTAGGGGGTGGATTCTGAATCAAGTTTTCAATAACATCATCCTCGGTTTGTGCCCCACCCCCCCATGGTAGCTTCCACTGCACATAGTGGTGTGGAATAGACTTCATCCTCTTCTTCATCCTCCAACCAGAGACGTAAATCATGTTCTAACAAAGGTTGGGTAGGAGGATATAGGACTAGCTGCTTAGACATATGCCCATTCTTGATTGTCATGTTCCCAGCTCGACAACTGATGTAGGCATCTGCAGTAGCCAACCAGGGTCTTCCCAGGATGAGAGGATACCAAATGAGCTTTGCCTTTGCTTGTAGAACTAGGAAATCAGCAGGGTACTCCCAAGAATCGATGGAGACCATTACATCTTCCACAATCCCTTCAGGGGTCATGGTGGAACGGTCTGCTAACTGTAGTACTGTTGTGGTCTTTCTCAGGGAGCCCTGAAAGTTGAGCTTGAGCATAGTTTCCTTGGTCATCACATTAATGGCAGCTCCTAGATCGATCAAGGTATGGGGGATTATGGTGCCATTGATGTGGACATCGACTACATGGCTTCCAGGGTCTAGATATTTCAGACAGATTACCTGCCCCAACATCAGGTTGAATAGTTGCCCGATGACATTGATAGTTGGAGAATCTCTCCTGCACCTGCTTGGGTGCCTGAAGCACTTCTCCTTGATCATCTTATTATATATAGGCACATCCTTTATGGCCTGGAGAAGTTATATCTTTACACATAACTGTTTCAATTCTCCCAGAAGTTTAGTTTCTTCTGGGTAGGTTGTGTTATTCCAAATAATCTCTCAGGAAAGGGTGGAATGGATTTTGGTTCACTTTCCTCTTTTTCTTCCTCATCCTCCTTAGGGGGAGGATGGTTATCTGGGAGAACCTTCTTAGATCATAGGTTAATCTCCTAAATCTCCACAGCATAGGTCGGGCATGATGTTTCCCCACTATATACCTGCTGGGCTTGTTTGTTATTCGGGTTCGGGTTCGGTTGAGCAGGTATTTGAAGTTGCCTTAGTGGAGCAGGAGGCAATGGTTGTGGTTGAGTAGGTGGTGGAGGAAAAATAGTGGGAGGAGAGTTGTACTGGGGCCTCCACCCCTGATGAGGTGCATTCCACTGAGGCTATGGTTGAGCATAAGAGTGAAATGAATGAGCAGTTGGTTGAGCATGGTATTGAGATGGATATGACCAAGGAGGGGGTGTGGACCAGGATGGATGAGTAGGGCGACCCCAAGAAGGCATGGAAGTGGCTTGATTGGGGTTGTAATATGTCTGGGATGTCCCTTGCATCCCCTACTGGTAAGGTCTGGGCCCATGTGGCCTCCTTTGGTTCATGAAATAGAGTTGTTCAGTGGCTCCTTCGCCCCCCTGGTATGTAGCTTTAAGTTCAGGAAAGGAGGGGCACTAATTCATAGAATGGTCTTCTTCACAGACTGAACACACTTCTATAGAGTTCAATGGACATTCGTTCCTAGGATGACTTCTTGTGCACCTAGGAAAAAAGATGGCCAAAGCCCTCTCTGCTTCCTCTTGTTTTCTTTTGATATGCAAGGTATTCATTTGCATGGCAAGAGTCTGCCTCATCTCGCTCTTAAAATCTTCTAGCAGATTTTCAAATTCACCTCTACGGGATGAACTGGATGAGGATGTACTAGCTAAGGGTTGACTTCCCCTACCTCTATTTCTAGCTGTCCTAGAATTGTTTCTAAACACAATCTTTATGTCATCATAAGGTAGTTGGTAGATGTCCCCCACAACCAGCAAATGGAGGGTATCTAGAAGGTCTTTCGGGACCCCTCTGAGCAGGACCAACTTCAGAGATTCAGGGTCAAGTGTGCACCTGGCCCTTTTATAACTGAGTTGAAACCTCTCTTCATAATCTTCCAAGGATTCATCGCTTCCCATGGTCATTTAGAAGATTTATTCCTTGGTATCCTTTGACCTACAATAGTCCCAGTATTTGTTATTAAAGGCTTGCTGCATCTGAGCCCAAGTTGTGATGTTGTTGCCAGGTAACCCCATGAACCAACGCAATGCTGCATCCTTGAGGGTAGAAGGGAACAGTTTCAACTTCTACTCATCTTTTGCATAGTCATAGGTTCGACAAATAACAACAAATTCAAACAAAAAGGTATCAAGATCTTCGGTAGTCAACCCAAGGAAGTGAGGTAAGGCTAAAGGACTTATGTTCTCCATTTTAGTGTCCCCATTGGTCTCTCGGATAGGAAAGGTACTCTTTACTGTTTCCCCATTTCCTCTAACGTTTCTGTTTTCAGCCATGGTCTTAGGAGGAATGGTTTCTTGCTCTTCTTTTGCTATAGGATCTTCGTATATCTCTGGTGGTTCACCTATAGGTTCTTCTGGATCATTGCCACCGAAGAAGATAGAAGGGTGACTTTGTGATGTGGTGGGGGTGTTGGGTAGGATTTTTCCTGAATTATCTCTGTTTTTATTTTTATTTTATCTATTTATTTATTTTTCTACTTGTACCTGCAAAACTGAAATGGATTGAACAACAAATTGCAACTAACTGAAATGAACTTTCTGAAATGAAATTGTAGAATTGAAATGAAAGCAAGGTAATGAATAATATACTTTTGCTGAAACAGAAATTGCAGAATTGAAAAGCAGGAAACACCTAATCTACTTTGCTGAAATGGAAATTGCATAATTGAAAGGGCTAATCTACTTTTGCTGAAATGAAAATTGCAGAATTGAAATGAAAGCAGGAAATTCCTAATCTACTTTTGCAGAAATGAAATTGAAAAATTGAAATGAAACAACTACTTTACTTTTGCTGAAATAACTATTTAGTAGAAGGTTGCAGTAGAAAATAGAAGAAAAGTAGTAATCAAAAAATAATCTGACGCTTCCCGACAACGACACCAAAAAGTGGTGAGCACTAGTATTGCAACAATAATGTTGCAACTCCTGGGGCTTCCTACTTTACTTTTATCAACCCGGTAGTTCGTAACAAACTTGGAAGCGATGGTACTGTATGCACAAGTACTAGCTCTTACTGCAAGCTGTCACTTGGTCAGCTGGCGCAAGTTTGCTAGCAGCTTATGCCAACTTCTATGAATTCTCAGAAGAAGCTTTTAACTGTTGTTATCGGGAAATCTAGTGTCTATGCAGAGCTGCTAGTCCCACTAAGACGGGTAGCTATCTTAGAAACAAACAGATTAAAGTTACTTTCGTTTTCCTCGATGAGAAGTAGATAGGAGAGGATCAAAGAGTACCAACCTCTATCTTTCGCTTGGTTCTTTGCTTGTTCCTTCTCCTCACCGACAGGTCTTTGCCGCTTCTCCCTTGACCACTCTGCTTCAAAGAGTACCTGTAAAGTCAAAGCAGCATAATACCTTCAAAGTGCAGAGATCTACAATTATAAGCAATATAGGACCAGATATATATTGACCACACAAATGCATATACTATCAGACATACAAGAATGTGGAGGAAAACTTGAATAGCTTTATTGATATAAGGATTAGAAGAGAGGATTACAACCCATTGATTTGACCCAGCGTCATCCTCCCAGCATGAAAGCCCTTCTTCACCTCATGAAAAGCTTAGATCACCCAACACTATGATGTTCCACCAGGAAACCAACAACACTTCCTTACAAGATACAAAATTCTAGCCCCTGGATCTCTGGGATGAGGGATCCATATATAGATGATTGCAGGGAGGTGAGTCAACTTCTGGGATTTTTATTAGTTTCTTCTCTCTGATATTTCTTGATTCCACTTGGAGATCGATGATCTCTTACTCATCCCTAGGCGAATTCAGAGAGGCAAGTGTCACAGGAGAAGTTTCTGGAAGATTCCATGATCATCCACCTCGCAAACTGTCTCTGCCATTTGTCCATTCTCGCCCATCACACCCTACAGAAGGGCTTTCCAGTATGCATCACACCTTTTACACTGGGCAGGTGAGATGCATCACACCCTTAGCACTGAGCAACCTGTATGGTCAAGTTTTGACTAGTTCTGAGCAGTTTCCTAGGGAGAACTTCTGGGAGATGATGTAATCAGTTGAACTTGTTCCTTTAGGGCATGAAACAACACTTTTAGGGACTCAGAAGCCCTTGGTTTATGGACATATATGATTGGGGTTGCAGTGCCCAAAAATGTCTATAACAATTGACCCCTAAAGCATGAGGTTGTTAATCTTTTGATGTCGAGTGAAATGCTTTATCATGAGGATCCGAGGTTTTTCGAGCTGGAAGGCGACCTGTAATAAGATACAATAAAATACATTATCTTCATAACATTTTCATGATCTAGCTGAGGCAGGCATTCCCATGCTCAGCTTTATAAATTCATTTTCATGTACATAGGACAGACAACCGTCTGTGTGGCAGACTGGTGATTCTGATAGAGCCATCATCCTTTGATTCAGATGATCATCTGTGTAGTAATGATGTACATTTGATGTCTTTATTTTCCTAAATGTATCACAACTCGTATGGATGAAACAAGATCCGGGGTCTTCAAACTCGTCCAATCTTCGCCCAAAGTACAAGTCGATCCATGTGAAAAAATGTTCTGGAGTCGAACATGGAAAGACATCGCCTGATTATCAGCCAATGATGTAAGCTGTTAACAGGCGCGAGAGGAATCACCAATAATGATGACGACCCTCAAGGTACGACAGTACAATTCGCGTGGTGTGAAAATGGGGCTTGGCGTCGAACACCACGCAAAATCTCTCGGTAGAAGGCCATTGATGTAAACCTGTTGCCGAAAGTGAGAAACTTGCCATTGAGGCATGCAAGCTTCAAAGTACTGAAAGGGTTGTTCCTACATCAACTTCTTGGATAATGAGCTTATTTCAACAAGAAGTGACCCATCGTAGGAGGGCCTTAATGAATCCAACATCTACGACACGGAACAGAGCAAATGAATTTTGGAGGTCAAAACGATCTGATGATACAGGGTTCAGGGTGGCGGTCATGAAAGAATGAAGTGTAAAGGTATTGCAACGGATGAGACACAAAATGGGTTGGTGAATTCTCTGATCGACTTCTCTTGAACATATCGACGACACTTGAAATGGATTGGTAGCATTAACCCCAAAGATGGATGGTACGGTGGACCAACAGTAATATGACCGGTGAACGGAATAACCCAACCCGACTCAGACATGGAGTGAAAGTGTCATGATCAAGAGCGACTCGCTACCAATAAAGTTTCTTCAAGTTTTCTTCCCAATTTTTCCCCAGTCATTGCTGACCAGTACCTCTTTATTTTTATCAAGCTTGAGGTGGATAACATATTCTTGTTCTATAATTTTTCCTTCGGGCAAACCCGTCGCTATGTTTTAACGAGCCTAGCGACAGTGAAACTCGTTCTTGTCTATATGGACAAGTTTGTCGCTATTGGTTTTAATGAGTTTAACGACAAAGATAACTCGGTCCTTTTTCAATTTTAGAGAGTCTAAAAAGGGACGTAAAGGAAACTCCAATAATCCTTTTTCGTCATATAATCCCTTAAGTCTGAAAAAGTATAAAATAATATGAAAGGGATGAATTTTAGATAATTTTAACGAGCTGATCAAAACAAGCGCTCGATCTTTTTGTGTAATAATCCCTCAGGTCCAAAAATATTAAAATCTAGAGGAGGGATAGCACTCCCGGTAGCTCTAACGAGCTGGAGAGGCCAACTGCTCAGCAATATTTTCATATTTTACGAGTCAGACGAAAAGAGCTTAAAGGAGACTCGTTTTTTGAGGAACGAGTGATAATTCCAGATAGCCGCTGATTCCAGGTAAGGTTTGGAATTTCCAATCATGGCAGTGTCACAAGGATGGCTAACAGAATCACTCTTCACAGCTGTTCCTCAAAAGGGGTAAACAATCAAATGGAGGTGAATGATCGGCTAAAAAAGAGTGGAGGTGATGATGAGAACATGACCAAGGCTCAAAAGCTGATAATAATGCATTCACAATGGTTATATACCGAAAATTGGTTCATTTTTTAATGAGCTTAAACTCTGGGGAAAATATTTTCTCATTGCTTAGGTTTAATTTTTAACGAGCTTGAACTTCACATAAAAACTACTCGTGCCAGTCGTATAATAAGGACATCTCATCGGTAGATTCCATTTTTATGGAGCTTGCACCTTTCGAAGCTTTGCTCTGTATCCTTTCTTTATGTAAGTCAGGAACGACCAATCCTACGAGTTTAAAGGGTTTGAGAATCTACAAACTAAGAAAATAAATGGTCGCTCTTCACTTGCATGAAAAAAGGTTTGCATGCCCCCAGGTATAGTGAAGTAGAGTTTCGAGGTTACCCCTCAATTTGCAAACAAAACATTTGCTTTGTCAGGAAAGGCCTACCTTTTACAGGTTACCCCTCAATTTGCAAACAAAAAATTTGTTCTATCAGGAAAGGCATACCTTCTAACGGAGGTATCTTATCCGGTCTAATCCCATTTTCCTATACGGACGGGTGTCGGACTAGTCATATATCCTTCGCAGAAACCCACCCTATACCCAGAGTTTTCCTGCCGAAGCAGACCAGGGTGCATGCCCCCTGGGTTTCAGTCATGACTCCCGAATTACTCGCATTCTTCAGGTGGATGGACTGGAGGTTGATGAGACGTTCCTTGCATGAAAAGACCATTCAAGGATGGTATTTGACTATTTGCCATGTGTGAGCCGGGGAACGAAAGCTGGTCTATGAGCTGGACCACTCTGCCTTCATGCAGAAAACACATTACTTGAAAGAGTGAGGAGACAATGGCTCCCATGCAATAAATATAGTCACGCCCAAGGAGTAGATTGTAATCTAAAGGCCCTTGGACTACCATTACGTTCATATACACGGTTTTCCTTCTCAAAGTTATAGGCACATTTGGAAGGATCCCCAATGGTCGACTGGTTCCTTTGTCGAAGCCTGTTAGATTTCTCATCTCAGGCATAAGCGTTGGCAAACCAAGTGCTTTCCAAGCAGTCGAGGAAAGGATACTCACAGAAGCCCCTTCATCTATGATAGTACCGACCATGACCATTATGTAAGCTTGTACAATGATTCAGAATGGTACATTAGACAGTAGACGGGGTCTGCCTAGTAGATTCCAATCGAAGGAAACCACTAGGTTGCTTGGAAGTGGGACTGAATAGACGACCGGATATGACTCTGGCGAACTTCCTTCCTGCGGTAAAGGAATGGGTAGATTGCCCCCATGTTCATCGGAGCCTGTGTTTAGGAAAATAATTTGAACGGTGTCATTCTCATTCTCTTCGGTGATTGTATCATCTGAAGATGGACCTTCCTAAGACAAGACAGGGTCGACTGCCGCCTCAACCTTTTGAATTTTTTCTGGTATGGATTCAGCAGGTTTATCTTCAATGATAGATGGTTCGATCGACCACAAAGTTGTGTCGGTCGGATTTTCAACTAGCGATGGACTCGGTAAGAGTTTCTTGTATCTAGGAGGAAGCCGCAGTGGTCAAGCGGGACGGTTATCCAAGACTCTTTTTGCTTCATCTAGGAAGGGACAATGGTGGACGACGTGATCGCCTTCACACAGTTTACAAGGAAATATACATTTCCTTTTCTGTCCAAATGCTTCGCTTTCACTAGTTGATGGTGTATTTTCATCATGATTTTCAGAGGTTGATGACACCGGATTGTGCAAATGAGGAGACCAATCCCTTAAGATCCGAGGGATACAAGGACAATATCGATGATAGTGGTCTCCTTTGCAAATGACACATGGATATTTAGGCTTGGACGATGTAGTGTGTGGATTTTCACTAGACGACATACGGTTACCCCTTTTTGCCTTCGGTTCCTTCTTCTTCTTTTCCTTCTTCTCCTTCCCCTTCTTCTCCTTCTTAGTTGATTTCTGGCTTTACCAGCTTCATCAAGCAAAGAGGAAGAAGGAGAGGGAGAAACGGATGAAGTAGAAGGTTTGGGGGTAACTTTAGTATCGTCTAGTTGTTGACTTGATTGTTCAGAAATCACAATATTCTAAACGACGGACGTCAAGAAGAGCCATATCGGCAAGCCAATCGTCAACCCTGGAAGTGACAATGTGGCCATATGAGGTGCACCAACATCTCCCTAAGAGGAGAAAGGACCAAGATTTCCTCCAAGGGGAAATCCTTGGTTGGTGGACTCCATTTTCTCGACCTAAGACCAACGAGGGAATAGTGACGTTATTCCGATTAAGATAAATTTTAGACGCTTTGACACAACTTGCTTTTTCAATTTTTAAGAGTCGAGAAAAAACAAAAGATGACTCTAGTCGCCTTCGATTTTTAATGAGCTTGAAGTCACAAGTGCTCAGATGGACCTTTTCCTTTAAGGAGTCTGAAAAGGAATGAAAGAGACTACTCTGGAAGTCTAGACAGAGGGATTAACAAACCAATCGCAAAACTGCAGAATACTTTTTACGGTATGGAAATCAATCTTCCTGAATGCTGTGTTCAGTGCATTGCGATCGATAGGGCGGAAGACATGGATTCCTATGGATAAAGGATATAGCCTATTGTGGTTTCCCAATATATACTCGACAGTACGTGGGAGCACGAGTCGGTATTGGCACTTGTCGTCTCAAAGAGGAGGAATCACCCAACCAACAATGAAAGCGATAGTTACCAGGCTTTATGATGCCAGAATACATCTCTAGCCTAGACTTCTAAATGTTGTGTGTTAGGTTCTAAAGCGTTTTTATGTTCATTGAATTTATTTTACAATTGATCTTTGTTAAGAAATTTGCCTTTCAGGTTCACCGTGTGATGTAGATATACAATTCCTAAAATGCATTTTAAGATGATAAACAATCGTTTAATCTTCTTTTTGCAATGAAAATCCTAGCTACTAAAGAAAGAGAGATGATATTCTTTCAACATAGAGCAGAGAGCACACACTAGATGCACTATCCTAAATCAAACCAACAAGTAGTCTAAATGCAAATGCACATGCATGTATCTATTTTTAGCTTTCTTAATGTGTGAATGACAAGAAGAATGCTAAGTACAAATCTGAATTATCTTTTCAAAGCGACAATACTAACAAATTTCTCTTTAAAAACGAAAGGAAGATAATGACGACACTTTGCGACTTTGAATTGAAAACTGATTTCGACACTTGAAAAACTACTAATTCAAATAAAAATTATACAAGAGTAACTGTATATTCGACCATCAAGAACAATAGAATTCTTTTCTTTGACTAAAAACGACACTTGCGACACTTCCAAATCAAAAGACGACAGTTTGATTACGCTACTTTTTTGTAAAAGAGAACTATAAATGGCGCACAATACATAAAAAAACATTCACAATTCTTTGTACTATGGAGGCGGAATCATGCAAAGGAAGGGAGTTTCCACAGTGGTATACTGATCACAGACAGCAAAACTCCTGAATAAAGCTGAAGAGAGTGAACAAAGAAACCAAAATCTGGAAGTTGAAGTCTCGTCCCTGGACCATCGCACTTTCTCCTCTTGGGAATCTGGATGCATCGCACCTCCTGTGTGCAGTAGGTGTGTTGCATCGCACTTTCCCTGTGTTGTAGGTGCGCTGATCACATAAGACCTCTCGAGCTAATGATTGTCAGTAAATAGAAATCACAGGGGTTGATCTAATGAGGTTACTAGAGCCACCACTAGGGCAATTAGGATGTTTGCAAATTGATTGTTCAGTTTATAAACAAAACCCGGAGATAGACTGAAGCAGCATTGATCTACTTTGCACTTGCATAGAAAATGTAGTTCAAAGGCTAGCTGGCTTAACTTCAGGCTCCGCCTGTAAGTTTATAAAGAAAACAAGTATAAACAAGCAAACAAGCTTTCGTTCCCCAACGGAGTCGCCATTTTGTTATTGGGAAATCTAGTGTCTATGCAAAGCTGCTAGTCCCACTAAGACGGGTAGCTATCTTAGAAACAAACAGATTAAAGTACTTTCATTTTACTTGATGAGAAGTAGATATGAGAGCATCAAAGAGTACCAACCTCTATCTTTCGCTTGGTTCTTTGCTTGTTCCTTCTCCTTGCCGACAGGTATTTGCGGCTTCTCCCTTGACCGCACCGCTTCAAAGATTACCTGTAAAGTCAAAGCAGCATAGTACCTTCAAAGTGTAGAGATCTACAATTATAAGCAATATAGGACCATATATATGTTGACCACACAAATGCATATACTATCAGACATACAAGAACGTGGAGGAAAACTTGAATAGCTTTATTGATATAAGGATTAGAAGAGAGGATTACAACCCATTGATCTGACCCAGTGTCATCCTCCCAACATGAAAGCCCTTCTTCACTTCATGAAAAGCTTAGATCACCCAACACTATGATGTTCCACCAGGAAACCAACAACACTTCCTTACAAGATACAACATTCCAGCCCCTGGATCTCTGGGATGAAGGATCCATATATAGATGATTGTAGGGAGGTGAGTCAGCTTCTGAGATTTTGGTTAGTGTCTTCTCTCTGATAGTTCTTGTTTCCACTTGTAGATTGATGATATCTTACTCATCCCTGGGTGAATTCAGAGAGACAAGTGTCACAGGAGAAGTTTCTAGAAGATTCCATGATCATCCACCTCGCAAACTGTCTCTGCCATTTGTCCATTCTCCCCCATCGCACCCTATAGAAGGGCTTTCCAGTATGCATCACATCTTTTACACCTGGGTAGGTGAGATGCATCACACCCTTAGCACTGAGCAACCTGTATGGTCCAGTTTTGACCAGTTCTGAGCAGTTTCCTGTGGAGAACTTCTGGGAGATGATGTAATTAGTTGACCTTGTTCCTTTAGAGCATGAAACAACACTTTTAGGGACTCAGAAGCCCTTGGTTTATGGACATATATGATTGGGGTTGCAGTGCCCAAAAATTTCTATAACAAATGTGATGAAATAAAGCTAACTCTACATAGTCTATTCTATTTGCAAAAAGAGAAGGAAAACTGAAATGTAACGCAAACCCTAGCAAACCTATATTTACCTATTAACCCTACTTTTGCAAGAAAAGAGATGAAAACTGATGAAATGAGTTCCATTGATTACTGAAAAGGTAGATTGCATTTATTCAAGCTATTTCTGAAAAGAAATGAGGAGAAAACATCTTTTTGTGCTTTTGAGTGTCTTTATGTGAAATTATTATGCTTGTGATTTGTCTGGTTGTGATTGTGCAGAGTTTTGGTGGCGAAAGAAGATGGAATTGGCTTTTTCAGAGGTGGAAGGAAGTGTGGAGATGTCTTAAGAAGCCCCTAGTACCCTTCTGAAGACTTTCATAGTGATCGAACTTCGAAAAATCACTCACAGGAAATTCTACAGGAGGCTGCAGGGGATCTACAAGAGGAGGCTGAAAGCTATTTTTGGAGTTTTGAAAGTGGAAAAATGATGGGAAAGGGTAACTGAAGGCTAGATGAAGGTGTTGAGGTGTTTGGATCTTGGCAAGGAATATCAAGAACGGACATGATGGTTAGATTTGTTCAAATGGCAAGAGGGAAGCTTATGGAGAAAAACACAAAAATTAGGGTAGATTGGCGAAATGTTGTGAATGACTTGGGAAATCTAAGAGAAGTGAGCTGGTGCTAGCTACTTTAGGGATGTGTGGTGAGCTGAGGTGTCCTACAAGAGATCTGCACATCTACTTACAAAAAATGATCAAGGAAAGAACTAACTATACCATGAAAATAGAAATTTCTCTAGCTTGACCTAATTTCTGACCTACAAACAGAAAATTCTGAATTGTAATCTTCGAACAGAGAAGCATGTAGAGAGATCTATTGTAAAAGAATAGGAAATGATCTAGGCAACTGAATCTGAACCAATATATCAATCTTTCCAAATCAAGTCATCACACTGGTAGTTGCATGGAAGCGCAAAACTGTGTTTTTGGTGGCAGCAGTAGTGCCTTGACCTCAAATCATAGTCCTAGGAAGTGAGAAAGGAGATCAGGGCCTGCTGTTGGAATTTTTGAATCTTATTCTATCACTACAATAACCTACTTGAGCAACTGAAACAAAAACAACTATGCGAACCATCAAAAGCAACCTAATCTAAACAAAGTAAAATGAATCTATGTAACAGAAATTAACTCATGAACTGAAGAAAAAAAATATAAGTACAAAGAAAGAGGTGTTGGATATGTTGGGTTGGGCCCCAACCCAAGAGCTTTAGCCCTCTGAAAGAGATCAGTGCTGGCTCAAAAACTGTTTCATCATCAATACCAAAAATAATAGTCACATTACATGAATTGTTTTAAAAAAGGAACTCGAAAATAAGCTGAACAAGTACTACAAAAAGGTGAGAAAATTATACTAATGACTGGCTAACTTACTGAGGCTCTAAGCCCCCTTATTTATACAAATGGAGTCCTCCAACATTCCTCCTAAAATCAAGGAGCTCGGCCTCCTAGAACTGGAGATAAACATCAGTCCTTCTTTACTTGCTCAGCTGCCCCTTGGAATGTGGACCTTTGTGCTCCGATTTGCTGATGGAGGATTCAAGGAAAGGGGTCATAAATGAAGGAGACACCCCCCTAAAAATCCTCTTCCTTGTTTTCCTCAAGTTTTGGCTGCCATTGGCTCATAAATCCCTTGACTTTATCCAAAATTGACTAAAAAATCTGCATAAAGCACATATTAGACTACATGGCAAAATGACTAACCCAATTCACTCTATTAGCATAAATATATTCAAAAACATGCAATAAAATAATGAGAATGGTGGATTAAGTCGAAATAAGAGTCAAAATGAGCCCATATAATTACTCATTTCTGGGGCTCATCAACATATGTGTTACAGGTAATTTTGTCACATCCAATTAAATGGCCTAAAGATTGGATCAATCAACATCCTTAAACACTTTGTCATTATCCCTTTGCAAAGCCCTAAGCATCACCTCTCCAAAAATTATGAGTTTCTGGGTAAATCAGCTCAAAAACCATGTTTTCGTTCTTAACACACTCTGCATATATGTCCACCTTCAATGGTTGCAAGTTGCATATATGAGCATATGCGCTAATCAACGTAGGTTGCTCTACTCTACAGATGTGATGATTTTAGAAAATCAGGATAAAATTAAAATTGAAACTTCTTCTTCTAGAATCTTCTAAGGTGGTTTTAACCATTTACCATGGATAGAGATATCAATTTAATTCTCTATAGGTATTAACTCTTATCCTTTATCTTATCCTCCTTCATTTGTGGATCTCAAGCCTAGATTGGTAAATCCTAAACTACCACTTTTACTCTATAAATCTAGTGCCTCCCATAGATTCTAGGTGGGATTTTGGAGATCGCTAGTGCCCTCATGCTACTACTTTGTGTTGGAAATAATACTGCGAAGGGGGGGGGGGGGTGAATCAGTATTATTAAATAATTTTAACTTTCTCATTTCCATATTAAGATTCATATACGCTACTTCAGTTAAGGCAAACTGCGTGTATACGCAACTGTGTGTAGTGCAACAAGCGTATATCCAGTAAACTTATGATTTAGTTAGTTGATCCTTAATGAGTGCATCAGAACATTATTAGCCATATGAACAGTAAATAGGAGCAGTAAAACAGAACAGATCATCGCACACAAGAAGCACACATGAACACCATGATATAAGGTGGAAACCTAATGTGGGTGAAAACCACTTGTTGCAAGTCGTCTCTATCTTCTTTTAATCAGAAAATTCATTTTACAATATTTCTGTACTGGTGTAGTCTTATACCAGTACACAGGCTTCTACCTGTAGAAGGCTAAAACCTTCTCTCGTTCTCCAGCTTCTCCTGGAAGGGAGCTACAACCCCCTTAGCTCTTGTACTAGCTGATCCTTTTACTAGTACGTAGGTGCCGACCTACTGAATTCTCCAACCTTCACTCGTTTTCCAGCTACTACTGGAAGGGAGCTACCACCCCCTTAGCTTTTGTACTAGCTGATGTACTAGTATGTAGGTGCCGACCTACAGAAGGCTACAACCTTCTCTTTCTTCCTCTAGGTACCACGTTTCATAAATTTTCAGACTGGATACTCATGGAACACATCATCATAATCTGAAGGCCACGTTTCATCCAATTGTCATACTGTACCCATCATCAATCAACATTAGCATCATCAATCTCTGAATCACCCAATACTGAATCACTGAAACCCAGTCAACAAACTGCAATCACCAGAACACAGAACTCTGCAACAATATCCAGAACCAACTATATCATCAAAAATCATGCATCAGAGTGCATACGCTACTTGGAAGTGCCGAACCAGCGTGTATATGCAACTTCACCAAGGTGAACCAACGTATATGTCATTAATTACTTATTTATAACTTCGCTCCACTTCCCGACTTTAGACATACCCAGATCATTACATATACAAAGATAATATGTATGTTAGCAACCAGATCTAGTTCATTAGATCACATAAAGATAAGTCATTCTGATCCCAATCCATTATAGATCTCATCCATCAATACTGAAGCTAAACATAATCAACCAATCTGAATATGCAGAATACTCACACCAGTAAACAATCATCATAACTCATCAACAACCAGAAACACCTGTAACTTCAAACATCATAGCTCACATGGTATACGCTACTTAGATGTATCTAACCTGCATATGTACGCGCTTTTATCATAGTCAACCAGCGTATACATCTATAAATATTCATTCATGATTTGCATCTATTCCAAACTTGAGTTATACCCAAATCATAACATTTACAGAACATTACATGCGTCAGTATACAAATCTAGACTAAACAAGATCAAACCGTATAGATATGATTCATTCCAAGCCATTAGATCTCGATCTATCCTTAGATCTTGTTCTCCATCAACCGTTGAGATTACTCCTTAGCTTAGATCAAGCAATGCGTCATGAACCCATAACCTGCATACTAGATCTCATCCTTCATCAGATATTCAAGACTTTCTCAATACCTTTGCCTAATGATCTTCTTCTCCTTTTATAGTCTTAGGCCTTACTCAATACCATGGTCCAAAACCATTGAGAACCAATACTAGGGACCCAATACTTGGGTTGAACACTTTGGACGCAATACCAAGGACCAAAACCATAGGTCTAAATACCATGGACCCAAAAATAAGCTTCCCCACATGTATGCGCTTTTTCGTGCATGAAAGTGTGTGCATACGCATACACAACTTTTGATTAGCAATCCCACGTGTATACACGTCTTTGTATATAGTTAACCTGCGTGTATACCCTACTTGGTATATAGAGAACCTGCGTATATACGTGACTTGGTACATAGTGAACCTGCGTATAACCTGCATATGTACGCGACTTGGTATATAGTGAACCTGCATATATACTCTTCTTTCTTCATTCTTTGTAGTCTGATCATCAACTCTTTGCTACTGACCTGCTGCACTATGATCTGTCATCTGTGTGAGTTGCCATCAAGGACAACACTTGTATCATAATGCCAACAATTTCTCCCTTTGGACTTGATGGCAAAGCTAACTTGTCATACTGAGAACTGTCATCTGATTCCTTTGAGTTGTCCTGCATCCCATGTATTCTGTCACATCTGATATCTCTTCTGTAGATTCATCTAGTTATAAATAAGTGAGTTGTTCTTCTACGAGTGGGTTGCCATCAAGTACAACACATGCATCATAATGCCAACAAAAATATGTTCTACAAGAAGAACTTGACTCTATCATAAATGACCTTCCTATCACCAAGGACACATACATACATCCATATCCCAACCCAGTGGGGATATACCAATATTGACTCATCCACCCAACCAAGTGGGGATACGCCAGATACCAATTGCTTGTACATGACTAAAGTATTACATCATCCTTCCCATGCATATCGGGGGTACAAATTACATCACATGACCAAAAGGGATTCATCAAATGACTACAATAGATAGAGACAAACTATTACATCATGAGTCTTGATATGATCTTTACATGACATTTATAACAGAGACCAAACATCTAAATAAGATCATGATAATCATCAGCAACTATCATACACAATGTATGATCTACTCCATAATCAACTGACAACAACATCTAGACCAGCAACCTGTATATGTTATGTCTGCATCAACTCATCCTTTTGAACAGAATTATGCATATGACATACAGAATCATTCACATTATATCATATGTGAAAAACACCATAGCCATCTCATCAACATCAAGATCTGCATGATCCAAGTATCATCACTTGGGAACATCTGCATCAATCAACATATGTAAGTATCAACCTATCATCATATAGGTAAGAACTTATCATCATCATGTCTCCAACAATGCAACTTTGAGTAATCATTCATGTATCCAACACTATGTATCTTGAGCTAAAGATCATTTGTCAAGACTTCTTGATATCATCAACAACAGCAATCCTCATCCACATGAGCGTGAAGAACTATAGGAATCTTACATCATAACTGTATTATATGATCTTTATGCATATGATGACAATAGCATATGAGTGACTCATCATCAAGTAATGAAGATGTGAATTCAAGCTTTGTACTTCTCCTTATCCTTATGAAGATCACCATGTAAGCACCATATATGCATCATCAGAGAATCAACCACAAATCTGATCTGAACATCAACTATGTAACCCCAAGAAGATTTTGTCATGGACAACTCATAACCATATCATAACAAGATATATCATTTAGCCATATAAGCATCATCACCAAGGACTACTAACCATAATGCCAACAATGCATTATTAAAGGCATATGCTCCCCCTGAACCTGTGCCATCTTGCATATATTAGCAAGAAATATCAAGGTATCATCATCATTAATTTAGGATCAAAACACTTTTAATACATTTCCCCACATCATCAGCAGATTGTAACCATTATCAAACAGAGCAAATAATGGACTGAAACATATCAGACCCTTTTTCCTGAGTCTGTCCCACTACTTTTCTTCAAACTAAGATATACACGACGATGCAGTGTCTAACTCACGTATATACACGACTTGCCTTCTTGAAACTCGCGTATGAGATTTAGAACATTGAAGTTTCACACTTTCAGTTCCCTCTGAGTCTGTTATGTCTGTACATCGTGTCGTGCCACATTTTCCTGACTATACTTCCTTCTTCTTCCATATATTCAAGTGTGATGATGTTTTCTCCTTTCGGTATGATGCCCGTACTTTGTTCCTGCATTCCTTAGCTATATGTCCAAGCTTGTTACATGCATAACATCTCATATGTTTCATATTCCTTTTGTAGCAATCAACAGCTTTGTGACCAAACATATTGCAAGAAAAACAATATCCTTTAAAGTACCTAGAACGTGATGATCTCTCTGTGTGATGGCCTTCAACCATTCTACTTCTGCATCTGACTGCAACATGTCCAAGATTATGACATACATAACCTTCAACATTATTCATCGGAGGAGTAAAAGATTTTCTTTAAAGAATTTCTTTCCTCGGTTGTTGATGGGATTGACCTCTCATCTCCTTGTTGAGTATTTCAGATTGTGCATTAGAGTTCCTTGTCTTATTTTGTGAACTAGATTCACTTTCAACAGATTCATGAAAACCAAGACCAGTTTTGATAGTAGGAGACCTTTGACTACTAAGAATATCATCCAAGATCTTAGTACTATCTTGAAATCGTAAGAGCTTATCCTTTTCTTCTAATTTATCATTTAGAATATTTATCTCAACCTGATGTTGCTCTTCCTTTTCAAGATACTGCTTCTTCATGATTCCTTCAGCTTTTCTTCCTTCTTCCACCTGATGTCTTAATTGAAGAACTTCGTTTTCTTGTTTTTCAAGAGCTTGGAGTAGTTCTTTATTCTGCTTATTTGATTCTTCAAGATCTTCTTTTAGCGAGAGGATCTTAGCTTCAAGACTTTCATAGTAACTGGATCTATCTCTGAGTTTCTTGATTGTTGTGCTCCTTTCATTCACTTCATTTCTTAATGATGTCACTTCATCCTGCAACTTTTGACATTGATCTTCCTTTTCCTTGAATAGCTTCCTTACCTTGTTTTCTTCCTCTAGTTGAGCTTTTAGTTTGGTAGCTTCTTCTTTGAAGGCACATTCCCTTTTGTTCAATAGATCTTGTTGATCTCTAATTTTGTCCGTAAGTCTTTTAAATTCTGCCTCTATTTGATATCTTTCTTTCTCACCCATAAGAGCAAATTTAGTTGTTTCGCTATCACTTTCATCATCTTCAAATGGATGGAGAAATGTATCACCAGAGGGTAACCAATTCATACTTGATAGTTCTTTTGCTTGTTCATCTTCATTCTGAAGTGATTCTGAATCTGAAGTGCTTCTTCCACATATTCCCCAATCGATTCTCCCACTGTCATAGTTCTTCTATGATGTCTTCTTCTTCTTAGGCGCTTTCTTATTAAGCTTCTTTCCCATTGATCTATGGATCTCCTTCAAGCGATCAAGCTTATACCAAAGGACCTGCTCTGATACCAATTGTTGGAAATAATACTGAGGGGGGGGGGTGAATCAGTATTATTAAATCAATATAACTTTTTCATTTCTATATTAAGATTCATATATGCTACTTCAGTTAAGGAAAACCGCGTGTATACGCAACTGTGTGTAGTGCAACAAGCGTATATCCAGTAAACTTAAGATTTAGTTAGTTGATCCTTAATGAGTGCATCAGAACATTATTAGCCATATGAACAGTAAATAGGAGCAGAAAAACAGAACAGATCATCACACACAAGAAGCACACATGAACACCATGATATAAGGTGGAAACCCAATGTGGGTGAAAACCACCTGCTGCAAGTCGTCTCTATCTTCTTTTAATCCGAAACTTCATTTTACAATATTTCTGTACTGGTGCAGTCTTATACCAGTACACAAGCTTCTACCTGTAGAAGGCTACAACCTTCTCTCGTTCTCCAGCTTCTCCTGGAAGGGAGCTGCAACCCCCTTAGCTCTTGCACTAGCCGATCCTTTTACTAGTACATAGGTGCCGGCCTACTGAATGCTCCAACCTTCACTCATTTTCCAGCTGCTACTGGAAGGGAGCTACCACCCCCTTAGCTTTTGTACTAGCTGATGTACTAGTACGTGGGTGCCGACCTACATAAGGCTACAACCTTCTCTTTCTTCCTCCAGGTACCACGTTTCATAACTTTTTAGACTGGATACTCATGGAGCACATCATCATAATCTGAAGGCCACGTTTCATCCAATTTTCATACTATACCCATCATCAATCAACATGAGCATCATCAATATCTAAATCACCCAATACTGAATCACTGAAACCCAGTCAACAAACTGCAATCAACAGAACACAGAGCAGAACACAGAACTCTGCAACAATATCTAGAACCAACAGTATCATCAAAAATCATGCATCAGAGTGCATCCGCTACTTGGAAGTGCCGAACCAACGTGTATACGCAACTTCACCAAGGCGAAACAACGTATATGTCATTAATTACTTACTTATAACTTCGCTCCACTTCTTGACTTCAGACATACCCAGATCATTACATATACAAAGATAATATGTATGTTAGCAACCAGATCTAGTTCATCAGATCACATAAATATAAGTCATTCTGATCCTGATCCATTATAGATCTCATCCATCAATACTGAAGCTAAACATAATCAACCAATCTGAATATGCAGAATACTCACACCAGTAAATAGTCATCATAACTCATCAACAACCAGAAACACCTGTAACTTCAAACATCATAGCTCATATGGTATACACTACTTAGATGTATCTAACCTGCGTATGTATGCGCTTTTATCATAGTCAACCAGCGTATACATCTATAAATATTCATTCATGATTTGCATCTATTCCAAACTTGAGTTATACCCAAATCATAACATTTACAGAACATTACATGCGTCAGTATACAGATCTAGACTAAACAAGATCAAACCATATAGAGATTATTCATTCCAGGCCATTAGATCCCGATCTATCCTTAGATCTTGTTCTCCATCAACCGTTGAGATTCCTCCTTAGCTTAGATCAAGCAATGCATCATGAACTCATAACTTGCATACTGGATCTCATCCTTCATCAGATATTCAAGACTTTCTCAATACCTTTGCCTAATGATCTTCTTCTCCTTTTATAGTCTTAGGCCTTACTCAATACCATGGTCCAAAACCATTGAGAACCAATACTAGGGACCCAATACCTGGGTTCAACACTTCAGATGCAATACCAAGGACCAAAACCATAGGTCTAAATACCACAGACCCAAAAATAAGCTTTCCCACATGTACGCACTTTTTCGTGCATGAAAGTGCGTGCATACGCATACGAAACTTTTGATCAGCAATCCCGCGTGTATACACGTCTTTGTATATAGTTAACCTGCATGTATAACCTGCGTGTATACCCTACTTGGTATATAGCGAACCTGCGTATATACGCGACTTAGTACATAGTGAACCTGCGTATAACCTGCATATCTACGCGACTTGGTATATAGTGAACCTGCGTATATACTCTTCTTTCTTCATTCTTTGTAGTCTGATCATCAACTCTTTGCTACTGACCTGTTGCACTATGATCTGTCATCTGTGTGAGTTGCCATCAAGGACAACACTTGTATCATAATGCCAACAATCTCCCCCTTTGGACTTGATGGCAAAGCTAACTTGTCAAACTGAGAACTGTCATCTGATTCCTTTGAGTTGTCCTGCATCCCATGTATTTGGTCACATCTGATAGCTCTTCTGTAGATTCATCTAGTTATATATAAGTGAGCTGTTCTTCTACGAGTGGGTTGCCATCAAGTACAACACATGCATCATAATGCCAACACTTTGAGATTAAGGAATCATTGTCCATTAATGCATTAGGGTTTAGGTTGAAGGTTTTATTTGTGGCAAGGAAGGATGAGACAAATGGGGGGACATCTACAAAGTCAAGCATCTATAAATGGTTGTAATTCTCTCCTGCATTTATTAATACAAAAAGCACTTTGTTTTCCTATACTTGTGCCACGTTGATTATTATGTATTTCAATGCCATTTGACTCATTAATTAGATACATTAGTTTATTATATGTGGCTATTGTAATTCTCTTGCTTGTTTTAGTCATTTTTGTGGTTCCATTTATAACACTTGGAGCTAAAGTTGGAGCTTACAAGCAAGGAGAAGAGGAGGATTTACTACATATTCTAGGTAGGTCTCTTTTTTTGTATTCTAATCTCTCTAAGGAAAACATACATATTTTTGCCCCTATTGTTTCTAGATCATGCCACTAGATCCAGGGAGTTCATTTTTGTCTGTAGAAGTGAATGTTCCACATAACAACTTGTCGACCATACTGGGGACCGAGGTTTCCCTTAGTGGTTTCCTTGTCTTAGTTATTTTTATCCTCTCAAAATGACTTGAATTGACTTATTCAAATTGTAGTTGGCCTTAAGAAAATATATTTTTGAGCTTGGTAGGTTGTTTGTGTTATTTTTTGCACAAAATTACCCCCAATTCACTCTCTCTTTTGAGACAGAGTAACCCAACAAAATTTCTCCTCTTTGGAAATGTGACAGTTCACACTGGTGTTTGTTGTACACCTGCGATGGTCTTGTAGAATGAAAAAAATTGCATTTCTCTGCCTTGCTCTTATTATTTTGTCTAGAAAGTTTCCTTGGTTCTCTAAATTTGTATGTGTCTCTATAAATTCGTCATTATGTGTACATTTTCTTTTGATTTCCTTTGATGAGAGTTTGTTTGATTTTTTCTTTCTTCTTATCAATTAGGTTTTGTGAACACTTAGCTTGATTGTTGATTGGATAAAAGGAATATTTTATATTATAGTCCCATTCTGTGTGAATACTTTTTTCAATAATCTTGTTGCATTTCATTTTCATTACATTTGAAAATTGAAAAGAAATGAAAATAAAATATTTCCATTTCTTGCATTGCACATAGGGTTTTGAATTGCATTGGAATAGTACATTGAAATATCTACTTAGGAAGATTTGTTTGTTTCATCATTGATTGTTTCATTATTCTTTATCTCTTCCATCTCATATATATCATAGATATATCTTCATTGAATTAAAATAGTTCTTGTTATCATACTAGTTTCATCATAGGGAATTCAGGTGAACTCATATCGTGAGCCTTGAAACTAAAACATAATTGAAGATCAACTCTAAAATTTAATCAATTAACCTAAGAAACATTTGGAACATTAACGGCATAGTTCCAACATGTGACATAGAGGTATAGGTTAGAGACATGTTTCAACATCTTTAAACATAGGAGTTGTTGTTACTTGTCTCCATTACATTCTGGGGGTAGTCGGTATTCCACGTATGTAAGTATATTAGATCGTTTTTCGCATACCCTTGGGTATATCAGATGGCGCTCCAGATATGAAAAGTATATCTGAATACTTCCTATCATACATGACACATTAGATAACACTACCACATACTGTGCTTCCATGTACCTTCGGGTATATTTTGGAAATCCCCTATAGGTTTCTATCCTTCCATAGGTAACCGAGTTGATCGCATTGTTATCTGTGATACACCGAACACATAATCCACGAAGATTGCATACATGTACTAGAAATGGTATATTGCAGTTCACAGTGACATGGTAAACACTTTTTCCTAGTTACCACTATTTTATTTTATTTGTTTCTTCAATTTCTAAAATCAATTAATTAACTGTGGACAACATTATCATCGTGGAACAACTCCTTAGGAAATTTTAGGTTTAGACTAATGACGATAGTTCCTTAGTCAACCAGTTAAGGAAACCCTTCTGACGGGAATCCTAGTCCTTTTCCTTCTTTTGGAAATATTGGTGCTCCTTATATGGATACATTGTCTCTTCCCAGATTTACCATAGGTTTACTGGTATGGTTTTTTTCAACCTCATTGGTCCCGAATGTCAAACTTCTTCTCAACCAAGTAGTCCTCCACTTGAACAACATCAACTTCATGTTGATCCTCAAGTTGACCATTTTCCTTCTTCACCCAATATATCTTCCTCCCTTTCTTCTTCCTCGCCTACTAAAATTATTAATTCTAGTAACCAGGAAGCTAATAAGAAGAAGAAAAGGACGAAGAAGAAGAAGAAGAAAAATAAGCAAGGGCGCAAACAAGAAGACATTTTTGTTGGTGTAGCTAGTCCTTCAATGATCCATAAAGCCAAATTCCCTTGCATGATTTGTAAGGGTGACCACCTCCTCAGGGATTGTCCTGGTATTCCTCATGTGTTGGAAGTGTGGTCTATAGACTCATATCAACCCTTGTCATCAACCTTTAGCAATCATGCTAGTTATCAACCATCGACTAGTGCTACTAAGGTCCACAGAAAGAACGGTAAAGTCAAGTTTCCTTGTAATTTATGTTAATGGAATCATCCAATTAACCTTTTGACTTATTTGGATGAAGCCTCCAAACTATTACAAACCTTTACTTCTTCTCAACAACAACTTCAAGCTGGTTATTGAAAAATTTCCTCGAATCCTCCACTAGTTTATGAAGTAATTGATTCAAATCCATATTTAGTCAATCCCACTCTGTCTAAATGTGAATTCCAAGAGTCTATTCCTAACCAACCATTGGTTGAGAAAATTCTTGACTTGATTCCACCTTTAGGTGATCACACTTTTCTCTTTGAGAGTGTGGTTCATCTCACTTATGTTCTTCTCGTTTCTTCAGATCTTGTCGAACAAGGGGACATTTCTCCTATTATAGATGAGGGAAATTCTCAAATCTAGTCTGCTAAGCCTATCTAGGGTCAATCAAAACTTTCATCCAACCCACTTGGTCATACTATTTAACAATTTAAAGTAAGTCAACCTATTTATAACATGCCACATGCACAAATTAGCCAACCTGGTCTAGGAATGTCACAAATCTCGTCAGGGAAACTTTTACAAGTTATACCACAAGATCCTGTTGGTAAGATGACAAAACTGCAACAACATTATCTAGGCCAATATTACTAAGGTACAAATGCCCAACAATATTAAGGCTACCCAAACTATAAAAACAATCCTAGGACTAGACAACCTAGTATGGGTTACTCTAATTATCAAAACAATCCATATGAAGGTGGGATACAAATGTCAATAGCCCAACCCATCCCTTCCTATCTTGGATATACCTCCCATGGGTCATGATCAAGGTCTCATAGTATACTTCCTTTTCTTGTGTCAAGCTCGTTAAAAAAATGAAACAAGGTGCCATGAGTAGAGTTCCTTGTCTTGTGTCAAGCTCGTTAAAAAATGAAACAAGGTCCTTTGAGTATAATTCTTTTACTGTGTCAAGCTCGTTAAAAAATGAAACATATCTCTCTCCAATTCTAGTCTTTGAATAGATGTTGGAAATTTCAAGTCGATTCTTTCACTTGATCTCATAAACGAATCAAATGAAGCTTGGGGGCATGTGCCTAGAATCACATTATTACGCTGGGGGCATGAAAACATATCTCAAGCCTAGTTTTTCTTTTGTTTCAAGCTTCCTTAAAAACGAAACCACTCTTACTCTCAAGCATAATTTTTTCTTTGTTTCAAGCTTGTGTAAAAATGAAACCAATTCCAAGTAAAGTTTCCCATGTTTCAAGCTTATGTAAAAATGAAACCATTCTCATCCTATCCCTCTTAATTTCCATTTTTTATTATCCTGTTTCTACCAGATGAACCTTGGTTTTCTCATTCCATCATCATCATCGGCTTGGATGATCATATGCTTTCACTTGGTTTTTACCCTCTCATGGGGAACTGCTGTGATGAGTGGTCTTCTTAGCCAACCTCTTGACCTCTACGTGTTTTGAGCAGTTCCATCATGATTGAAACTAATTTCCACCCCTTTATACCACTTGTTCCTCTAGGTGGAGTCCTCTTTCAATTCTTTTCGGACTCCCAAAACATGAAAAGATTGTTGAGAAATTGTCTTTTCTAACTCGTTAAAGTAAATGAAAAGGCATTTACTCATTATAATTTTAAGCATTTTCCTAATTAGGATAAAACTATTTATGAAAAATGAATACTTTAGTTGAAAATGACTAAAAGGTTCTCTTGGGTATCATTTTTTTACTTTTTGGAATTAAGAGACTAAATTTACAAAAATGAACCTTCAAATTTTTACTTTTCACCTCTTTTTCAAACTCTCTAAACATAAAAAGAAGTCGAGTTACACCTTCGTTGGAATCAAAAAATCATCAAACAACATTGGACTCATCGAACGTAATAGGACCAAACCATTCCTTCTTAGGGTTTGTTAAAAATACTCAGAAGGATTCATTTGAAGGATGAAATTATAAATCAAGCATATGTTATCCTCCTCAAGCTTGTAAAAAATAAAGAGGTATTAACCATAAATGTTTGGGGAAATTGGGAAAACAGGGTACTTAACCTATTAATGGTATCGATTTTCTCTTCAACATGACATTCTTTCACTTCAACTCTGTGACTGTTGGGTTTGGAAATCTGCTTGCCTCTTTAGAATCACACCATATTAAAAGGCCTCCATAATCGGTTTTGAGTCAATGTTGTCAACTCCATAAAGTTTCACCGATACGTTTAAGAGAAGTCCTTCAGTTGACATCCGCTACAATACTCTTAAGCCTTATTTCATGTTTGTCGTTCTTGAACACACTCTACATTAGCTTCATTTTGACTCAAATCTTGATACCTGTTTTGTATTGTTGATGAGGGATACATTAAGGCCCTCCTGCAATGGGTTGATTCTTGTCGACATCAACTCATTATTCAGGAAGTTGACTTAGAAACTCCCTTCAGTGACTTGGATCTTGCATAGCTCAATGGTAAGTTTCCTCCCTTTCGGCGACAGGTTCTGATCATTGGACTTCGACTAGAAGATTCTATGTGGTGTTCGACTTCAGCTCATTCACACCACTTCCACACCTCATAGATTGTACTCTGGTACCTTGAGGGCCATCATCATCATCATCATCGATGGTTCCTCTCACATATGTTAACGACTTACATCATTGGCCAGTAATCAAATGGTGTCTACCATGTTCGACTCCAACTCTTTTATTCACATGGTTAGACTCATACTATGAAGTGAATGAGGTAGAAGACCCTAGATCTAGTTCCATCCATTCGGGTTGCAGTTTTATGATTCACACAAGATTACAAAGTATGTTGGCTATGATCATTCAGAAAGTCATCCAAGCATGGGTCCACAATCTTTCATCAGTGGACTAGACTTCTTGATAATTGTAAATATACAATGGCTTATATGCTAAGCATGGGTATGCCTCCCTCAGCAATGATATCATGATTGTAGGTTTTAACCTCGTACATAAATTACCTGCATACAAATTATAAAAACAGAAAATAAGCAATGGTAAGAGCATAAAACATAAAACATATATTTTCCCCTAGATCCCAACATCAGGACTACCAAATTGATTTTTCATTATATTTCTTTCAATGTTACAATACATATATATACATGTTGAAGCATCCATAAAGCCCAATTCGTTAACCCTGGATTAGAACATAATTGTAGGTCCCTTGACCGAATCTACAAAATACCATGGGCAGAAAACCATCATGCCCAAAACCATGTGTGAAAACCACGCACAAAACCATAGGTAGGTCTGCCCACCTAATATAGGATCCAAAAAAAATTTCCCCGGGGCGCTGCTCCAAACCTTGTAGGGGGGGCTATGCCCCCCTACTGCACTCAGTGCAACAAACAAAGGGGACTATAAACCCCCCATGCATGGGGCTAGTCATGGAAATAATATAAAACACACCCAACAATGATGATAATATGTATTGTAACAGATGATGATATCGACCAATTTGTTCTTGATCCAGATTTTTCACAAGGTAAAGAACTTTAGTCCTTAGCTACTGATTCTTTTGTACTTTAGGGGGAAATATATTATAGGTAATTTTGTTGCATCCGATCAAATGGCCTGAAAACTAGATCAATCAACATCCTTGAGCAATTTTTTATTATCCTTTTGTAATGCCCTAAGCATCAAATCTCCAAAAATTCAGTTTCTGTGCCAATCAACTCAAAAACCGTGTTTTTGTCCCCAATACACCCTATGTAATTTTCGAACTGCAATGTTGTAATTTGCATAATTGAGCATTTGTGTTGATCAACACAGGTTTGTCTACTCTATAGATGTGATGATTCTATAAAATCGGGAAAAATAAAAAAAAAATCGAAACTTCTTCCATAAGATTCTAAGGTGGTTTTAACCATTTACCATGTATAGAGATCTTGAATTCCTTCTCTAGAGGTCTTATCTCTTATCCTTTGAGATTATCCTCCTTCATATGTGGATCTTAAGTCTATATTGGTAAATCCTAAACTAATACTCTTACCCTATAAATCCAGTGCCTCCGATAGATTCTGGGTGGGCTTTTGGAGATCGCTAGTTCCCTCATGCTATTGTTTTGAGCATAAGGAATCATCATCCATTAATTGATTAGGGCTGAGATTGAAGGTTTTGTTTGTGACAAGGAAGTACAATAGAATTTGGGAGACATATACAAAGTCAAGAATCTATAATTGGTTGTAATTGTCTCCTTCATTTTTTAATACAAAAAGCAATTTATTTTCCTATACTTGTGTCATGTCGATGCTTATGTATTTCAGTTCCATTTGACTCATTGATTAGAGACATTAGTTAATGATGTGTAGATATTGTAGTTATCTTGTTTGTTTTACTCATTGTTTTAGGTTCCATTTATAGTGTTTGGAGATAAAGTTGGAGCTTACAAGCAAGGAGAAGAGGAGGACTTACTATATATTCTAGGTAGATATATTTTCCACATTCTAATTGTTCTAAGGAAAAAATATGTTGGGAACAATGTTAATGGTGAGAGGGAGGGGGAGGGGTGTGGGTTGAATTAGTATTAAGGCTATTTTTTAATTCCTTATGCCAATTTAATTTTCTTATTAAAACTTGGCAACCATCCATATAATTAGCAACAATATGAAATCAACATACAAGCACACACCATGAGGATCATACATATGAGACACAAGGTTTTACGGGGAAACCCTTTCGAGAAAATACCACCAGATCTTGTTGTTGTTATTGATGTAAAATAAGAGCACCTACTCTATTACATTAGTCTATTTTGTGAGCCACAACTCACAAGAAACACCAACCCCCTTTGATCTTTTTCTAGCACCTACTAGCAGGAAGCACCAACTTCCTCCTTTTGTATCCGTTTATCCAGCTTACTAGAAGCACCATGTGAAGAACCAAATTCACAGATTTGTTACATGCACCAACTTTCAGCTCCTTTGATTTATGCAAGCACCAACTTGCAGGAGGCACCAACCCCCAAGCCTTCCCAAACACACACTAGAGATGGAAGCACCAACTTCCTATATGAAGGCTCCAAACCACACTCAATAGGGAACCCAATGTTCTTTGTAATTAGAAGCCACTATGCCTGATATCAGTTTTGTTCTCTTCACAACCCTGCTCACTCTACTCATTCTGCAGCATCCCACTGATCCACTCAACAACAATCTTTCATCACAACTCCTCACAACACTCTATTATTCTCGGTCCTCTCCATGATCTGCAACAACTCATTGTTCCACTCACAACACTCACCAACACACACAAGCCACGCATACCTCTATGCACTCTGCTCTTTGACTACATACCATCAGCTCTCGACCTCCTTTATTCATCAAGCCATCTCATCCTTACACATCGCAGCATTGGTTTGCTCGACCTTCTTCACAAAGCGTAGGCACCTTCGACCTTTCTTACCGCAACACTGATTCTCTCGGGGTCTCTTACTTCTACTTAGGCACTCTCTAGCCTATCTCTATAGAACTGGCTCACTCAGCCTTACACATAGTAATGCTCTCACATCAACGAGCTCTACACACAACTCACTCTACAATTATGTATATACCACACTACTCAAGTAGGCTTCACTATTTTGTTCCTCTGCTTCTCGCTGATCGATGTTTCCACTCATGTTCTATATTCACACTACCCAAGTGTACCTTGACATGGATTTTCCATTCTGATGTTGCTTCTAACTTGCTCTCTGCCACGACATTAAACATGAGAATGATCTTCCAACTGTTTCTTGATACTAGGAATTAATTCTCAGTCCACTTGCACACTTCAACCAAGCAATGTCCTTTCTATGGATGAATATCCTATCACTGAGGCTCTCCTTACGTATTCATGGTTTCACATAGCTTGGTTGTACTTCAACATGGCTTCTCTGTGGATCGTCGTCCTCATTACCTTGTCTCAACATGTTATGTAAATCCACCTAACTCCATAAACCAAATATGTTGATCTTCTTTTGTTCTTCAGCTTCTGACCCATTCATCCATTTAACTCACTGAGGTGTTCATCAGAGCACAAAAATGGCTTGTCTCACCTCAAGGTAGACCCAACATGTTTTCTGTAAATCCTGGTCATTACATCCTTGACCTAGTGACCTTTGATAGTATCCATTACTCCTGAGACCAACTCCTTTGCAGGATCGTGGTCCTTACAGCCGACTCATCCATCTGCCATATACCTTTGCACTGTCATATCGGAGTCGCAACATATCATAACTCATACAAGAGGGATGCTACGATATTGCTTAGTTCCGATACCCTTAGCCTCTTGGCGCTTATATATTTAAGCATTTTTACATCAGAGGACTGCTGCATGTGACCATCCACTTAGCACTTATATCAGAGCCCTTATGTATCGTAACTTCAACAAACAAGATGTTACAATATTACTCAGTTATGATATCCTCAGCTCCCTTGGTGTTTATCTTCCTTGAGCATTTTCCTTCTAATAGGACCATGCTTTGGCTGACTTCTTAGCATTATATCGGATCCCCTCTATATCCTGACTACAACAAAGTTCTGATTGCATCTTGGCTTCCTTTTTTCAGCCCTTTGTCCCTTCGAGCTCCATACGACCATGTGCTAGTAAATATCAGAGCCCCCTTTATCGTAACTATTTCAAATGCCAATTGCATAAGAGTTACAATATCCTATCCTCTGATATTTCACCCTCAAATATGCTGAACTCCGAGATGATTTCATGCTCTTGTCACTCCTCCATCTGGTGCCTTCTTAGTGGTGATACGTGTCACCCTAATTTTCCCCATTGGGCCACCGAAGATGCCAACACAAGTTTCCATGTCTCCACTTCACTGCCACGTCATGCGAATGTCAGTTGCCACTGCAACTTCTCAGATCTAATCACATGCTTCCATGTGTCCATCTAGAGGAGAGAGAAGGGGGCCCATCTATTCTTGGTTTTGCAACAAATAGTTTTCATCAATCCTATTACACATCCCTCGATGATTTTATCAATATTGACAACTCCATATATCGTAACTTCAAGTGTTAAGAAGTTTTCAGTTTTTGATGGCATCAACCTTACGATATTCCCATAACCTACAGCTTCTGATAAACTTCTTCCATAAGATTCTAAGGTGGTTTTAACCATTTACCATGTATAAAGATCTTGAATTCCTTCTCTAGAGGTCTTATCTCTTATCCTCCTTCATATGTGGATCTCAAGCCTATATTGGTAAATCCTAAACTAATACTCTTACCCTATAAATCTAGCGTCTCCCATAGATTCTAGGTGGGTTTTTGGAGATCGATAGTTCCCTCATGCTGTTGTTTCGAGCATAAGGAATCAGCATCCACTAATGGATTAGGGAAGAGATTGAAGGTTTTATTTGTGACAAGGAAGTACAAGAGAATTGGGGAGACATCTACAAAGTCAAGAATCTATAAATGGTTGTAATTCTCTCCATTTTTTAATACAAAAAGCAATTTATTTTCCTATACTTGTGTCATGTCAATGCTTATGTATTTCAATTCCATTTGACTCAATGATTAGAGACATTAGTTAATGATGTGTGGCTATTGTAGTTATCTTGCTTGTTTTACTCATTGTTTTAGGTTCCATTTATAGTGCTTGGAGATAAAGTTGGAGCTTACAAGCAAGGAGAAGAGGAGGACTTACTATATATTCTAGGTAGATATATTTTCTGCATTCTAATCGTTCTAAGGAAAAAATATGTTGGGAACAATGTTAACGCTGAGAGGGGGGGGGGGGGGGGTTGAATTAGTATTAAGGATATTTTTTAATTCTTTATGCCAATTTACTTTTCTTATTAAAACTTGGCAACCATCCATATAATTAGCAGCAACATATAGTATGGCAGCAATATGAAATCAACATACAAGCACACACCATGAGCATCATACATATGAGACACAAGGTTTTACGGGGAAACCCTTTCGAAAAAATACCATCAAATCTTGTTGTTGTTATTGATGTAAAATAAGAGCACCTACCCTATTACATCAGTCTGTTTTGTGAGCCACAACTCACAAGAAGCACCAACTCCCTTTGATTGTTTTCTAGCACCTACTAGTAGGAAGCACCAACTTCCTCCTTTTGTATCCGTTTATCTAGCTTAATAGAAGCACCATGTGAAGAACCAACTTCACAGATTTGTTACAAGCACCAACTTTCAGCTCTTTTGATTTATGCAAGCACTAACTTGCAGGAGGCACCAACCCCAAGCCTTCCCAAGCACCCACTAGAGATGGAAGCACCAACTTCCTATATGAAGGCTCCAAACCACACTCAATAGGGAACCCAATGTTCTTTGTAATTAGAAGCCGCTATGCCTGATATCAGCTTTGTTCTCTTCATAACCCCGTTCACTCTACTCATTTTGTAGCATCCCACTGATCCACTCAACAACAATCATTCATTACAGCTCCTCGCAACACTCTATTGTTCTTGGTCCTCTCCATGATTTGCAACAACCTGTTGTTCCACTCACAACACTCACCAACACACACAAGCCATGCATACCTCTCTACACTCTGCACTTTGACTACATACCGTTAGCTCTCGGCGTCCTTTATTCATCAAGCCATCTTAGCCTTACTGTTGAAAATTGGCAACAAGAAATTGCTAAAAATAGAAGTGCTAAAAATAACACTACTAAAAATAGCAATTTGGGCATCAGTGCTGGATTGGGCAATAGGGAATGAAAAATGGAAGTGCTAAAAATAGAAGTTACATTTTTAGCAGTGCAGTGTGGATTCCTATTTTAGTTAGTCCCTGGACTAGAAATAGGAAGTAAAATTTGAATTTGGTCTTACCAGTAGTTTGAATATTAATTAATTAATTCAGTTTGAGTTAATTAGTTAAGGAAAACAAACTTGAAGTCTTTGTGAGAACATGCAATAATTTCTCCACTGATTGGGGAATGTGTCCTCGATTTTCTCCATTGATTGAGGAATTAAGGATGAGTTCTATATTGAGAGGATCAGTTGACTTAGTTTAACCTAGTCAAGTCCAGTTAGATTAATTTAACAAGTTGTTAAATTAATGAGATTCAGTTTGTTGATGCTTGCATGCATGTGACAACTAGTCTTTTCACATAACTGAGTATTCACTCATGGATAACTGATGCATGGCAGTTTAGACAAAGACCCAGTTGAGATCATATGAGGGATAGTGTACTATTAGTTGCTAGGATATTCCTAGTGAATATTCCTTGCATGAGGAAGGAATATTATTCCTTCTAGTACTATGTAGTTCGACCTGAGGTGACAGCAGGTATGATTTGGCCAATTCACACATGTTATGTAATTGGATCCCAATCAAAACTGCACAAGGAAATAGGGGTTTGGAGGACTTGTGGAGCCTATATATACAGGCCTAGATAGTCCATGAGCTATATCATCAGAGTACAGAGAGAGTAGGATAGCTTTTGAGCTGATTATTTTTGTATGTTGTTGAGGATTTCCACTTGATTGATAATACTGAGATGGGGTTTTAGGCTGGTGCTTTTACCGGATAAATTCTTCTGTGTTATGTGTGATTGATTCCTTCTTATTAGTTATATGTTTTCATGCTTGATGTTGCTCATGGTTGATTAGCTTCCGCAAAGTTTATGGTAGATGTAGATCTAGTATTATGCTTTAGTACATTGCATATATCAGTTTGATCTGCAGGTGAAATTTCTACATGATATTAGTGAGCTAGCTGATTTGTAGAGAAAATTCTACATGGTATTAGAGCGCAAGTGATCAAGGAAGAACTATATACAAGAAGGGAGAAGTTGAAGTTTGTGGTTTCTGAATATTGAATTGAGTTCTTATCATGCCTATTTCATCGATGGTGTTCCATGGGTTGAGACTCGAATATGCCCTTGATGGCAGTTCGAATTATATAGCCTTGAAGGATCGCATGGAGGCAGTATTAGAAGATAATGGTCTAAAGGACTTCATTGATCAAGAAGTCTAGAAGCCGACTGATGCTACTCAACTAGCAGAATGGAAGAAGTGTGTGGCTAGAGCTAGGAGAATCATCCTGGAGGGAGTTCGAGATCACATAGTCTCGAGCCTACATGGGAAGGCGACTCTGTTTTCGATGTGGAAAACATTGAAAGATCTTTATTAGAACAACAATGATCAGAGGAAGCTGGCATTGAAGGACAAACTTCAAAAGATCAAGTGTGAAAAGGGCAACACGATCTCTATGTATTTGACCAAGCTCACCACATGCAGGGATGAGCTTGCAAGTGTAGGCATCATGACAGCTGATGATGACATGGTGAGTCTTGCACTCCTCGGACTTCTTAAGAGCTAGCATAACTACCAGGACTTGGTTAATCGAAGAGACAAATTGCCAGATTGGGAACGACTATGGTCGGATTTGATGCAGGAGGAGATAGACGGAGCACCAGAGATGGTTCTTCATCCATGGAGGATGAAGAGAACCCTGCCTTATTAAGTAAGGCAAAGAAGGGGAAGGAGAAGGTTTCTCTTCCCGAATCCAATTCTTCCTATGGTGGGAGGAAGGTTGACAAATCGAAAGTGCGATGCTTTCGTTGTCATGAGGAGGGCCATTATGTTGCAAATTGTCCACGGAGGAAATCCAAGAAGGGATCTGGGGAAGGATCTAAAGGTGAGGCACTTGCTTCATATTTCGAATTGGATTTCACACTCTTCGCATGCATGGTTTCATCCATGGTGGGAAGTGGTTGGTTTCTTGACAGTGTAGCTTCTTTCCACATGACTGATGATAAGAATTTTTTCAGTACTTTGGAGGAGAAAGATCTCCAGATACTCATAGCTATGGGTAATGATGAAAAGTATAGTGTCTCAGGTGTAGGCACGGTTATTTTTCAGAGGGAGCATGGAGCTCGCCTTACCTTGACCGATGTCAAGTATGTACCAGGACTGAAGAGAAACTTGGTGTCGATTGCGATGCTGGAAGACAGAGGCTATGATGTAGTATTTAGTAAGGGAAAGGTTTTCCTTAGACACATCATCACTAGACAGGTGAAGCAGATCAGTTCACTGGTCAAGAACCTATATGATCTTGAGGTTCAAGATGCATGGAAAGCCTTGAGTAGCAAGGCAACTGATGGAGACTTGGTGGTTGAGAGGGAGGGTATATTACCTTTCAACATGCAGTGTCGGAAGAAGTCTCAGACGATTGTGGAGGAGCCACGATTGGTGCAACAGCTTCTGAAGGTTGTGGAGTAGCCACAACAGGGGAAGCTGAGTGGAGATCGAGTAGAGACATCTGCTCATGTAGAGACCTCCAGTAGGGGGAAACTTCGAGCTAGGTGGGCTGAGGGATCACATGCATCGATACCTCCAAGTAGGAGGTGGGGCCATGTAGAGTGATTGTCCCAAGGATGAGGAGCAGGATCCTTGAGGTACCCAACCTCTTGGACGAGACCTTGCTACGGGAGCCCCAATGTGGAGTACTAGGAACTAACTGATTTGGTAGAGACAGATGCGGATGGAGCGACAGAGAGAGCTACAGTGCAGGGAATCCTAGGACAGTGTAGAGCATGCAGGCTATAGCAATGCGAGAGGCACAAGTGTGTTGCACGGTGCAGGGTAGCACAGAGAAGGGTGCAACGATGCGAGATGCATGGAGATGTTGCAGTAGCGTAGAGGTCAGAGAGGGAGCATTTGTTAGTAGCAGGTAGAGCTTCATCATCAAAGTATGTTTCTAGCCCAACATAGAGGTCAGTTGGGAGTTTTTTTTTGTTCCGAGAGTTGCTGGAGTAATCACACTTGGTATATGTGTTACATGCAGAACATTCTAGAGGTACAGGATCGGGTTGAGAGGAAGCCTTTCTTGTTGAGAGGGAGTGTTGAAAATTGGCAACGAGAAATTGCTAAAAATACAAGTGCTAAAAATAGAAGTTTGGGCATCAGTGTTGGATTGGGCAATAGGGAATGAAAAATGGAAGTGCTAAAAATAGAAGTTCTATTTTTAGCAGTGCAGTGTGGATTCCTATTTTAGTCAGTTCCTGGACTAGAAATAGGAAGTAAAATTCGAATTTGGTCTTACCAGCAGTTTGAATATTAATTAATTAATTCAGTTTGAGTTAATTAGTTAAGGAAAATCAAACTTGAAGTCTTCGTGAGAACATGCAATAATTTCTCCACTGATTGGGGAATGTGTCCTTGATTTGCTCCATTGATTGAGGAATTAAGGATGAGTTCTATATTGAGAGGATAAATTGACTTAGTTTAACTTAGTCAAGTCAAGTTAGATTAATTTAACAAGTTGTTAAATTAATGAGATTTAGTTTATTGATGCTTGCATGCATGTGACAACTGGTATTTTCAGATAACTGAGTATTCACTCATGGATAACTGATGCATGGAAGTTTAGACAGAGACCTAGTTGAGATCAGATGAGGGATAGTGTACTATGAGTTGCTAGGATATTCCTAGTGAATATTCCTTGCATGAGGAAGGAATATTATTCCTTCTAGTACTGCGTAGTTCGACCTGAGGTGATAGCAGGTATGATTTGGCCAATTCACACATGTTATGTAATTGGATCCCAATCAAAAATGCGTAAGTAAATAGGGGCTTGGAGGACTTGTGGAGCCTATATATACAGGCCTAGATAGTCCATGAGCTACATCATCAGAGTATAGAGAGAGTAGGATAACTTTTGAGCTGATTCTTTTTGTATGTTGTTGAGGATTTCCACTTGATTGATAATACAAAGATGGGGTTTTAGGCTGGTGCTTTTCTCGGATAAATTATTCTGTGTTATGTGTGATTGATTCCTTCTTATCAGTTATATGTGTTCATGCTTGATGTTTCTCATGGTTTATTATCTTTCGCAAAGTTTATGATAGATGTAGATCTAGTATTATGCTTTAGTACATTGCATATATCAGTTTGATCTGCAGGTGAAATTTCTACATGATATTAGTGAGCTAGCTGATTCATAGAGAAAATTCTACACTTACACACTGTAGCATTCGGGGTCTCTTAGTTCACTTTAGGCACTCTCTAGCCCATCTCTACATAACTGGCTCACTCAACCTTATACATAGTAACACTCTCACAACAACAAGCTCTATACACAACTCACTCTACATTGATGTATATCCCACACTGCTCAAGTAGGCTTCACTATTTTGTTCCTCTGCTTCTCGCTGATTGATGTTGCCACTCATGTTCTGTATTCACACTACCCAAGTGTACCTTGACATGGATTTTCCATTCTGATGTTGCTTCTAACTTGCTCTCTGCCACGACATTAAACATGAGAATGATCTTCCAACTGTTTCTCGATACTAGGAATTAATTCTCAGTCCACTTGCACACTTCAACCAAGCACTGTCCTTTCTATGGACAAATATCCTATCACTGAGGCTCTCCTTACGTATTCATGGTTTCACATAGCTTTGTTGTACTTCAACATGGCTTCTCTGTGGACCATTGTCCTCATTACCTTGTCTCAACGTGTTCTGCAAATCCACTTGACTCCATAAACCAAATATGTTGATCTTCATTTGTTCTTAAGCTTCTGACCCATTCATCCATTTAACTCACTGAGGTGTTCATCAGAGAACAAAAATGGCTTGTCTCATCTCAAGGTAGACCCAACACATTTTCTGTAAATCCTGGTCCTTACTTCCTTGACCTAGTGACCTTTGATAGTCTCCATTACTCCTGATACCAACTCCTATGCATGATCCATTACTCCTGAGACCAACTCCTTTGCATGATCATGTTCCTTGCAGCCAACTCATCCATCTGCCATATACCTTTGCACTGTCATAACAGATTCACAACATATCATAAATTATACAAGAGGGATGCTATGATATCGCTTAGTTCCGATACCCATATCCCCTTAGCACTTATATCTTTTAGCATTTTCACATCATAGGACTGCTGCATGTGGCCATCCACTTAGCACTTATATCAGAGCCCTTATGTATTGTAACTTCAACAAACAAGATGTTACAATATTACTCAGTTCTGATATCCTCAGCTCCCTTGGTGTTTAACTTCCCCGAGCATTTTCCTTCTAATAGGACCATGCTTTTGACTGACTTCTTAGAATTATAATGGATCCCCTTTATATCCTGACTACAACAAAGTTCTGATTGCATCTTGGCTCCCTTTTTTCAGCCCTTGGTCCCTTCGAGCTCCATACGACCATTGTCTAGTAAATATTAGAGCCCCCTTTATTGTAACTTTTTCAAATGCCAATTGCATAAGAGTTATAATATCCTATTCTTTGATATTTCACCCTCAGATATGCTGAACTCTGAGATGATTTCATGCTCTTGTCACTCCTCCATCTGGTGCCTTCTTAGTGGTTACATGTGTCACCCTAATTTTCTCCATTGGGCCACTGAAAATGCCGACACAAGTTGCCATGTGTCCACCTCACTGCCACGTCATGCGAATGTTAGTTGCAGTGTCATGCTAACATTAATTGCCACTGCAACTTCTCAGATCTAATCACATGCTTCCATGTGTCCTTTTAGAGGAGAGAGAAGGGGGCCCATCTAGCCTTGGTTTTGCAACAAATAATTTTCATCAATCCTACTACACATCCCTCGATGATTTTATCAATATCGACAGCTCCATATATTGTAACTTCAAGTGTTAAGAAGTTTTTAGGTTCTGATGGCATCAATCTTCTGATATTCTGATAACCTCCAACTTCTGATATACTCTACTCCAATGCTCTGATGCTTTGATATTCCAATATTCAAGGTCCCGATAGGCTCCGACCTCTAATATTTCAATATTCATAGTACTCCAAGTCTATGAACTTCGAAAGACCACATCGTTTGATTTAGGAGTCCATTTTTAGGCTTCCACAAACCATTGGAAATATTTTCCATATAAATTTCCAATGGATTTTAGCACATCTTCTACCTTTAGGATGGTTGTAAACTCTCTGCCACTCTTTGCTCCTTGACTCTCTTTCCTATGCCTAGAATCCTTAACTCCCAACCACCATAGTCATCATTTTATGGCCTCTCCACTAAGCTTGCTACTATGATGATTCTATACATGAAGCCTAAAACTACGATGGGATTCCATCTGGACCATCACTATAGTCATCATTTTATGGCTTTTACAATAAGTCTGCTACTATGATGATTTTATACAAAGTACTCCCACAGCCATGGGATTTCTCCTGGAAGCCCAATCACCACAATCATCATTTCATGGATTTTCCAATAAGCTTACTACTGTGATAATTTTCTACAGAGCATTGCAAAAACCATGGGATTCCTCCAGGGCCATCAATGCCAACATTTTATGTGACAAGCATCCATGCTAGTCTAGTTGACATCAATGCCAACACTTCTTCCAACAGTTAGGTAATTCCAACTACCCAACACATCTCCCCAGCATGAATTTTGACATCAATTCCAACATGCTTGCAGATATCTTCACTAGGCCATTGGCCATCCAGACAATGCCAGCTGTCCAAAAATATCCACCTTTAGCATTGATGACAACACCTCAACCTCATCTTCACTTTAATGGCCACTCAAAATGCTGCTTCCAAACCTCTCCTAGCATGAGCCACCAGTGACCTTCTCTTTTCCGCACAAACCATCACAACTTCACAAATTCTATCCCCCTTTGACATAAATGGAAATGGGCTACAAGATTCCTTTTTCTCCCCATGTAGTCACTCGATGTGAAGACCAAGATCTAGCTGTTGAGATGTGTATTATGCTTTGTAAACAAATCTTCAAGGATTATCGTTGTTGCTGCTCCATAAAGTGGGCATATGTGATATGCTTCCCCTGAACATATATTGCCTCCTCTTTGTGCTTCCAATCTCGGACACCTTATGGTTGTTGGTTGTATACTCCTCATATCAATGCATCTTTTGTATCATTTAAAAAGAAAAAACGATACCAATTAAACTACTCATGATATTGTTGTTGTTGCAAATATCAATCAATGATGAGGCATTTCAACTTGTTCTTCTTCGTTGTTGTTGCTTCATCTTCTATGCTCACTTCTCCTGAGCATATTTACAGTCGACACTGTGCCCTCTAAGTTCAAGATTCAAAAATATGGACCGTTGCTTGAACAATACCCCTTTTACTAAAAAAGGATACAACTAGAACAATGTACCAGACAAACTCTAATACTTCCACTCAAAAAGAAATGCCCATTTGTACACAAGGTTACTCCACATAATCCCAAACTATCATTTCCCATAGAGATACCAATTGAAAGACTAAAGGACATTGAAATCTCAAACCAATTGTGCTTCATAAACACAAGACTTCTAGCATAATCAAACTCACAACTTAAATTAAATAAAGGTATTTCCCACAAGGTGCAAATCTTTCATTTTCTCAGAAATCTTCCTTTCTAAGGCTGAAAATTGTTGCTTTCCACTGCTTAACAAAGTAGTTCCCCTTGAGCCAATGCTCTTTGATCACCGAAAACTGCTTTCTTGCCTTTGTGTGGGGATTGATCCTATGGACCTGGCTTGACTGTGAGCTTCATGTCAATCCACTCTTCCACTGCAACCCATCTTCTTCTTGCGACAACATAAGAAATTGTTGTGTACTCTCCCTAAACTTATGCTGGATGCACTCCTCCTCTACTTTTCAATGCTGATATATTCAAAACAAACCAATTAATTATTGTAATCAGCAAGACAACATGACCATATCTTCATTAATCAGATGCACCTTTATTTTCATTCTTTTTTCTTCTTTCATCTAACTTACTTGGCCTCCCTTTAGGCCATTTCTTCATTTACTGAAGAAAAGCAAAGAATCTACACCCCCTGAGCAGATCATCCTTTTTCTTCTTCCATACCTTCAATGGTCGAGTCCTAACAGAAGCATTACTCTCCAGCTTCTTCTTTTCCCATGTTTGGGCTTTCTCTTGGTTGCACATGGATAGAGGAACCTTCTCTTTCAACTCCTCTTTCTTCACCCAAATTCTCTTGTTTCTTTTCTGCCTTACAAGGGGGTCTACTACAGGAGTAGGAGGATCATTATTTTGATTTCTTCCTCCTCTTTCCAGCTTGCTCTTTTGATGTTGAGCACTGAAGACAAACTTGTATTCATTTTCTCTTTTCTTCCTTTTTGTCTTCAAATCCTGAGTTGCTACATTTGCATGCATATGTTGAGGAGCATACCATTTCTTCTCATTTCTATAGTTGGCTCTCTTGTGCCCTAAATTGCCATAGTTGTAGCTTTCAACATGGCTTAATAATGGGATAGAGGAGTTACATTTCTTGAAAATGATTTTGTCAAAACTCCTATCATGGCCAACATGCCTTCTCCCAGCCTCTTTTTTCATCCTTGGGTTGCTACTTCCCAACACATTTTGTTTTCTTACATGCCATATATATTTTATGGCTTTATGTCCAAAGTTATTGCAAGAGAAATAATACCCATAAAAAGGATTTTGATGATAGAGGTTACCTTTTCTTTGAAGGCACTATTCTTGAGGAGGAAGGGACCTATGTTGGTTCATCATGTGCCTTCCATGACAACTTGCATTACTGCACTACATTATTGCTTGCAACTTCTTATCCTTCTGCTGCTTCTTTTTCTTCTTTAGTTGTTGTTTCTTTCCTTCTTGTTGTTGTTGTCCAATAACCTCATTTCCTTTGTTGTTGTTGGAACCTTAGACTTTCTTTACCTAGAAAGTTGATCCTTCTTCCTTTTCCTTTGTGGAGCTTGTTTCTTCTTTAAAATCCAACCCGACCTTGATGAGAGGGGATCTATGCTTAACAAGCATCTCATCCAAGGTCCTTATTCTCCCCTCAAGCTTCTGGTATTGAGACAACTCCATTTTTTACTTTTTTAATCCATGTCTCAATGTGACTACTTCATTTTGTAGTCTCACATAGTAAGCTTCTTTCTCACTCAGCTGATTGGTTAACTTCCCATTCAATTTGCTAGACTTTTCTTGTCGAGCAGTTAGATCAACTAATTTTTTGCTCAAACTTTAATTCTCAAGCTCATAAATTTTCAGTTTCTATTTTTTCTTGATATTTGCCTCTGATAGGTCCTTGCTCTCCTTTAGAGTAGAGATCAACTTCTTTCTAAAATATATCCTTTCATTTAGATATTTTTTCTTCACTACCAAAGGTGCTAGCTAATTCACCACAGAGATCTAGAATCATCTATATGTCCATGGATTCTTCCATAAGTCTAAGGGATATTACATCTTCACCACTTTCAATGATATCCCTATTCTCTTCATGGGATATGTTGTCTTCTCCTTCAAAGGATCCCTCACTTGCTATTGCTACTAAAATGGGTCTATCTTTATCACAACTACTAGATGCATGGTTATCTCTATCTTCAAGTTATTCACATGAACATATAAATAATGAAGGGATTATTTCTTTACATTCATCACAGAGCAATATATTACCTTCAAAGTTGCATGGTCTCCCTTCTGAGTATTCTTCATCATCAAAATGAGTGTGATGAGCAACAACTTTTTCATGTTCTGATTCCATGCTAGAGAAGCAGGGATCCTCAACCTCTTCTTGAGCCACAAGGCTATTTCCTCCACACAGACATTACAGTTTGTCCAACATTTCCTTTGTTGTATCACAATTCCTTTATCAACATCTGGCTTAGACAACCCTTTCATGATTCCCTCCTTGGATTGATTCTTCATTCTGCTCACTCTTTTCTCCATTAGATATGGAGTGCCATACATCGACATCCAAGGCCATTAAATATGCTTCCATTCTAAATTTACAGAATACATACTTCAATTTACTTAAGAATGGAACTCCTTCAGATGTAAGCCAAAATTGACTAGACATTATTTCCCTTTGATTTACCTTCTAGTGGTTAAGCTATTCCTAAAGGAACTTTGCTATGATACCAATTGTTGGGAACAATGTTAATACTTTTGGGGGGGGGGGGGGGGGGGGGGGGTGAATCAGTATTAAGTCTAATTCTCAATTATTTTAGCCAATTTACTTTTCTTATTCAAACTTGGCAACCATCCATATAATTAGCAACAACATATAATATGGCAACAATATGAAATCAACATACAAGCACACACCATGAGAGTCATACATATGAGACACAAGGTTTTACATGAAAACCCTTTGGGGAAAAACCACCAAATCTTGTTGTTGTTATTGATGTAAAAGAAGAGTACCTACTCTATTACATCAATCTATTTTGTGAGCCATAAATCATAGGAAGCCCCAACTCCCTTTGATTGTTTGCTAACACCTACTAGCAGGAAGCACCAACTCCTTCCTTTTGTAGCCGCCTGTCCATCTTACCAGAAGCACCATTTGAAGTACCAACTTCATGGATTTGTTACAAGCACCAACTTGCAGCTCCTTGGATTTATGCAAGCACCAAATTGCAGGAGGCACCAACCCCCAAGCCTTCCCAAGCACCCACTAGATATGGAAGCACCAAATTCCTCTATGTAGGCTCCATCCGACACTCAATAAGGAACCCAATGTTCTCTGTAATTGGCAGCCACTTTTCCTGATATAATCTTTGTTCTCTTCACATCCTTGCTCACTCTGCTCATTCTGCAACAACCCACTGATATGCTCAACAACAGTCATTCATCACATCTCCTTGCAGCACTCTATTGTTCACGACCCTCTGCATGATCCGCAACAACTCGTTGTTCCACTCACAACACTCACCAACACACACAGGACACACAAACCTCTCTGTACTTTTCTCTTTGACTAGATATCATCAGATCTCACCCTCCTTTATTTAGTAGTCCCTCTCAGCCTTACATATCGTAGCATTGGATTGCTTGATTTTCTACACACAGCGTAGGAACCTTCTTCCTTTCTTACCGCAAAATTGATTCTCTCTAGATCTCTTACTTCTTATTAGGCACTCTCCAGCCTATCTCTACAAAACTAGCTCATTCAGCCTTACAAATAACAGTGCTCTCATAGCAATGAGCTCTACACATAGCTCACCCCACAATGTTGTATATCCCACACTTCTCAACTAGGATTCACTGTTTTTTTCCTCTGTTGCTCGTTGATCGATGTTGTCACTCATGTATTGTATTCACGCTACACGAGTGTACCTCAGCATGGATTTTTCATTCTGCTGTTGCATCTAACTTGGTATCTGTTGTGACATTAAACATGAGAATGGAATCCTAATTGTTTCTCCATACTAAGAATTATTTCTCAGTCCACATGCACACTTCAACCAAGCATTGTCCTTTTTTTGGACAAATCTCTTATCATTGAGGCTCTCCATGCTTATTCATGGTTTCACATAGCTTGTTTGTACTTTGGCATGGCTTATTTGTGGACCGTTGTACTCGTTACCTTGTCACAATGCTTGTTGCAGATCCATCTAACTCCATAAACCAATTCTGCCAATCTGTATTTGTTCTTCAACTCTCAACCCATTTGTCCATTTAACTCATTAAGGCATGCATCAGAGCACAAAAATGGCTTATCTCACCTCAAGGCAAACCCAACATTTTTTTATAAATTGTGGTCCTTGCTTCTTTGACCCAGTGATTTTTGACAGTCACCATTACTCTTGAGACCAACACCTCTGCATGATCGTGGTCCTTGCTTCTGAATCATCCATATGCCATATACCTTTTCACTATCATATCGGAGTCACAACATATCATAACTCATACAAGAGGGATATTATGATATCACTTAGTTTCAATAACATTAGCTGCTTTGTGCTTAGCTCCTTTGGAATTTTTACATCATAGGACTGCTTCCTGTGACCGCCAACTTAGTACTTATATCGAAGCCCTTCTGTATCATAACTTCAACAAACAAGATGTTATGATATTACTTAGTTCTGATATACTCAGCTCCCTTGGTGCTTAGCTTCCCTGAGAATTTTCCTTCTCATAGGATCGTGCTTGTGACTGACAGCTTAGCTTTATATTGGAGCCCCTCTATATCATGACTACAACAAAGTTCTGATGTCATCTTGGCTCCCTTTGTTCATCCCTTGGTCACTTCGAACTCCATACAACCATGTGCTAGTAAATATCAGAGCCCCCTTTATTATAACTATTTTGAATGCCATTTGCATAGAAGTTACAATATTCTATCCTCTGATATTTTTCCCTTTGATATGATGAACTCTAAGATGATGTCATGCTCTCCTCACTCCTCCACGTGGCGCCTTCTGAGTGGTGAAACGTGTCACCTTGATTTGCCCCATTGGGCCACCGAAAATGCGAACATAGGCTGCCATGTGTCCACCTCACAACCACGTCATGCTCACGTCAGTTACCACTATATCTTCTCAGATCCATTCACATACTACCATGTTTCCTACAAGAGGAGAGAGAAGGGGGCCCATCTAGCCTTGGTTTTTCAATGAAGAACTTTCATTAATCCTGCTACACATCCTGTTAGAAAATTATATATTACAGAGCAATGGAACACATAAAATATTGCAGAAATATAAACACAAAAAACACACAAAACAAGAGAGACATAGATATACGTGGTTCACCCAGTTTGGGCTACGTCCACCCCGAACAACCAGTCCTTCCTTTCTATTATCCAGCAAAATGAAGAGACACAACCTACAACAAATCCGCTGTAATATCCTTTGTTTTCTCTCACAGTCTCACTTCTCTGTTTCTCGCTCACAGAATACACATCTATCACACAGCCTCAAATACAATACCCTCATACATAGAGAGGGGTTGCCTTCTAGGGCAAAAAAACCTAAACTAAACATAAGTTCTACCGTCAGATCATCCGCCTAATGAACGGCCCAGATTGACTAGAAATTACTATACTTTTAAAAGGCAATTTTACAGTTGTTTTTAGCTTCGGGGGCGCTGCCCCCGAAACCCCCCACCAGGGGGGGGCTCCCAAAGGTCGCAGCCGCCCCCCCCCCCCCGGACCCCCCCTACAGTGAATATTTTACGGGCGGCGCTGCCGCCCCCATTTCGAACTGGGGTCCTATGTGGCGATACCTTTGAATATAGAAGATAATCAGGCTCCACACCCAACAATCTCCCACTTGAAGACTGATTGTATTAACTCCATCGCTGCTCCATTTGCTGGAAAATGACTCCTCTTTGGACCTGGCTGTTTCTCATCTTCATCGTCATCCTTGAAGACCAACTGAAACTGAGCATATTCTCAGTTTCTCCTTGGTTACAACTTTTGTTAGCATATCTGCAGGATTCTGGCTAGTGTGTATCTTTTCCAACTTCAACTCTCTATCTTCCAACACTGATCGTATGAAATGGTACTTGAGCTGTATGTGTTTAGTCCTGGAATGAAATGCTGAGTTCTTTTCAAGATGAATGGCACTTTGGCTATCACTGTATAACGTGCCCATATCATGCTCCTTACCCAATTCACCCATAAACCTTTGTAACCAAATCATTTCTTTACTAGCCTCTGTAGCAGCAACATACTCTGCTTCTGTTGTTGAAAGTGCAACAACACTTTGGATTTTTGAAACCCAACTGACAGTTGTTCCTCCAACAGTAAATACATATCCTGTAGTGCTCTTCCTATTATCTCTGTCACCTGCCATATCTGCATCAACATATCCTTGTAGGCAGATGTTTGAACCACCAAAGCATAATGCTTGATTTGTGGTACCTTTCAAATATCTGAGAATCCATTTCACTGCCATCCAATGTTCCTTTCCTGGATTGTTCATGTACCTGCTTACAACTCCCACTGCATGTGCAATATCAGGCCTTGTGCAGACCATTGCATACATTAAGCTTGCAACTGCTGATGCATATGGAACTTTAGACATATAATCCATGTCTTCTTGGGTCTTTGGGCACATTTCCTTGCTAAGTTTGAAATGGCTAGCAAAAGGTGTACTAACTAGTTTTGCATTGTGCATGTTAAATCTTTTCAACACCTTTTGCATGTACTCATTCTGAGACAATGTTAATTTACGATTTTTTCTGTCTCTAGTTATTCTCATACCAAGTATTTGTTTTGCAGCTCCCAAATCCTTCATTGCAAATGAATTTGCCAATTTTCTTTTGAGCACATTTATTTCCTGCATGTTAGATCCTGCAACAAGCATGTCCTCTACATATAATAACAATATAATATAGCTGCCATCATTTTGCTTTTTCAAATAAACACAATGATCAGAGTGACATCTAGTATAACCTTGTTAAGACATAAACTTGTCAAATTTTAGATACCACTGCCTTGGAGCCTGTTTTAAGCCATACAAGCTCTTCTTCAACCTGCACACTAGTTTCTCCTTCCCTTTCACCTCATATCCTTGTGGCTGCTGCATATATATCTCTTCCTCCAAATCCTAATGGAGAAAGGCTGTCTTTACATCTAACTGCTCAAGATGCAAATCTTCAGCTGCTACAAGACTTAAAATAGTTCTGATTGAGGTCATTTTAACAACAGGAGAAAATATTTCATCAAAATCAATACCTTTCTTCTGTGCAAACCCCTTCACCACAAGTCTAGCTTTATACCTCTGTTTTCCTCCATCTTCTTCCTTCAGCCTGTAAACTCATTTATTCTTCAATGTAGTTTTTCCTACAGGCAACCTGACTAAATCCCAAGTCTGGTTATGCATTAAGGAGTCCATCTCTTCTTCCATGGCTACCTCCCACTTCTTCCTGCTTTCAACCTGCATTGCTTCTTCATAACATTCGGGTTCACCGGAATCAGTCAACAATAAATAATATAATGAAGGAGAGTATCGTTCAAGGGGTCTACTTATCCTGGTAGATCTTCTAACACCACTTTCAGGTGTTTGGGGTGCCTGTTGTTGTTGTGGTGGTTGCTGTTGTTGTGGTTGTTGATTATTATTATTTTCAGGCACCTTTACTTTTTCAGTGATTTCATCAAGAACTACGTATTCCTTGTTTTCCTTTTCCTGTTTCTTTTCCTGCAACTGATTCTTATACAAGACCTTTTCATTGAATATTACATCTCTGCTCCTAATGATTTTGTGATTTTCGTAATCATATAAGTGATAACCAAAATCATTAACACCATATCCAATAAAGGTACATTTCTTTGACTTTGCCTCAAGCTTTATTCTATTTTCTTTATCAATATGGACAAAGGCCTCACAACCAAAAGGCTTTAAAATAGAGTAGTTTACCTTTTTACCTGTCCATGCTTCCTCTGGAACACCACCATCCAAGGAACTTGAAGGCCCTTTGTTTATTAGATAAACAACAGTATCTACAGCATCTGCCCAAAACTGTAAAGGCAATCCTGCATGCAATCTCATGCACCTTGCACGCTCCATGATTGTTCTGTTCATCCTTTCTGACACACCATTTTCTTGTGGTGTTCTTGGAACTGTCTTCTCTCTGCGAATTCCATGCTCTGAACAGTACCTATCAAACTCTTTGCTGCAATATTCACCTCCATTGTCTGATCTAAGACACTTCAATTTCTTTCCTGTCTCAATCTCAACCAAAGCTTTCCATTTCTTGAAAGTATCAAATACATCAGATTTATTCTTAATACAATAAATCCAAAGTTTTCTAGTTGCATCATCAATAAAAGTAACATAATAACGAGAGCCATCGAGAGATGATACCTGAGCAGGTCCCCATACGTCTGTATGCACAAGCTCTAATTTTTCGTTCTTCTTTTCTTTCCCAACTCTGAGAAATCTGACTCTCTTCTATTTTCCATAAATGCAGTTCTCACAGAAGTCCAAATCAACATTCTTCAAACCCAGCAACAAATTCATTGAGTGAAGAATCTTCATCCCCTTTTCACTCATGTGCTCGAGCCTATGATGCCATAATGCTGCATCTGCTCCTTTGGAAGTTAAAGCATTAACAGAGTTAGAAATACCATTGCATAAATACAATGTACCAACCTTTTCGCCTTTTGCTATTACCAGGGCTCCTTTAGTGACCTTCCAAGCTTTATCTGTGAAAGTTGTCACACAACCTTCACCGCCTAACTGCCCTGTTGAAATCAGATTTTTCTTTAGATCTGGAACATGCCTTACCTCCTTTAATAGCCATTGGTTTCCATTCTGCTGTTTTACAAGAACCTTACCCATTCCAACGATTTTACAGGGTTTATCATCACCCAGACGAACTTGTCCAAAATATCCTTGAACATAGTCATGAAAGTATTTCTTATCAGGTGTGGCATGGAATGAAGCCCCTGAATCTACCACCCAGGAATCAGTAATATTTTCGAAAGAAAGAATCAAAGCATCTTGTAACACCTCACCTGTCACATTTGCTTCATGATTGTTTTCTTGTTGTGCATCTCCTTCTTTTCCCTTACGAGATCTACAGTCTTTCTTTAGGTGTCCTTTCTTTCCACATTTCCAGCACACTATCCCCGATCTGGACTTGGATCTGCCTTTCCTTGATTTACTGCGATATCCTGAGCTCTTTCCTCTTTCCATTTTTCTTCCTCTAGACTCTGCACTCAAAGCATTTCCCGATGTCTCACTGGAGCTTTTCCGTCGCATTTCCTCGCTAAGGATAGCACCGACAACATCATCAAACTTTAAAGTACTAGATCCAGAAACGGAGTTACTAATGGCCATTACCAAACCATTCCAACTTTCTGGTAATGAGCACAAGAATAACAGAGCTCTAACTTCATCATCAAAGTTTACCCCTACAGAACTTAACTGACTTGTAACTGTATTAAAATCATTTAAATGGTTTGCAACAGATCCACCTTCCGACATATTCATAATAAATAATCGTTTCATAAGAAATACCTTGTTTGATGCCGAGGGTTTTTCATATAGTTTCAACAATGTCCGCATCAAACCCTCTGTCGTGGTTTCCTTCGAAATGTTGAAGGCGATTGACGCAGCAAGGCACAACTGTATTGTTCCGAGTGCCTTTCTATCGAGAAGGTTCCATTCTTCGTCTTTCATACCCGTCGGCATCTTTGTTTTTCCGCCCAATGGTAGGTATAGATCTTTCTGATACAGATAATCTTCCATCTGCATCTTCCACAGCGAGAAGTTTTGGCCGTTAAATTTCTCGACCCTAAACTTACCATCTTCCGCCATTGCTCCCACTCGAACCAGGAACCCTTCTTTCCTGCGAGTTTATAAGCCAAATAGACCTTCGGCTCTGATACCAGTTGTTAGAAAATTATATATTACGGAGCAATGGAACACATAAAATATTGCAGAAATATAAACACAGAAGACGCACAAAACAAGAGAGACACAGATATACATGGTTCACCCAGTTTGGGCTACGTCCACCCCGAACAGCCAGTCCTTCCTTTCTATTATCCAACAAAATGAAGAGACACAACCTACAACAAATCCGCTGTAATATCCTCTGTTTTCTCTCACAGTCTCACTTCTCTGTTTCTCGCTCACAGAATACACATCTATCACATAGCCTCAAATACAATACCCTCATACATAGAGAGGGGTTGCCTTCTAGGGCAAAAAACCCTAAACTAAACATAAGTTCTACCGTCAGATCATCCGCCTAATGAACAGCCCAGATTGACTAGAAATTACTATACTTTTACAAGGCAATTTTATAGCTGTTTTTAGCTTCGGGGGCGCTGCCCCCGAAACCCCCCGCCAGGGGGGAGCTCCCAAAGGTCGCAGCCGCCCCCCCCTTGGACCCCCCCTGCAACGAATATTTTACGGGCGGCGTTGCCGCCCCCATTTCGAACTGGTGTCCTATGTGGCGATACCTTTGAATATAGAAGATAATCAGGCTCCACACCCAACACATCCCTCGACAATTTTATCAATATCGACAACTCCATATATTGTAACTTCAAGTGTTAAGAAGATATAAGGTTCTGCTGGCCTCAACCTTCCGATATTCTGATAACCTCCAGCTTCTGATATCTTCTTCTCTGATGCTACGATATTCCAATCTTTGAGGTCTTGATATCGGGTCCCGATAGGCTCTGACCTCCGATATTTCAATCTTCGTAGGACTCCAAGTCCCTAAACTTTGGCAAACCATATCTTTTGATTCAGGAGTCCATTTTTAGACTTCCACACACTGTTGGAAATATTTTCCAGAGAAATTTCCAATGGATAGGGTCCGATGTAGGCTTTGAGCCCATCTACTACCTTTTAGGATTGTTGGAAACTCTCTTCCACTCTTTTCTCCTTGACTCTCTTTCTTGTGCTGTGAATCCTGAACTCCCAACCACCATAGTCATCATTTTATGGATTCTCTAGTAAGCATGCTACTATGATGATTCTCTACATGAAGCCTGCAGCTACCATGGGATTCCATATAGACCATCACTGTAGTCATAATTTTATGGATTTTCCAGTAAGCTTACTACTATGATGATTTTCTACAAAGCACTCCAACAACCATTGGATTTATCCTAGACACTCAATCACCATAGTCATCATTTCATGGATTTTCCAATAAGCTTGCTTATTTTCTACATAGCATTGTAGAAACCATGGGATTCCTCCTGGGCCATCACTACCAACATCTTCTGTGACAAGCATCCATGCTAGTTTGGTTGACATCAATGCAAACGCTCCTGCAAACAATTAGGAAATTCCAACTGCCCAACACATCTCCCTAGCATGACTATTGACATCAATGCCAACACACTTGCAAATATCTTCACTAGGCCACTCGCCATCCAGACAATGCCAACTATCCAACAACGTAGATATTTTTTCCCCTGTTGTTTATGTATCAGGCCACTAGATCTAGGGTGTCCATTTATGTTTGTTGGTTGAATAAAATGTAAATAGAAACTATAAATGATTGTACAAATTTGTGTTTATAAAGCTCCAAATCACTTTTATGCTTAGTTTAAAGCATATTTTTTTTTCATGTTCTAATATAAAACGCCAAGGACAATGTTCCTCGAAGGGGGTAGGGTTTATGACAACCACTAGCTAATTCCCTTTATTGTAAATATTTAAAACCATTTTCTTGTAAGTAAAAATGGCTGAGAAATTGTGACATGGATTTTAGAGCTTGGGGAGGGAGATTTCTTGAGAAAATGGAGGAAGCCTCATTACTTTAATGACAACAAGGAGTGGCTAATAAACATGCTTTAATGGGGCTAACTATGTTTTAAATTTAGCTAATGAAGAAGAATAGAGCATCATACTCCCCTTCGAAAATCTTACACGCAAGGAGGACAAAAATTGATTGAGGAGGAGGCACACTAGGAGGAATTGGTTATGCAGATGAAAAAACAAGAGGACAGATGATTTGGTTATAATTGTCATGATGGTAAGATGACGGTAGGAGGAGATAACCCATAAGGTGGTAGTGACGAAGTGGACCGAGGATGGGAAGGTCTGAAGCAACGTAGTTCATTATCGGGAATAGAAAAGAAGAAAGGAGAAAAACTTAGTAGAAGAGCTAGTAGAGGAGGCATATACTATTGATGGAGAAATAAAAAAGAATAGAATATTGGTCCATGGTTGAGCACTAGAAGCACTAATGTATATCTCTTAGGTGAAGGGCCAATGTCTCTGGATTCCCTATTTTAGTTGCAAGGTGGAGATAATTTAGTCTTTGTACTCTATTACTTTGTTGGTGGATGGATGCATTGCTCTTTGGATTCTTGGTCAAGGAGTGCCTTGGGGCTTCCTTTCTTGTTTTCTAGTTGTGATGCTCTTAACCTGCAAAATGATACCCAAATATAGAATATGCGAAGAAAAGATACCCAGAACACAGAATAGCAATGATTTTATGATTCAGAGAGTAATGTTCGCTTGCCTCTTCGAGGGGCAACCTCCAATAGAGCAGAGCTCGACTACAAAATAAGACACGATGCTCCTCGCAGGGAGTCTCTATCCTTTATACATGACTCATACATGCAATACCACGGGCCAATACCGTGGGTTTTATTAATACCATCTATCTAATACTATGGCCCATTTGCAACTAACTGTGGTCCCGTCATTAATTTCAGGTTAACCACTTACAAATATTAATATGGGCTTTATTGACTCTTGACTATGACATGATCCCATGACATAAATAAGGGGGTTAGGGTGGGACCCTAACATGCCCTCCCCCTTAAGACTAGCCTTGTCCTCAAGGCTGAAGCTGCGGAAACTGCTGAAGAATAGTGGCTGGTTCCCAAGTTGCATCTTCCAAAGAGGTGTCTTTCCATTTGACGAGGACTTCCTTAATCATGCAGCCGCGCAGGTGCTTGTCTCGTGTGTCTAGAACCTGTTCGGGTTAAAGCCAGATTGACCCTTCTTCGTCCAATTCAGGTAGACTGGTTTTGAACTCGGCAATTGTTCCCAATCACTTTCTTGAGGCACGATACATGGAAAACTGGATGGATTTTTGCAGTAGGTGGCAAAGCCAACTTGTAAGCCACTTCTCCAATGCGCTGAAGTACTTGGTATGGTCCGTAGAATTTTGGAGAGAGCTTTTGACAACCCTTGTCTTTGAGTGATGTTTGCTTATATGGTTGCAGCCTCAAAAAGACCTGATCCCCTTCTTGAAATTGGCACTTTGAGCGATGCTGGTCAACCTGTTGCTTCATGCGGTTCTGAGCTTGATGAAGATTCTCTCTAAGATGGGCGAGCATGGTTGCGCGGTGTTGTAGGAGTTGATCCACTTCTTGTACTTTGGAGCACCCCTTGAGATAAGAAGTAGGGGAAGGCAGAAGTTGACCATATACTGCTTCATAGGGAGTCATTTTGGTAGTGGCATGATAGTTGGTGTTATACCACCATTCAGCCAGAGGTAACCACTGTACCCAAAGGTGTTGCTTTTCTGAAGTGAAACACCTAAGGTAGGTTTCTAGACATTTGTTGACGGCTTCAGTTTGACCATCCGTTTGTGGATGATAGGAAGTACTGAGTTTTAGTTGAGTGCCTTGTATCCTGAAATGTTCCTGCCAAAAATTACTGGTGAAGATCGGGTCGCGATCGGACACAATAGAAGTGGCATGCCATGCAATTTGAAAATCTGATCCATGAAAGATTGAGCGACCAAAGTTGGTGTAAATGGATGGGGTAGGGCGTAGAAATGAGCATACTTCGACAGTCGGTCCACAACCACCATGATGACTGACTTGTTCCCGGACTTTGGAAGACCTGTAATGAAATCCATAGAAACCTCCGTCCAAATTGATGTCGAAATGGGCAATGGTTGTAATGTGCCTGGTGTGTTGACGGTTTCCCCTTTGTGGCGTTGACAGACAACGCATTCTGCTACGAAAGTAAGGATGTCCTTTTTCATGCCTGTCCAAAAAAATGATCTTCTGGTGCGAGCATACGTCTTCTGAAAGCCCGAATGTCCTGCAATGGGAGATGAGTGCAATTCTGCCAAAATGCGACTTTTGAGGGTGGATGTTGGTGCTATTACGACTCTATCCCTGTAGCGAAGAATATCATCCTGCCACGAGTAGCCCTTGGTGGAATTTGGATCTACCTGCAATTGAGAAATGAGTTGGGATAGCCCGGGGTGTGAAAACCATTCCTTGCGAGCCTCTGCAATCCACTCTGGAATGGGGAGGGAAATTGCTAGCAGAGTACTTTCTTCCTCAAATTGGTGAGATAATGCATCTGCTACACTATTGTCTTTCCCTTTCTTGTAAATGATCTCATAATCATATCACAGCATTTTGGCGAGCCATTTATTTTGTTGTGGGGAGGATAGGCATTGCTCCAAAAAATATTTAAGACTGTGATGATCTGTGCGGATTTGAAAACGTCGCCCCAATAAGTAAGGTCGCCAGGTCTCGACTGCATGTAAGATGGCCATCATTTCTTTTTCGTAGGTAGATTGGCCCAGATTCCTCCCACTTAGTTGTTGGCTTGTGAAGGCCAAAGGTCACCCTTCCTGCATTAAGACCGCCCCAATACCTGTCCTCGAAGCATCACATTCAATGACAAAGGATTTGGTGAAGTCGGGTAGTGCTAAGACTGGAGTGGAACACATGGCATTTTTTAGAGTGGTAAATGCCTGTTGTGCTTCCTCGTTCCAGAAGAAGGAATTTTTATTTAGGAGTTGAGTGAGGGGCTTCGCTATGCGGCCATAGTTGCGGACAAATTTACGATAATAGCCTGTGAGACCCAAAAATCCTCTCAAGCTCTTCAAGGTCTTAGGTTGAGGCCATTCTTGCATTGCCTGGATCTTTTTGGGGTCCACCTTGACACCTTCACGCCCCACAATGTGGCCCAAATACTCAACTTCTTCCATGCCAAAAGAACACTTGGACATCTTGACAAATAATTTATGCTTGCGGATCAGTTGCAAGAGTAGATCTACATGCTGAAGATATGCAGCCCAAGTGCCACTATAGATGAGGATGTCATCGAAGAAGACAAGGACAAATTTCCTGAGATATGGTTTGAGAATGTGATTCATAAGGCTCTGAAAAGTAGAGGGGGCATTACAAAGACCAAATGGCATGACCAGGAACTCATAATGGCCTTCATGAGTTTTGAAAGCAGTCTTGGGAATGTCGACTTCCTTCATGCGAATTTGGTGGTAGCCTGAGCGAAGATCCAACTTAGTGAAGAATTGAGCCCCATTGAGTTCGTCCAGCAAATCGTCAACCACTGGGATGGGAAATTTATCTTTGAATGTCAACTTATTGAGGGCCCTGAAGTCGGGACACATCTGCCACTCCCCATCTTTCTTAAGCACCATGACCACTAGGGATGAATAAGGACTAATGCTGGGACGAATGACACCTGCTTCCAAAAGTTCCTTGATTATTTTTTCCATTTCATTCTTTTGGGTGAACGGATATCTGTATGGCCGCACATTTGGGGGTTGGGCCCCTGGAACCAAGGTGATGCTATGATCATGTTCCCCTCGCGAGGGTGGAAGCTCATGAGGCTTGTCAAAGACCGACAGATGGTTATTTAAAATCTGTTGCATCTCAAGATGAATTGGCAGAGACTTGGTTTCAACTACCTGGATGGCATTAAATTGAGCTACCACTCCATGATGGCCCTTTTTTAACAATTTTTCCATCCTATGCGAGCTGATGATAGAGGGGGCTCCCGCCCGGAGTCCATGGAGGGTATGTGTGGAGTTGTTATGCTTAAAACTCATATATAACTCCTGGAAATCCATTGTGATTGGCCTAAGAGTGCGGAGCCATTCAACACCGAGGACAATGTCGCAACCCCCCATGTGTATGGCAAACATGTGGGTTTTCAACTGATAATCCCCCATTTGAAGTTTGACATTTTCACAGCGGCCTTCACATTTCATTGTGCCCCCATCCGCAATTTGGACTTGGAAGTTAGAAATTGCTCGTACAAAACAATGCACTGCTTCTGCGACTTTTTGATGGATGAAATTATGTGTACTTCCACTATCAATCAAGACTACTACTGGGCGATGTTTAAGAAAACCTCTGATTTTGAGAGTTTGAGGGGAAGAAATCCCTGCCAACGCATGCAACGAAATAACTGGTTCGTCAGAGACATTGTCCTTTTGGTTGTCTTCTTCTAGCGCCTCATGTTCCTCAAGTGGTGGATGTTCCTCTGTTGAGCTGTAGTCAGTGGCATCTATTTGAAAAAATTTGGGCTCCTTGCATTTATGACCTGGGGAGTATTTTTCATCATAGTAGTAACATAGTCCTTGCTTTCTTCTTTCGGCCATTTCTGCAGGTGACACCTTTTGGACCTTAAGTGTTTGAGTCGTGTTGTGAGCTTGTGGGGGGCGACCTTTAGTGGAGAAATTTGGGCGACTGTATTGGGCTGCTAATGCACGTTCCACGTTACAGGCTACCTTGCAAGCCTCTGTCCATGTGGGAGGGTGGTGCAGTAAGACTTGAGCTTTGATGGCTTCTTTAAGACCGTTGATAAAACATTCTGTGTAGAACACATCTAAGAGACCCCAAGTGCAGAAGGCTAAGGCTTCAAAAGCTGTAATATATTCATCCACTGTACCCGTCTGTCGGAGCTTAGTAAGACGACCCAAAAAAGAGGTTTCCTGTTCAAAGCGGTCTTGAAGAGCTTTTGTAAATTAGGTCCAAGTCTTAAAAGGTCCATTGCAACGTTGATGCCATTCCCACCATTGCCACCTTTCATTGTCCAAGTACATGCTCCCCAACATAAGCTGAGTCGCATTATCTAAGATGCAATTCAGTTTGAAATATTGCTCCATTTGTGCTATCCATGCCGACGGGTGAGAACCATCAAATTTATGCATATCCAACTTGGGAGGTCGCTGACTGGGTTGTTGGTGGGTGTGCCAGACGTGAGGAGAGTGGCTAGACTCACCCTCATTGTATTCATTGCCATTATACGCCTCCTCGTGGGCTTGCTCCTTGCCCTTCGGGATTAATTGCTGGACTTGGAGACATAGTCCGTTAAGTTGATTGGTGAGGGATTGCATGGATTCTTCAAGTTTTTCCATCCTTTCATTGGCCATCGCTTGGGCTCTAGTTTCTACCATACACCAACTTGATGAACAATTGGGACCGCCTAAAAATTTTCACTAATAATTGAATGGTACCACCGTGCTCAGCTCGTCGTCGAAAATTATACCCCGGTATAGGAACCCTTCACAACAACTCCGATCTGGTGGATCTGAGAGATCTGAATGGCGGATCGGATAGCTCTGGGCGGCGGAACAGACTGCTGTTGCGGATCGGCTGGATCTAATAGATCAGAATGACTGATCTGCGAACTTGAGACTGCGGGACTGATGTCTGCAGCTACTACTGCACTCCTTTGCACAAGCGGATCTGATATAGATGATGTGCGATCCCCCGATAGAAAAGGGAACTATGGTCTTAAGGAGTTTCAGGTGCTACAGATCGCAATATACATAAGGGTCTGGCAGTAGTACTCGGCCCAATGTTTCAGGGCTCTAACAAAGGAGGATCTATCGTACCCTTAGCCATACAACCCGACTACCCTATCGTACGGGCGAGTAATCTCTCCGAGTGTTGTTCTCGGTGTACTGTAGCCACAAGACGGCTGACGGTTTATCTATGGCGAGGTTTCAAGGGAGCCTAGGGGGCTTCCGATATACCTAGAGGGTACGTGGAAGACAGTCTGTGTGCGGTTCTGTCTAATGCGCTACTACTCGAAGGGGTACCCACAGGGGTTACAAGGGAGTGCAACAGACGTGACCACCTCTTGTATTTCCTGCGTGCATGCCTCCCCAAATCCGCAGGTTTATGCGCTCAACGACAGATCCCGTGGTTTAAAGACGCCGGAACACGTCTCTAGCCGAAAAAAAAAAAAAAAAAATTTTTTGCTAAGAATTGGAGATCCCACCGGCCCTGGAAAGTGCTCTGATACCACTTGTGATGCTCTTAACCTGCAAAATGATACCCAAATACAGAATATGCGAAGAAAAGATACCCAATACCACGGGCCAATACCGTGGGTTTTATTAATACCATCTATCTAATACTACGACCCATTTGCAACTAACTGTGGTCCCGTCATTAATTGTGGGTTAACCACTTACAAATATTAATATGGGCTTTATTGACTCTTGACTATGACGTGATCCCATGACATAAATAAGGGGGTTAGGGTGGGACCCTAACACTAGTTCATTCTCAATGAGTCATGGACTCCAAATTTAGGGTGGAACCATTGAGGGAAGTTCTCTAAGGGTAGAGGTGGATTGACCTCTAGATTCCCTATTTTAGCTTAACTTCTTGTATTAGCTGGTGGGTGGAGATGGTGTGGTATTTGGATTATGTGTTTTGGTTGAAGGGTAGATATGGTGTAATCTTTGGACTCCCATGATTATTTGGTGGGTGGAGGTGGATTGACCTCTGGATTCCCTGTTTCAGCTGGTGGCATTGGTTAACTCCTTGAGCACTCTTCCCCAAGCTTTGAAATATGGATTATTGTTGATTGGCTACAAAAAAGGCTACATTGCAACTAATCTAAGGTTGGGTGTAGAGTTAGAGTCCCAATCTCATTTGTTAGAATTCTCTCATAAGATAAGTTCTTACTTATGTACTTTTGCATTTGAATATTGTGTGCATGTCATTGTGCTGTTAAAATATTTATGCTAATGTTGAGGGATGTCTATTTCATGTGTATGAATAATGAATAATGGTTATTTCATTTTGTTAATATACATATAAAATATAGGCTCAATAGAGATAGCCTAAAATTATTTCAGTGTTGAAATGGGCATTGCTAACCATAAGAAAAATAATCCTATATGGAAGGTCATCGAGAGCGTCTCTTTTCATATATATATATATGTGTGTGTGTGTTTGTAAGCCTTCGCTGAGGCTCTTGGCACTTGGCGACGCCTATCCCACCTGAGCTTTGCAGAAATAGGTGGATGGGCGAATATTTCCACTTGGATCAGGTGGGATAGGCATTTCCAAATGCCAAGAGCCTCGGTGAATGCTCCCACATATGTATTTACATATATAATCTCAAGAGGGAGAGGTGCCATGGGTGAGCACCAAGAGTCTAGGAAAAAGGATCTCTCTCTGTCTCTCTATCTCTCTCTGTCTCAAAATATCTATATATATATATATATATATATATATATATATATATATATATATATATATATCTAGAGAGAGAGAGAGAGAGAGATAACTAAGCTACGGTGAGAGTGAAGTAGACTAAGTGTCAGGTGAAAATTGGGTCTGGTCCCAAATGATATGATAACGCTGGTGATGGCGGAGAGGGTCCATGTGACCAAGGGGTCAAAACCATCACATTAAATCTTGGTCTTCGACATTTTAAAATGGAAACTTCCTACACCAAGAACAAAACCCTAGGGGAATTTAAGTTATGGGGTATTCACGTTAAAATACAAATCGTTGTAATAATTAATGGGAACTCAATCAATGATGAAGGGATATGCATTGACGAAAGGTGGAGATTCATTAATGAACCCCCATGCCATGTCAACAAGGGGAGGGGGCATCCCACACTTTAATCATGACCATCCAAGATTATGACTACATTAGAGCCATCAGATGGGGGACTTAGAACCTTGAGTAGGAACCATGATAGTGGACCCCCCCCCCCCCTGTCATGTCAGCTCGGGGAGGGGGGGTCTACATTAAAATACAATTCATTGATCGCCCTATGACATTACAATATTTGGATCGATGGGACCACATGGATTTTCAATTGTGCACAAAGTATTTTGGCCATGGATATGAGGATGGTACATAAGGTAAGTCTAGTAAATAATGGAAAAAGTGTTGTATAGCCTCAAGGTCCAAAAACTATGAAGATGCCAAAAAATTGTATAATGGGAAAATCATGGTTTTCAAAAGGTCAAGGCCTAGGTGGTATTTGGGTCTAGGTAGCATATGACGTGGGTTCTCACGTTAACGTAGCGCTATAGGGGCATACCACGTGGAAATCATATTCAATCTTTTGGAGGGGTCAATTGGGCCCAAAACTGATGACATGTGGCACTCCCATATGAGGCCACATGGATTTGGTGATGTAAACATGACATCACCCTGGTGGGTTTTGAAGGATACCAGCATGGTGACACCCTAGGATGATGTCACCCTGATAATTTTAGGAGGATAATTGCGAGGAGACCCCGGGGAATTACGTTCTAGGGATCAAAGATATTCTTATCCTATTATATAGATATTCCATGCATTTAATGGAAGGATTTATGTCCCAAGTTTTGAAAAATATGATGTCAAAGTGACACCACCCCGGTATGACGTCACCCCAAAGTTTTTTTTTTCACATTCCCTTACATTTTGGCTAAGGAAAAAGGATCGAGGTTAGGTGGTATGCCATGATAGCACCTTAAGTGCAACAATGTGATGTCGACCAATCAGGGTATGACATGGTAGTGAAATAGAATGCCACGTGATTGCCATGTGGTAGAATATGGTGACATGGCTAAGATATCATTGGCCAAATCTTTAAATGTCCATATCTTTTGATCTGGGAGTCAGATTTGGGAAAATTTTGTATTAACGGAAATATCTCGATGACACAAATACAATGGAAATGTTTATTTTTTGTTTTGAGGAGTTTGAAAAATGATGAAATTTTATGACCCTATTTCCATAGCAAGACATTAGAAGTTGGTTCAATGTTAGTAACACCTATTTCTACCCCTAGTCGAACCTAGCTCATGTAACTATGGGAGTATGCAAAAAGTATAACAAATTTGGAAGAGTGTGAAAAGCCTTTCATTACCCATGGGTGCATATTGAAACCTCTACAACATTTATTGCTATGTTTCTAGGTGCATATTGATTTCCCTCACTAGACTTTACATGCATGCATGATTGGCTTTCTAACTAAATGGAAGTTGACAAGCTTCATTTAAGGAACATGGTTGAAAAACATAAGTTCCTAGGACAACACTTGGCAATTGATGTTAGGTCCCTATAATACTAGTGATTACCCCATTACTATTGTAGTTGTATCCCTTATTAATATTGTTGAGCCCCTATTGTCCCCATATTTTTATTAATGTGCCCCGTAGAATCCCTCTATTGTTATTTTTGTGGCTTTATATTATTATTGTTAGGTCGGCTGGGTTATATTGTGACTCCATAGACTCCTATATATAGAAAGGAGGTTTTGTCATTTGAATCATCCTAGAATTGTTCATTTGTGTAATGTAAAGGAGGTTTACCCCTCGAAGAGGTTGAATTCTAAGGCGTTGATCTCTCTTTTCTATCTTTTTGTGAGCTGGTCTCATAACATTTGGTATAAGAGCTTTGGATTCTAGGGTTTCGTGCTCCAAATAGGTCATCGTGGCATTTTCGCTATAACTTTTTTTTTTGTGACATTTCAGAAACGAAAAAAAAACCCATTTGAGATGAAATCGCATTGAACCTTGGGTCCAAATTTCAGATCTTTTCGCGCTATATTTACGGAGATATGATCTGAGGAAGTTGGTCTTTTTGAAGACTCTTGAATTACATTTCAAACAGGTGACCTGGGGAAAATCGTCATAACTTTCTCTCTAAGCATCAGATTGAAATTTCATAAGAAGGTACAGAAAGAGGACAGACTGTAGTTTCTTGTGTATATTTTTCAGTGCTATAGGTTGAAACAATGACACTTGGCACTTCATACAAGTTTGCTCTTCTGGAAAGGTCTATAATCAGGTCATCTTAGGAGATTGTGCATAACTCTTTCTTGGAGAATCCACTTTGGATCAGACTACTGGCATTGGACAGAGAACGTAGAGGGATACTACATGTCACAATTTTAGAACTGGATGATCCGAAATTACAGAGATACATCAGATTCAATATCAAGGTCCTACAAAGTAGAAAAAGGTGTGTAGTTTTTTTTTTTAATTTTTGCTTAAGCTTGGTTTGAAAAATTAGTTTGAAGGAATTCAAAGGGCATAGTAAAGCATTATTATCGGTAATTGATGCCCCGAGGAAAGAAATGCAAACACCTAGTAAGAAACCTGAAAGCTCTAGCATGACTCATGAAGAAGAGGAAGAAATGCAACATGATATATCAAAATTATAAGACCAAGTGCAACAAGTGTCACTTGCACAAAAAGTAACGAAATCTAAGATGAAAGATGTAGAGCTAAGATGGATTGTTTAAATAAAGGTGTAGAAGCTAAGATGGATGGAATGGAAGCTAAGATGAATGGCATGCACGCTAAAATGGATGGCATGGATGATAAGATGGAAGAATTGAAAATAAATATGAATAAGTTGCTACAAGGAATGGTCACTAATGGTGAAAGGGTAGTAAAGGAAACTCATGATGAGAACAAAAAAAAATGTTAATCATGATTCCATAGACTCTAATGTTGGATCGAAGACCCACCATATTCCAAAAATCGATATGAGGAAGTTTGATGGCAAGGATCCCGCAACATGGATATTACAGATGGAGCAATTTTTCGATCTCAATAATGTGTAAAACACACAAAAGGAACGTATTGCAACTTTATATTTGGAACCAAATCAGTTTGTATGGTATCAATGGCTTTGCTCTCATAAACAAATTATCACTTGGGCAATTTTTACGAAAGAATTGACAGCACATTATGAGGAGTTCCAAAAATTGAACATAAGGGTAAAAAATATTCCAGAGGAGCATAGGATTGATGTGTTCATAGGGACTTTAAAGGATAATATCCAACATGATGTTCGCCTTTGGGAACCTGATTCATTAGAGAAGGCATTCAGGTTAGCAAGAAAAATGGAAAGAAAAATTATGGCAACCAGGAAGCATACCAGTCACAACTATAAAGATGGAAGTGTTGTTACCCCTAGCCTTCCACAACCTGTAAGGCTGACACTACAACAATTGGAACAAAAAAGAGAAAAAGGGCTTTGTTACAATTGTGATAGCAAATACACTAAAGGTCATAAGTGTGCTGAGAAGAAATTTTTCTACATAGATTGTGAAGAGGAAGAAGAAAAGGAGCAAGAAAGGTCAAAGGAAGAGGATATACTCCAGGAACAAAGCCTAGATAAAAAATAAATGAATCCGACCATATCTTGTAATGCATTGGCTGGAATTACCACTCCTCGAACCATCAAGATAGAAGGACAAATCAAGAAGAAAAAGGTAATAGTGTTGATTGATTCAGGAAGTACCCACAATTTTATTCATTGTAAGGTAGGAAAAGAATTGAATTGCTTCCTATATCTAGCACCAGAGTGTCAAGTGATGATTGCAAATGGAGGAACAATAAATTGCTTGGGAAAGTGCCATAATATCAAGCTATCCATGGGAGAATATGTATTGACTAGCCCAATGCTTTCCATTCCAATGGGAGGTGCTGATGTTGTACTAGGAGTCCAATGACTACAATCCTTGGGTACAATAGTTTTTAATTTTCAAGAACTTTTCATGAAATTTTATACAGAAGGAAAGGAAGTTGAATCAAGGGGTATTGCAGGGAAATCAGGAAAGATAATAAGCTCTAACGGTATGACAAAGCTTCTAAAAAAGGAACAAAGAGGTGTAATTGCTTAATTATGTTGGCTAGATGTTTCCACATTGGAATCATCTATTTCTCCAAATCTCCAAAAAGTCTTGGACAATCATTCCAAGGTATTTGAGACTCCCAAAGGTCTCCCACCTATTCGTGATCATGATCATGCTATTCATCTGATCCCACGAAGTGTTCCTCCAAACATCAGGCCGTACAGATATCCCTATGCCCAAAAGAGTGAAATTAAACGTATGGTTGTAGAAATGCTAGAGGCTAGTATAATTCAACCTAGTCAAAGTTCTTTCTCTGCTCCAGTAGTATTGGTGCACAAGAAGGATGGATCATGGCGCATATGTCCGGATTATAGGGAACTCAACAAGCTCACTATTAAAGATAAGTTTCCCATTCCTGTCATTGATGAATTACTGGATGAATTGCATGGATCAATTTACTTCACCAAGTTGGATCTTCATTCAGGATACCATCAAATCAGAATGAGACTGAAGACATTCCAAAAACAACATTCAGAACTCATGAGGGTCATTATGAATTTTTGGTCATGCCTTTTGGCCTTACCAATGCACCTTCTACATTTCAAGGTTTGATGAATTCCATTTTCAAACCCTTCCTTAGAAAATTTGTGTTAGTATTTTTTGATGATATACTAATCTACAACAAGTCTTGGAAGGATCATGTTGAACATGTTGACAGGGTGCTACAACTATTGGAGGAGAAACAATTATATACAAAAAGATCCAAATGTTTCTTTGGAGTACAAGAGGTGGAATATCTGGGTCATATTGTATCTCATGAAGGATTTAAGGTAGACCCTAGCAAAATTAAAGCCATTAAGGAATGGAAAATCCCCACATCCATAAAGCATCTGCGAGGATTTCTCGGGTTGACAGGGTATTATCGCAAGTTTTTTAAGAATTATTGGAGAATAGTAGCACCTCTAACAACATTATTGAAGAAAGATGCATTTTCATGGACTCCAGAAGCAACAAAGGCCTTCGAACATCTTAAAGAGGCAATGTGCCAAGCACCAGTCTTAGCTGCACCGGACTTCACAAAAACCTTTATTGTGGAATGTGATGCTTCAGCAAATGGAATTAGTGTTGTTTTAATGCAAGATGAAAGACCCATTGCTTTTGAAAGTCGTACAATCAAGGGAAAGTTTTTACAGAAAGCTATTTATGAGAAGGAAATGTTGGCAATACTACATGCACTTAAGAAATGGCGACCATACCTAATGGGAAGACACTTCAAGGTAAAAAAGGATCATGATAGCCTTAAATACTTTTTAGAGCAAAGATTATCCTTTGAAGAGCTATAAATGTGGGTCACAAAGATGTTGGGTTATGACTTTGAAATCATCTACAAAAAAGGGAAGCAAAATGTGGTGGTAGATGCACTCTCAAGAAAGGATGAGGATGTGGAAGCATTGTTGTGCGCCATTTCTATTATCCAACCAGATTGGATAAACGAAGCAAGGGAGGAATGGAAGAATGATGAAGAAGTATGGGCACTTATTCAAAAGTTAAAACAAGATTCCAGTACATCTGATACATTTAGTTGGCAAAATGATTTGTTATGGTACAAAGATCGCTTATACCTCTATAAGAATTTGCAACTTAAACAAAAAATTCTTATGGAATAGCACACTTCTCCCTTAGGAGGGCACTCAGGATTTTTAAAAACTTACCATAGGGTTAAGAAGGAATTTTTTTGGGATGGTCTTAAATCGGATATTCAAAAGTTTGTGGCAGAATGTTTGGTTTGCCAACAAAATAAAGTTGAAACAATTAAGACCCTGGGTCTGTTATAACCTTTATCCATTCCAAGCCAACGTTGGGAGGAGGTTTCAATGGATTTTATCACAGGTTTACCCAAGTCTGAGGGAAAGAGTGTCATCATGGTGGTAGTTGACAGACTTACCAAGTATGCACACTTTTGTGCATTATCACATCCATTTAAAGCCAGTACATTTTCTACTGCATTTATGGAAACAATTCAAAAGCTACATGGAAACCCAAAGATTATTGTAAGTGACAGAGATCCCATTTTCACTGGAAATTTTTGGATAGAATTATTTTCTTGTCTTGGTACTCAGTTAGCTCATAGCTCATCTTATCATCCTCAATCTAATGGGAAAATTGAGATAGTAAACAAATGTTTGGAAGGATACCTTCGTTCCTTTGTATCTGATAAACAGACATAATGGGTCAAATGGTTTCCTCTAGCTGAATGGTGGTATAACACTTCCTTCCATACATCAACAAAAATGACCCCATTTATGACACTTTATGGATATCAGCCACCATCCATCACATCATATTTAAGATAAAATTCTAAGGTTCAAGCAGTGGAACATCACATCGAACATCAACAACAAGTCGTCCAACTCTTAAAGGATAACCTTGTGTTGGCACAGAATAGAATGAAACAACAGGCAGATCAACATCGCAGCGAAAGAAGTTTTGATGTAGGTGATTGGGTATTCCTACGGCTACAACCATATAAACAAATGTCCCTCAAGCAAGCTAAGAAGGATAATAAATTATCACCAAAGTATTATGGTCCGTACAAGGTGTTGCAAAATATTGGTACTATGGAATACAAATTGGAGCTTCTTGCAGTGTCTCGAGTGCATCCAGTTTTCCATGTTTCATGTTTAAAGAAGGTTATAGGTGACAAGCTCCTAGTTCAAACAATATTTCCAGAACTTGACGAGGAAGGAAAAATTATATTGGAACCAGAAGCAGTCATAGAAACAAGAACTCGATAGCTACGAAATTGATCAATTTCAGAGTATCTCATCAAGTGGAAGAACTTATCCGCTGAAGATTCCACATGGGAGGATGAGAATTTTATACAGAAGCATCCATAACTACTCAAGCGTTGAGGACAACACTTTTTTGAAGGAGAGGGGCATGTTAGGTCCCTATAATACTAGTGATCACCCCATTACTATTGTAGTTGTATCCCTTATTAATATTGTTGAGCCCCTATTGTCCCCATATTTTTTTTATTGTGCCCCATAGAATCCCTCTATTGTTATTTTTGTGGCTTTATACTATTATTGTTAGGTCGGCTGGGTTATATTGTGACTCCATAGACTCCTATATAGAGAAAGGAGGTTTTGTCATTTGAATCATCCTAGAATTGTTCATTTGTGTAATGTAAAGGAGGTTGCCCCCTCGAAGAGGCTGAATTCTAAGGCGTTGATCTCTCTTTTCTATCTTTTTGTGAGATGGTTTCATAACATTTGAGGATTAATTTCGCATAGATGTCCTTTCCTCTCTCCCTCTTATGGAATCAAATCACCCTCACACTCTTTGTAACCATCATGGACATCTATATATTATATTCATGCATTAACATTTACATAACTTGAGTGCACTTGTGGTAATTCTACTACATGGTCCAAAGAAACTATATTTAAAAAAATTTCTATGTAGCCATTCTATGATTATTATATAAATATATAATAATTAAATTTGAAGCGTTAGGGGTCCATAATAAGTAATGCATTGAATTCCTTTTTTTGTATTCGTCAAATTTGATAGAATTTAAACCTAATAGTAGTTAGTAGTATTATATTGGTATGATCCCAATTTAATAATCATGTTGAAACAATGTAATTTTATCAAAATAATGTAACATTAATAACATGTGACTAGTGTAGTTGTTAATTGGGTTTAGCCTAAGAGAAGAAGTGTTACCCTCCTCAATGAGGCTCAACTCCTTGAAGTGACATGTAGGGCTCTTAAAAAGTATATTGTTGTAATTAATTTGAGTCTTATTGTTGACCAAATCGTGTGCCCTTAAGAATCGAAGTTTAACCTAGGTACTATCATTGGAATGAGGGGAAGTGATTAAGGGTTTTCCCTAGGATATGTTACCTAAAAAATTAGTCATGTGGCTTTTCAATTAGGAAATTACAGAACTTTACAATTCAATGCATTTTTTAACATGAGTAAGGTGATTTTGTGAAATTCATAGTTTCCATGGTTTCCAGGTGAAAACGTGGAGATACCATAACCAACTTTAAGGAGATCTATACGGGTTAGAAACCATCCTAATAGGCATGAAGATTATATCTCATATTTTTTATTTCTAATGATGGGGAACCTTCTTGTTGTCTGGAAGTGTTGGGTTTTATTGGAAGTGCTAAATGGAAAAATAGCAATAGAAGAAGAATTGGATACACTGGAGAAGAATAAAACATGGGACCTAGTAGAATTTCCAAAGGGCGGGAAAGTTATTGGTTGCAAATGGGTCTACAATCTAAAAAAGTGCATTGATGATAATGTTGAAATGTATAAAGAATATTTCTAGTAAAAAGGTATTCTCAAATGGAAGTTATTTATTTTCGTGAAATATTTTAACTACTTGGTAACCTTGTTTCTATTGATGTAGTATTAGCACTACTTCCTTTACTTAGCCTTGAGTTAGAGTGACTAGATGTTAAATAAACATTCTCATAGGGAGATTTGGATGTGGAAATACACATGGAATAATGATAAGAGTTTATTCAAGATCACATAAGATTTTTTTTTGTAAAATCAAGAAGTCAGTATATGGCCCAAAGTAATCTCCTAGTAGGAAATGGTACGAAAAGTTAATTCCTTCGCGGTGAGCCAAAATTATACAAGAAATGAGTATGACCATTGTGTTTAATTCAAAAGTTTAAAAAATGGTATATTCATGATCTTAGTGTAATATGTTGACAATATGATTGTAGCAAGCATAAGCATGGTTGAGATTAACATGTTAAAGGCTTAGTTGGATAGGGATTATGATAGATTTAGGGAGTAGCAAAACAAGTTTTGGGCATAGAAATACATAGAGACAAGAAACATGGTAAGATTTGGCTATCACAATAAAATTATGTGGAGTAGATACTCATGAGATTTGGTATGAATAATATGAAATCAATAAATATCCATTTAGCTTCCCATTTTAAGCTTTCTTCCAGATTATGTATTAGTACTGAAGAAGGAAATGATTATATGTCTCGTGTATTGTATGCAAGTGTCGCGGGAAGTTTAATGTATGTAATGGTATCTACAAGACCAAATGGTTTACATTTAGTTGGTTTTGTTAGTAGATGCATGGAAAGTCTAGCTAGAGAGCATTAGATAACAGTGATATGGGTGCTTCAGTATCTGGGAGGAACAAGTGATTATTGTATCACCTATAATGGTTGTAGTGAATTAGTTTGTGAATATTTTGACTTTGATTTCACAAGTGATTTAGACAAAGGGATATCTACTTCATGTTACTATTTTACTCTTGTAAGAGTACCTATTTGTTGGATTTCAATCCTTCAAAAATAATTTTCTTTATCCACTGCTAAGGAAAAATATATAGATGTCTCACATATATGCAAGGAGGTAATTTGTTAAAGGGTTTATTGGGTGAGTTTGGAAAAGTGCAAAACAATGTGGAGGCATTATGTGATAGCCAAAGTGCTACCAGTTGGATATCAATACAGCTTATCATAGTAACACCAAACAAATTTCTATTAAATACCATTTTGTAAGATGTCTTATTGATGGAGGTGGAGTAGCTTTGTCTGTACTCAAGAAAATTGTAAAGACATGTTTATAAAATTTGTATTGTTAGAGAAGTTGTAATAGAGTTTGTATTCTCTTGGTTTGTATAAAAGGAAATGAATGGGCTAGGGAAAGGTATTAGGTAAATTTTATTCAAGGTGGGGAATGTTTGAATTGGGACAAAAATTAAACGAGGTGAGCATTTAACACCAATAACAAAATTTACTTGAAGAGAAAATTTTGGTAGTTCATGTAAAAATAGAAGTTATGTCAAAGAAACTATAAATCTATGTGGCCCTTAGAGACATACATAATTTTTTAATGGTAGCAATGGGATAGTTGTAATCTTTACCTCTAAGCAATAATAATATTGATATCTTCCCCATGGGCATTTCCTAGAATATTGTCAAAACTTTACGATATAAATCAATGTCTTACTACCAAGATATTTGCAGAAATATTGTTCTTATGTGAAATAATGTTTCTTGTGAGACTATTGGAATTGGAAGCATTAAGATTAAAATGTTTGATGGCATTCTAAGGACATTAATAGAGGTAAGACATGTACCAAAACTAAAAAAGAATTCAATTTACTTGGTAGTTTTGAATTCTAAAGGTTATAAATTTAGTAGTCAAGGTGAAACAATTTTGAAGCTTTCTTAGGCGCTTGTAAAGTCATCATATATTAGTAAATTATACTTTAGGATAACTAAATATATAAATATATATGTAATAAAACATGTGATAAAAAACACTTAACTAATGATTAGTTTGATGGTGTACAAAAACTCTAACCATCTTCCTATTGTATATATACTCTTGAAGGTTGAACGAAGACTTGCTTGGATACCCTTTGCTAAAATATTTCTTCTTTCTTGAATTACGTGTGTCATGTGTTTTCCCTAATGTTTTTCCTTTCTTCAATGTGTTTTGAAGCCCTAATTTCAAAAATTTAGTGACATTGCCTCTGCCATTTAGTTTGGGTTATAGCAACAACATATGGAGGTGGTTCAAACTTGGAAGAGATGGCGAGATTGAAGTACTACAAGAAGAATATCAAGATAGTGAGATAGAAAACCTACGTGTTGAAGATTTGTCTAAGGATATTCTCATAGAAAAGATATCCAATAAATTTATTGATAAATTTTGATGTTGTGGGATATATCTTTCACTACTTGTGGATGTTGCTTGAATAAAGACGAGTCTGCAAATGATAAATGATAAAAGGACTGCAAGAACAATGGTTGTGGATTGAAAAATTAAATTGCATGAAGATGAGAAAAAATACGAGTAGAGAAGAAGTGACTATGCATTATTCAACCTATAATTCAATGTTGCAAACAACCTTCATTTTTATGGATATCGTTATATTGTGTGATAAAATATTTTACATGTTCTGTGTTTCTCGATGGAAAATCAATTATTTCATAGTTCAAGATACCTTCCTCCCCATCATCAATATAAATAGGAGTCGTTGATTGAAATAATTTTCAATTGTTTAATAGAATCAACTTGCTCGAGAAACAACTTTGGTAAAAATAGAGTCGACTTCCCTATACGAAACTTTGGTTGAAATGGTGTTGACTTTCCCAAGACTGTTAAATAATTTGGTTGAAATAGAGTTGAATTTCCTGAGTTGGAATCGGTTGTGGAAGTGATTGGACATAAAGTTAAGTTTGTAAATGCACTTTAATCCATTTCATAGATCTAAGGATTGAGTACAACACACCTGTTTAGGTTGTCGTCCATTTATGGAGGGAGGTGTGATGCAACATCTTGTTGAAGGTATTAGGGGTTGCTGAACGTGCCCATCGTTATACATGATCCAATTGATTGGTATTTTATCTTAAACCTCAACTTGTTGGTTTAGTCAAACGTGTTAGTTGATTACCAGGATTATTGTTGGTTAATAAGGAGATATTGGTCAATTTTTGACATGGTTGAAATATCAATATGTTGTACATGTTCAAAATCTTGAGATGTTGGATGGGGTTGACTAAGGACTTGTTACAATGATTATAGGATACAATTTAGTTATATACCAATACAACATGAAATAATGTTGTCATAAGGGAATATTATTTTCCATTGTGGATAACAAGTGGAATTTCAATAAAGTGAATTTAGAAGATCATGCCCACTATAATCTGTTTAGAAAATTGTATATTACAGAGAAATGGAACACATCAAATATTGCAAAAATACAAACACAAAAAACGCTTAAAACAAGAGAGACACAAAAAGACACGATTCACCGAATTTGGGTTGCGTCCATGGAGAAACAACCCGTCCTTACTTTATATTATCCATCAAAAACTTGGGTTGCATCCATGGAGGAACACTATGTTGTAGGGAATCATAGATATTTTTATGTTAACATTTTAGTTTACAAGATTTCTCCACACTCCATAAACCAAATGTTCTAGACAACGATATGTTTAAGACAAGAGGCTAATAATTTGGTCAATGTTAAATATATTCAAGATATTATAGGAGTGAACTCATTTGGTGGTGTTATATATATGTTTTCTTCTTATGCAAATCTACTTAATATTTGCCTAAAATCGGCCCCAAGGAGTTGGTCCCTCTAAAATATGCTTCCTTCAATACCCTCGGGATTCTAAATCCCTATTAAAATTCTTAGTGGTAAGGCTTTAATATAATGGAGAAATTACAATGGAAATAGGCGCAAATAGCCTCCGAGTGTTGTCTCTGTTATGTACAAATCCTGCGATCCCCAGTCCCCGAAACTCTTCAAAAATGAAATTAAAATATCTTGTGGGATTTTAACCTTCTAGTATGGCCCACTTAATTCTTTAACCAATAATAATACCCCACCAATGCAGCCACCTTATGGAGGCCCCAAAATTTTCATCACTTAACAAGTGTGGGAACGAAAAAAATCTAGTCGCTGTCACTTAATGGTCCCTAGTCTCCTAGTCCCTGACGCTATTCAAATTAAAATTACAAGATCTGGGATTTTCATGCTAAGTCTCTGTTATGGTATTTCGTCAACAAACATCCCCAACTTTGACAATTGACAAACTCTCTCTAAAAGAGAAAAATGGCTAAGTGTTAGGATTTTTAGTGTTAATTCCAGTTCGACTCTCGGACTCCTCTCAACCCTCTACGCTCCTTTGAGTCTCTCCTCTCATCTTTGCCACACTTTTAAGGTAACTCCTCTCCCTTCTCCACCCTTCTAAAACCACTCCAAAATGATATTGTCATTTTACAAATCTCGGGTTCGATAATTAAAAACATAGGGTTTATTGATTCTGTGTGGAAAATAAAATTGCAGAAGAATTGGTTATGCCAATATAGAGCTCTCATAGGCAAGTTTCACTCTTGCACTCTGATTGAATTTTCTCATTAATCAAATAAATATTTAAAATTACATCAATTCAGTTCATATCTTTGAATATAGGATTTAAGGACCAATTTGGAGAAAGAAAAAACAAACCATAAAAATTTGTCTAATTTTAATAGCTTACATGGTAATTTTAAATAAATCTTAATCTAACAAATCACATCTTGAGGAACCAACTCCTATAGTAAATGATTTTGACCTCTCGGTCAATGAAAATTATGGATTCCCTTGCATCATACTCCCAAGGAAAAAATATTTCATGGGCTCTCGTCCATGAGTTCTTCAATGGATTTGCCACTTTCTTGTATGAGTTTGGAAGTCATCTAGGTTGCATCAGTCGTTGGTAGGTTCTTCCACTTAACTAAGTACTCAAAGTAATTTTTTTTCCATGGTCTTCTTGATCAATCTCTTGTCCAAGATATTCTCTGGATGCAAAGGTTCAATTGTTTGCAACTAGTTTTCCCATTGTACTGTTTGTTGTTTCTGGGCACTGGTTGGCTGCTCTATTTCAAGTTCATATTTTTACAAATTTGCTACATTAAATATTGGTGAAATTTAAACTTTAGGTGGTAATTCAAGTTCATAAGCATTGGAAAAAAATTTCTTCAGAATTCTGCAAGGTCCTATATTTTTAAACTTTAGTTTATTGTACTCGCCTTTGGGGAATCTCTCCTTCCTCAAATGTACAAGTACCAGATCTCCAACCTCAAAAAATTTCTCCCTCCTACTAAGGTTTACTCTGATTTTATATTTCAGACTACTGTCATACAATTTCTTCTTGTCCTGGTCATGAATCTCTTGAATGGATTTAGCAAAATCCTCTCCTGTTGCACTCTTATGTTTTGATCTTGCCAAATTTTTGAGTTCATCTAATCCTCTTGGGTTCTTCCCATACTTAATTTGGAAAGGGATTTTTTCAGTGCTTTTGTTATGAGTGTCATTCTAAGCATATTCAACTTGTGCTAGAATCTGGTCCCACTGTTTAGGGTGGTCTCTAATCAGACTGCGCAGAATGTTTCCTAGGATTATGTTCCCAAATTTCAATCTGACCATCAGTCTATGGGTGGTATGCTAAACTATACTGCAATTCTACGCCAATTTTTTTCCATAGTGTCCTCCAGACATGTCCCAAGAATTTAGTATCTTTGTTTGAAACAATTCTTTTGGGAATTCCATGCATTCTTACTACTACTTTAAAGAACAGATCAACAATATGGCTAGCATAACTAATATTATCACAAGGAATAAAATGAGCCATTTTGAAAACCTATCTACAACCACAAAGACAAAATCATTACCTTTCTGTGTTTTAGGCAATCCCAAAACAAAATCCATACTTACTGAATCCCAAGGCCTCTCTGGAATTAAAAATGGGGTATACAATTTAGTGTTCTGGATTCTTCCTTTGGCATACTGATAGGTTCTACATTTCCTCACAAATTTCTGCACATCAGATCTCAACTTTGGGCAATAATAGTATCTCTTTAGTAGGTCATAAGTCTTGTATTGCCCAAAATTTCCTCCAAGGCCTCCATTTTGTTTCTCCTTAATCAGGTTATCCCTCATGGAACAGTTTGAATGCAGAGCTAGTTGTTTTTGAAAATAAATCCATGTTGAATCATGTAATCAAGTCATGGACTCCTATCTTATGAAGTTTAAATCTTACAGGCTTCAAAGGATTCTTTGAATTCTACATCCTCCTCATACATCTCCTTTATAAAGTCGAATCTCAGCACTTGAATTTGAGTCTCTTGCAATAAAATTTGTCTCTTGCTCAAGGCATATGCAATTTTATTAGATTGACCACTGATGTGCTTTAAAACAAATGTAAAACTATGAAAGTATTCATCCCACTTAATATGTTTCTGGTTCAACTTAGGATATTGTATTATATATTGAAGAGCAAGATTATCAGTGCATAAGATAAATTCTCTAGACAAGAAATAATGCCTCCATTTCTTAAGATCCTGAACCACTACATAAAACTCTTTTTCATAGGATGTGTACTATAACCTGGCCTCATTCAACTTCTCACTATAATAGGCTATGGGGTTGTCCTCCTGGATAAGTACTACTCCAATTGCATCATTGTTGGCATGAGTCTTCACTTGAAAAGGCTTGTTAAAATATGGAAGAGTAAGCATTAACTGCTCTGTAATCTTCCTCTTCAACATTTGGAACCCTTTTTCAACTTCATCAATCCAACTAAATGGTTTTTTATTTTTCTTCACTATCTCTATAATTAGTGCGCTCATCTTGCTGAAATTTCTAATAAATTTCCTATAAAAACTCACCAAACCATGAAAACTTCTAACTTCAAAAACACTTTTAGGAGAGGGCCATTCAAGGATAGATTTCACCTTACCTGGATCCATCTTCAATCCTTCTCTAGAAATCACAAATCCCATATATGCAAGATCTAACTTCAAAAATGAGCATTTCTTCAAATTCACAAGTAACTTCTCTTGTGAAAATTCTTTAACGCATACCTCAAATGCCTTAGATGCTCCTCCTTTGTTTGATTATACACTAAAATGTCATCCAGGTAAACAATCACAAACTTCCCTATGAATTCTTTCAGTACTTCATTCATCAACCTCATGAATGTACTTAGTGCATTAGATAATCCAAATGGAATAACCAACCATTCATATGAACCTTGACTAGTTTGAAATGCAGTCTTCCACTCATCTCCCTCTCTAATTTTGATTTGATGGCATCCACTCTTTAAATCAATTTTGGAAAACAAACAGGCATCGCTCAAACAATCCAATAAATCATCAATTCATGGCAGGGGAAAATGATAGCTGATTGTAATTTTTTTCAAGGCTCTGGAGTCTGTACACATGCGTCATCCACTATCCTTCTTTGGAGTCAATATTGTGGGTACTGCACATGGACTAAGACTCTCTCTAATCAGTCCCTTATCTAACAACTCCTGCACTTGCTTTTTGACTTCTTCATTCTCCTTAGGTGTCATGTGGTAGGAAACTTTATTAGGAAAACTAGCTCTTGGTATCAAGTCAATGTGATGACTGATACTCCTTACTGGTGGAAACTCACTTGGAAAATCATCCACCACAATATCATGATACTCCTCCAACATCTCTTGAATTTCTACAGGAAAATCAGAGATAGTACTAGAAGTAAGAATTACTCTAGGCTTACAAACAATAGCAAAATTTACCTCTTTTAGCTTCATCTACTATAGAAATTCCTTGCTACTCATCAACGCTACCTTTGAATCACTACTTCTAGAAGTCCCTTCTTCCTGTAATGGCAAAAAAGTATGCTTGATGCCATCCTTTTAGAACTTATAAGTGTTCCTCTTGCCATCATGCACCACACTTTTGTCAAACTGCCATGGTCTTCCAAGAAAAATGTGACACACATCCATCAACATCACATCACACAAAATCTTGTCTTTGTAGCTACCAATATGTAGCTCAATCTCACATTGTTCATTCACTAAAATATGATGTCCCTTCTATAGCCAAGACACCTTGTAGGGTGTTGGGTGCTTCTTCTTCTTCAACTACAACTTCTCTACAACCTCTGTGGACACTAGGTTTCTAGTACTACCATTATCAATCACAAATTTACCACACTTACCTTGGGCCTTGCAAACAGTCTGGAACAAGGTTCTCCTCTGATCTGGATCAACAACTTCCTTCTCCTTCTTGAGCATCACTTTTTCATCATCATGCTTCTCCTGTATCTGACACATTCTCTGCTTCTTGCACCTCTGCCTCCTCCTCTTCTACTGGAGTTGTAACAACATTCCTTTGGCCTGGTTCTCTATTCTCTATACAATCATACACCATGTGTCCAATCTTGCCACACATGTAGAAACAAACCTCTCTCTTGCCTCTTCTTGATCCTTTAGAAGAATATCTTCAGCCTTTGGAATCACCTTCCTACTATCATTGTGGACTAGATCTACTATCCCCATCTTTAGATGTAGTAGACCTTCCTTTGTTTTGTTGTTGTCCTTTGCTTCTAGAAGCACCTTTTCCTTTGCTTTCTTATTTCCTAGCAAGCTTCTCTTCTACTTTCAGAGCCAATTGGTATGCCTCCTCTATTATCCTTAGTGACAATTCACTTATTTCATATTGAATGTCCATTTTGACCCCATTAATGTGCCTTTCAGTCTTCTCTGTAGACTCCTCCACATATCCAGCTCTAATGTTCACTTTGTATAACTCCTTTGTGTATTTCCTGACTGTAATGCCTCTCTGTCTAAGGTTTTTCACACTTCTAAGCAAATTCAACTAGTAATATTTAGGTAGAAACTTACCTTTAATTTTTGCTAGCATCTTGTCACATCTCTTGATCTTTTTCTTTTCTTTCTTCTTCTCTTTTCCTGCACGCTATCCCACCAGAGAGTTGCATGTCCCTTCAATCTTGTCACTGCAAAATTTACCTTCTTCTCTTCATCCATTTCCTCATATTCAAAGAACTTGTCCATCTCTGTGATCCAGTCAATCAACTCCTCCAGATTCATATTGCATGTGTAGGAAGATAGATCTAGTTTTGGTTTCATGACAAAACCAAAAACTTCCCTTAGAACCTTAGCCTTTGTTGGTTCTTCTGCTACTTCTTCTTTTGCAGTTTCTTCCTCCTTATAACTCTCATCTCCAACTTCTAGTTCTCTGTGTCAACCAGTCTCCATTGTTGCCATTCTCTCCTCCAACTATTGCATTTCCCACAATACCTCTCTATTAGCAACTGACCTATCTCAACTATGGGCGACATGATTCATTCTCCTATTCCTAAAGTATACACAGAGTCTACTATGATACTACCTGATGCAAATATACTTAAGATTTTCCTAAAATCGTCCCCAAGGAGTTGGTCCCTCTAAGAGATGCTTCCTCCAATACCCCCGGGATTTTGACTCCCCGTTAAAATTCATAGTGGGAAGGATTAAATATAATGGAGAAATTTCAAATGAAATAGGCGTAAACAACCTCCGGGTGTTGTCTATGTTCCGTAGAATTCCCACAACCCCCGACCCATGGAACTCTTCAAAAATGCAATTAAAATCCCTTGTGGGATTTTGACCTTTTGGTATGGCCCACTTAATTCTTTAACCAATAATAATACCCAGCCAATGCACTTACCTTATGGAGGCCCCACAATTTTCGTCACTTAACAGGTTTGGGGAATGAAAATAATTTTTGTTGCTGTCACTTTACGGTTCCTGGCCTCCTAGCCCCCGATGCTATTTAAATTAAAGTTACAAGATTCGGGCTCTATGGGATTTCTGAGCTAAGTCTCTGTTACGGGGTTCCGTCAACAAACAACCTCAGTTCCTACAATTGACAGACTCTCTCTAAAAGAAAAAATGGCTAAGTGTTGGCCTTTTTAGTGTTAATTCCAGTTCGGCTCTCCAACTCCTCTCAACCTCTGCTCTCCTTTGAGTCTCTCCTCTTGGCTCTATGACAATTTTAAGGTAACTCCTCTCCCTTCTCCACCCTCCTACAACCACTTCGATGTGATCATAGTGTTTTACAGATCTCAGGTTCGGTAATTAAAAACATAGGTTTTATTGACTTTGTGTGGAAAATAAAATTGTAGAAGGACCAATTATGCCAATACAGAGCTCTCGTAGGAAAATTTCTGTAGGTTTTAATCCCGTACAAAAATTACCTGCATATAAATTCTAAGAACAGAAAATAAACAATGACAAGAGCACAAAACATAAAATAAACAATGACAAGAGCATAAAACATAAAATAAACAATGACAAGAGCATAAAACATAAAATAGATATACACAGAAATTTCCCCTCTGGATCCCAAAATTGGGACTACCCGATTGATTTTTCATTATATTCCTTTCAATGTTACAATACATATATGAAGCATTCATAAACCCCAATCCATTAACCCTGGATTAGAATATAACCATAGTTCCCTTGACCCTATCTTCAAAATACCATGGATAGAAAACCATCATGCCCAAAACCATGTGCGAAATCCATGCACAAAACCATAGGTAGGTCTGACCACCTAATATAGGGTCCAAAAAAAGTTTCCTAGGCATTGCCCCAGTCCCTATGCAGGGGGACTACAGCCCTGCTAAATACCCCCCGATAGGGGGGGCAACAACACCCCCCCCCCCCCCTTACAGTGCTCGATGCAACATACAGGGTGGATACCCACACCCCCACCCCCGCCCCGCAACATGTGGGGTAGTCGTGGAAAGAATATAACACACACCCAACAATTTCACTGTCACACCCTAACTAACTTTTCTCATTAATCAAAAAAAATATTTAAAATTACATCAATTTGGTTTAGATCTTTGAAGATAGGATTTGAGGACCAATTTAGAGAAAAATTAAACAAATTATAACAAATCTAATTTTAATAAATTACATGCCAATTTTAAATAAATCCTAATCTAACAAACCACACCTTGAGGAACCAACTCCTCTAGTAAATGATTTTGACCTCTCAATCAATGAGAATTACGGATGCCCCTACATCAACTTCAAAATAAAAAATTAATGCATCCCTTACTTCAACTCCTTTTGGCTTCAATTATTTTGTTCAAAGTAGCCAAGGATGTACCTGTTGGAGCATTGACTTAGTGGACCATCAACATGTAGAATAGATACATTGTTATCAAGGGATTAAAAAATAAATGCTTCTTCATGCGCATTAATTTTAGGGCACAATTCAAGATAGCATGACCTACAAATGAATCAAATACCTTATTGTAACAACTACCCACTTTGTTCATGGAGAGGGTAGAGAAGTTATGTGGGATCATGAAGATAATGTGCAGTGCACTCGGAAATTGAAGGAGAGAGAAAATGTGTAATCCACCGTGGAGGAATTGTTATTACATGTAAACCAAATGGTTTGGTTCTTATAAAATAATTACAAACCTAGTTGGTTCAAGGGTTGTGTAAGGCATTTTACTTCAATCTCCATTCTCAAGAAGTGTGTATGAAGTCATGGGTTTGGATGCCAAAATCATCCACCAAATGGTGAAAAGGAAAGAGTGTTGTTGATGGGAATCTAATGGTCAAATCAAAACCTACAATGGGAGGTAATGAGCACTTCAATTCTTGTGATAATTTATCAATGGGAGGAGAGAAAATCAGATATGTAAATTATCCCACTACTAAATGGTGATTATAGTATCATTGTTTCAATGATCATAATGGGTTAGTGTTATATTCAAGTGATGTCAACTGGACTCAATCGACTAATGACCAACCCATATTCGAATGAGGATAACCCTTTTCTGCTTTGAAATATATGACAACCACCATTAATGGCGTAGGTAATGGAAAAATGGCAGAGACGTGTTGTATTTTCATCGGCCTCAAGATTTTTTATTAGACAGCTAATGGTCTACTCCAAACTATAGGTCAACTTATACATTCAACTTGATCGCTATTTATTTTGTAAGTTTGAGTTCTTTATTAAAATATGCAATTATTATGGACCAAGGTCATCAAAATGTTTTTGGTCTCATATAAGGTCAATGTATAAGAACTCATTATTATTAGAGAACGTTGGTGATATATTATGAAGAAATGAGAAAATAAATAAGGAATATTATGTAAAAAAAAGAGTTACATGAAGGAAATAGTCAAGTTGAGTTTGGATTAGTTGAGAAAGAAAAATTCAAAATTCATGTTATTGATTGAGTAATGTTGACTCAGTCTCATATCGATTGATTGAGTTAGTCTAATATCAATTGATTGGGTTAGTCTAATATTAATTGATTGAGTCAAAATTTAGTATAAAATCTAATTTAGAAATGGAGTCAAGAGAAAGATGAAGAGGATTAAATGTGAGCCTTCAAAGGCAGATGAACCTCTCCACCAATGTAATGTCAGTCAATGCCTATCCAACAAGACCATTTTCTTACTAACAATAGTGTATTTTTAATCAACAATATGAAGTAAATCCATATGCAAGAAAGAGTTTTTTGAGTCTTACTAATAGGTAGATAATCATAAGTAGAGTCTAACCATTGAATCATCCCCCATTTGAGTCAATCGAGTCATTATCATGTTGATTCTTAGTTGAGTTGGTTAAGTTGTCCTTCATGTAATTTAAAATGAAAAATCCATATATTTCTAGAGAAGAATCCATGATCATTAGTAATATAAGAATACAAAGTCTAAGAAATTAACAGAGCATCTAGTGAGAACATCTAGAGTTGACCAAGTAGAAAAAGGAATTTGATAAGCAGTTGTTTGATTAAGCATTAAACATACAATCATTGTAGCACTTGATTTATAGATTTAGAATTGTACATGAAATTTTTTCACACAAACACACATATCTAATGATCTTAAAGGAAAAGATTATGACACAAGATATATTAAACTGATTGAATCCCCTAGTATAAGAGTTGTAGAATAATTCCCTAGGTTGTGACCTTAGACACTAGAAAGCAGAGAAATGGTAGGCTAGCCAAAGCATGGGCTCCACCATAGGGTGTTTCATAGGGGTGAGATGAGCACATGATGAACCAATCACCACTTTGAAGGCATGGCAGTGTAACAAGAGAGTTGAGAGGACCATTACCAGGTGGGGTAGATAAGTGTTGAGGACTCAATAATTGCACAAGAACTTACTAGATCAAAGATGGATGCTAAAAATAACAGGTCATGGTGGAACCTCGTATATGTGTATGTCCCTATATAGCTAATAGTTGTTGAGGATGATTTACCTATGCATATCAATATGCATAGTCGATATAGAGTAAGGATACTTCTATAGGAGTAAATACCCCATATATTGTTGCACATTTGCTTAAGACAAGAAAGGATTTGAGGTGGGGGGAGATGTTGGAGGCCTCATAGGCCCTTGTAAAGTAATCACACATTAGTACATTGTGTGTGTGTGTGTGTGTGTGTGTGTGTGAGAGAGAGAGAGAGAGAGAGAGAGAGAGTAGTAGGTACAACTACTTCAACCATCTTGAGCTACATGTGTGATGTGTTTACCTAATGTAGTTCCTTTCTTGAATGTGTGTTGAAGCCTTACTTTCAGCTATCATTGAAGGTTCATAATAATGTTTTGGTGGTAATAAGGGATATGAAGATTGAGAATCTTTACAAGCTAGAAGGGAGTGTTGAAATAAATGAAGCAATGGTGGTATTTGAGGAAGTTAATAAATCTATTCGTTTATGGCATGAGCGTCTCAACCATAAGAGTGAAAAAAGGAAAAAAAGTATTGATAAATTATATGTTACTTCTAGACTTAAAATATTTGAATTTGAATTTCTACAAGCACTATGTTTTTGGGAAGCAATGTAGACATGAATTTAAAACAAATAATCATACAAGGATATTCTAGATTATATTAATTTAGATGATTTTGGGCCATCCCCTACAATTTATTTTGGAGGATCATCATACTTTGTGACATTTATAGACGATTACTCTAGAAAGGTGTGGACATATATTGTCAAAAGAAGGGATTATGTGCTTAATGCATTTAAGTAGTTTAGAGATTTGGTTGAAAAGAGAACTAGCAAGTAAATCAAGTGTTTAAGAATAGATAATAGAGGTGAGTTTGCATCTTCAAAATTTGGAACTTATTGCAAGGAAGATAGGATGTAAAGGCATAAAACCATAGTTTGCACTCTTAGTCAACATTCTATGTTTGAATCCATGAACAAGACTCTTTGAGAGAGAGCAAGGAACATGTTTAGTAATGCCAAGTTATAATAAGAGTTGTGGATAGAAGTAGGGACTATATCTTTCTATCCAGTAAATTGATCACCATAAGTTATAATATGATATAAGACTCTTGAAGATATATGGACAACCCATTCTTGGTATTACTCAAATTTGATTTATTTTTTTCGTGATGCTTATGCTCTTATTTCTAAAGATTAGTGTTCTAAGTTGGACCCTAGATCAAATGAGTATATATTTATTGGTTATGGTGATTGAGTTAAGGGATATAGATTATTGGATCCTACTAAGCACACAATCATCATTAGCAGAGATGTATTAGTTTATGAATCTCCTCTTATGAAATTAAGCATAGTATAAGTAGAAATGAAACATAAACAAGTACCAAAAAATTAGCAAATTTAACATTAAACTCAATCATCTACATAAAATAAGAAGTAGAAAGAAGTACCAAACAATAAAAATTCGGAAGGAAATAAGAACAACTACCATACAATTAACAAATTTAGCGAGACATTCAACCATCTACATAAAATATGAAGAGAAAGAAGCTTCTAAAGAAGAAGATGAAGATGCAGAAAAATATATAGGAAAATGTGGAGACGCCCAACCAACTCTAAAGAGATCTACATGGGCCAAAAATTATCCCAAGAGGTTTTAAAATTATATCTCATATATTCATTTGAAATTTAATCATGGGGAACCTTGTTGTTATTAGGAAGCAATGGAAATTTTCAAAAGTGCTAAATGGAAAATAGCAATGAAAAAGGAAATATATACCTTGGAAAAGAATAAAACATGGGACCTAGTGTAACCTCTAAAGGGAAGAAAATTTATTGGTTGGAAATAAATCTACAGGCTAAAAAAGGACATTGATGATGAAGATGAAAGGTATAAAGCAAGACTTGTACAAAAATACTAAATGAAAGGTATTGATTTCCATGAAATATTTTCACTAGTTGTTAAGCTTATTTTTATTCGTTTAGTATTAGCACTAATTGCTTTATCTTGAGTTAGAGAAGCTAAATGTTAAAACAACATATATAAATGTAGATTTAGATGAGGAAATATATATGGAATAGCTAGAAGGGTTTGTTCAGGACCGTAAAAGACAAATTGTTTTTAAACTTAAGCAATTATTATATGGTTTGAATTTGTCTCCTAGGAAGTGGTACAAGTGTTGGCATTATGACACAGGTTCAACGCTATGACACAGGTGTTGTCCTTGATGGCAACTCACTCTGATGACAGATCATAGTTCAGGCTCTCAAAATGAAAGAAAAAGAGATATACGCAGGTTCCTCTTAACCAAGTCGCGTATGCACGCGGGTTCGACGATCAAAAGGCACGTATACGTATGCACGCACTTTCATGCAAGGAAAAGCGTGTACATGTGGGAAAACTTATTTTTTGGTCCATGGTATTTAGTCCTTGGTATTTGAACCTATGGTTTTGGAACATGGTATCTCATCCGAAGTGTTGAACCCAGGTATTTGGTCCAAGGTAATGGTTTTAAGTGGTTTTGGTCCATGGTATTGAGTAAGGCATAAGACTATAAAAGGAGGAGAAGATCATTAGGCAAATTCACTCAAGCATTGAATATCTTATGGAAAGCAAGATCTAGAATTGGGTTATGGTGCATAGCTGGATCTGAACCAAGGAGGAACCTGAGCGCTAGAAGAAACATAAGTTCTATTGTTGGGTCAAGATCTTAAGGCTCGAATAGTAGTATCTTTGTGTGATTTTGATATGTTATATTTGGTGCATGAGTTGATCTATAAATATGATAATCTTGGTATAACTAATTTCTGAATAAGTGAAAAGGGTAAATTATCTTTTATAGATCTGTACGTAGGTTCGGCACAGCAGAGGCACGTATACACGCTGGTTAAGTAAGTCAAAACATCGTATACGCTGGTTGGACTTAATACAGAAGTGTATGCACGCATGTTCTACGTATTGAAGTAGTGTACGTCTCATGAAATATGTTTTAGCTATTTCTGTTTATTGTTGCAGTGTTCTGGGTTCAGGATTGGTTTCTGGTTACTGTTAACATATTCTGGTTACAACATTCATTGAAGTAATTGTTTGATTCAATTTTGATTGAAGCAAAGGAGATTGGTTGATGCAGATGTATTTGATGTTTGATTATTGTCATCGATGGATCCAGTCTGAAAATTTATGAAACATGGTCCCTGGAAGAAAGAGAAGGTTGTAGCCTTCTGTAGGTCAGCACCTACGTACTAGTACATCAGCTAGTACAAGAGCTAAGGGGGTTTGTAGCTCCCTTCTAGGAGAAGATAGAGAACGAGAGAAGGTTGTAGACTTCTACAGGTAGAACCTGTGTACTGGTATAAGACTACACCAGTACAGAAATATTGTAAAAAGAAGTTTCTTATTAAAACAAGATAGAGACGAATTGCAGCAAGTGGTTTTCACCCACATTGGGTTTCCAACTTATATCTTGTGTCCATGTGTGTGATGATCTGTTTTGTTTTACTGCACTTGTTTACTATTCTTATGGTTAATGAAGTTCTAATGCACTGATTAAAGATCAACATTTAATGAATCATAACTTTACTGATATACACTGGTTGCCTTAGTCACAGTAGCATATATACACAGTTTCCCATAACTGAAGTAGCGTATACAAATCTGATTGTGAAATGAAAAATAATTGATTTGATAATATTGATTCACCCCCCCTCTCAGTATTATTTCCAACAATTGGTATCAGAGCAGGTCCTTCAAAAGAAGCTTGATCGCTTAAAGGAAGAGTTGTCATCATGAGCAACTACGAAAAAGAGGCATCTATCAGGCCACCAATCTTTGATGGGAGCAACTTCATCTATTGGAAGGTAAGAATCACAGCCTATCTTCAATCTCTTGGTATAGAATTTTGGGATATCGTGGAAGCAGGATACACATTTCCATCAACAACTCCTATAGCTACAGCTGGTAAGAAGCAGTATGAAACAAATGTAAAGGTTGTCAATACTCTATTAAGGAGTTTATCTCAATCAAAATTCGTCAAGGTTATGCAGCTCAAAACTGCAAAAGAAATATGGGAGAAGATCGTTCTAAGCTATGAAGGAGACGGTTAGGTAAAACGTGCAAAACTACAAACTCACAGAATTCAATATGAAAATATCAGAATGCACATTGATGAAAGTGTGGCTAATTATTTCTTATGTATAGATGAGATCGTTAATCATATGAAAAACTTGGGTGAAGAGATAAAATAAGTTACTTTGGTTGAAAAGGTTCTAAGATCTTTGTCTTCTAAGTTTGAATCAAAAGTTTCTGCCATAGAAGAAAAGAAGAATCCACAGAGCATTACCATGTCACAGCTGCACAGAATCCTAACTGCTTTCGAAATGAGAAAAGGGGGACCATCAGAGAGGAGAGAAGCCACATTCAAAGCTTCAGGAAAAGGAGATTACAATGATTTAGGACATATGTCAAAAGGAGAGGAAGAATCAAACTTTGTCAAGAACCTTCAACGGGGTTCTGGAAGATTAAGAGGTAAGCTACCTTTCAAATGCTTTGCTTGTGGAAGAGTCGGTCACTATGTAGCCAAGTGTCCTCATAAAGATAAGCTTGACAAAGGTAAGGAACCAGTTAGATGGAACAAAAAATCTAATGTAAGTAAGAAGAGCTATTATACTCATGAAGACAGTGATGGATTTTCAATTAGTGATGAAGATGAACAATGCACTGATTATAGACTTTTGATGGCTTTTGAAGATGATGATTTCCTGGATGTTATAGATGAAGATGATCTCTATGAAGAAATTTCTAAACTTAAAATCTTTTTAGAAGAAAAGAGTATGATCATAGATACTCTGACATTCCAACTTGCTGAAAGGGAAAAACACAATGAAAAGTTAGAATGTGAAATTGTGGGACTTAGAAAAGATATTGAGAAAACAAAAGCTCTTAATCTTAGATTTGCTAAAGGATCTGAAACTTTAGATGAGATTATCAAAGTGCAGCGTTCTCCTCTAATCAAGACAGGTCTTCGATATTCTGAAGAAGCATCTCAAGCACAGAAGCCATCCACCTCCAAAAGTTATCTAGATGCAGCAAGGAGAAGTGAACAGGTTGACAATCGACAACAAAGGCATAAAGCAAATCACCAGGTAAATCAGGGTCAATCTACTTCAAGGATGAACAGATATCACCAAGTAAATCAGGGGCAATCTACTTCAAGGATGAACAGAAGTTACAACCAACCGCAAGTAAATCATTCTCAATTTTCCTATGGAAACTACAATCACCTAGACGGTAGGTTTGATAATCGCAGGAATTTCTTCAATGGCCAATGTTTCTCTTGTCATAAATTTGGACACAAAGCTGCTCAATGTGTTGCCTACAAGACCATCATGACTAGAGAAGCAAAAAATCAAAGGAGTGTGGCTGAGATCATGAAAAGGACCTACAATAACTTTTCTGCTCTTGAAAATGAAATAGAATGTTCTATTTGTAACAACTTCGGTCATGAAGATTGTGAATGCAGGAGTAGGTTTAGGCAAACAACTCAGAAGGAGCAAGCTTCATTGAGTCCCAAAACATGGAGAAAGAAAGAACCGCAACTAGAAAGATGTGGTATAGCCTTATATGCAGAAGGACGGGAAAATCAGTGGTACATCGACAGTGGATGCTCGAAACATATGACAGGGGATAAAGAAAAACTTTAGTCATATAATGCCTTAGAAAAGGAAAGGAAGGTCTCATTTGGAAATGACACCCCTGCACTCATAAAAGGTAAAGGTTATGTTCTTTGAAAGAAAAGGTCAAAGCTGGAAATGTTATGTATTTTGATGGCTTAAAGCATAATTTATTGAGTGTCATTCAAATGTGTGATCAAGGAAATGAGGTAATATTTTGATCAAATGAATGTATTTTTTGTGAGCTTGATACTGGAGAAACAGTGATCAAAGGCATAAGAACTCCAAATAATTTATACATACTCAAGGGAGGAAAACAACAATGCTATCTAAGAAAGAATGATGAACACTGGCTATGGCACAGAAGATTGGGGCATCTAAGCTTCTCTCAGATAAGGAAAGCATGCAAATATCAGGCGGTTCGTGATCTCCCTGACATCATAATTCCAGACAATACAATATGAAAATCATGTCAGTTTGGTAAGCAAACCAGAACTAATTTCCCTAAGAAGGAAGGATCAACTAGTAAGCCACTTGAACTTGTCCATACTGATGTATGTGGTCCATCTAGGAAAAGGTCACCTCGAGGAGAAGAATACTTCATATTGTTCATTGACGACTTTTCCAGGATGTGTTGGATAGGAATTCTGAAGCATAAAGACGAAGCTTTCGAAAAGTTCAAAGCATTCAAAGCCTTGGTTGAAAACGAATCAAATCGCAGAATCAAATGCCTCAGGTGTGATCGAGGAGGGGAATTTACCTTGGATGAATTTTTTGATTTTTGTGAAGAACATGGAATAAGAAGGGAATTCTCTACTATAAGGACTCCTCAACAAAATGGAGTAGTGGAAAGGATGAACAGAACTGTTCAACAAATGGCTCATGCTATGCTTGATGAGTCTGGAACTCCCGTAACCTTCTGGGGTGAAGTTGCATTTGCTGCCATTACTATTCTCAATAATACAAATGTCTAGGTGAACAACACTCAGACTCCTCATGAACTTTGGTATGGTAAGACTCCTACGGTAAAATACTTCAAAAATTTTGGAAGCAAATGTCACATCAAAAGGACTGATTAAAACCTTGGCAAGTTTGAACCTAGAGAAGATGAAGGCATTCTCCTTGGTTACTCTCCCCACAGCAAAGGATATAAGTATTACAATAAAAGACTTGCAAAAATTGTTGAAATTATTGATGTAGTGGTTGATGAAGAAGGAAACAATCCTAGGCAGGTAAAATCCAAAGATTTCGAAGATGATGAGGACTATCCTTCAACATCAAATCAAACTTATGATGAAGAAGAAACATATGAGGCACCAGAAGAACAGATAAGGGTAGAAGAAAAGACCCTATCCAGGTATGTCCAGAAGAATCATCCAGACTCAAATTTTGGGGCAAAAAGAGGCAGGTGTACAAACAAGAAGAACTATTTCAGAAGCTTCAAGCTATCTAGCATTGCTCTCCTCCATTGAACCATGAAATGTAAGTGAAGCATGCAAAGATGAATGCTAGGTCAAGGCCATGAATGAAGAACTTGATCAGATTGAAAAGAATAACACTTGGGAGTTGGTTCCAAGACCAAATGATAAGAATGTCATAGGGACCAAATGGATATTCAAAAACAAGCTGAATGAAAATGGAGATGTTATTAGAAACAAGGCCAGACTTGTTTGTAAAGGGTATGCTCAACAAGAAGGTATAGACTTTGAAGAAACTTTTGCACCAGTTGCTAGACTTGAAGCCATAAGAATGTTCCTTGCTCTTTCTAGCTTTCAGAAGTTCAAAGTATTTCAAATGGATGTGAAATCTGCCTTTTTAAATGGAGACTTAGAAGAAGAAGTGTATATTGAGCAACCAGATGGATTCATCCTTGGAAATGATCCAAAACTTGTATTCAGACTTAAGAAGGCACTCTATGGTCTTAAATAGGCTCCAAGGGCTTAGTATTATCGTCTGGACAAATACCTCCATCAACAAGGTTTTTCAAAAGGATCAACAGATAGCAATCTATATATAAAAATTGATAATGATAAATTGCTAATACTTGTTGTGTATGTTGATGATATCATCTTTGGTAGCAATGAAGAAGCCATGAGTCAAAACTTTGCTTTGGTGATGCAGAAAGAATTTGAAATGTCCTTGCTTGGTGAGCTGACATATTTTCTTGGTTTACAAGTCCAACAAAATAAAGATGGTATCTTTTTATCACAAACCAAGTACCTCAAGTAGATCTTGAAGAAATATGGCATGGAAGATTCGAAACCAGTATGTACCCCTATGGTAACAGGATGCAGCCTCAGCGCAAATGATGATTCAGCAGCAGTACATCAACCAACCTATAGATCCATGATTGGTATTCTGGTCTATTTGGCAGGTACCCGACCAGACATCATGCATGCAGTGGGAATAGTTGGAAGATTCCAAGCAAATCCAAAAGAAGCACACCTTCAGGCGATTAAAAGGATTTTCAAATATCTTCAAGGAACACAAAATTATGGCTTATGGTATCCTAGAGATATAGATCTCACACTTCATGCATATACAGATGCAAATTGGGCAGGAAGCGTGGATGACAGAAAAAGCACTAGTGGTGGTGAATTCTTTATGGGTTCCAGATTGGTATCTTGGTTCAGCAAGAAACAAATTTCAATTGCTTTATCTACAGCTGAAGTGGAATATGTGGCTGCTGCATCTTGCTGCACACAACTCCTTTGGATGATGCAAACTTTGCAAGATTTTCAAATCACTTGTACTCCACCTATCTCTATTTTATGTGATAATACAAGTGCAATCAGTATTTCAAAGAATCCTGTCATGCATTCAAAGACCAAGCATATACCTATCAAATATCATTTTCTTCAAGAACAAGTGCTTGAACAAAAGGTCAAATTGGAGTATGTTCCCTCCAAGGAACAGGTTGCTGATATACTCACCAAACCACTGCCCAGGGAGACATTTGAATACATCAGACAAAAGCTGGTAGTAGTCGATGCATCATATTGCTGTTGAAACTTGTCTATTTCAGAGAAAAGTGGTTGTACGCGAGTTTAATGAGGAGAATCCGCGTACATACGCCGGTTTATGTGGATACAGTCACGTATATGTTGGTTTGAAGACAAACAGTGGGCCAGGCTCAGGATGAAAAGAGTCTGATATGGGTCTGACAGAGACCATCTGGCACAGGTTCAGGGGGAGCATATATACTTCTAATAATGCATTGTTGGCATTATCTTAGAAGATCTTGGTTCAAGTTCATAGTGTTTTTGGTTTCAAGTGGAACAGGTGCAGAAGGAGAACATGGTTGCTGGTCTGAATGATGATTGACAGATGCTGCTGATGATAGTTGTTGATGACTATCATAGTCTTGTTGTAGATATTTTGTCTCTATGTCATGTATTTCTTTTCTTATCAAGGTCATGTAACGGCCTATTTTGGTTTCCCCACTATGCCTAGGATGAATGATGTAATGTTCTTGTTTTATCATGTGTAAACTTTTGGTGCATCCCCACTTGGTTGGATGAATGAGTCAATATTGGTATATCCCCACTTGGTTGGGAGATGGATGTATGTATGAGTCTTTGGTGATAGGAAGGTCATTTATGAGGTATAAAGTCATGTTTCTTCTTGTAGAACATCTTCTTGCAGACCTTACCTACAGTCAGGGGGAGCATGGACAACACAGCAGAGCAGAGATTTCATCATGTACTCTGGGGGAGCATAACCCTTTGCACTTGATGACAAAGGGGGAGAGTGACTTTGAGTGACTTGGGGTTGCCATCAAGTCCAAAGGGGGAGATTGTTGGCATTATGACACAGGTTCAGCGCTATGACACAGGTGTTGTCCTTGATGGCAACTCACTCTGATGATAGATCACAGTTCAGGCTCTCAGAATGAAAGAAAAAGAGATATACGCGGGTTCCTCTTAACCAAGTCGTGTATACACACAGGTTCGATGATCAAAAGGTGCGTATACGTATGCACGCACTTTCATGCAAGGAAAAGCGCGTGCATGTGGGAAAACTTATTTTTTGGTCCATGGTATTTAGTCCTTGGTATTTGAACCTATGGGTTTTCGACCATGGTATCTCGTCCAAAGTGTTGAACCCAGGTATTTGGTCCAAGGTAATGGTTCTAAGTGGTTTTGGTCCATGGTATTGAGTAAGGCCTAAGACTATAAAAGTAGGAGAAGATCATTAGGCAAATTCACTCAAGCATTGAATATCTTATGGAGAGCAAGATCTAGAATTGGGTTATGGTGCATAGCTGGATCTGAACCAAGGAGGAACCTGAGCGCTAGAAGAAGCATAAGTTCTATTGTTGGGTCAAGATCTTAAGGCTTGAATAGTAGTATCTTTGTGTGATTTTGATCTATTATATTTGGCACATGAGTTGATCTATAAATCTGATAATCCTGGTATAACTAATGTCTGAATAAGTGAAAAGGGTAAATTATCTTTTATAGATCTGTACGCAGGTTCGGCACAACAGAGGTGCGTATACACGCTGGTTAAGTAAGTCAAAACAACGTATACGCTGGTTGGCCTTAATACAGAAGCGTATGCACGCAAGTTCTACATATTGAAGTAGCGTACGTCTCATGAAATATGTTTTAGCTACTTCTGTTTATTGCTGCAGTGTTTTGGGTTCAGGATTGGTTTCTGGTTACTGTTAATGTATTCTGGTTACAGCATTCAGAGAAGTAATTGTTTGATTCAATTTTGATTGAAGCAAAGGAGATTGGTTGATGCAGATGTATTTGATGTTTGATTATTGTCATTGATGGATCCAGTCTGAAAATTTATGAAACATGGTCCCTGGAAGAAAGAGAAGGTTGTAGCCTTTTATAGGTTAGCACCTACGTACTAGTACATCAGCTAGTACAAGAGCTAAGGGGGTTTGTACCTCCCTTCTAGGAGAAGCTGGAGAACAAGAGAAGCTTGTAGCCTTCTGCAGGTAGAAGCCTGTGTACTGGTATAAGACTACACCAGTATAGAAATATTGTAAAAAGAAGTTTCTTATTAAAACAAGATAGAGACGAATTGCAATAGGTGGTTTTCACCCACATTGGGTTTCCACCTTATATATCGTGTCCATGTGTTTGATGATCTGTTTTGTTTTATTGCACTTGTTTACTGTTATTATGGTTAATGAAGTTATGATGCACTGATTAAAGATCAACATTTAATGAATCATAAGTTTACTGATATACGATGGTTGCCTTAGTCACAATAGCGTATATACGCAGTTTCCCATAACTGAAGTAGCGTATACAAATATGATTATGAAATGAAAAATAATTGATTTGATAATACTGATTCACCCCCCCTCTCAGTATTATTTCCAGCAACATGAAGTTTGATTTGTTCATGGTGAGCAAAATGTTTACAAAAAGTGAGTGTGGCCATAGTTGAGATCAACAGGTTAAAGGCTTAGCTAGCTAAGACTTTTGATATGAAGGATCTAGGAGCAATAAAACAACTTTTAGGAATAGAAATACATAGTGTTGTAAAAATACTGTGGGGGGGAAGCACTGAATCAGTATTTTAAAAACTCACAATAATAATTTTCTTTTTTGAAATATGTATGTGACATTATTGAACCCAACTCGTGTATGTATGCGACTGTTGTAAAAGAAACTAGCGTATGCTTAGTAAACTTGTAAAATAGCTAATTCTTTATCTGTTAAACTTAAACCAAAATGTAAGATATTTATCAGGCATTTGATAAGCAGTAAGCAGGTGTAGTAAGAACATAATAAAGTATCACACATAAGCAACACACATAAAAACTAGGATTTAAGGTGGAAACCCAATGTGGGAGAAAACCAACACAGATGTTGTCTCTGTCTTCAAACTTATTAATATCAAAAAATTCTTACATTATTGTATTGGTGCAGACTCATGCCAGTATGCAGGCACCCAAATGCTGAAGGCTACAACCTTCACTCGTTCTCCAGCTCCTACTGGAAGGGAGCTCCAACCCCCTAATCTGATTACCAGCTATTACTGACAAGAAGCTTCGACTTCCTCACTGAAGGCTCCAACCCCCTGATTTGATTATGAAATACTAATAGAAGGAAGCTTCGACTTCCTCATTGAAGGCTCCAACCCTCAACAACATCTGTGGACCACATTTCATAAATTTTCACACTAGATCCACCTGCTTTAATACATCACAACTTGTAGATCAACTGAAGCAAACACCAACTTAATTCAAACAGAACAATGAGATCACTGTAACCAGAACACAGAACTGAACTCAGAATACTGCATCAACACACATAATCAACTGCAACCCTAATCATTCATATGCCAACATGTATACGCTACTTCACTTAAGGCAACCCATGTGTATACACGCTTTTTTGTAGAGAAACCTGCGTACAAATCTCAATATACTAAAAACTTATAATTTTTAATTAGACACAGAGTTAACTAGAGTTATTCTGAAATATTCTGTTAGCTTACAGAACCCTCATATAGTTAGTAGCATCAATAATCTTTTCAACCAATCAACATGTAACCAAATTCAACTTCATCATTCAATTAGTTCTACTTCAGACATTATCACTCAACCTAGATCAACATGAGGACATCGTTGAAAAACATCATAGATATAGCAACACTGATCAGGTTGATCAGTCATTTATGAAGAAAAACCCTTCCTTTATATACGTGACTTTGAAGAAACAAACTTTCATGTATACACGACTTCATCGAGACCAACTTGCATACAAATATGTAAATTTTGACTTAGAATTGCGCAGCTCTTCAGAACTTTAGAAAGACCCAGATCATAATATTCAGAGATAAAAAAATGCATCAATACTTAGATCTATTCAATCCATGAGCATATCATACAATGGAAAGTCATTTCAGGTCTCATGATCCTGATCCATCATTGTATTCATCGGTGCATAATTATTTCAGATCTATGTGTCAACTATGGCCCTTACAATGCAAATATATTTCAGATTGAAGTATTCATCAAAAGCCCTTTCACTTGCACACTTAGCACTTTGATCTTCACCTCCTTATATAATTTATCCTTTTTCAATACCACAGGTCAAAACCATACTCAAGCCAATGGTTTTCTTAGACATGATCAAAACAACCATTGTTGGGCTCAATACCATAGGTCAATACCATGGTAATTACCCTTGGTATTTAGAATACCATGGTGTGGAAACTATACATGCCTTTTCTTATTTAAACTCGCATGTATACTCTACTTGGCATTGACAAACCCACGTATAGATTTTCAAATATTCACCTGTATCAAACTTCTGATTTTGATTTGTAAAACTTTGTTCCATCATTCTGTTATTTTGTTCCATCACTCTGTGACCTCTAAACTGATCTGTGGAGTCATCTAATTACCATATACTTGTTCTGTTATAAGTGAGTAGCCATCAAGGACAACACATGCATCATAATGCCAAGAATCTCCCCCTTTGGAATTGATGGCAACCATGTTGGTGTTGATCACCTCAACCTGTAGAAACTTGTTAGATACATCAAGTAACCATTATTCAAACACCAAGATACTCTCCCCCTTTGACATCAAGGGCAAAGGGTGGACCAAAGCTCCCCCTTTGGGTTCGATTTGCACTATATTGTCCATGCTCCCCCTGAGAACATGTTGAATATTCAGAAGGATTTTCAAATGAAGAACATGACTCTATAACTCAACTGAGTATGACCTTCCTATCACCAAGGACTCATACTTACATCAATCAACCAACCAAGTGGGGATACATATTTGACTCAACCACCCAACCAAGTGGGATTACATTTTTGAAACTACCACCCAACCAAGTGGGATTACATTTTTGAAACTACCACCCAACCAAGTGGGATTACAAATTTGACATGACCTCAAAAGTCCATACATGACTGAATATGAAAATTATTACATCATAGGTCTCCATATGACCTTTAAATCAAATGATAGATATGACATTAATAATTGAGACAAAAAGATCTTAATAGTAGCATGATTCAGCAACTATAATGCCAACAATGCATTATATTCTTCAAGGCTAATTCTCCCTCTAAACCTGTGCTACATGTTCATTGTCAACAAATCATTCATCAAAGCACCTTCATCAATCAAATACCATATTAGCAGACTGTACCCGTCAACACCAAACAAAGAAAAGTCAAATCATAGTTTTCAGTAGCATGCTAGAGGCTGATCTTGAGTCCGTCCCACTGTTTTTCTCTCAGAGAAGAACATACGGGACTATCTTCAAAGAAACTCGTGTATATATGTGACTATACTTCATGAAACCCGCGTACAGAGAGCAACCTTCTAAATTTTCACCTGTAGACTGAGCAGATTAGAATAACAATAAAATGAGGGAGATACAACTCCCAGTTTCTATCTGAGATATTCAAACGCTTCTCTGGGAAGAGGCTTAGTAAATATATCAACAACTTGTTCTTTGGAGGGAACATACTCCAATTTAACTTTTTTCTCAAGCACTTGTTGTCATAGAAAGTGATACTTAATTGGAATATGCTTGGTTTTGGAGTAAATAACAGGGATTTTTGAAATACTAATAACAATTGTATTATCACATAGGATAGAGATGGGTGGAGAACATTTTATTTGTATATCTTGTAATGTTTGCATCATCTAGAGAAGTTGTGTGTAACAAGATGCAACAACCACATATTTTGCTTCCATTGTAGATACGGAAACGGAACTTTGTTTCTTGCTGAACCAAGATACCAATCGGGGCCCCATGTAAAATGCACCTCCACTAGTTCTTTTTTGGTCATCAACATTTCCATCCCAATCTGCATCTGTGTATGCATGAAGGGTAAGATATGCATCTTTAGGATACCATAGACCAAAGTCTTGGGTTCCTTGAAGATATTTTAATATTCGCTTTATTGCCTGAAGATGTGATTCCTTTGGATTGGCTTGGAAACGTCCAACAATCCCAGTTGCATGCATGATATCTAGTGTGGTACATGTTAGATAAAGCAAACTTCCAATCATAGACTTGTACTCTAGTTGGTTTACTGCGGGAGAATCATCATTAGAACTGAGGCTACATCCTGTCATCATGGGAGTACATACAGGTTTGCAATCTTCCATCCCATACTTCTTCAGAATCTACTTGAGATATTTTGTTTGTGAGAGAAAGATGCCATCTTTTTCTTGTTGCACTTATATCCAAGAAAATAGGTTAGTTCCCCAAGTAAAGACATTTCAAATTCTTGCTGCATAACAGAAGCAAAGTTTTGACTCATAGATTCTTCATTACTGCCAAAGATGATATCATCAACATAAAAAACAATAATTAGCAGTTTATCATCCTCAATTTTTGTGTACAAGTTGTTGTCTACGGATCCTTTTGTGAAACCTTGTTGTTGAAGATATTTGTCAAGACGATAATACCATGCCCGTGAAGCTTGTTTTAGCCCATATAAAGCCTTTTTGAGTTTTCATACAAGGTTTTCATCATTCCCCAAAATGAATCCTTCTGGTTGTTCAATATATACTTCTTCTTCTAGATCTCCATTAAGGAAAACATATTTTACATCCATTTGATAAACTTTGAAATGTCGAAAACTTGAAAGTGCAAGAAACATTCTTATGGCTTCAAGTTTGGCTACTGGTGCAATTGTTTCTTCAAAGTCTATACCTTATTTTTGAGCATAACATTTACAAACAAGTCTAGCTTTTTTCCTAATGACCTCTCCATTTTCATTCAACTTATTTTTGAATATCCATTTTGTCCCAATAATTGTTTTATCATGAGGTCTTGGAACCAATTCCCAAGTATCATTATTTTCAGTTTGATCAAGTTCTTCATTCATGGCCTTAACCCAACATTCATCTTTACTAGCTTGATTTACATTTTGTAGTTCAATGGTGGATAACAAAGCTAGATAACTAGGAGATCCTACAAGGGTTCTTCTTGTTTGTACCCCAAATTCCTTTTCTCCTAGAATTTGAGTTTCTGGATGATTCTTTTGAACATACCTGGATGGAGCCTTTTATTTGCCTGATTTGTCTTCTTCTGCTACTTCATTAGTTTCTTATTCTATGTCATTGCGATTTGATGTGGGAAATCATTCATCATTATCATCCTCTTTTGATGATGTTACCTTTTTGGGATTTGTGCATGCTTCATCAATTACAATATCAATGCATTCAATAATTTTCCGCAATATCTTATTGTAATATTTGTATCCTTAAGAAGGTGTCAGGAGTTCCAAACTCATCAAGCATAGCACGAGCCATTTGTTGAACAATTCTATTCATTCTTTCTTCCATGCCATTTTGTTGAGGAGTTTTAGCTACATAAAATTGTCTTTTTATGCCATGTTGTTCACAGAAATCAAAGAATTCATATGATATGTATTCTCCTCCTCGGTCAAATCTAAGACATTTGATTTTTAGATCTAATTCATTTTCAACTAATTCTTTGAAGACTTTAAATTTATTAAATTCTTCATCTTTATGTTTTAATAAATCGATCCAACACATTCTAGAAAAGTCATCAATGAATAAGATATAATATTGTTCTCCACGAGGTGACTTTTTCCTTATTGGTCCACATAAATCAGTATGTATAAGTTCAAGAGGCTTACTTGCTAATCCTTCTTTGGCATTGAATTGAACTCTGGTTTGCTTACCGAATTGTTGTAGAAATTTTGAATAATATAACACTTATTCACAGAGATTATCCTGATTATACACTATTTGCGGAATGCATGCATAATACATAACCTCCTCTATGTTGATCATCAATTTGCGGAATCAAAAACAATCGCATGTGCACATTGAAACATCAATCACACATATCAACACAGTATGTACTGGGGAAAGCATACAGCTGAAAACCCCCAACTATCTGTATATTATAATGATAGAGAACATGTAACAATACATAGTATAATACTCCGCACAAGTACTCAATACTATCTCCACTTGCTACACATAAACCAGCTCAGATCTGAATCAAGTCACAGGTTAAAATCTCCTCCACTGTTTGCCTGCCTCTACTGCGCAATCCAATGTGAGAATAGGAATGATCCAAACTCGTTTTCCTTGGCTTGTACTGCGCAATCCTCATTGGCAATCTCAATCACTGATTGTGCAAATCTCATGCACAGCTATAGTCACAATTGATAGTAGTCTCCACCTCTAACACCTGTCTCCACTGAACTGTCCATGCACTGAGTTAACTAATGTATTCTTTAGTTGCTTTATGAGTTAATAGTTAGTGAATTAATTAATAATTAATTCACATCACTCATCACTAGTGTATTTGTAGTTAGACTAAATACAACTAGTTCAACTAAGTCAAACTGAACACAACTCCATCAACTCCTCAATCAACTCCACCAAACTCAATCACTTGAGTTCTAACTGAAGTCCATCATGCAATAGCTCAACTAACCCATAAGAAAAGCGTATTTCCTTCTGGCAGTTGCATGTGCCACATCCGTAGCTCGAACTGAAGTGCTGCAAGAGGATAAGATAATGTTTATAGTCCAAATATTATTAAGAGCTAATAATATTCGACTGTTCTATTTTTAGCCTGACAGTCTAAAAATAGACTCCGCCCATATGTCTAAAAATAGAAGTCCATCTATTTTTACCAACATGACCAATCATCCAAAAATAGCATCCTGCAACTCATAGACCATGATCCATATGTCTAAAAATAGCCATAGTCTAAAAATAGACTTTGCGCCAAAAATAGCCTGCGGCCCACTTAGTGAAGGCGACTTCTTTTCACTAAGATCCATCATCTTGTTGCATTTTCAACAACTTTTTGGTAGGGTGATGTTGGGTAGATCACGAATAGCTTTGAGCCTGCTTGATTTTCTTATTTGAGAGAAGCTTAGATGTCCCAACCTTTTGTGCCATAACCAGTTTTCCTCTACCCTGCCTATGTAACATTTTTCTTGGCCACCTTTCAATATATATAGATTTCTCGGGGTTATTGTTCCTTTTATTATGGTCTTTCCTATGTCAAGTTCACGAACCACATATTATTTTGATCAAAATACCACCTCATTTCCTTGGTCACACATTTGGCTAACACTCAACAAGTTATGCTTTAATCCATCAACATACATAACATTACCAACTTTAACCTTTTCTTTTAGAAAAACATAACCTTTACCCTTAATGACAACAGGTGAGTCATTTCCAAAAGTGACATTATTTTCTTTCTCTAAAGCATTGTATGAAATAAGTTTATTTGTATCACCTGTCATGTGTTTTGAGCATCCACTATCAATGTACCATTAATTTTCTTATCCTTATGTAAAAAATGCTATGCCACAACGTTCAGATTGTAATTCCTTCCTTTTCCATACCTTAGAATTTGTTGATATTTTCTCTTTTTGAGATGTTGGCTATAATTTTCTCTTGCATTCAAATTCTTCATGTCCAAAGTTATTGAAAAATGAGCATTCAAATTCATCTCAAGAGGTGAGAAGTTATTATAAGTATTTTTCTTGACTCCTGTCTCATTCCCTTGTTTTCTTGCTTCTCTAGTCATGATGGTTTTGTATGCAACATATTGAGCATCCTTATGATCAAAATTATGACATGAGAAATATTGTCCATAAAAGAAAAAAATTCTATGATCATAGAATCTTCTGGTGTTTTTTACCCTTTGACTGGTGCTTCTATTGTTTTTCATCCTTGTATTAGAGTGAGCATGATTTACTTGTGGAATGCCTTTATTATTTTGTTAAGGACAAAAGATTTTCTCACTAGTTTTTGCTGCATTTAGATAGCTTCCGATGGTGGCTGACGACTTTTCTGTTTGAGATGTTTCTCCAGTGTATCGAGGACCTATAGTCATAAGAAGAGAGCATTGTACCTTGCTAATTTTATCTAAGGTTTCAAATCCTTTAGCAAATCTAAGATTCAAAGTTTTTGTTTTCTCAAGTTCCTTTCTTAGACTTACTACTTCACATTCTAATTTCTCATTATGCTTTTTCTTTTCTATGAGTTGATGCTTCAATGTATCTATGGCTACTTTGTTTTCTTCCAAGCAGATTTTGAGTCGAGTAATTTCTTTAAAGAAATATTTTTCATCTAAATCATCCATAATTTTATCATTAGACTCATTAATTTTTTTCTCAAAAGCCATGAATAATTTAAGATCTTAATCAGATTCTCCCTCTTCACTATTTGACAAGCCATCACTATCTTCATGAGTATAAGAACTTCTTCTATTGTCAAATTGTCTCCTATTACATTTTGTAGTATCCTTCCCTTTGTCATGGTTGTCGTTATGAAGAAATTTAGCAGCATAATGACCAACTCTACCACAAGCAAAGCATTTGAAGGGAAGATTAACTTTGAGCCTTCCAGTGCCCAGTTGAAGTTTCTTTACAAAGTTCACCTCATCTTCTTCTGATATATATCTTGATTCCTTGTGTTCTTCCTTTTCTTTTGCATTTGCAAATGCTTTAAATGCGGCTTCTTTGACTTCTAAGGGGCCTCCTTTCCTCATTTCAAAAGCAGTCAGGATCCCATGAAGTTGAACAATAGTAAGAGTCTACAAATCCTACTTCTCTTCAATGGTAGACATTTTTGACTCTAATTTAGGAGTTAGAGATCTTAAGTTTTTCTCTACTAAAGTGGTGTCCTTTATTTCTTCTCCCATATTTTTCATGCGATTTACAATCTCATCTATTTGTAAAAAGAAACTAGCAATACTTTCCTCATTATGCATTTTGAGAGTTTCATATTGAATTCTGAGAGTTTGGAGTTTATCACTTTTTACCTTGGTATCACCTTCATAGCTTTGAATGATTCTGTCCCATATTTCTTTTGTTGTGTTTAACTGCATAAATTTGACAAATTTTGATTATGTCAGACTTCCCAATAATGCTGAGATGCCTTAAATTTAAGGCTGAGATGCCTTAAATTTAAGGCTGAGATGCCTTAAATTTGTAATCGACTCTGTAAATAATAGAAATACTCTGAAGTGAATTTAAGTCTATCTGTGTTTTTTATTTTATTTGTGAGGCCCCTTTGGCAATTTTGTGATTAACATTGATTGATTCCGCGCCTTAACTGTTTGTTTTCCTTTTAATCCCTGGAAGTCGATAACAATGAAGAATCCATGGCATATTTGTGTAACAAATACTGGCCGGTTTCGCGGATTGGTGAGCATGCTGAGTGCAGGGACTCGTGAAGGTGCGAGAGTGCCCTGGGACGCCTCCGAAGGACTCGCCAACACTGTAAACGGTGCTAAGGTTTGGGATCTGTCCTTAGTCGAAGGAAGCAGACTGCAAGCAGATCTGGCGAAAGACATTGATATCGTTTTCTTGGCGTTCAGCAGATTGGCAGGCACCATATCCCACGCGATAGAGAAACACGAAAAGCCATTGATCGAACGTATGTGGTTGACATGGTTTCACTGCTAAAAAGTTGGGAAGAATAGTATTAACGGAGAACAAGAAGCGGGTGTTGATCTAGTGGGAACCCGCCCACGATCCAGAGCAACTAGTGCCGTCAGACCCAAAGGTGGCGACCCAAAGCATTAGGGATCTCAGAGATAAAGAAGATATGACTAGAGAAAAGCATGAGAGGGAATATGGCCATCTGCGAAGAAGGATGAAGATGATTGGAGACCTCGGTTTGAGAGAGGATAATATGCCAGTGCGGTTAGAAGAACGAAGGCTCCCATGTAGAGCATTCTCAAACCGGAACTGGGCGGCCTGCAAAGGATATTTGCAATCGGGCTCTTAAAATCTGGATGCCCAACAAGTAACTGTAAAAATTACGCTGGGGGGTCGCACGCCCATGAGCGAGGACGAGGATGATGGTAGTGAAGATTTTGGGGACGGTGAAAAAGATGAAGATGATAAAGACAGTCGCGAACTGACAAGATCGGGAAGCAGCTGCCTGGCGAGAGATGTGTTTCATTGTGGTTGGATCAACGGAAAGTGCTGCGGAATCACATTGAGGAGACTGTGATAAGTCTTAGATAGGTTTCATGGACCCATAACCCATAGGTCCCAAGATTGGGCTTGTAAAAATTTTGAAAACAAAGTGACCCAGAATTCGTTTTCATCAAGTGGTATCAGAGCGGGAAAATATTTCTTGCGGAGGGAAGTTTTTTTTGCATGAGAAGAAAGGAGGTACGAAGAAAAAAGAGGTATAGTTTGTTTGTGAAGGTGAGAATATTGCAGCAAACCTAGAGCAAGAGTGCTCAATGGGTTCGAGAGGAGAGAACCGCGGAGATGCCGAGAGGACTAAGCTCAGCAGAGAAGCTTGGTAGGGCATCTGGTAGTAGGGAGGACTTGCTATGGTAGAGGTTTGGTTGCAGCTCACAGAAGGCAGTTCCACTGACGAAGTGAAACAGTCGATAGAATTGCGAATTGCGAAGGAAATGCATATGACCAGGAGGTCATAATTTTGTACCTCGGGAGCATATGACCAAGAGGTCATAATTTTTGTACCTTGGGAGTCTGATACAGGAGCATCCAGACACCTCAATGAAAGAAAATTAGAGAAAGAGGACAGGTGGACAACCACATGGACAACCAGGCCAATCTTGAACAAGATTTGGTTAATAAACTAATTTTAGTTAAAAATCAGTTAAAACTGAATGTATCTGAATGTATGTATAATAAAAAATGAAAGATTCATGAAAAAAATCAAGAAGGAGAGGAAAAAAAGAAAGATTGTGTGTGAGAGAGAGGGAAAGATGTAGTTGCTGGAGAAATCTTGATTAAGGCTGAGATGCCTTAAATTTGTAATCGACTCTGTAAATAATAGAAATACTCTGAAGTGAATTTAAGTCTATCTGTGTTTTTTATTTTATTTGTCAGGCCCCTCCGGCAATTTTGTGATTGAAATTGATTGATTCCGCGCCTTAACTGTTTGTTTTCCTTTTAATCCCTGGAAGCCGATAACAATGAAGAATCCATGGCGTATTTGTGTAACAAATACTGGCCGGTTTCGCGGATTGGCGAGCATGCTGAGTGCAGGGCCTCGTGAAGGCGCGAGAGTGCCCTGGGACGCCTTCGAAGGACTCGCCAACACTGTAAACGGTGCTAAGGTTTGGGATCTGTCCTTAGTCGAAGGAAGCAGACTGCAAGCAGATCTGGCGAAAGACGTTGATATCGTTTTCTTGGCGTTCAGCAGATTGGCAGGCACCATATCCCACGCGATAGAGAAACACGAAAAGCCATTGATCGAACGTACGTGGTTGACATGGTTTCACTGCTAAAAAGTTGGGAAGAACAGTATTAACAGAGAACAAGAAGCGGGTGTTGATCTGGTGGGAACCCACCCACGATCCAGAGCAACTAGTGTTGTCAGACCCAAAGGCGGCGACCCAAAGCATTAGGGATCTCAGAGATAAAGAAGATATGACTAGAGAAAAGCATGAGAGGGAATATGGCCATCTGCGAAGAAGGATGAAGATGATTGGAGACCTCGGTTTGAGAGAGGATAATATGCCAGTGCGGCTAGAAGAACGAAGGCTCCCATGTAGAGCATTCTCAAACCTGAACTGGGCGGCTTGCAAAGGATATCTGCAATCGGGCTCTTAAAATCTGGATGCCCAGCAAGTAACTGTAGAAATTACGCTGGGGGGTCGCACGCCCATGAGCGAGGACGAGGATGATGGTAGTGAAGATTTTGGGGATGGTGACAAAGATGAAGACGATAAAGACAGTCGCGAACTGACGAGATTAGGAAGCAGCTGCCTGGCGAGAGATGTGTTTCATTGTGGTTGGATCAACGGAAAGTGCTGCACAATCACGTTGAGGAGACTGTGAGAAGTCTTAGATAGGTTTCGTGGACCCATAACCCACAGGTCCCAAGATCGGGCTTGTAAAAATTTTGAAAACGAAGAGACCCAGAATTCGTTTTCATCATAACCGAGTCAGCTGCCTTGTACACTATGATACACCGAACACAACATTCGAGGAGATTGCCTGCCCGTACTTCTTGGTTCGCCAGGAGGTATTCTGCAGTTCACAGTTGCTTGGTAAACCTTTTGCCTAGCTTACCCCTTTTTTTTATTTCTTTTTTGTAATAAAATCAATCAACAATCATGGAGGAAAATCAACCCTTACCCCGTCGTTCACAGAGAGCAACGAGTAAACCACCTTTACCGCCTGAAGCTACACCTATTCAGTCAAAGCGGTCCCGTTTGACTGGATCCAGTACTTCATAAGCATCAAGTTCTTCATCTGAATTACCAGAAACACCTATACCGGTAAGTACTGTGACCCCAATTATTCCTACGGTTACTAGTACATCTGTTACTGAAGTGGAATCTCCACAATTACATGAGGAAACTAGAGCTGAATCTAGTGAAACAGTAACCCAAGTTGTTTAACAACAATTTGATTCTCAATCCGAAGTTGTTCAACAAGAAATTACTTCTGAACCTGAATCTGTTCGACTAGAACTGGATCCTGAACCCATCATTGTTCAATCAAAAGTTACTTTTGAACCAGAAATTGTTCATGAAGCCCAACCTGAACTTCTTCTTTTAACAAAACATTTAGATCTTGAGGTGGAACAATCAAAATTTGTTACCTTACCGGAAGAAGATTGACCGGTAGATCCTCAGACATCCGTAACTGTCAAGACCTCCTATTTACCTCAGCAACAACCAGAAATCTATTACGGACCAGACGGTGAAATTCTTCCACCTGGTTTGATTTCAATAGGAGAGGAACCTAAGGTAGAATCATCTAGAACTCCATTCCATTTTGGAAATGGACTTTATCTGTATCCTCATACTCCTCATTTCACTACTCCTTTTGATCTTGATTACTTTCAGACACCTGTTGATTCGTTAGGCAACTTCTTTGGACATTTGACTATGGTAGAGTCAACATCCCAGATCGTACCATCTGTTACGGCTACGGCAAAATCTTCTGTTGCAACCTCTTCGATGTTTACTACGACACCTGAGTCACACTTGTATGGTGTTCTGTCCGTCCCATCAGGTTACCAATATTTATCGGGAACCCACTCAAGTGTTTCTTCTAGCCCTTGGTCTTCACCAACGTCCTCAACTAGAATTTTATCTAGTTCCTCATTTATGGGTACCGAACTGCTGGACCCATCAAGTTCACATCAAGATGGTTCATCTAGTTACCATCCTCTATATCTGCTTAACATTATACTACCCCCATACAGATAACAATATGCATATTCTCCTTATCCTCCATATTCTCAGGGGCAACCATATGTCGGTATGCCATCATCTTTAGGTCAGCCTGGAATGACTATCTGTCAGTGGAAGCCAACCATGCCCGTTCAACCTAGGCTTGTGTATCCATCACAACCTATGCAATCTATCTCATCCATACCTACAACACTTATTGTTACAACTGCGCCGCAGTCACAAGCTTAGATTGTTGTATCGAAACCTGTGCAAGCTGGCCCTTCAACCTCAGACCCCCAAGTTTCAGGTATACAAATCCAACCTTCTCAGGCAGTTTTACAACAACCACTTATGTCTGGAGTCCAACAAATTCAAGCTATTTTACCATTTACTGGAATGACACAGACTTACACTGGTTTAGTGTATTCACAACCTGGTCAACCTTACATTGGTGGGCAACAACAACTGTTAAATCAACAATCGTTGTACCAACAACAACAACAATTGCTTCAACAGCCTTGGCAGCCCCAATATCAACAACAACAATTCCAACAATACCAACCTCAACATGGACTTGGACAACAAGCTCAAGCTGGGTTTGGTCAGCAACAAGTTTATCTAGGCCCTGGTCAACAAGCCTATGCTGGGTTTGGACAACAGAAAATTTACCCTGGTGCACAACAACAACAACCTTACACCGGGTTTGCTCAACAAACTTACCCATATCAAGGTTACCAGCAACAGATGCCTTATGCTGGTATGCAAAGGCCCATTGCCCAAGAAATTCCATCTTACCCTGGATATGCTCAACCTGACCTCAATAGACAGTTTCCTTTCATTGCGACACTTGAGTTACCAGATCTAAATCGGCTCACCAATGACCCAATTCTTTATGCACCTTGGTGGCCGGTGATTCCTCATAAGTTACCTTCTGATATTCCAAAATTCAATGGAAATCCTGGAGAAGACCCATCCAACCATGTCATGACTTTTCATTTATGGTGTTCATCAAACTCCTTGAATGATGATTCTATTAGACTACATCTTTTCCAGAGAACGCTTACTGGTCCGACTACGAAATGGTACATCGAGTTACCACGAGCTTCTTTCGATAACTTCACTGCCTTAGCTACCACGTTTTTAACCCACTTCTAGTTACCCATATGATATGAGACTGGAACAGAACTATTAACCAACTTTAAACAGACTATTGTGACTCATATATCTGATCATATTCATGAATGGCGTCATCGTCGTCGCATGGTTAAAACTTATGTTCCTGATCAGCTTTTGGCTGAGTGGTTTATAAAATCCTTGCTACCATCTATCACTGAGGATGTGGTGAAAGGTGGAGTTGTCACAGAAGAGAAAGTAATTGCTCATGCCCAATATTTGGATTTGATTTATACACAATCCGGCATGCTCTATGACAAGATCCTAAATGCACCCCGACCAACTTTCACTATTCCTCCTCCACCATCGAGTAAGGACTCTCATGCCGGCGACGGTGTGATTGGTTCTTCAAGCACAAAGACGGTAGGTAGACCCTCTGGTCAAACACTTGCCATTACCAATCAAGCTGCAAATGCACCTGATAACACTCATAATTCCGAAATAAATGTTGTGTCATCTGACAAGGGCAAGAATGAAAAGCAACCAGGAGGTAAGAAAAAGGGGAAAAACAAGAAGAAACAAAATAATTCCCCTCAAGATAAATCATCTGATTCCTCTTCTTTGGAAAGGAAACCTCGTTACCCATTTTTGATCTGTAACGATGAGAATTTTACGCGAGATTGTCCTCACTGCTCCAAAGTCTTAAAGCTTTTGAAGACTTCTAATACATCTGTGGTATTAACTGATCCTTTTCCAAAATCAGAGACAAATATGATTGCTACAGACCAAGCTTCCACTTCCCAAGTGCTTATGCTATCCGCCTCTAAGCTGAAAGATGATTCTTTGGTGTCAACACGAAGTAAAGATTATGGAAATCAACCGTCGTCGTTGAATAACCAGGCTGATCGACCTAACCCTTCGACTACAAATTTGAATGATCCTATTCCACCACCTATTGCACCAGAGTTAACGATAAAACTGCCTAAGGGATTTGTACACAAATCGACATTTAACTCTCAAGCTTGAGCTGCACAAAATTATAACATAATAGAAGATTTGGCTCAGTCACCTTCTGCTATGTCTATGCTTGAGGTGTTACAAAACTATCCCTCCCAAAAATAGGCTTTATTGTCAGCAATTAGTGGAATCGATCCAATTAATTCCAATCTTGTGCTTTTCAACCATGTGGGTTATACACCACAGTTACCAACACAATTACCATTTTTGATTCAAGTAAATGCTCTCAATAAACTTTTTCATCGAACTATTATTGATGAGGGGGCATCTACTTGTATAATGTCAATGAGTTGTTGGAAAACACTTGGTTCACTGCCTTTTTCACGTTCACCAACAACATTAAAAGCTTTTGACGGTCGCACATATACGCCTTGTGGAATATTGAGTAATCCGCAGATTGAAATAGGAGGCAAAACAATAACTGTTGAAGTTGAGGTAGTTGACGGACCCCTTGACTACAAAATTTTGCTAGGAAGACCGTGGGTTTATGCCATGGCTACTGTGGTTTCAACATACTTTTGTATGATTGCATTTCCTCATAAAGGTGGAATCACAGTTATCGACCAACTTTCCTTCTTCACCTCTAGTTCGCAGGTTACTGGAAGCATCCCGTTGGTACACGGACCCCCGCTATCTCTCCAAAACATTGGTGTAGGTTCTTCCCTAATGGGTACCTTTTCACTACCACCACCATCAAATTTGGTGGAAGTGGAAAAAGTAGAGACCACTTCATCTGACTTAAGGAAGATTACCAATAGTTTTGAAGTTGATAGTAATTCTAAAATCATGCCACTAAGCCCTATTGAGCTAGCATAGCAATCAATCTTTCTGGCTTGCGCGACAAACCCAAATCCATTTTCATCAATTGTATGGGTAGATCATTCATTAGAATTTTGTACTTCTTTCGATTCTTTTTCAGGTATATAGTCTACTGATGAAGGAATCATCCAATCAATGATAATGAAAGGATGTTGGGCATGGAATCCCCCCACAACATGTTTTGGGGCTCAAAGCCCAAGTTTTGGTCAAATATGTTATAAGACTCCGCGAATTATGGGCGCGGAGCGCAAAATGTATGTCGAGTCATAAGGTTGTCCGCCCTAAGTGTTGTAATGTAATGTAATGTCATGTCTAAGTTGTAAATACAATAATTTTTTGGAGATGGATGAATGAGAATGATCTAGTAGCGGATAGAGAAGAAGTCTAAGTGTCTTGGGTCATAGTAGTAGGAAGAGGCTTTGTAGCTGAGTGCACAGAGGCCTAAGTAGAGTCCGCAGCTGAGTGCGCAGACCCCTGCAGCTGAGTGCGCAGGGCGAAGTTGAGTCTGTAACCCAAGAAGAGGAATAATAAAGAGAAGTTTGATTCCAAATACTGTGTATCTATTGTTGTATTACTTTCTATGAATTTATATTATTTTGTTTATCGCACACACTTATAATACTAAACACTGTTAAGTATAATTGGGCTCACACAACTAAGTTAAGTAATCAGGTAATATTGGGTTAACTATAAGGACTTGGGTAATAACATGGATCACGCCTCGAATAGGATTGCGTGAAGGTAGCATTACAAGTTGTGAGGTACTGATAGGTGCGCGTAGCAACGTGCGCGCAAGGTCAATCTACGGACCACTAAAAATCATCAGACATCTCTAGGGTGCGGAAACCTGGTTCTAGCACCCTCCCATACTACTTCGGGTGAGACCTCAGTCCGCACTCCACGGACTGTTGCCGAAAGGGCCAGTAGTACCAGGATTTGTTTGGCTAAATCATCTCTGAACCTGGGTCAGGCCCATACAAGCCAACAAATGGTTCTATTATCGGGACCAGGATCTGCATAAGGGATGTTTGATGTCGTGCCATTGGAATCCAACAAAGAAAGAAATTGAAGGGTGGTTGGACAAGAATATTCACGAGTTTGTGGCACAGGAAAACAGAAATCTGCAAATATCTAAGGAACAGTGTTTGGAGTGCTACTTGTATACAGAAATCCATGAAATTTTCTTTGCATCCTTTCCTTCTGAGCTATATGAGTGGATCGCGAAGCTAGCAGACAGTCAGGGAAGGTGTAGGCTTGACAAACTAATCGTGTGGACTCCGGAATTAGTGTGCAGACTAGAAGCGTCAGGAGATAAGATCGTGCGAGTTGTGGACCATTGGCTCGACCGAATTATAGGAGGATTTATCACTGAGTTCACGGTAGATACGACCGTCAGCTACAATGAGGTGGAGCGACGCTTCCTCAAAGGACCGTGAGGCTTGCACAGACATTTAGTACACATACATTTAATACTATGTAACAAAATAATTATTGGAAGTGACCATTCTAGGTGACCTACATCAATGTCACATAAATATTAACCAACAGATACCCATCTGTAAAGGTTGTACGTGAACGGTACTGGTTAGAGCGTGGAACCTAGCCGAGGTGAGAAAATCCAGGACTTTTTCACCGACTCACAGAGTCCAGTAGCTGACAACGTCGACGACTCAGTTTACAGAATAATTGATGAGGGTATTGGAATGATTTGTGGCAACTACCACGACATCGATATACAAAATAATGTCATTCAAAATCTTCTTTTTCTGTGTCATCTTTTTTTTGGAGGCATACACGGTAATGCATATTTACATGGTCCATTAATGCTTGCGTTGTTTATGTTCATTGTTAGATAATGTAGTTGCTTAAATTTAATGGTGGGCATATACAGCCCCCGTGCATTAATCGACCTATAGCTTCATAAATATTGGTTGTCATAGTTGTATCGCGTTTGTGCCATCACTATTACCAAATACATTTGGTGCGTCACCTCCATGTTAAATGAAGAAGCTAATCGACAAGGGATGAACTATAGAGATTTAACTCACTCAACTCCATTCAATTATTCTCACAACTCAATCAATTAGCAGACTACAAAGCACTCTATCTATATTATACAATCATTCATCCAATCATCAATCAACCATGATTCATTCTTCTATTGGTTTTTTCTCTCTCTGCTCAAATGCTCCTTGTGAATATTTTTCCTTTGTTTTTCAATGCAAATAGAAAGAATCCAACTATTAATTGTCTTATAAGGATATCATGGAAGAGTGATACTTAATTCTAATCAATCATCCAATGAGTAACAATATATAAGGATTGAAGGGTTTAGATCTAACAGTGTATATCCCAACCTATATAATATCTATTACTCTTTTGTTGGATGCATAATGTTTGTCATAGGTGAGAAAGTCTATCTCATGTAACTATGAGAGCATGTACAAAATATAACCAATTTGTAAAAGTGTGAAGAGTCCTCCTTTCATTCTCTTATCTCATGGGAAGTCAATCTTTCATTCTCATTTTCACAATCCTCAAGTGCATTATCTCCAAAAGAATTTTTCATTTCATTTCATTCTCATTTTCACAATCCTCAAGTTCATTCTCTCCAAAAGAATTCTCATGTTACATTTGACTTCACTAGTTACTCATTATCCAAATCTATAAATGACCAATTCAACATTGTGAAGAGTGATTTGCAAATCGTGAATGAGAGAAATATAGGTTGTATATGAGCATATAAGTTGTGAAAGCTAGGTGCATAATATTTGTCTTTGGTAAGGAGGGTCTTACGTCATATAAATATCGGAGCATGCACAAAGTACAACAAATTTATAAAAGTGTGAAGATCCCTTCATTATCCAAGGGTGCATATCTAAGCCTCTACGACATTTATTACTATGCTACTAGGTGCATATGGATTTCCCTCACCAACCTTTACATGCATGCATGATTGGATTTCTAACTCAATGGAAATTGACAAGCTTCAATTACTGAACATGTTGAAAAAAATAAGTTCCTAAGATAACACTTGGCAATTGAGGATTACTTTCCCATAGATGTTATTTCCTCTCTCCCTCTTATGGAATCAAATCCCCCTTATATTTTTTGTAACCATTATGGACATCTATATATGATATTTAAGCATTAACATTTATATAGCTTGAGTGCACTTGCAGTAAGTCTATTACATGGCAATAGAAACTTTATTTACAAACATATTCCTATATAGTCATTCTCCAATTATTATATAAATATATAATAATTAACAATAAGTGATGCATTTAATGTGTTTTTTCTATTCATCAAATTTTATAGCATTGTAAAAAAGATGTTAGTAGTATTCTATTGATATCATCCCAACTTAATAATCATGTTGAAACAATCCCATTTTATCAATAATAATGTGACATTAATAGCATGTAACTAGTTGTGTATTTGTTAATTGGGTTTAGCCTAGATGGTTAAGAGGAGAAGTGTGCCCTCCTCAATGAGGCTCAACCCCTACAAGTGACATGTTGGTCTCTTAACAAGTATTATGTATATTGTTATAATGACTTTGCGTCCTATTGTTGACCTAACCTTGTGCCCTTAAGAATTGAAGTTTAACCTAGCTACTATCCTTGGAATGAGGGGAAGTACTTGAGGATTTCCTTGGGATATGCTACTTAAAAAAATTAGTCACGTGGCTTTTCAATTAGGTAATTTTACAGAACTTTTATAACTCAATGTATTCTTTAACATGAGTAAGGTGATTTTATGAAAGTCGTAGTTTCCATGTTCCAGCTTCATGGGAATATATTTAGATGATAAGGTCACTAAAATCTAATTTATAAAATGTTTGAGGTTAAAATAACATTTACTAATACTCCTAAATAAGCATATGATTAGGAAGTGAGAAAGTTCTTGCTTAATATTCTGCTCATAATTTTACAACCTTTCAACTCAATAATGTAGAAAAGTAAATATGAAAAACATAAGAAATAGTGAATTTTCTCTTGACAATTACACATAATGGGGTGTTTTATCGATGTGTGTGTATTTGGTGTTGTGAATAATCTTACATATTTAACAATTATGAAATTACTATAATTTATGAGGAATTTATTATACAATAAAAAAAATTCCTTCCAAAAATTGAGTTTCAAGTACAAATCTCATAATTAACATGCTAGCATCTCTTCTAAATTAAATACTAATATAATCAATAATTGATATAAAACTTTTTATGTAAAATATATTTTATTTACATTTATTATCCATATATATCTATATTTATAAATTTTAAATACTGCAATAAACCATCCCAATTTCTATAATATATACTTTCCTATTTTCTAAAAAATGCTACAACTCCGTTTACAATAAATTACACTTATGATATACACTTCCATATTTTACAAATTAATACTTTTCATAATTATAAACTAATACTTTTCATAATTATAAACTAGTAACACAACACTATCATGGTCATACTTTTCATAATTATAAACTAGTAACACAACACTATCATTGTCATTGCAATGGCATGGTAAACATGGTTCAATGAACAATTTTTTTGCTTAAAATTTTGAAGTAGGAACATGGTATTTTGGAGGTTCTCCCCATTTCTAACCATTTAAAGTTAAATATTTTTTTCCATACAATTTCCTAATTATATTTACTTTCATATTTCCATTTTAATGTTATAATTTAATTACACTAGTATATTGAATGACATACATATTTTATAGGTTAGTTTTATGTGATATATTTTATGATTGGATATAGTTTTATATATATATATATATATAATTTGGTGATTGACACACTTAATTTATGGTTTGAGTAGCTTTGAATTAAAGGTATTTAAGTTGTCAAAATCACTTGTGAATTAAATGCATCTAATTTGTCAAAATCACTTGGGATTGCACCGGCCACACTAACTTTTTTACCTATAAAACACCTTGTACATAGATAATCTTACATGAAGATATTTATTTTTATTTTTATTTTTTAAATTTTAAAATTTAAATTTTATATATATATATATATATATATATATATATATATAATTAAAAGTAATTTTACTATTATATCAAAATTTCAACCTCCTAATTTTTAAAAGAATAAATAAAACATAAATATATCAAAACTTAAGAAGGAAAATCTATTCTCACTCTTATTATCTTTGGGCAAGCATATAAGATATTATATTTAATTTTTAGTCAAATCCATATTAGTTTGAGTTTCACTAAAAACATTGCAATTTTTTCGTAGTTTATTTTTTCACAATAAAATTTAGTATTATTTGACAACATTTTAATTTATTTTTCTGCAATCTAATTGGCTATCAAAATAAACATGTTATTGCTCATTTTATCGATTAATAAACCAGAATACACAAATTCCATCATATCCACACTAACAATTCTAATCACTAATCTATCATAATATTATAAATTTACACAATTTTTAATTACAATGTCTTTACACAGTGACAAATAGTGATATAAAATATCAATGACATCCTTGATTAATTCTCGTTAAAATGTCAATTCTATCCTTGAATGACAACCTGTGAGGCTCAAAAATCTATATCACACGAAAATTTCGTCACCATCAAATAAGGTTAGAGTAGAAATGATATATCATAAATTTATCATAATTTTTTGAAAATTTCCTCGGACAGGAGAAAATGAGGGGATGAATTCCATTTACCGAACTCTGGTTGGAGTGAGTTTGAAGCTCTCTGTACATTTCATAGCTCTGTATGCGTTATACTCACTTCAATGTTTTTAGCGACTGTTATCTTACATTGATAATTGTATTTTATTTTTCATTTTTACAATTTTGGAGGGTTGATAATTTGATTTGGAGTGAAGGAGGAAATTTTTCATTTTTATAATTTTGGAGGGTTGATAATTTGATTTGGAGTGGAGAAGGAGGAATTGGAGGCGGACAACCAAAAGTGGCCAGAATCTGGGCAAAAAAATTTCAAAAAATCTTGTAGAAATAGTGTTTGAATCCTGTTTTTGATGGTGGAAATGGATTCAACACCATCAAAAACTTCTAGAGCACCTAAAATTATGAATGTTGACAGTTTTTACTTAGATTTACAAAAATCCCTACCGGATTTTTCCAAAATATAACCATAATTTCCATAACTTTCAAGACAAAAAATCATAATTTTTAGACTATAGCATTTGGTTTTTATATTATAGAAAATATTAAAACAAATAATTAGGATGAGTTTTAAATATATATATATATATATATATATATATATAATGAAAAGATAAATACTATTCTAGTCACAAGTTAATTTCTAACCGTTAGATAAATATTTGTGAAATATTTCCAAAAACTACATTCTTCATATGTTTTTTTTATTATTATTTTTAAATTGAGAAAGATTCAAAATTTTATTAAATATTAAAACAACTAAATATTTATTATAAAAACACTTTAATTATCTTTACCAAAAATATTATATCTTTTCTATATTGAAAATATAATATTAATATTTAAAATACAATAATAATATACTAGAATGATTATTTTGATTAGAGATCAAGAAAGACATGCTACACCAAGTATTTATGATGTTTTATACGTGAATCGCCTTAGCATCCGAATCTAGTACCGAAGCAACAATAAAATTAAAGGGTCATCATGATTTCATAGCTTTTGATTCAATTTAATTTTCTATCATTTAGATCAGATTCATATTTTGTTTTTTTTATTCAATTTAATTTTCTATGATTTAGATCAGATTCATATTTTGGTCCGGTAATATGTCATTTACCTGCAATGATACTAAATTCACAGTATTCCAGGATTTTTTTTATGTAGTAAAATATTAAGTCATATATATATATATATATATAAATATAATTAAGAATAATATGTATTTTCTTTAATGGGAGAGCCCACATCATGTTTTTATTTTAAAAATAATACTATTATAAATAATAATAAAAACATTCTAAGTTGATAATTTGAATTTAATAGATTAATAATTAAAAAAAAAATTATGGTTATTCACATTTAATGTATATACATATATAATAAATAATATATATATTATAATATATATATATATATATATATATATATACACGTGTTTTTTAGATAAACTATATTTCTTATTATACTTATATATATATAATATACATATATATTTTTTACTTCTATATAATCCTCTCAATATTTTTATCTTCCAATAATACAACTAATAAAATAACCATATATTTAGTCACTAATAAATCATGTATAAGTTATTTTAGAACACTATAATAAAGTATATAGATTAAAGAGAGTATAAATTTAGCATGAGATTCTTAGGATAAACATTTTAATGAAATCACTCTTTAACTTAATCATGAGAAGGGGTTATGGTGGATGAATTCATATTTCAACAAATAAAATTAACAACAAAATTGTTTGTACCTACAAACAATACATAATTACAATTAACAAAGTACCTCAATTTACCAATGAGTAAAACTGAAATTGACTGGATTCTAAACTTTACCACTAACTTGAATTCACTATTTTTACTTTAATTTAACTATATTTAAACTAAGGGGCAAAGACTAAGTACTGCATAGCACTTGTTGCTTTTCAAGTGGGGAGGGGAAATACTCTTACAAACTATTGAGAGAGAAATTAAATTCTTATTCTTACATATTCTCATTGGGACTAAGTAAATAAAACATTCAAATACAAAATCGTTCTCAATTAAGCGATGAGGGTTTTGTTCGTTTGGTCAGAGATACATGGTCTGGAATGGAACTACATCAACCATTCTCAAAGATGGATAATTTGTGTTTTAAATTAAGGACTTCAAAGAAAGAAGTTCGGAATTGGGAAAAGAAAAAGAAGATCAATATTAGGAAGGAATTGAAAGAAATTGATAAGGCTGTGGGATCGATTTCTAATTCTTGGGACCTTGGTTTTTTCTCTCAAGTAAATCACCAAGCGACGATGGTTCTTGAGGCTCGTAAGAGACATATTTTATGTTTATAAGAGGTGGAATGGAGGCTCAAAAGTCGTGCCATCTAGATTGTTAAAAGGGACCGAAACACAAAAAAAATCAGAATTATGCTTCCATGCGCAAAAGTATGAATACCATTTGGGAACTTACAGATTCTCATGGTCGAAAGATTTGCAATTTACAAGATTTGCATAAGAAGGCTATTTGATTTTTTGGAGGCCTCTTTCATGCCAGGGATCAAGGGGATATTGATAAACAACTGGAAGTCATTCGATCTTTCCCACATATGTCCTCTAGTGATGATGATGAATTTATTACACGTCCGATCACACGTGAAGAGATTATCATGGTTCTAAAATCTTTTGTTGAGGATAAGTTCCCTAGATTGGATGGTTGGACTATTGAGATTTTATTACACTTCCTGGACATTATGGGACCTTATCTACTTCATATGATGGAAGAATCCAAAACCCTTCAACGAATCTTATGGTATTTAAAATCCACATTATTTCTCTCATTCCTAAGACTTCAAAGGCAATCAATTTTTAGGATTTTAGGCGATCACAAATATTTTCTAAATACACTTAGAATTGTCTTTACATAGAAATAATAATATGATATAAATACATCAGGCTATGTATTGAGATAGATAATATATCTTGGACATACAATCTCTTGGTTTAGTGAATATCTCAACCACACACCAATCTAGGAAGCTAAATAGTTGGAGAGAATCTCTCAACCAACTAGACCTCAACAAACTCCCATATATTAGGAATATACCCATTCTAGAATTGATGTGCACACCAAAGACAAGTAGGAATTATATTTTACATGTCTCCCATTTAATGACTACGTGTCTTGATCTCAATCAACAAAGTCTAATTGTGGTCCTCGTGTTTACACACATGATAATAACGAATATGTCAACATTCATATAAAGGAACAACCATTTACTGGAATGGATGGGTTCCAACCACTACAACCGCCAGTCTACTAAGATGTCCTTCATGTACATGGTTCAGTCAACCATAATCTGCATATCTATACCTGTACTTGCAAATCCCCCTCCATCATCGTCATCATCGGTTTTCTTGGATTACCCATAACCATGCTTTAGATTTTATCAGCTTACCCTAAACCATGCCCATGGTTTTGTCGGCTGACCCTAAACCATGCCTATAGGAATCCCTATCCACTTCACTCTCACACATGCTTTTTGGCTTACCACAAACCTACACTGCAAAATAGTTCCTGGCTTGCCACAAACCTACACTTACATACACTATCACAAGTGGTTTCTGGCTTACCACAAATGTGCACCTACATAGTGGTTTCTGGCTTACCACAAACCTACATTTACAAAGTGGTTTTAAGATTACCACGAACTTTAAGGGGGAACGCATGCCTCATTAGGCTTATATTACACACTTAGGTACATAATCACTTCAAGTACATAATATTATAGACCTTTCAAGGACCACTACAAAAAAACATAGACTTGCTTATAGTTAAGATGTGTGACTCATAGTAAACCTTAATTGTGAGTCTATTCCACAAACACACACAAACTTGATTGTCCATCATCCTTTAATCTATGATGCTGCTCAAACTTTTGTTCTCTAATGTCATCTTCATTGTTTTTTTATCGTTGTCATGCAAATACATCTATCTATTGTTGAAACGACCAATTCCAACATAGACTCAGGACAATAGTTGGCCAGACTAATGTCACTTTAAATATACCAAATTAACAAATCATAAACATAATTCGAATCAATTAATCTTTTTAAAATCACTTATAGCATATTTTTCAATGCGATCTCCTCCAAAATGAACTTGCAGATGACGACCCTTAATAAATGCAGAACTTACAAACAACGATTGAGATTTTCAACAAGCAAACCCCCTGACTTTTCGTTCCAGACTTAAATAAAATAGTCCATTTCGTTCGACTTAAATAAAATAGTCCACTCCACTTTAGGATTTTTACACCACGCTCATGTGTATTATTTAATGCATGGAAAAAATAAATTTAAGCTTTATCCATACCACATACACAGTAGGCTCCATGGTGTGCCTTCCTCCAAGTTACTGCAATGTTGACTGTTGTTGACCCCCAAGCGCCACATGCTACAATTGAACCGCGCCCACACAGGCCAACTCTGCCACGACAGGTCAACTATCCAGCTCAATCTAAAAAGGAACAGAGGGTTGGATCGATCTCACAACTCTTGAATAGTTATCTCTTCCACTCAGTGAGCTACCTTTAACAATCAATGGCTCCACTTCAATCTAGATGCAGTCTCCAATGCACCTCATGTGCCAACACCATGTTCATAGGTTCCTGCAACAATTAATAGGATGTCTCAAATGATTAGACATGGGCTCCCATAGCGTAGTTCCCCCCTCTCATGCACTTTCTTGACTTACATAATGGCTTCTCTTTAAAATAACGGTTTCTTCACTCTACACAGAGCTCTCTTTACGCTACTCAGTTTCTCCACGCAGTGACCGCTTCTTCAACACTTCTCATGGCACAACGCATACAAATTTGGGTGGCTTCCAAATAAAAATAGAAATACTATCACATAAAAATTCGTACACTCTCTAAAGCCACAAATCTACCAGTTAGAATGCCATTAGAAACTCTCTGGTAGCAATGGCACCTTTAGTTAATTGCAGGCTCAATTCCATTGAATTCAGGAAGAATGTGCCATCTTTCATAGTTGTTATCCTTCAACGTCGTTCACAGACCACCAATGACAGTTAACAACTCGTCAAAGATCACATCGGGTTTACCAAGACTCAATAGTAAACACTACCGGTAGCAACACCAGTCATACACAGTTCTCACGTGCTCCACGCAATCAACTCGTAGGATAACTCTCTCCATCTCAGTGCACACACAACAACAATTACTCGGGTGACAACTTTACTATCAAACAATATCACACTCCCTCGACTCTCACAACCCTTCTTGATGGACAAACAAAAAACTAAAATAAAATATACTCTCTTATTTCCCTTGACCCTCGAGGGGCCCGGCCCATACGGGCTCTGATACCAATAAAGATTTTCTAAATACACTCAGAATTGTCTTTACATGAAAATAATAATACAATATAAATACATCATACTATGTCTCAAGATAGCTAATCTATTTTGGACATATAATCTCTTGGTTGAGTGAATATCGCAACCACACACCAATCTAAGAAGCTAACTAGTTGGAGAGAATCTCTCAACCAACTAGACCTAAATAAACTCCCAAATATTAGGAACATACTCATTCTAGAATTGATGAGCACATCAAAGACAAGTAGGAATTATATTTTCCAAGTTCTCCCTTTGTAATATCGCTTATAAATTAGTTTCCAAGATTATTTCCAATCAGTTAAAAGGTGTTTTGTCTCGATGCATCACCTTTGAAAAATTTGGGTTTGTGAAACAACGACATATTCAAGATGCGATGTCCATCACACAGGAATTCTTACATACCCTCAAGATTAAAAAGAAGGAGGCCTTATTACTTAAACTATATTTGCACAAGGCTTATCACTACATGGACCGATATTTTTTAGGATGGCTTTACACAAGATTGGCCTATTTGTGAGGGTGATGGATTGGATTATGGCATGTGTCAACTCTGTCAATTACATTGTTCTAATAAATGGGGTTCCCTCAAACTTCTTCAAGGCATAAAAGGGTTTGCGACATGGATTTTCTTTATCCTTGAGCAGAGGGATTTTGGCAACAAAAGATGAGGGGTTATTTGTAGGTATTAATATTACAAAAAGATCTCAGTTACACATCTCATGTTCGTGGATGATGTGCTTCTCTTTGGGAGGGTATTGACCTTGGAGTGGGGCCACTTATTTTGGATTATCACTCTATTTGGTGATGCTTATGCCCTTTATATGAAAGAACGACATATTTATTTTCCATGTATCCTCTGATCCAACCATAATATCAGGGATTGCTAGTATATTTTATATAAATGTGGCTAAATTGGACAGAGGTTTCAAGTACCTTGGTTTTAAATTGAAACCAAAAAAATATGTGATTTGTGGTTGGCACTAGTTGATTAATAAATTTGAGAAACGTTTGATGACTTGCTATAATAGATGGTTGATGATTGGGGGTAGGTTGATTTTTCACAATTTATTTTATAGAATATCTCTATGTACTAAATGCACCTATATCTATTGCCCACATGTTTAGAAAAATCAATTCCATTATTTATAACTTTATTTGTTCTAGTGAAAATGGGTATTATAAGATGCATCTTGTCCATATGGATGTTATTACTATGCAGAAAGAGGAAGGTGGCTCAGGGTTAAAAAATTGGAGTGGTTCAGGAGAGATTTCGTGATCAAAATCTTTTGGCAGGCATTATTTGGGACTGGTCTTTGATAGAGAATCTTACAGGAAAAATATATTAAGTGTCAATCTATCTAAGAATGGATAAAAAATGGGGCACACTCTTTGACAATAGGTTCTTACATCTAGAATAGTTTTATGAAGATTAAGAAGTGGTTTGTGGGTAAAGGTGGGAGGTCGGATAGGGGGTCATAGTGGAGATTGGCTTGGACCCCATCCGGGGATTTTTTGGAGATCACACATTGTCGATTGAAATTTTACGTCACATTCATAACTTGGGCATTTATTTTCTAAGTCAAATACAGATTAACACTGATATTATCTTTCACTGCCCTAGATGGAATGTTTTATATGATTTGAGTTTATTAAGGACACCTACTTCGATCTTGGACAATTATGTGTATAATTTGTGATAGGAAAGGATCAACCAAGTTGATAATTTAGATGTTTTTAGATGGGATGGAAAATTTGTAATAGGACAGATCTCGACTGAGGAGATCTACAATTTTTTAACTCCCGCACAGGAGGTTGTGGTGGACAGTCATTAGTTCAAGCAAATATGGACATGGAAGATGTCACTGAAGCTCAAAGTTTTGGATGGCTTGTCTGGCAAAACAAGATCTTGACATGGGACAATTTGTGCAAGAGGGGTTTCAATAGACTTGACAGGTGCATATTATGTATAAATGATAATGAGAGTGTTTTACATCTCTTTCTTAGGTTTCCTTTCATTGTTTCCATCTAGATTGGGGTTATGCAAAAGATTAACTTAAATGCTCAATGGGATCTCTTCTTTATTAAGAAATGTTTTATGGTGTGGAAAAAAGACTTTTAGGAGGTAAGAACACTACCATTATTTATAATTTGGGGCATAAGGAAGAGCAAGAATGATTTTATTTTTAAGGATCGTCACATTGACATTAACATATGTTGCACCAATATATGTGCCTTTTTCTATGAATTTAGACAAGAATCTCAAATGATGCAAACAAAATGCATAAAGCCTTATGAAATTGGAATTCTTGTTGGCTTCTTTGATAGGGCTACAAATCTCAATAGTTGTGGTAGTGGCATACGCATTGTATTAAGCCCGAATATGTATTATCTTTTTCGCTAGAACAATGATTTTGGCACTAACAACAAGGTAAATATCATTTCCCTATGGGGCACTCTTTTCTGCTTCAGATGTATTTCTATCGACTCCTTGGAAGTTTTTGGGGATTCCCAGGTGGCTATTTATTGGGCAAATGAAAAGACGACTTTTGACCCACCATTTCTTAGCAATTGGATGCAATGCATTTGGAGACTGATACCACTTTTCAGGTCGCTAAATTTTACGCACATATATATAAGGAATCGAATAAAATAGTTTATGCTTTATCGAAGCAGGGACACACTTTTGGAACGGGGAGATACATTATGCAACCTATTATATGGGCAGACTTCACAGGTGTTGGAGGATACTTTTTTGTTTTATTAATTCTATGAACATATTGTTAGGTTTTTAGGAGAAAGTTTGTAATGGTTTTTATGGGACTGTTAATTGTTGAAACTGGGATGATATTCTATACATTTAGTATCTTTGAGGTATTTGGTTATGTTCAGATATGATGGATATTCGTATATATGTTTATGTAACAAGTTTTGATAATAAAAAGTAGGCATAGGTTTTTTCTTTCTTGAAAATGAAAAAAGAAGAAGAAGAAGAAGAAGAAGAAAGCAAGAAAAAGAAAGAAAGAAGAAGAAGCTACTCCAAAAAGAGAGATGTAAGCTATAAACGTTTGTCTATAGAAGGCGCTATAAATATATGAAAAGAGGAGATACAAAGATATAATGTGAAATTCTAAGATAAGAGGAGATAGAAAGATATAATGTGAAATTCTAAGATATGAGTATTTTTACTTACCATTTGAGGTTTAGTAAAAATGAGAAAATTTACAATGAATTATTGCAAAACTAGGTTATATTGTTTTTTATTTTAGTCAAAAAGCTTTGAGTTGAAAATTTTAAACAAATTCTATGAAGTTTATTAAAGTTTTGAAAAAAATAAATATTAAACTTAATATTTTGGAAATTAAAAAATAGTTTTTTTATTTATTTTTTTAAATGTAAATTGTGTTTTCTAATTGGTTGGTGTGACTATTTTTATATGGGTTAAATTGAATTGTCAATTATAAAAATTATATTAAAATCTATTGGTCAAATTTAAGCTTTGTTACTACCATGGTATATACCATATATCCAAAAACTATAACTCATTTCAAAATCAAAATAGTTTATAAATATTCTATTTTAATTTTATTTTATAACATTTTTTATATTAATTTTTAATATTATATTAACTTAAATAATTTTTGAGTAAGACGTTTATATATATATAGATAGATATACACTGCATATTAAATTTGTTATTGTGTGTATTTAATAAGAGATTCATAAATTTCTTATTATTTGTGAGAATAATGAAATAGTAAAATAACAATTAATAATATTAATAAATTTTATAATATAAATTAATGTTAAATTTTCATTTTAAATAAAATCTTTATTTATTATTAATATAATGATATCTATCTATATAGCCCGCATAAACAAACCTATATCATGTTACAATATGCACAAACTTAACCTTAGGTAAAGGCTCAACTCGGTTGTTAGAGGTTGACTCAACCAATTTCAATCATTTAAATTTCTTTAGCAATTCATTAGGAGTGATTAGTGTTGGGCCGGGTGGCTGGGTCTTCTTTGAAATAGATAAGATAGGTGTCATGAATTTATTATTTTGATAAAATGGAATGAAGGTCATGCCATGTTCTCTCTTTTATATTTTTCCAATTATATCTATAACATGAATAAAGGATATAATAGATAGCGCTAACAATATTCTACTCTTTAATTACATGGAACATGTTCAATAAGTAAAGGATATAATAGATAGTTCTAACCATATTAAACTAAGGCTTGTTAATTAAGGTTTGTTTAAAAAATTAAAGGCATGGAAAGTAACATCTTTATAATATAAAAAATCATTTATATAAATATATTTATTTATAACATTGAATTATTAAATAATTAATATAATATTAAATTATAAAATATTTTTTATTATTAAAATTTTGTTTTTTATAAATGTTTAAACAAAAAAAATTATAAAAAAATTAAATAGGCTAAACCAAAAAAACTTAGCAAAGGAAAAAAACAAAATAAATCTATGTTTCAATGTAAATGGTCTATAATTTTGCACACATAAACTCCCTATTAACACACAAATTACTCACAACTAAGGATGAAATACAAATTACTTTTTAAAATTATATTTTGTAGTTTGAATAAAGAGGTCATTTTTATTAGAGTTGAATTTCCCAACATAAAGCCACGATTGACGTCATTCAACAAAATTAGATTTCCTTTGTCAATCTTCGCATGTCCGTATATAAACCATTTCCCAAAAGAAAATAGACCTATGAAAGGATTGAACCTTTTTGTATCTATTGATGCAAATAACGCTTAAGAACCCCATTGTGATATAGACATATTTCTAAATAATAGATTAGATTTATTATGCTAGTAATTATTAGCAATGATCTTACGTCTAATAAGGTGGTTTTATAGTTGAATGGTATTTTTTAAATTCAATTTTTTTTTTTAACAAGTATATACTAAATTTATTTTCCAAAATACTTACCTATAGAATGGATTAAAATTAGGCCAATTATAATGGTCATATAATTAGAGGGATTATTTTTAGCTTCATTTTTTAAAATAGGTATAATGAGGCATTGAGTCCATGGTCTTGGGAAGTCTAACTTAATGACTAAATTGAAGAGCTTATGTATGTGACGGGTGAGCTTAGTACCCTTCAATGTCCTTAGCTTTTCCATTCGCAATTTGTTTATGTATTCTATATAAATAAAAAAAGGAAAAAAAATCATCCTTTGTAGAAACATCTAAAATGTCATGAATTACAATATAAGATTTGTAAATATTTTTAAGAGAGGAGCTCCATTTGTTCAAGGGAATTTTATTATTTTCTTTAGTTTTATGAGTTATAATTTGCCTCGAAATATTCTTAGGATCTAGTTTAGATACGTGCAAAAGATTTTCTTTCTTTCTATTTATGTACTCCATTTTCTCCTTTTAATTAAGACTTTGTATTTAATTATCTTATCATATTTTAAGGACTTGCCATAAGCATCTTTACTAGATTCTCTAGCAATTTTGTACTTGTTATCGTACTAAGGGTTAGTTGTATTATTTTTCTTTTTGCATTACACCTTGATAAAGAATTTGTTAATGGTAGAGAGGATGATTGTAAAATTTTGGTAAGTGTCTTCAAATTGTTATGCAACATGAGATTTAGATCATTATTTAACTCCTTTACCAAATGACCAACTTTCTATTTGTCAAGAAAGTAAGTGCCTTTTGTTATCATAAAACTTTTTAATGGAGATTTTGTGCATAAAAAAATTTAGAGTCAAAGTTAAAGGTATATGATCAAAGTTAGGCTCATGGTCATCTAAAAGATAAAATGTACTATTTGGTTATATATGGTGATATCTAATATCACATAATAATACAACATTACTAACAAACCCATGGGTACAACTCATCCAATTAGAATTTGGTCATTTCACTAGACCATTGCAAATTATTGAATCTTGAGATATATGAAGCTTGAATAGCTTAATGCTAAATAGATTATTAGTTAGGTCTTCATAGTTTCTTTTGTATTTGTTAGTTATAATAAGGTAGTCATCTAGCCATAGAAGATTAAGGTTGGAGTCATTACATAAAAGAATATCTTCATTCGTTGTAGTTATAGCATTAAAGTCTCCTAATAAGAGGATACCACCTTCATTTCTCACATAGTAGATATCTTTCTCTAAGCTTTTGTAGGGGTAGTTCTTATCTAAATTGTTTTTCTTATAAAAGGTAGAGTTAATAGGTTTGAAATAAAAAATAATATATAAATCTTCTTAGCATTAATATATAACATGTCCCTCCATAAGTCCTCAAGGAGTGGCTTAATTGACAATTGTCATGATATGAAGTATTGTGGAATGTAACAGATCCAACGTTCAAATCCTTAGAAGTTGTATATTTTAACCCAATACGGAAAATACCTACAAACGAATTCTTAAAAACAAAAAATATACAATTGCGAGAACAAAAAATATACACAGAGATTTTCCTCCTAGGACCCAAATTTGGGAAAACCATATTGATTTTTCATTAAATTCCTTTCAATGTTACAATACATTATATACATGTTGAAGCATTCATAAACCCTAATCCATTAACCCTAGATTAGAACATAACAATAGTTCCATTTACTAGATCTACAAAATACCATATGCAAAACCATCATGCCCAAAACCATGGGTGGGTTCGTCCACCATCCTTGGGTTTGCGCAAACATTATTGGTCCACATAAAAAAAAATAAAAAATATCGGGACGTTGCTGGCCCTCGCTGCTCTTGACGCATCGTAACAGTATGTGGTGCCAATTGTGGAAAGAATATAACACATACCCAACATTATCCCACTTATTGTTTTCTTTCCACACAAGGGGTCGTAGGAGTGCACAATCATTGGTCCAAGGCTACAATGCCCATTGTTTCTCTACACTAAGAAAACTTCTCAGTGCTCATAGAATTTTCCAATGGATCTACAACATTCTTCAAAGTATCCACCTTTACTAGAAACACCTATTTATCTTCAACCAAATCCCTCAAAAAGTGATACTAAACATAAACATGTTTTATCTTCGAATGATATGCACGGTTCTTTGCCGAGAAAATTGCATTTTGGCTATCATATTCTATCCTTACAGCTCATTGTACCAACCCCATTCCTAAAGACAATCTATGTAACCAAAATTATTCCATACATGCATGAGTGGTTGTCATGTATTCAACCTTTGTAGTTGAAAGTTCCACTACAGACTATCTCTTGCTCATTCAACTAACTACTCCTCCAAATAGGTTAAACACATACCCACTTGTAGATCTTCTCTAATCTAGATCTCCAACCCAGTTTGCATCAACAAAGCCACGTATGTCCAACACTCTATCCAATCCTGGCCTTCCTTGGTAGCACAAACCATAATCACTAGTGCCATGCAGATACCTGAAAACCCGCTTCATTGTTGTCTAATGCTCCTTCCCTAGTTTTGACATAAACCTACTCGATACTCCCATTGCATGTGAAATGTCTAGTTTGATATAGACCATTGCATACATCAAACTACCAATTGCACTCGCATATGGAGCACAAGACATGTCTTCTTCCTTTTTGTATGTCTTGGGACATTGTTCAGTAGATAACTTTGCACCTACAAGAATAGGAACATACACTAGTTTACTATCGTGCATATTAAACCTTTGTAATATTGTCTCAACATACTTCCTCTAGTTTAACCAGAGCTTCCTCTTTTCCAAACTCATTTGATTTCCATGCCCAAAATATAGTTTATAGCACCAAGTTCCTTCATGTCAAATTTAGAGGAAAATTGGGTCTTCGCGTCTTAGATAATTTCTCCACCATTTCCAATCAATAGAATATCATCCACATATAAGACCAAATAAATAACACGGTCACCAATTAATTTAAAATACACATAGTGATCCACTTTACTCCTTGTGAAGTCATGTCCCCGTATATATGTATCAATTTTTTTATACCTCATCCTTGGTGATTGCTTTAACCCATACAAATAATTTTTTAACTTGCATACAAATCCTTTCTTACCCTTCACCATAAAGCCTTCTGGCTGCTTCATGTATATCTCTTCTTCCAAATACCCATGAAGAAATTTTGTCTTCACATCCATCTGTTCTACCTCAAAATCAAAAGCAACAACAACAGATAAAAGTAATCTAACAAAAGCTAACTTGGCAAGAGGAGAAAAAATATCACCAAAGTCAATTCCCGACACCTGGGAATAACCTTTTTCTACCAACAGAGCTTTGTATTTATACACCTTGCCTTTTTCATTCATATTCTTCTTAAAAACCCATTTACTGCCAATGAGTTTCCTTCTAACCAACAAATCCACTAGATCCCAAACCTCATTTTTGTCTAAGGAAGCCATTTCTTTAAACATGGCCTCTTTCCATAGTTTTTCATCCTTTGAATTCATTACCTCCTTGATAGTTTTGGGATCATCATCTAATAGATAAAGAAAAATTTGAATAGAAATCATATGGACTATACCTCTCTGGTTTCCTTCTCTCTCGAACTAATATCCTCAAAACTGGAGTGTGTGGTTCTTCCTCTTTTGATTCTTCCTCTTTTATTAGTTCAAACTCTATCTTCTCTGGTTCCTTTTCCTTTTGTAGGAATTCATGTTTATTAACATTTTTCACTTCTCTAAACACCACATCTCAACTATACGCAACCTTCCTTGTTTTTGGGTTCCAAATATTGTATCCTTTTAAACCATCCTTATACCAAATAAAGATGCACCTTTCAAATTTACTATCCAACTTGGTTCTTTTCTCCTTTCGAACAAGTACATATGCATTGCAACCAAATTCCCTTATATGTGAGAGAGAGGGTAGGCTTATCAATCCATATCTCATGTAGAGTCTTATCCTCCAACATTGATAAAGGTGATCTATTAAATAGGTAACATGTAGTATCCACTTCCTCTACCTATAATTCCTACCCTAATCCTGTGCCAATGAGCATGCTTCTTGCCTTTTCCATCGACATCCTACTCATTCTTTTTATACTTCATTTTGTTGAGGTGTGTATGAAGTAGTCGTTTTCTGTGTTATACCACACTTCTTGCAGAACTCTTCAAATTCCTTCTTGGAGAACTCTCCATCATTATCTATCCTCAACACCTTATATTCTTCTCTATCTGATTTTCCACCAACGCCTTAAATTCTTTAAACTTGTCAAAGGCTTTAGATTTATTCATGAGGAAATATATCCATGTATTCCTCGAGAAATCATCTATAAACGAGACACGGCACACATAGTTACCCAGTGATAGAATTGACACAAGTCCAAACACATCGTTTTGCACAGGCTCTAAAATCCCTTTTTCCTTCTTAGCATAAGAGGAGAAACTCACCTGATTCTGCTTCCCATATACACAATGTTCACATAAATTTAAATCCATAGAGGAATTGGACATACCTTATAGCATACCATTACCATGTATCATTTGAAGTCTCTTCTCTCTAATGCGTCCCAGTCTTTGATGCCACAACATAGCCTTTTCACTAAAGACTACAATATTTTCAGCTCCAATTTCAGGAACCACAAAATTATTACACTTATCAATAACAATACTACCCAACAAATTGTACAGAGTTCTGATCCAAACTCCCATCATCAATACTAGTGTTGGTCGAACCATCTTGCAGGCATCTTTCTCAAACATTGTTTTTACACCTGAATCATCCATCTTGCTTACAAAAACTAGATTTCTGGCCAATCTAGGAATGTGTAAAATACCAAGAAGTGTTTTAATCCTTCCACCTTGAAACTTTAGTTTGACTTTTTTGTGTCCTATGATTTTGGTCTTGCTGTCATCACCTAGGAAGACATCACCACCATCATATTTCTCATATTCGCATAACCACTCCCTATAGTGAGTTAAGTGAAAGGATTCACCTAAGTCAACCAACCATGCCTCGTGATCTACATGCGTACTTGAAGAAGAATCCAAGTACACATCCCCACCTTCATCTGAGGTGGTTTCCACCTCTGCAAAAGGAGCATCATTAGATCCCTTTCCTTTCTTAGGAGTTTTATATTTACAGTCCTTGTTGTAGTGCCCTTCTTTTCTGCATTTCCAACATACCTTTACATATTTTCCTAGAGATTTAGATCTCCCTTTAGATTTAGATCTCCCACTTGAGAAATTATATTTATTTTTGTTCTAGGATCGTCCTCTTACAAACAAGGCATCTCCATTCTAGCTCTCCATATTTTTTCTTCTCATCTCCTCCAACAACAAGGATAAGACTATTTCATAAAACTTCAAGTTAGTTTCATTTCTACCTTTAGCAACAAGCAAACTATCCCATGAGTCTGGTAGAGAACATAAAAAACTAATGCACTTATCTTCATATGAAATTTTAATAGCAACATATAATAACTAACTTTCCACAATTTTGAAGGTGTTCAGATGTTATGTTACCAAGTATCCATCCCTCATCCTCAAGTTATACAACTTTTTCCATAGGACTAGTTTGTTGACTAGGGACTTAGATTGATACAAAGCCCCTAACTTGTCCCACAAATCCTTTGTTGTAGCTTCTCCTAAAATATTAAGCAATATTGAATCTAAGATACATAGTCACATCATGCTCTTTTCCTTTCAATCCAATTTGATCTAGTCTTCTATCGATATTGTCATTGTTTTAGTACCTAGATCTACCACGATTCACTCATATTTATCCACCAATATATCCTCCATCTTAAGCTTCCATAGCTCAATTATTTGTCCATTGAATTTCTCAATCTCTATATTTCCACTTTTCGCCATCTCCTTTCACCTCAAGAATCGATCTTGAGAATCTCCCAATATAACAGGGTCTACCACAGTCCCAAGCAACAAATCCCTCAGCTGCAAAGGAATCCCCTTGAAGCTGAAAAAACTCTAATACCAAATTTAGGTTTTAATCTTATATAGAAATTACCTACAAATGAAGTCTTAAAAACATAAAATACACAATAACGAGTGTTATCATGTGAAAATCGTACATTCATTTGTACGCTCTAGAAGATACTCAAAGTCAGTGATCAACACATATAGAGGTTACATTTTCAGCTGAAAGCACCATGAAGACCAAAAATTAAAATATTTCCTAAGGTTCAAGTTAAAAAATTGAACCGCGCGAGGGCACCATTACTGGAAACTGATGGTCGTGTGACTATTCTGCGATAACCACATTGTCGTGCGGTCACGAAAAATCCAGTCAGCATCTTAGGTCGCGAACTTGCTTGAGAAACACTCCAAATCTTGACATGATGAGATGAAAAATTCGAGACTTGATCCCCAAGATGCCTTAAAGGCAAGGATATGGTAGCTCTTATCTCATTTATGAGGTGAAACACCACACTAATGAGCCAAGAAGGAGAGGAGTGTCCAAGAAACTTTATAATTACAAGTTTATGGAGAGCTAAAAAAGAAGAAGAGGTAAAGCATTGTTATGCTGTCAAAATTTCTCCCTAACAATCAAGCATTTCATTGGGAAGATAATTCCATCATTGAGAGTGCCTTTTATACTTCTTTGAGAGAGAAAAAAAGCTTGCAAGGAGATTGAGAAAGGAACTTCCTTGTTGAGGATTTTTTAGCACCATTGCTCAAACAATTCTTTGTAAGTGTTTTGAATTCATTTATTGTAACTCTTCTACTTTCAACAGTAAATAAAGGGGACCCTTTTTCTAACCTTTTTTGATGTGTTTGCTTCATTAAGCATTGTTTATGTATTATCTAGTGTAGTTTTTATTTTTTGTTTATTTATGCATTGTTTCCATTACTTTCGATACTTTTTTTATTCATGTTTTTCCACTAACAAAAACTAATTACTTGTGTACTCCTTGTAGGTAACAACGAACTCCAAGGAAGGTGTCTTTGGTACTCCATAGCAAGAAACACACCATAACAACAAGAAAAAAAAATATACACAAAGATTTTCCTCATGGAACCAAAAACTAGGAAAGCCAGATTGATTTTTCATTATATTACATTCAATGTTACAATACATTATATACATGTTGAAGCATTCATAAACCCCAATCCATAACCCTGGATTAGAACATAACCATAGTTCCATTGACCAAATCTACAAAATACCATGGGCAGAAATATCATGCCCAAAATAATGCACAAAAACCATGTGCAAAACAATGGGTTGGTTCACCCACTATCCTTGGGTCTTCCCCCCATCCTTGGATTCGCATTAAAAAATAATTTGACCTCCCTGCTGCACCCGATGCAACATAACATCACATTGAGCTAGTCGTGGAAATAATATAACACATACCCTACAGAAGTAACCCGATATACAGAGAGGAGGACAGGTTGTAGGCTCTATAGGTATAGTGGTAGTGGCCAGAATCGACCCTGTTTCATGTGAGTATGAGATTGACCTCATTTCCAATTCCTCTAGTTACAAAAATGAAAGCACATCTCCATCCATAAGCATTGATTGAGAAAATATTTTTTATAATGTTGAATGTCAGGAGAGATGTTCACTTTTATATAACAAGCTATGCCTCTAATCCGTCTATAGGAGGACTTCTTATTCCATGTCAACCACAAAACAAATCCTTTTATGTTCGGGACCTTAGATTCCAAATGCTCCCAAGTTTCTTTTTTTTTGCTAAAGCAAGAGTCGTACCTTCATTGTCATTAAATCAGAAAATAATTTACATAGATTACAACCATCCAAGTGGATCCATGGGCCAGGTAAAATCAACCACCTAGGGCAACAAGTTAAGGGTATAAACCCTGAACCCTCCCAAAAAAAACAGTAAAAACCCCTCAAGTGCCCCCCTGCACCAAGGCCAGTCGACCAACACACCACTAACCGAAAGGGGGACTAACACTCAAACCAAAGAAATACCTAAATCAAAACTAAAATCAACGTTGAAGCTTTTGATCGCCATCCTCAAAACACGCTGCCCGATCCAACGGTGGAGGAAGAAATCGCAGTTCCAAGGAGCCCGACGTTTAACCGTGTGGCCCCACTGACAAGCACGATGAATCCTAGCTGTTGATCCTTCCTGCTTGATCCGACGGTCCAGGATCATATCGCACGAGCCTAAAGCACTACAGGATAGCGTGCGATGAGGGTGGTATTTATACCCACCCCACCGCCACGTGTAGCGACTTGAGTGGGATTGCTCAACTTAAAACCACTTTATGTTCGAAAGGTGCCCGATGACCAAAAAACCACTTAGCATGAGGTATTACGTCCCTGTGAAGAGAAGCAAGGAAATCCTGACCACCACGAAAGCCCAGAATCTCCATCATTAAAACATCCTGCCCGATCCAACGATGGAGGAAGAAATCGCAGTGCCAAGGAGCCCGACGGTTAACCGTGTTGACCCAATGACAAGCCCGAAGGATCCTGACCGTAAATCTCCCATGTTTGATCCTATGGCAGAGGAAGATATCGCCATGCTGAAAAGCCAGCCTCCTTATCACATGGACCCACTGACATGCACGATGAATCCTAGCCATCGATCCTTTGTGCTTGATCCGACGGCCCAGGATCATATCACATAGGCCTAAAGCACTGCAAGTTAGTGTGCGATGAGGGTGGTATTCGTTCCCACCCCACCGCCACATGTAGTGACAAGAGTGGGATCGCTCCCAAAACTTAAAAACCATATTCTGCTCATAAGGCGGCCGATGACCAGAAAACCACTTTGCGGGCGGAATTACGTCCCTGTGAAGAGAAGCAAGGAAATCCCGACCATCCTGGTAGCCCAGAATTCAGCTTCTCACTCCAACCCCTCTGCACCTATTGATGAACCCTTATAAAGTACAATCCCAACCCTTCGGCCAACTACCCAGGCAACAGGATCTACCAATCAACCAAAGAAGGGTAAAAATGAGGAAAAAGCAGCAAATCATATCGAAAACCAATCTATCTGGCCAAAGCCTCCATAGCTTTGTTGCGATACACCATCATCTCTTCGTCGGCTTGGAAGGCACACTATTCCTTTAGTCTATTCTGAGACAACCCCTGCCAACCCATCACAACTTTGCTAATGGAACAATTCACTCCTTGGTTGGCCAATAAATTCATTAGTTTGTTAGCCTTCCTACGAACATGATTAAAACTTACCGTGTGTAGGCTCATGAGGTGGAGCTGGATCCATTGAAAGACCTGGATCAACCTCCAATGTTTTGAAACCTTCTCTGGCCCTGTGCCCCAACTAATTCTTTTGACTAAGTTAATGATTAGCTCAGAGTCGGCTTCGATAATCACATTTTGCCGATTATCCTTCACTAGGATTTCTAAGCAACGCTCCATAGCCATTAGTTCTGCCATGTTGTTGGTGGCTCTGCCTAAATGGCAATGGAAGATAGAAATAATAGTACCTAATTCATCCCTTAATATCCCTCCAAAGCCAGAAATACCCGGGTTTCCTTTAGAGGCCCCATCAATGTTATACTTCAGAAAGCCCTGAGGGGAAGGATGCCAAAAGTCCTGCTCAGTTTCCATTATCCTAACCTTTCCATCCAAGCCTTGAGGAAGAAGCCTCTGCATGCCCAACTGTCTGAGAATTCTCATTTCAACATCTGAAAGAGGGTTCTTAGGGGGCTGTCTCACATTCGTACTGACCGTCTCCCTATGTTGTCTTAAAGTCTGCTCAAAAAAACATTGGAAAGGTCTCTTTTCATTTTTGAAGATCTTTTTGTTCCTTTCTTTCCAGACATTCCAAATAATGAAGCTAGGTGTAAGAGCCCAAGCTAAGCACAGGATTTTAGAATCAAAAAAACCCTCCTCCAATTGTTTAGGGTATTGAAAATACCCCCTCTATCCCTGTCTGTCTTTTGGAAGATGGTGGCAAAAGATTCCCACAATCTAGAGGTGAAGATGCAACTGTTGAGGAGGTGTTCCATAGTTTCCTCATGGGCCTCATAGAGCTGGCATCTGGAAGGCCCCACGACTCCCCTTTTCCGAATGTTGTCCCAAGTCAGAATTCTCCTTTGTTAGACCAACCACATGAAGTTTTAATATTCATTCAGCCTTGATGCCTCCATAGATTCTGCCACATTCTATCTGGAGCAATAGAATCTAGCTCAAGGAGTATGCATTTTGCCTCCTTAAGATTGAAGGTTCCCTCTTTGTTGTTGCCCCATCTTAACTGATCATGCCTCCCTAGTACTAGAATCTTCCTTTGTTCCAATATTTTCATAAGAGCTTCTCCTTTAGCTTTCAAGGGGTTGTCCTCCCTATGGACAATATTCCTCCAGTTTCTCCACTTTCCCGCATTATTGGTTTGATCCCAAAAATATTTAACTTTAGATAGCCCTATGATGTCTGTCTCTATCTTGAGGTCCTTAAAATCATCTTTTAACAGAATCAGTTCCTGTTCCCATTTGTCTTCCCAAAATAGTGCCAGATCTCCCTCTCTGATTTCCCAGAAGCTATCCTTTTGAACTAAGCCTCTATTCTCCCATGCCTTATTCCAGATATATGAGCCCTTTATACTTCCAGACATCCTTATATGATCGTTAATTTGCCAAGTAGTGGCATATTTCTCTTTCCAAATAGTAGCCCATTGAGCCTTTGGTTATTTAACCCAACGCCACCAAATTTTAGCACCAAGAGCCCTGCTCAGAACCTCTGGATTGTCCAAACCAAGACCTCCATGATTTTTAGGTTTGCAAATCTTGTCCATGGCTACTAAGGCTCATTTCTTTTTATTCTCCCCCTTTCCCCAGAGGAAATCTCTTTGAATGGATCTAAATTGTTGTAAGACTCCTTTTGGTGCAGGGAGAGCTGAAAGCATGAAAACTGGGATAGATTGAAGAATAGCCTTCGTAAGTACCAATATACCAGCCAATTTTAAAGTTCTGATGGTCCAATTTTTTATTTTATCCTGCATCTTGTTAATCACCGGCTCCCATATGCTCTTATGCAGAGGTTTAGCAGTTAGAGGAACACCCAAATATTTTGAAGGAAGGAAATCCCTTTGAAAGCCCAAAATTCTGGAGATATTCCTTTGAATAGCAATATTGGTATTAAAGAAAAAAAAATTGGATTTGGAAAGATTAATCTCCATACCTGAAGCCATGGCAAAGTTACTTAGAAGTTGTTTGTATGCTAGAGCCTCTTTGACCGTAGGGATTCCTTGCAGCATGGTATCATCAACAAATTGTTGATGAGTTAAGGACTGTCCATTCTCAGAAAGTTGAAGACCCTTGATTTTGCCGTCTCTTGTTGCCTACTTGATGGACCGGCCCAGACCTTCCATCATGAGAATGAAGAGAAAGGGAGAGAGTGGATCACCCTCCCTAAGCCCTCTTGAAGGAATAAAAGTCTCAGAGGGAGAACCATTTACCAAAATAGAAAAATTGGGAGAAGTAACTAGTGCCGTGACCCATCTGACCCAATTGTGGTCAAACCCAAAAGCAATAAGAACCCTCTTAATATAGGTCCAATTCAACTTGTCATAAGCTTTGGCTAGGTCCAGTTGCATGATCATTCCTGCCTTCTTGTTGCTAGTCAGAGAGTGCACCACCTCTTGTGCTTGAATGATATTATTGAGAATTTTCTTGCCTTCCACATAGCCAGATTGTTCTCCAGACACAAGAGTGGGCAAAAGGGGTTTGAGTCTGTTGGCTATTACCTTGGAAATTATCTTGTAAACCACATTGCACAATTCTATGGGTCTAAACTTATCTGGAGTGAGGGCATTATCTTGTTTAGGGATCAGAGAGATGAAAGAGGTGTTGAGTGCTTTCGGAATAGTTCTATTCCTCCTGGAATCTTCCACTACATTTAGAATATCCCGTTTAACAATATTCCAGCATGCTTTCAAGAAATCAACATTGAAACCCTCGGGGCCTGGTGCTTTACCATTCTGCATTTCCTTGAGGAGCTCACTGATCTCCTCTTCAGTCACTGGCTTATTGAGGTTAAAGTTATCCTCTCTGGACACTAGTCTAGGTATATGTCTTGTTAAATCCTTGATGAAATGCTCTCTATCCGAGATGGTTTCCTTTGCTATCCCACGAAAGTGCTGGACAAGCACAACTTCTATGTCTTCACTGAGAAGTTGCCCTCCCTCATCCTTGATCGAAGAGATTCTATTGTGGGCTCTATTTGCCAAGGTGGATCTGTGGAAGAATCTGGTGTTTCGCTCTCCTTCTTTTAGCCATTGCACTCTAGATTTCTGTCTCCAAAATATTTCTTCTTGTTTACAAAAGTTCTCCCATTCTTGTTGGAGTTTGTTAGCTTTCTCATTTCTGACTTTGTCAAAGCCAGCCAAGATAAGGACTTGGTTTAGTTCCTGCAATTTGTTTTCCACAGCTTTTTTTCCTTCGAAAATATTACCAAATTCATTCTTGTTCCAATCTTTTAGCCTGCATTTGATATGTTTTAATCTTTTGTGAAGAAGGAACATACTTGTACCCTGAATGTGTAAATCTTCAGACCACCAACCTGAAATGTTGTTGATGAAATCTGGATGGGAGAGCCAGATATTTTCAAATCTGAAAGGTCTATTCCTGGGGGTTCCTATGCCTTTGGCCTCCAGTTGGACCGGCCAGTGATCTGATCCTCCAAAGGGGAGAATGCTCGCTGCCATTTCCTTATTTTTCAGCTTTTCTTGTAAAACTTGGGTTCTCTGATATATTTCCTCTCTTGTTTGCTGCAAGTGAATAGTTTGATTTATCCTTCTTTGAATATCATTAGGCTCTGCTTGTATTTCTTGCAACAATTTGATCACAGGGATTCCCAAAGATGAAGGGAATCTTGCCTCCATTCCATAAACCAGTTCATATGGACTCGTTCCAATAGATCTTTTGGTGGTCAATCTGTCTGCCCATAGTGCATTCACAAGTTTTTTATGCCAATTTTTCTTATTTTCCTCCAAGACCTTTTTGATGATGTTGATGAGGCTTTTGTTGGAGGACTCAGCTAAGCCATTACCTTGAGGATAGTAGGCTGTGGAATGGCCTAAGGTAATGTGGTATTTGTGGCAAAAGTTGATCATTCTTTTGGATTTGAAAGCAGCAGCATTGTCTGTAATAATTTTTTTCGGACAGCCAAATCTGGACAAGATGTTGGTTTCTAAAAATTGCATAATGATTGAGTCATTGGCTTGCCTGCAAGGAATGGCTTCTATCCATTTGGTAAAATAGTCTGTAGCAGTCAAAATCCACCTGTGTTGGCCAGAAGAAGAGGGGTGAATTTCACCAATGAAGTCTAAACCCCATTGTTGAAATGGCCTTTCAGTTGAAATGGGTTTGAGGGGTAAAGGTAACAACTTTCTCTTGCCTTCAAAGATCTTGCATTTATGGCATGACATTACAAATTTTTTCACATCAGTAAACAGCGAAGGCCAATAAAATCCAGCCCTTAGGATTTTATCAGCTGTTGATTTCCAGTATAAGTGTCCTCCACAGTCATCTGCATGAAACTCCTTGAGGACTTTGTTAGTTTCATCCAATGTTAGGCAATTAAGCAAAATACCTTCATGATTTTTCCAAAAAAAAACATTATCTATGACACAAAACTTTGATGCCTTCATTTTCAAGAATCTCTTTTTAGTTCTGGACAACCCTGGAGGAGCTTGCAGGTTTAACAATACAAAACATATATCAGCATACCAAGGTGATTGTAAAAAGGCTTGATTGATCTATGGAGTCGCCATCTCCTATTCGTTGTCCAGTTCATTGATGTCAAGGGCTTGAAAATTAGTTTCAGTCTTCAGTTTGGCTAACCCTTGTCCTTTTATCAGTTTTTAAGGCTTGATTTCAATGTCATATTCTAAAATATTGGCTATCCATTTGCCCCTTTTACCTTCAATTCCTTCTTGGGTTAAGATGTCTTTAACCACAACATTTGGAACATAGGCTATCACGTGTGAGTACAAGAAATAAACTCTGAAATCCTTGATGGCTTTTACAAGGGCATAAGCTTGCTTTTCCATGATCTGATATTTTAGGGGAGCATCTCTAAGGGCTTTGCTAAAGAAAGAAATGGGCTTCTCACATCCTTGGTCATCTTTTTGTAATAGGACAGCAGCAACAGTATGCTCAGATGCAAAGGAAAAAATAATGAAATCTCTATCAAACCTGGGACTTGTGAGGACTGGTGTATTTGTCAAAGCTCTTTTGATGTCCTCAAAGGCTTGTTTAGCTTCTATGGTCCACTTGACTTTAGAATCTTTCTTCAGCATATTATTTAACAATCTAATTAGCTTAGCCAAATTGGGAATGAACCTTCTTAGGAAATTGATCTTACCTAAAAAAGCTTGCAGTTCTTTGATGTTTCTTGGATGGGGTACTTGGAGAATAGCTTGAATTCAGTCCGGGTCAATCCTAATGCCACCTTTTGAGATTATGTGACCTAGGAGTTTGCCTTCTTCTAGGCCGAACAATGATTTCTTTGGATTCAATGATATGCCATATTTTCTGCAAGTTATGAACACTTGTCTAAGATGTTCTAAATGTTCTTGGTCTGATTTTGAAAAGGCAATGAGATCATCAAGGTATACGACTAAGAAATCATGGATCTCTTTGGCAAAGGCTATGTCCATTGCTCTTTGAAAAGTGGCCCCTGCATTTTTGAGTCCAAAAGGCATTTTGACATATTTGAAGGTCCCCCAAGGTGTTGTAAAGGCAGTTTTATCTTGATCATCCGGGTGTACTAAGATCTGATTGAATCCTAAGAATCCATCTAGCAGTGAGATCCTAGAGGCTCCCACTACCCTTTGTAGGATATGATCCATTTTTGGTAAGGGGTAGTGGTCTTTGAGAGAGACTTTATTCAAATTTCTTAGGTCAACACACAGTCTTATCTCTCCGGTTTTCTTCCTAGTAGGGACTAGATTTGAAATCCATTCTGAGAACCTGATAGGTGCAATGATTCCAGCTTCATACATACATTTAACTTCCTTTTCAATCAGGGGAAGGAGGACAGGATTCACTCTTCTAAGCTTTTGTTTAAAAGGGTTTTGATTCTCTTTCAAGGGTATAGTATGTTGGATGATTGAGGTATCATAGGACTTGAGGTCCTCTTAACTCCAGGCAAACACATCTTGGAACTCCTTAAACAAATCAATGTATTTCAACTTTTGATCAGCAGGCAATGATTTTGACAGTTTTATCATTTTTGGATTTTCTGTGGTTCCATTATTGCAGTCTTCAATTTTTGCATTGAGAGGTTTCATCTTTGGCTTTCTTGAAATATCATTTGAATCGAATAGATCCTCCAAAGGAGTTAAGCCTGTGGGCAGAAGATTGTCTTTTAGTTCAATTACTTCAGCTTCTGCCTCAGCTATTTCGTCAAGGTCTGTTTGCTTCAGTTCTTGTACATTTTTGTCATCAAAAGTTGTTGGATGCAAAATCAGATTTGCTATTTCAGTTGATATATTTTGTTGAATTTTGTCTATTTGTTGTTGGTCATCCATGGTACTTGTATCAATGTTTATGCAGGAGAATTCCTCTTTCAAAGTCAGGAAGTTATTTATCTGTGTATCATTCTCAAAGACTTGCCAAATTTTGACATTATCTGGGACAGCAGGTCTATGTTTGATTTCAGCAATGAAGCGGTGATTGGGCTCAAAAGGAAGCTTGTAAGTGCTAGCGAAGGTTGCCAAGCTATGTGCATGTAAATTGTGCTTTCTTGGAATTTTGGTGAGTTGAGATTATGAGAAAGTGTTAAGTATTTCAATGGCTGCCCCTCTGTAAGCTCTCAACCTAAGATCGTTTGTGAAGAAATTTCCCTTCATCTACTGTATGATGAGATCTGAATCCCCTAGTATTGAAACCTTAGTTGTCCCAAGACCTCTGATCAGTTTAAGTCCTAACAAAAGGGCTTCATACTCGGCCATATTGTTTGTGCATCTGAAGTTTAACCTATATGCATGACCTTCAGCATGGTCATTTTGCATGTTGTGTATCCAAAACCCTGCCCCTGCTCCTAACTTGCTTACCGAGCCATCAAACTCTAAGTACCATAAGTTTTCTTGGTTATGCCTTGTCTTAAGGGTTTTGGAAGTTTGTTGAGTGGGCAGATTTGGATCTTGTAATTCATGTAGTATGTCATTTTTCTTTATTGCATTAGTCACCTCAACAAATTTTTGATCTTGAGCAGCAGATTGTTCATTCATGCTTTCTGGTTGTGCTGTTATCAGGAGTTTGGCATCCGTTTTGGGACACATTCTGGCATTATACAAAATGAATGAATCCATATCGGAATGCATAGCATAAATGGGGAAGTTTTGGGGTTTTTCTTGACTACTCACCACATATTTCATCAGTCTTTCATGGTATAATCTCTTTGGTTGTCCAAAGACTGAAATAGTGGCATAGGACATGTCTAGTTGTAAAGATCCTTGGAGTTTTGCACCCCAAGATCTGGACAAAAGCATACCATACTTGGGTGGAATATCAGCTACCACCACATCCATCAATATTGTCTTAGCTGGATATTGGACTAAGGATACACAAAGGTCTTTGATTAGTCCAATACACCTGACCTGGCTGGAATAAGTCTTTGTAGGGCCTTGTGATGTCTAGGTCGAGTTTTTCCATCACAGGTTTTGGCATTAGGTTATGGGAAGCCCCTGAATCAAACATAGCATTATGCAATACTTTGTCATGAATGTTTAAGCTCACATAGAATGGAAGAACCCCTCCATCTACTGCTTTACCATTGACTTCAGGACCGAAAATTAGCTTTGATTGATCATATAGAACATTGACTGCATCCCTATTCTTTATTATTTGCAGTGACCTATTGATTTGTTGTCTGTAAACTTCATGTTTGGCCAATTCAGAAAGAGGAATAGCTATTTTCAGCTTACCTATTTCTGTTTCTAAGTTAAAGGGTTTTTCTATCTGCACTTTTGCATTATGGACAACAGATTTTTCCTTTTCAGGTGAACTTTCAGTGACCTTCTGTTCATCATGAGTGTTGTTCCGAATTAAAACTGTTTTGAAATTGTTTTTTGGAGGGCCGGTTACATTTTCTTTTGGAGGAGAGGGTGTGTATGGCTAGTTTTTTGAGGGATGTTCATCTGATATGTCCTCAACAGAGACTTCCTTTGGATTTAGGTCTATTTTGGCAGGGAGTTCTGTCAGGACAACTTTATCTTTATCTTTCTTTGGCTGTTTAGTATCTTTCAGCTTGATGGGTTTAGGCACATCTATGGTTCTACTTCTCAACTTGTATTGTTTATGTACCTCATAGACTGCTGCATCATAACCTTCTCTAAAGTCAAATGACTCTCCTGATTTGGTTTGAAATTGGTTGAAATTATGGGCCTCTTGATCTTCTTGTGTTAGAAAGACTTGTTGTTCACTGTCTAAACCCATTAAGTTGATGTGAGGGTCCTCTGTTGGTTCACTAGGTGTTGAGGCTTCGACATAGTTCTCTTGAAATGGAGGTCTGATGTTCTGGTCAGGGCCAACCCTTCCAACATTTGGATTTTGGTTTTTTCTAAAATTTGGGTTCCTTGCTGTGTTACTTGGCTGCCCTTCCCAAGATGATTTCCTTTCGATGGTCTCTACTCTATCTCCAAGTCTGTCCATACATTTAATGATTGCATTAAGTTTTTGTTCAAATGCTGAAGTTTCTTCCTTGAAAGTTGTTCTTCTTTCAGCTCTTGCCCGATTTCTTTTAGCAATGAGATTTACCTCTACACTAACAACTATATTCTGCATGTCTGCTAAGGTTGGAGGGGCTCTTTCCCTTAGTTGATATCCCATGTCAGAATCAAATCCATCAGGGAATTTGATTAAGGCTAAGTCAGGTGGAGGTCTAAGGTTGTGAGGGATAGCATTGTATACCCTGTTGAATCTAGCACAATAATCTAGGACAGTTTCTTGTGGGCCTCTTTTTATACTGTCATACTCTGATAGGATATGCAATGGATCCTTCTTCTTTTCCCACCTATTCAAAAATGACTGGTAAAGGGCATCCGGATTGGCTATAGAGTTTGGAGCAAGTGCTCTAAACCAAGTCCTAACATCACCAGTTAGACTTTGGACGAAAATCTTCATTCTTACATCATCATCGTCAATTTCATAGTTCTCAAAATAGTCTTGCATTTTCTTTGTGTGTTGCTGGGCTGTATAAGAGCTAGTACCATCAAAATATGTGATTTTACTTTGATAATCCTGGGGCATAGCCTCTGGATTTCCAGGCAACTGAAGAGGAGCATAACGGTTTGCCATGTTTACAGGGGTAAATGGAGCAACAGGAAGAAATGGGACGGCTGGAACAGCAGGGACAGGATTTGAAATATGTGCAGTGGATGGGGGTGTGGAGAAGGTGCTTTGAGAGGTGGATGGAGAACCAGGAGAAGCAGCAGTTGTGTGAAGATGGATTGAGGGTTTAGCAGGAGTCGGGATATGATTCTACTGAACTGTTTCAAGGTCTAAATCGGCAGAACTTTCTTGAGCTTCTTGTCTCCTAAGGGCCTTAGGGATCAAGTTAGGATTTTCAAAAACAGCTGGAGGATCTGGGTCAGGGTTTGACCTGGTGTACCGAGTTTTCTTCTTTGGAGCCAGCTTCTAAATTTGTTTTTGGTATTTTCTGGGAATGTTTTAAAATCACAGTATTATACAAGAGTTTCTTTGAAATATGGGAGGCTATGGGCTTTCCTTTAAATATGTTGAAATGAGGAAAAGTAATTGAATCTTTGGAACAACTGTCTAAATCCTGAAACTAGAAAATTGACAGCAGCCACCAATAGCCATTCAATCCCCAGCAGAGTCACCAACGATGTTATCACTCAGGTTGTTCCCTGCCTCCTGAAGGGAATACGACCGAGGTAACCACTAACCAATCTTTTAGTTGCAGGTCCTAGCCTACCTGCAACCAGAGAGGGCTCTCTCTTTGTAATTTAGCTTTGTTTTGGTGTATTTTAGGCTAGTTATGATGCACAGGTTTTTGTTTTAAGTTTGTTGGATGGTGATTTCAGGCAGAGCTGGGGTGCAAGTCCAAGACAGTCTATTCCATTGGGCTATGGAGTCGATGATGGTGTACAGCTGAAAATGCTTCTTGGGGTAAGTGGTAATGCTACAGAGCAAGGTAGGCAGTTTAGGAACAATTTTCAAATCTGAAATGATGAAATGAAGTCAGGGAATGAAAGGCAATCAAGAATCTTTCATTAAGCTAGCAGAGGGAAAGTGTATGAGTATTGTCCAGGATCAGTTAGGAATTCCTAAACAGTATTCAAAGTGAAGGAATTAGTACAAACATGAGCAGTTAAGAATTCATATCTATGACTAATTTTGAGGAAAACATAAGTAATAACAGAAATTGAGCACAGGGTGTAATTAAACAAATCCTGGGCTATTCTTTCTCCCTGTTATCAAGATTATGAAACACATGTGAAATTTGTAAACACAGAAAACATAAAATAGAGTTTAGAATAACTTATTGCTCCATCAAATGACTCAGGAATTCAATAGCAGGTCCCAGAACATCATTTGCGCATTCAGACAACTCAAAAACCATGAACTTCAACAGCCATTTGTATTAAGAAGTCTCAGAAATTACAACGTAGCTTAGAGAGAAAATCATCGACCCCAAATACATATTATGGGGCGGTATTTATACAAAAGGGAGATACAAAATATCATGAAGATAAGTCTTTGAACTCATAACTTTCTTTACCAACTCTAAAGAAGTAGTAAATGAAGGAATAAATGCTGTAATAAATATGAATGTGCCAGCTGTCTAATTAGTTAGAAATAATTTGACTTTTCTGGGTTGTGAGATTCGGCTGATTGCTGCGCATTCATTTTGCGTTTGCTGTCGTCGTGTTGGTACGTTGTTTGTTGATGTCTTGGCCTTCATCAACAGTGCTCGGTTTCTTTGCATTTGACGAGATGTAATCATCATTCCATTTCTGCTTTATGCTGCTTTTAATCCTTTGACAGGTGGACCGTGTCTCTGTTTTCGCTGACCTGTAGCTGATCAAAAGGAATCAATAAATAAAATTTACCTGAGCAATGTCTCCATCATTCCTCTCCACCAATCCTCTGTAGGTAGCTGATGCCTTTGTATCTTTATCAATGTTTCATCAGCTTCAGTGTATCTATAAAAGTTTGGCTGGACTTCAAAGAGATGGTTTATCTCATGTTTAATATAGAATAAATTTTCCAGCTTGTCATAAAGACTCTGTCCGGATGGAGGCCTTGTTTCTTCTGAGGTGCTTGAGGACGCTGTGATTTGATTGGAGGCATAGTTGTTTACCCTGTTGGCATAATGCTAATGTGACAGCAGTCTTCCAGCGCTAGTTACTAAACTCGGTAGCCCTCTGCTCTGTAATGCTGCAAATTTTATTCTGAATTCATTCACCTCTGCTTGCATTTCTTGGCATTTTCTTTCCAGGGTTTGCACAAAATTCCTTATGGTCAACACCCTTTCTATTAGCAAGATAGTATCAGTCCTGTTCCTGATACCTATTGCTGCCAGTTGCTTCTTGGTGTGAGTGTTGAGGAATTGGATCATTAGATTAGCTTGCTTAGGCATATTTCCCAAAGATGCTCTAGCCTTTTGATTTTCAAACTGAGCCAAGCCTATCAAATCCATTTCCTCATGAATGGTCTCAATTGATTGCCACTGGTCTATAATGGATTGGCCAATCTTGGCCCACAAAATTTTCTTGACCTCACCTAAGGTGCTATCAAGAGTAAGCTCTTTCTCTAGCTCTTTTATTCTTTTTTCCAGGGCTTTCACTTCCCTTGTATTCTCAGCTACATCCTGCTTTGACTTGTCATATCTTTCCTCAATCTTAGCTAGTTTTTCTTTGGCCTCTTTCAATTCTGCCATCTGCACTTCCAGGGCTTTTATTTCTTTCATCATCCCCTCCATACTCAAGCTGGTCTCTTGCTCTACCATTGTTGTTGTTGTTGCTGAGACTGGTGCTAAGCTTGAGGTACCTGCTTCTGATGTTGGAGCAGTGGGAGAGAGTGTTGTGGTGGCTGTAGGAGGAGCAGCTGTAAGAATATGAGCTGTTTCAATTGGCTGAGAGGCCAACTCTCCCTGTCTTCCTTGCAATGATGCCTCCAAGGCACTCTCTGTTTCTATCAACCTTTTATGCAAGCTCATAAGCAAAGTTACCACATTCTGCTCTTCTTTTTGTTGTGCTATCTCTATGGTTTGAGGATGTAGTGTAGTTGGCAGCTTGAGTTGTCTTTTGAGGGTTGCTATGTCTTCCTCTTTCTTCTTTATCAAAGCTTGCACGCCCTTGGGATCAGTGGGATCATGTCCCAGCTTTATAATGATCTCCTCCAAGGACTTGATTCTATTTTCCTTGGCCTGTGATGAAGCTTTCTCCAATTCTAGCTCGGCAGCAGTGTTGTGCAAAGAGTTTTGCAATCTATGGGCCAACAATGTTTTATCTGCCAAGGTAGATTATACCATTTCCCCGGTCTGCTTGTGCAATTCAATCTGGTCCATCGGATGGATGTCTTTGGAGAGCATTTCCAGATTGGTTCTGATATAGTCAGCAACTGATTGTGGTTGCTGCATTATAGGTCTAAAATGACTGAGAGTCATTTTGCCTTCTTGGATGTCATAGGCTGCCATTAGCCTTTGCTGATTAGTGGGAGCCATCCTTAGCAACTGGTTGTAAAGCTGGTACCTTACTGGCTCATTTCTAGCTTTGATATCAGTGAATGCTTTTTTAATGTCGGAGCCTTGTCTGCTCTGTTGCCTGGTGGATGTAACCTCCACACCTTGTTGTCTCTCTTGCTCCTGCTGAAAGGAGCTAGCTGATGTCTCCATGCTTGGGGGAACTTGTTGTTCAGTTGGCCCTTTTGGCATTTCTTCCTCTGAATAAGGATTCAATCTCTGCCTCTTTTCTCCTTGCTGATCGGTAGATGTCCCTAGAGGTGTCTCTTCTTGTCTATCCCTTTTCTTTGTTCTCTCTTCATTGGCAGGAGTTTGTAACACTGGAATTTCAGCTGCCTTTATTTGAGTAGAAGGGTCTTGCCCTTGACTTTGTTCATCTGTAGAAGCAGGTCGGTCTGCCCTTGTTTCTCGCTGTTCCAAATTGTGCACTTGCTCTTTTGAATGCTGCACCTCTTTACCTTTATCTGTTGTTGCTGGTGGGGCACTTACTTGGGCAGGTTGCTGGGAGGCCGTGGCAGATGAGGTGCCTTCTCCAAGGTGCCGAGGGGCTGTGAAAAACACCTGTCCAAAAGATTCCAGGTCAACTGATTTTTCAAGGTCTTTGATTGCTTTTTCTGTTATCTCTTCCTCAGAAAGTTCTTCAACTAGTGTGCCCTCTACCCATTCTTGTTGATTAGCATATTGTTCAATTTGAGGGATATTGCAGTGTTCATATCCTGCAAGCTTGTGTTTGACTCTTCTAAAGCTTATAAAGTGATTGGAGTCATATGGTGCCCAATAAAAGCTTGTTTTTAGCAACAGAAAATTTTTCAAAATCTTGTCTGCCTCTTCCCAGGCTTCTTCTCTCTTCTTGAAAATAAATGGGCCCAATTCATGTCTTATCTTGAGCTATGCCTTCTTCCTAGTTCCATAGAAATGAATCATATCTAAATTACCAAATTTCCAGAAGTATTCGAAGGAAAAGAGTCTCATAGGGACATATTTTGGCAGTCTATAGGGGGCTAATTCGCAACCATAAATCCTGATTACTGTGTGGTTTTGGTAGAAATACTAGTCACCAATGCTGTAGCTTTTGGAAAGTTATAGAATCTTTTGCATCTCATCAGTGAGTCTGGGAAGAGGAGTGCTCACCAGTAAGGAAGAAGTTGGATGTATAAATAGGTCAATAAACTCACAGTAGGTATATGGAGAGTAATAAACATGGTGGCATACTGATGACTAAAATATTACAGACCTTCGCTCCCCCTTAGCATCCAATTTTTTGAGGAAAACTGGGAAATTATCAGGTTGATAGTACAGTAGTAAATGATATATGTAGGAGGTGTATTTGAACACTCTTTCTCTCTCAAGGTTCATGAATTGCTCATGAATCTTGTCAGCTATGAAGGTGGCATAATCATGCTGGACAGCAGGGGGCTGTCCTGGAGCAAACATGGACAGCATTACCAAGATTGTCTCATCAACAAACTCACTGGTATTGAATCCTAAGATGCAGGATATCATGTCTACTAGCAGTCTCCCTGTTTCATTGAACCAAACATGTAGATAAGGAAGAGGTTGCCGGTGCTGAAAATCCGGTTGCATGAACAACTGGGCAATTCTTGTGATCTCTGACCTGGGCAGTTTGGCACCTTGGTCAAGCAGAAGTTTCATGGATAGACTAGCCAGAGGCTTCGTGGGTTCAAAGTTTAGCATTTGGTTTATGGCTTGTGGGGTGATGTGGAACAAGACAGTCCCATATGGAGCCAAAACTGCTCTTTGAGTGGGCTCATAATTTTCACAACATTGATGGATAAGGTCAGGGAATACATTTACTTGTGGGAGATAATAGATTGGCATGTTGGATTCCCAGATACCAAGGACATCAGCATTGCTTCTGCATCTTTTCCTTATCTCACAAAAAGTTTCAATGTGATATTTGTTACTTAGTTCAACTGTTTCCTTCATTTGGTAATCCCTGTCAGCAAGGGGCAGCCACTCCAAGTTCTTATGTGGTGAATTCAAGGGGGCAACATTTAAGGCCATTGTAGCCTCCATGATCAACAATGTTTACAACTAGATTTCGAGTTTGTGTGTCAACAGTAAACAATGTGCTGGCAGTGGGACCTTCACAAGAATTTTGACAGGAATCTGGTAATTTGATTTTTATATGGAAATGGTCTCACAGGGTGAATCCCAGATGTAAAGAGAAGGCCTGCGGAGTTTAATTGGGAAGCTGGGTAGAACAAAGGAAATGGTGCTTTTTTGCCATTGAGTTTGACAAATTTAACTCAGTCTTTGGGCATTTTCTGGAATGTTCGCAGAGGGAAGCTACAGATAGGTGGTTTGGGATGAAAACCTTGGTAAATTTCTCTCTTTATTGGTCCATTATGTTCTCAGCTAGGGTAGCAAACTGAATTTATTGGCTTTGTAAGCAGAGTGCAAAGAAAATGAGCTTCAATTTAGCTCAACAGGCGAATTTGCGGAGGGCAACACAGTTAACAGTTTTTCTTTTGAAAAATGGTTGAAACAGTGATGTTAATGGAGAAGTGTAGGGGCAGTACTATAATTTTGGGTCGAATTTTGGCTCTGCGGGCGATTTTTACATAAAAAAACTTGGAAAAAACAAGGTTTATGGATGAATTGTGGGTAAATACCTGTTCTGTGGATGCCAGGTGCTAAATGCAGGTTGAGGAGCTTGGTGAGGGGCCAAGTTTGCGGACTGAACTCCTGTGGGTGGCGTACTGAAGCTATGGCGATCAAATCGTCGTAAATCGCATGCAAAGTTTCCGCAGGCAAACGAATAAAAATAAACGAAAAACCATCACTTTTGTGACTTTTGAACAAATTTGGGCTTTTTGGACTTTTTGGTGCTTTTTATGTTGACGTCATCATGACGTGGTTTTTGTCGCGTAGCGGGTATGGAGGGTGACGTGGCAGTTGACGTGGGCGCTGACATGGCCGGATGATTAGGCAGACACGTCGAACGGAACAGTGATATGGGGGCTGGCGTGGCGTATGACGTGGGCAGCGGGGACAGAAGGCGGTAAATGGTTTTTATCGGACCACCTTTGGTACGGGGGTGGTATATGTCAGAGCAGGCCCGACGCAATAGGAATGGGACGTGCGTCCTTTGTACGACAGAAAAACCACCGTTCTATCGAGCACTAACTCCCGTACGTCGGAGCGGCTCCGATATCAATATGGGTCGTTGGATCTGTAGGGCGCGATCCAACAGTTGACGGGATAGCGAAATGACAACAGTTTAAGGTACGGGGCCCGCATTAATGTTTGGCCATTAATCATTGCTTGGGCGGGGATTAAACCTTAGGTTAGGGGTTAAACACTTGCGGTTATTTGATTAATCGAATATTAACCAAATCCCAATGTTTTAAGCACAATGACTATGGTTATTCGTTCAACCGGAGGTCGACGAATCCCAGGGTGACAAATGGCGGGCTGTTATTGGTCCCAGGTGGACCAATGACTCCCGAGAGAAATTTATAGCCATATTAGGCCGGGGGAGGGGTATTTATAATGTTTTTGGGTTTTTGTGGATTTTTATACATAATAGGGGAAATGGAGATACAAGGGGAGTTATATAATAGAGTTAGAATATTAATATGAATATTGAGAGAAAGACTAGGTACATGAAACTGAACCACCTAGGCTTTAGGGTGTTAGGAGAAATAAAACTTTACACAAGAAATGTGGCTTTGAGCCTTTAAGCAAACCAGAAGTTTTACTTAAGTTTTTCATGGAAATGGAGTGAAGTTAAGAGTTTTTGAGCAGATCTCAATCTCTTTAAGGGATGTTAGTGAGTGTTTGTTGTGAGGGAGGAGAGGGGAGGTTAGTCATGCAACATCTGATCTGTCATCATACCTTTGCCAGGGTTCTTGAGAAATCCACGAAAATAGATCATATTTAAGAGATGACACTGCTGATAGCCCTGTTTCTGCAACTTCAAGCTACTTACCCATTCTACAATTTCCTAGCATTTTTTCTTCATTCTGATTGGGTGCACTTGAACTTGCAAACCCTGATGTAACTCTTTTTCTTTTGACTGCCCTCCTATCTAGGTCTACCCTTATTTCCACCAAGGGCCCAGATTAAGCAGTTGGGCTCCTTAATTTCTCTACCTATCTACTCATCTGCCAAGCTTAAACTGTTTGGACAGATATTCTTTCTCTATTCTACAACAACAAATTTAAACATGGCATGGTCCAGATTGAACTGTTGGACCATCCATCAAATGTGATAAGCAACAGTACTTGCACATTATGAGTTTGCAAATAAGATGACAGTGGCATTTTGACTGGCCACCTTCCTGGTCTTTTGGTGTGGGGTCATTTCTCTCATTTTTTCTAACCAATTTACTCTTTTTGCCCTTTGATTTTTCTTTTATGGCATACCCTCTTTACTTTTTCTAATTTTCTTTCTTTTGTTCTACAAAATATGGAACCATTGCAGCATGCAAGGATGGACATATTTGGCACTTCCATAGTCAATCATGAAAAATGAAACCTATTGGTATAGGAATCTAACAGTGGCTCCACTTGGGGATGGCTTTTCCTGGTGAAAAGCCAAGAACAACAGGTCATATTTCCTTTTTCTCAGTTGGTTATTTGTAACTTAAAACTTCCTTCTGCTGGAAACCAATGATCTAAACCTTTGTAGCATGTGTGCATTGCTTATGAGCTGATCCGTGCAAAATTACAGCTCTGTCTTTGCTGGATTTTCTGAGTATTTATCATCATTTATGTGATTCCCAAATCTTCTTCTTGATCCTTTGTTGTGATTTGAAAATATACACCAAAGTGGTGTACTTCCTTGACTTTTAGCTTCAAAATCTGCTGCATCTTATTCCTCGTCTAGTTGCTATAAATAAAACTGATGTAAATACAAATATTTATGTACAATATACAGTTGTGTTGTGTTGATCAAAGGGAATCAAAATAGTGCTTGAGCATTCGCCCGTTGACTGGGCCTTCCTCATTATATGTGCCATCCAAACTCTTCAGAAAATAAGTGTTGTTACCTTGTACAACATGAATAACATATGGTCCTTTCCAAAGAAAGTCAAATTTCCCATGTTTCCCTTTATCTTCCCTCCTAGAATCCCATCTCAGCACTTTGTTTCCTATGAAAAAATCATCAGATTTTGTTCTTTTATCAAAGATCTTTTTCAGCTTTTCTTGTAAAACTTGGGTTCTCTGATATATTTCCTCTCTTGTTTGCTGCAAGTGAATAGTTTGATTGATCCTTATTTGAATATCATTAGGCTCTGTTTGTATTTCTTGCAGCAATTTGATCACAGGGATTCCCAAAGATGAAGGGAATCTTGCCTCCATTCCATAAACCAGTTCATATGGACTCGTTCCAATAGATATTTTGGTGGTCAATCTGTCTGCCCATAGTGCATTCACAAGTTTTTTATGCCAATTTTTCTTATTTTCCTCCAAGACCTTTTTGATAATGTTGATGAGGCTTTTGTTGGAGGACTCAGCTAAGCCATTACCTTGAGGATAGTAGGCTGTGGAATGGCCTAAGGTAATGTGGTATTTGTGGCAAAAGTTGATCATTCTTTTGGATTTGAAAGCAACAGCATTGTCTGTAATAATTTTTTTCGGACAGCCAAATTTGGACAAGATGTTGGTTTCTAAAAATTGCATAATGATTGAGTCATTGGCTTGCCTGCAAGGAATGGCTTCTATCCATTTGGTAAAATAGTCTGTAGCAGTCAAAATCCACCTGTGTTGGCCAGAAGAAGAGGGGTGAATTTCACCAATGAAGTCTAAACCCCATTGTTGAAATGGCCTTTCAGTTGAAATGGGTTTGAGGGGTAAAGGTAACAACTTTCTCTTGCCTTCAAAGATCTTGCATTTATGGCATGACATTACAAATTTTTTCACATCAGTAAACAGCGAAGGCCAATAAAATCCAGCCCTTAGGATTTTATCAGCTGTTGATTTCCAGTATAAGTGTCCTCCACAGTCACCTGCATGAAACTCCTTGAGGACTTTGTTAGTTTCATCCAATGTTAGGCAATTAAGCAAAATACCTTCATGATTTTTCCAAAAAAAAACATTATCTATGACACAAAAATTTGATGCCTTCACTTTCAAGAATCTCTTTTTAGTTCTGGACAACCCCGGAGGAGCTTGCAGGTTTAACAATACAAAACATATATCAGCATACCAAGGTGATTGTAAAAAGGCTTGTTTGATCTATGGAGTCGCCATCTCCTGTTCGTTGTCCAGTTCATTGATGTCAAGGGCTTGAAAATTAGTTTCAGTCGTCAGTTTGGCTAACCCTTGTCCTTTTATCAGTTTTTAAGGCTTGATTTCAATGTCATATTCTAAAATATTGGCTATCCATTTGTCCCTTTTACCTTCAATTCCTTCTTGGGTTAAGATGTCTTTAACCACAACATTTGGAACATAGGCTATCACGTGTGAGTACAAGAAATAAACTCTGAAATCCTTGATGGCTTTTACAAGGGCATAAGCTTGCTTTTCCATGATCTGATATTTTAGGGGAGCATCTCTAAGGGTTTTGCTAAAGAAAGAAATGGGCTTCTCACATCCTTGGTCATCTTTTTGTAATAGGACAGCAGCAACAGTATGCTCAGATGCAAAGGAAAAAATAATGAAATCTCTATCAAACCTGGGACTTGTGAGGACTGGTGTATTTGTCAAAGCTCTTTTGATGTCCTCAAAGGCTTGTTTAGCTTCTATGGTCCACTTGACTTTAGAATCTTTCTTCAACATATTATTTAACAATCTAATTAGCTCAGCCAAATTGGGAATGAACCTTCTTAGGAAATTGATCTTACCTAAAAAAGCTTGCAGTTCTTTGATGTTTCTTGGATGGGGTACTTGGAGAATAGCTTGAATTCTGTCCGGGTCAATCCTAATGCCATCTTTTGAGGTTATGTGACCTAGGAGTTTGCCTTTTTCTAGGTCACAGTGATTTATTTGGATTCAATGATATGCCATATTTTCTGCAAATTATGAACACTTGTCTAAGATGTTCTAAATGTTCTTGGTCTGATTTTGAAAAGGCAGTGAGATCATCAAGGTATACGACTAAGAAATCATGGATCTCTTTGGAAAAGGCTATGTCCATTGCTCTTTGAAAAGTGGCCCCTGCATTTTTGAGTCCAAAAGGCATTTTAACATATTTGAAGGTCCCCCAAGGTGTTGTAAAGGCAGTTTTATCTTGATCATCTGGGTGTACTAAGATCTGATTGAATCCTGAGAATCCATCTAGCAGTGAGATCCTAGAGGCTCCCACTACCCTTTGTAGGATATGATCCATTTTTGGTAAGGGGTAGTGGTCTTTGAGAGAGACTTTATTCAAATTTCTTAGGTCAACACACAGTCTTATCTCTTCGGTTTTCTTCCTAGTAGGGACTAGATTTGAAATCCATTCTGAGAACCTGATAGGTGCAATGATTCCAGCTTCATACATACGTTTAACTTCCTTTTCAATCAGGGGAAGGAGGACAGGATTCACTCTTCTAAGCTTTTCTTTAAAAGGTTTTTGATTCTCTTTCAAGGGTATAGTATGTTGGATGACTGAGGTATCATAGGACTTGAGGTCCTCATAACTCCAGGCAAACACATCTTGGAACTCCTTAAACAAATCAATGTATTTCAACTTCTGATCAGCAGGCAATGATTTTGACAGTTTTATCATTTTTGGATTTTCTGTGGTTCCAATATTGCAGTCTTCAATTTCTGCATTGAGAGTTTGCATCTTTGGCTTTCTTGAAATATCATTTGAATCGAATAGATCCTCCAAAGGAGTTAAGCCTGTGGGCAGAAGGTTGTCTTTTAGTTCAATTACTTCAGCTTCTGCCTCAGCTATTTCATCAAGGTATGTTTGCTTCAGTTCTTGTACATTTTTGTCATCAAAAGTTGTTGGGTGCAAAATCAGATTTGTTGTTTCAGTTGATATATTTTGTTGAATTTTGTCTATCTGTTTTTGGTCATCCATGGTACTTGTATCAATGTTTATGCTGGAGAATTCCTCTTTCAAAGTCAGGAAGTTATTTATCTGTGTATCATTCTCAAAGACTTGCCAATTTTTGACATTATCTGGGACAGCAGGTCTATGTTTGATTTCAGCAGTGAAGCGGTGATTGGGCTCAAAAGGAAGCTTGCAAGTGCTAGCGAAGGTTTCCAAGCTATGTGCATGTAAATTGTGCTTTCTTGGAATTTTGGTGAGTTGAGATTCTGAGAAAGTGTTAAGTATTTCAATGGCTACCCCTCTGTAAGCTATCAACCTAAGATCGTTTGTGACAAAATTTCCCTTAATCTACTGTATGATGAGATCTGAATCCCCTAGTATTGAAACCTTAGTTGTCCCAAGACCTCTGATCAGTTTAAGTCCTAACAAAAGGGCTTCATACTCGGCCATATTGTTTATGCATCTGAATTTTAACCTATATGCATGACCTTCAGCATGGTCATTTTGCATGTTATGTATCCAAACCCCTGCCCTTGCTCCTAACTTGTTTACTGAGCCATCAAACTCTAAGTACCATAAGTTTTCTTGGTTATGACTTGTCTTAAGGGTTTTGGAAGTTTGATGAGTGGGCAGATTTGGATCTTGTAATTCATGTAGTATGTCATTTTTCTTTATTGCATTAGTCACCTCAACAATTTTTTGATCTTGAGCAGCGGATTGTTCATTCACGCTTTCTGGTTGTGCTGTTTTTAGGAGTTTGGCATCCATTTTGGGACACATTTCAGCATTATACAAAATGAATGAATCCATATCGGAATGCATAGCATAGATGGGGAAGTTTTGGGGTTTTTCTTGACTACTCACCACATATTTCATCAGTGTTTCACGGTATAATCTCTTTGGCTGTCCAAAGACTGAAATAGTGGCATAGGACATGTCTAGTTGCAAAGATCCTTGGAGTTTTGCACCCCAAGATTTGGACAAAAGCATACCATACTTGGGTGGAATATCAGCTACCACCACATCCATCAAGATTGTCTTAGCTGGATATTGGACTAAGGATACACAAAGGTCTTTGATTAGGCCAAGACACCTGACCTGGATGGAATCAAATGAGAATAAGTCTTTGTAGGGCCTTGTGATGTCTAGGTCGAGTTTTTCCATCACAGATTTTGGCATTAGGTTATGGGAAGCCCCTGAATCAAACATAGCATTATGCAATACTTTGTCATGAATGTTTAAGCTCACATAGAATGGAGGAACCCCTCCATATACTGCTTTACCATTGAATTCAGGACCAAAAATTAGCTCTGGTTGATCATCTAGAACATTGACTACATCCCTATTCTCTGGTATTTGCAGTGACCTATTGATTTGCTGTCTGTAAACTTCATGTTTGGCCAATTCAGAAAGAGGAATAACTATTTTCAGCTTACCTATTTCTATTTCTAAGTTAAAAGGTTTTTCTATTTGCACTTTTGCATTATGGACAACAGATTTTTCCTTTCTAGGTGAACTTTCAGTGACCTTCTCTTCATCATGAGTGCTATTCCGAATTAAAACTGTTTTGAAATTGTTTTTTGGAGGGCCGGTTACATTTTCTTTTGGAGGAGAGGGGTGTATGGCTAGTTTTTTTAGGGTTTTTCATCTGATATGTCCTCAACGGAGACTTCCTTTGGATTTAGGTCTGTTTTGGCAGGGAGTTCTGTCAGGACAACTTTATCTTTTGCTTTCTTTGGCTGTTTAGTATCTTTCAGCTTGCTGGGTTCAGGCACATCTATGGTTCTACTTCTCAACTTGTATTGTTTATGTACCTCATAGACTGCTGCATCATAACCTTATCTAAAGTCAAATGACTCTCCTGATTTGGTTTGAAATTGGTTGAAATTATGGGCCTCTTGATCTTCTTGTGTTAGAAATACTTGCTGTTCACTATCTAAACCCATTAAGTTGATGTGAGGGTCCTCTGTTGGTTCACTAGGTGTTGAGGCTTCAGCATAGTTCTCTTGAAATGGAGGTCTGATGTTCTAGTCAGGCCCAACCCTTCCAACATTTGGATTTTGGTTTTTTCTAAAATTTGGGTTCCTTGCTGTGTTACTTGGCTGCCCTTCCCAAGATGATTTCCTTTTGATGGTATCTACTCTATCTCCAAGTCTGTCCATACCTTTAATGATTGCATCAAGTTTTTGTTCAAATGCTGAAGGTTCTTCCTTGAAAGTTGTTCTTCTTTCAGCTCTTGCCCGATTTCCTTTAGCAATGAGATTTGGCTCTACACTAACAGCTATATTCTGCATGTCTGCTAAGGTTGGAGGGGCTCTTTCCCTTAGTTGATATCCCATGTCAGAATCAAATCCATCAGGGAATTTGATTACGGCTAAGTCAGGTGGAGGTCTAAGGTTCTGAGGGATAGCATTGTATACACTATTGAATCTAGCACAATAATCTAGGACAGTTTCTTGTGGGCCTCTTTTTATACTGTCATACTCTGATAGGATATGCAATGGATCCTTCTTCTTTTCCCACCTATTCAAAAATGACTGATAAAGGGCATCTTAATTGGCTATAGAGTTTGTAGCAAGTGCTCTAAACCAAGTCCTAACATCACCAGTTAGACTTTGGACGAAAGTCTTCATTCTTACATCATCATCGTCAATTTCATAGTTCTCAAAATAGTCTTGCATTTTCTTTGTGTGTTGCTGGGCTGTATAGGAGCGAGTACCATCAAAATATGTGATTTTACTTTGATAATCTTGGGGCATAGCCCCTAGATTTCTAGGCAACTGAAGAGGAGCATAACGGTTTGCCATGTTTACAGGGGTAAATGGAGCAACAGGAAGAAATGGGACGACTGGAACAACAGGGACAGGAGTTGAAATATGTGCAGTGGATGGGGGTGTGGAGAAGGTGCTTTGAGAGGGGGATGGAGAACCAGGAAAAGCAGCAGTTGTGTGAATACGGATTGAGGGTTTAGCAGGAGTAGGGATATAGTTCTGCTGAACTGTTTAAGGGTCTAAATCGGCAGAACTTTCTTGAGCTTCTTGTCTCCTAAGGGCCTTAGGGATCAAGTTAGGATTTTCAAAAACAGCTGGAGTATCTGGGTCAGGGTTTGACCTGGTGTACCGAGTTTTCTTCTTTGGAGCAAGCTTCTAAGTTTGTTTTTGGTATTTTCTGGGAATGTTTTAAAATCACAGTATTATACAAGAGTTTCTTTGAAATATGGGAGGCTATGGGCTTTCCTTTAAATATGTTGAAATGAGGAAAAGTAATTGAATCTTTGGAACAACTGTCTAAATCCTGAAACTAGAAAATGGACAACAGCCACCAATAGCCATTCAGTCCCCAGCGGAGTCGCCAACGATGTTATCACTCAGGTTGTTCCCTGCCTCCTAAAGGGAATACGGCTGAGGTAACCACTAACCAGTCTTTTAGTTGCAGGTCCTAGCCTACCTGCAACCAGAGAGGGCTCTCTCTTTGTAATTTAGCTTTTTTTTGGTGTATTTTAGGCTAGTTATGATGCATAGGTTTTTGTTTTAAGTTTGTTGGATGGTGATTTCAGGCAGAGCTGGGGTGCAAGTCCAAGACAGTCTATTCCATTGGGCTATGGAGTCGATGATGGTGTACAACTGAAAATGCTTCTTGGGGTAAGTGGTAATGCTACAGAGCAAGGTAGGCAGTTTAGGAACAATTTTCAAATCTGAAATGATGAAATGAAGTCAGGGAATGAAAGGCAATCAAGAATCTTTCATTAAGCTGGTAGAGGGAAAGTGTATGAGTATTGTCCAGGAGTAGTTAAGAATTTCTAAATAGTATTCAAAGTGAAGGAATTAGTACAAACATGAGCAGTTAAGAATTCATATCTATGACTAATTCTGAGGAAAACATAAGTAATAACAGAAATTGAGCACAGGGTGTAATTAAACAAATCCTGGGCTATTCTTTCTCCCTATTATCAAGATTATGAAACATATGTGAAATTTGTAAACACATAAAACATAAAACGGAGTTTAGAATAACTTATTTTTCCATCAAATGACTCAGGAATTCAATAGCAGGTGCCAGAACATCATTTGCGCATTCAAACAGCTCAGAAACCATGAACTTCAACATCCATTTGTATTAAGAAGTCTCAGAAATTACAACGTAGCTTAGAGAGAAAATCACCAACCCCAAATACATATTATGGGGTGGTATTTATACAAAAGGGAGATACAAAATATCTTAAAGATAAGTCTTTGACTTTCTTTACTAACTCTCAAGAAGTAGTAAATGAAGGAATAAATGCTGTAATAAATATGAATGTGCCAGCTGTCTAATTAGTCAGAAATAATTTGACTTTTCTGGGCTGTGAGAGTCGGCTGCTTGCTGCGCATTCATTCTGTGTTTGTTGTCCTTGTGCTGGTACGCTGTTTGTTGCTGTCTTGGTCTTCATCAACAGTTCTTGGTTTCTTTGCATTTGACGAGCTGTAATCACCATTCCATTTCTGCTTTATGCTGCTTTTAATCCTTTGACAGGTGGACCGTGTCTATGTTTTCGTTGACCTGTAGCTTATCAAAAGGAATCAATAAATAAAATTTACCTGAGCAATGTCTCCATCATTCCTCTCCACCAATCCTATGTAGGTGGCTGATGCCTTTGTATCTTTATCAATGTTTCATCAGCTTCAGTGTATCTATAAAAGTTTGGCAGGACTTCAAAGAGATGGTTTATCTCATGTTTAATATAGAATAAATTTTCCAGCTTGTCATAAAGACTCTGTCCGGATGGAGGCCCTGTTTCTTCTAAGGTGCTTGAGGACACTGTGATTTGATTGGAGGCATAGTTGTTTACCCTGTTGGCATAATGCTAATGTGACAGCAGTCTTCCAGCGCTAGTTACTAAACTCAGTAGCCCTCTGCTCTGTAATGCTGCAAATTTTATTCTGAATTCATTCACCTCTGCTTGCATTTCTTGGCATTTTCTTTCCAGGGTTTGCACAAAATTCCTTAGGGTCAACACCCTTTTTATTAGCAAGATAGTATTAGTCCTGTTCCTGATACCTATTTCTGCCAGTTGCTCCTTCGTGTGAGTGTTGAGGAATTGGATCATTCTATTAGCTTGCTCAGGCATATTTCCCAAAGATGCTCTAGCCTTTTGATTTTCAAACTGAGCGAAGCCTATCAAATCCATTTGCTCATGAATGGTCTCAATTGATTGCCACTGGTCTATAATGGATTGGCCAATCTTAGCCTACAAAATTTTCTTGACCTCAGCTAAGGTGCTATCAAGAGTAAGCTCTTTCTCTAGCTCTTTTATTCTTTTTTCCAGGCTTTCACTTCCCTTGTCTTCTTAGCTACATCCTGCTTTGACTTGTCATATCTTTCCTGAATCTTAGCCAGTTTTTCTTTGGTCTCTTTCAATTCTGCCATCTGCACTTCCAGGGCTTTTATTTCTTTCATCATCCCCTCCAAACTCAAGCTGGTCTCTTGCTCTACCGTTGTTGTTGTTGTTGCTGAGACTAGTGCTGAGCTTGAGGTACCTGCTTCTGATGTTGGAGCAGTGGGAGGGAGTGTTGTGGTGGCCGTAGGAGGAGCAGCTGTAAGAATCTGAGCTATTTGAATTGGCTAAGAGGCCAACTCTCCCTATCTTCCTTGCAATGATGCCTCCAAGGCACTCTCTGTTTCTATCAACCTTTTATGCAAGCTCATAAGCAAAGTTACCACATCCTGCTCTTCTTTTTGTTGTGCTATCTTTGTGGTTTGAGGATGTAGTGTAGCTGGCAGCTTGAGTTGTCTTTTGAGGGCTGCTATGTCTTCCTCTTTCTTCTTTATCAAAGCTTGCACGCCCTTGGGATCAGTGGGATCATGTCCCAGCTCTATAATGATCTCCTCCAAGGACTTGATTCTATTGTCCTTGGCCTGTGATGAAGCTTTCTCCAATTCTAGCTCGACAGCAGTGTTGTGTAAAGAGTTTTGCAATCTATGGGCCAACAATGTTTTATCTGCCAAGGTAGAATATACCATTTCCCCGGTCTGCTTGTGCAATTCAATCTGGTCCATCGGATGGATGTCTTTGGAGAGCACTTCCAGATTGGTTCTGATATAGTCAGCACCTGATTGTGGTTGCTGCATTATAGGTCTAAAATGACTAAGAGTCATTTTGCCTTCTTGGATGTCATAGGCTGCCATTAGCCTTTGCTGATTAGTGGGAGCCATCCTTAGCAACTGGTTGTAAAGCTGGTACCTTACTGGCGCATTTCTAGCTTTGATATCAGTGAATGCTTTTTTAATGTCAGAGCCCTATCTACTCTGTTGCCTGGTGGATGTAACCTCCACACCTTGTTGTCTCTCTTGCTCCTACTGAAAGGAGCTAGCTGATGTCTCCATGCTTGGGGGAACTTGTTGTTCGGTTGGCCCTTCTGGCATTTCTTCCTCTAAATAAGGATTCAATCTCTGCCTCTTTTCTCCTTGCTGATCGGTAGATGTCCCTGGAGGTGTCTCTTCTTGTCTATCCCTTTTCTTTGCTCTCTCTTCATTGGCAGGAGTTTGTAACACTGGAATTTCAGCTGCCTTTGCTTGAGTAGAAGGGTCTTGCCCTTGACTTTGTTCATCTGTAGAAGCAGGCCAGTCTGCCATTGTTTCTTGTTGTTCCAAATTGTGCACTTGCTCTTCTGAATGCTGCACCTCTTTACCTTTATCTGTTGCTGCTGGTGGGGCACTTACTTGGGCAGGTTGCTGGGAGGCCGTGGCAGATGAGGTGCCTTCTCCAAGGTGTCGAGGGGCTGTGAAAAACACTTGTCCAAAAGATTCCAGGTCAACTGCTTTTTCAAGGTCTTTGATTTCTTTTTCTGTTATCTCTTCCTCAGAAAGTTCTTCAACTAGTGTGCCCTCTACCCATTCTTGTTGATTAGCATATTGTTCAATTTGAGGGATATTGCAATGTTCATACCCTGCAAGCTTGTGTTTGACTCTTCTAAAGCTTATAAAGTGATTGGGGTCATATGGTGCCCAATAAAAGCTTGTTTTTAGCAACAGAAAATTTTTCAAAATCTTGTCTGCCTCTTCCCAGGCTTCTTCTCTCTTCTTGAAAATAAATGGGCCAAATTCATGTCTTATCTTGAGCTGTGCCTTCTTCCTAGTGCCATAGAAATGAATCATATCTGGATTACCAAATTGCCGAAAGTATTCCAAGGCAAAGAGTCTCATAGGGACATATTTTGGTAGTCTGTAGGGGGCTAATTCGCAACCATAAATCCTGATTACTGTGTGGTTTTGGTAGAAATACCAGTCACCAATGCTGTAGTTTTTGGAAAGTTGTAGAATCTTTTGCATCTCATCAGTGAGTCTGGGAAGAGGAGTGCTCACCAGTAAGGAAGAAGCTGGATGTATAAATAGGTCAATAAACTCGCAGTAGGTATATGGAGAGTAATGAACATGGTGGCAGACTGATGACCAAAATATTACAGACCTTCGCTCCCCCTTGGCATCCAATTTTTTGAGGAAAACTGGGAAATTATCAGGTTGATAGTACAACAGTAAATGATATATGTAGGAGGTGTATTTGAACACTCTTTCTCTCTCCAGGTTCATGAATTGCTCATGAATTTTGTCAGCTATGAAGGTGGCATAATCATACTGGACAGCAGGGGGCTGTCCTGGAGCAAACATGGAAAGCATTACCAAGATTGTCTCATCAACAAACTCACTGGTATTGAATCCTAAGATGCAGGATATCATGTCTACCATATGTCTCCCCGTTTCATTGAACCAAACATGTAGATAAGGAGGAGGTTGTCGGGGCTGAAAATCTGGTTGCATGAACAGCTGGGCAATTCTTGTGATCTCTGAGCTGGGTAGTTTGGCACCTTGGTCAAGCAGAAGTTTCATGGATAGAGGAGCCAGAGGGTTAGTTGGATCAAAGTTTATCATCTGGTTTATGGCTTGTGGGGTGATGTGGAACAAGACAGTCCCAGATGGAGCCAAAACTGCTCTTTGAGTGGGCTCATGATTTTCACAACATTGATGGATAAGGTCAGGGAATACATTTACTTGTGGGAGATAATAGATTGGCATGTTGGAGTCCAAGATACCAAGGACATCAGCATTGCTTCTGTATCTTTTCCTTATCTCACAAAAATTTTCAATGTGATATTTGTTACTCAGTTCAACTGTTTCCTTCATTTGGTAATCCCTATCAGCAAGGGGCAGCCACTCCAAGTTCTTATGTGGTGCATTCAAGGGGGCAATATTTAAGGCCACTGGAGCCTCCATGATCAACAGTGTTTACAACTGGATTTCGAGTTTGTGTGTCAACAGTAAACAAGGTGCTGGCAGTGGGACCTTCACAAGAATTTTGACAGGAATCTGGTAATTTGATTTTTATATGGAGATGGTCTCACAGGGTGAATCCCAGATGTAAAGAGAAGGCTTGCGGAGTTTAATTGGGAAGCTGGGTAGAACAAAGGAAATGGTGCTTTTTTGCCATTGAGTTTGACAAATTTAACTCAGTCTTTGGGCATTTTCTGGAATGTTCGCAGAGGGAAGCTACAGATAGGTGGTTTGGGATGAAAACCTTGGTAAATTTCTCTCTTTATTGGTCCATTCTGTTCTCAGCTAGGGCAGCAGACTGAATTTATTGGCTTTGTAAGCGGAGTGCAAGGAAAATGAGCTTCAATTTAGCTCAACAGTCGAATTTGCGGAGGGAAACACAGTTAACAGTTTTTCTTTTGAAAAATTGTTGAAACAGTGATGTTAATGGAGAAGTGTAGGGGCAGTACTGTAATTTTGGGTCGAATTTTGGCTCTGTGGGCGATTTTTATAGAAAAAACTTGGAAAAAATGATGTTTATGGATGAATTGCGGGTAAATACCTGTTATGTGGACGCCAGGTGCTAAACGCAGGTTGAGGAGCTCGGTGAGGGGCCAAGTTTGCGGACTGAACTCCTGTGGGTGGCGTACTTAAGCTATGGCGATAAAATCGTCGTAAATCGCATGCAAAGTTTCCGCAGACAAACGAATTAAAATAAATGAAAAACCATCACTTTCGTGACTTTTGAAAAAAGTTGGGCTTTTTGGAATTTTTGGCGCTTTTTATGCTGACGTCATCATGACGTGGTTTTTGTCACGTAGCGGGTACGGAGGGTGACGTGGCAGCCGACGTGGGTGCTGACATGGCCGGATGATTAGGCAGACACGTCGGACGGAACAGTGACATGGGGGCTGGCGTGGCGTATGACGTGGGCAGCGGGGACAGAAGGCGGTAAATGGTTTTTATCGGACCGCCTTTGGTACGGGGGCGGTATATGTCAGAGCAGGCCCGACGCAATAGGAATGGGACGCGCATCCTTTATACGATGGCAAAACCGCTATTCTATCGGGCGCTAACTCCCGTACGTCGGAGCGGCTCCGATATCAATATGGGTCGTTGGATCTGTAGGGCGCGATCCAACGGTTGACGGGATAGTGAAATGACAGCGGTTTAAGGTACGGGGCCCGCATTAATGTTTGGCCATTAATCATTGCTTGGGCGGGGATTAAACCTTAGGTTAGGGGTTAAACACTTGCGGTTATTTGATTAATCGAATATTAACCAAATCCCAATGTTTTAGGCACAATGAATATGGTTATTCGTTCAACCGGAGGTCGACGAATCCCAGGGTGATAAATGGCGGGCTGTTATTGGTCCCAAGTGGACCAATGACTCTCGAGAGAAATTTATAGCCATATTAGGCCGGGGGAGGGGTATTTATAATGTTTTTGGGTTTTTGTGGATTTTTATACATAATAGGGAAAAGGGAAATACAAGGGGAGTTATATAATAGAGTTAGAATATTAATATGAATATTGAGAGAAAGACTAGGTACATAAAACTGAACCACCTAGGCTTTAGGGTGTTAGGAGAAATAAAACTTTACACAAGAAATGTGGCTTTGAGCCTTTAAGCAAACCATAAGTTTTACTTAAGCTTTTCATGGAAATGGAGTGAAGTTAAGAGTTCTTGAGCAAATCTCAATCTCTTTAAGGGATGTTAGTGAGTGTTTGTTGTGAGGGAGGAGAGGGGAGGTTAGTCATGCAACATCTGATCTGTCATCATACCTTTGCCAGGGTTCTTGAGAAATCCACGAAAATAGATCATATTTAAGAGATGACACTGCTGATAGCCCTGTTTCTGCAACTTCAAGCTACTTACCCATTCTACAATTTCCTAGCATTTTTTCTTCATTCTGATTGGGTGCACTTGAACTTGCAAACCCTGATGTACAACTCTTTTTCTTTTGACAGCCCTCCTATCTAGGTCTACCCTTATTTCCACCAAGGGCTCTGATTAAGCAATTGGGCTCCTTAATTTCTCTACCTATCTACTCATCTGCCAAGCTTAAATTGTTTGGACAAATATTCTTTCTCTATTCTACAACAACAAATTTAAACATGGCATGGTCCAGATTGAACTGTTGGACAATCCATCAAATGTGATAAGCAACAGTACTTGCACATTATGAGTTTTCAAATAAGATGACAGTGGCATTTTGACTGGCCACCTTCCTGGTCTTTTGGTGTGGGGTTCATTTCTATCATTTTTTTTTACCAATTTACTCTTTTTTCCCTTTGATTTTTCTTTTAGGGCATACCCTCTTTACTTTTTCTAATTTTCTTTCTTTTGTTCTACAAAATATGGAACCATTGCAGCATGCAAGGATGAACATATTTGGCACTTCCATAGTCAATCATGAAAAATGAAACCTATTGGTATAGGAATCTAACAGGGTGCAAACTTCTTTTACAATGAAAAGAGATTTGATCCCTCGCAAGGCTTGGTAGATTTGGAGTTAAGATGGACCTAGGGTAGTTTAATTATTAGCCTTTAAATAGGTCACATTAGAGAAGAATAAAATGAGAAAAAACCATGGATTAAAAATACCATAGGAAAAAACCATAAGTTGATAATTTTTTTTTTTTTTTTTTTTTTTTATACTAAGTCAAAATGTTAAACATTATGACACCCCCAATACTAGGTTGGAGATCACCTCTCAGCATAATCAACTGGTATTAATATCATCTGTTCATTTTACAAACCTTTAGTTATAATGAAAGTTAGACTATCTTAATTTGTGTTAACATTATTTTTTATTGTATGTATGTATATATAACAGTGGAAAGTCTAAACTTTTTTATAGTTAATAAAACATTTTAATGTTGTATTTTTTAGTGTGAGGGAGATGTAAAATTTCTTTCATTTTTAACATGGAGTTCAATATAAATATAACGAGCAATTTCCCCAAAAGGTGCATGGAGACCCTCATAGGTTTTTTAAATTGAAGAAGTTATACTTTAGTTTCCATAATTAGGCAAATAACAATTGATATATTAAATTTAAGTTTTTTTAGTGTCTTTTTTAATGTTTATAAAATTATATGTTTGGTTTCAAAATTTAAGCAACAACTTTAATTTATTTATATTGGCATTTCCCATCTCGATATTAGGATATAACATATTAATCAAAGCATGTAACATAGCAGTTAAGATTTTATTTTTTGACAATTTTATTTACAACATCAAGTTGTCCAAACATCTTATAAAGTTGCGTGTGGCCTGTACTTATAAAAAATATTTCAATAACTGCATATGCCCATCTCGGCTACATTCACCACCATATCGAAATCTGGATAAATCTTATTGCAAAGATAAGACTCATACCAAACTTGCTATGTGAAAGACCTCTATATATGGAAAGAAATCCAGAGTCAATTTTGTATGTAAAATGGAGAGTGGGGCAAGACAATTTATATTGGAACCAAAAAATCATAAAATAATAAATAAGAAAGTAGTTGTTGGAAAGTTGTATGTTAAATTAAATCAATTTTCTGAACTTACTAGTTGGAGGCATCTCTCAAACTTTATTCTCTTGTGAATCAGGTAAGATCTATTGGCACCAAATATGAAACCCAATACAACGAAATACAAGTGTGAAAATATTAATTGCAATCTCAAGGAGATGAGTCCACTATGGATGGTTGATGTTTGGGATATAAGAGAAATGCAGTGTGATAGAAAGAAACAACCCTGGGGAGTTTTAACTATTTAGATGCAAAAAATGCCTAAAAGGACATGACTAATAGAACAATGTACCCTGAAGATTGGCACAAGATGGGGCAATGTAAAGATAGAGTTTATATTTGAGTCTATTTGGATTTACTAAAAATATGATAAACAAGAAGGAAACAATTACCAAAATGCAGGAATATATCATATGTTAAATGCAAAATATGGGGTTCACAATACTAAGTTTCTCATAGAGCAAGCAATGGTTGGCATGAAGTCAAAATAGTACCGAATTTTGTGGTGGTTATTATCTCTGTTTTGAAAAACATTTTCTTTACTTGAAATTAAGTTGAGTAGAGATCTTTGAATTAAAGTTGGACTCCAGCACATTTGTCTAGAATTCCTTTATAGTTGGAGTTTTAGAAACTGTAAAATTTCACGTGAAAACTATGTTTCAAAAGTAGAGAAAGATATTCATATCTTGTCTGCAACTTCATCTCTAATATTTCTTCTTTCCCACTGATGTAGGACCTCAAACAGAGTTGAAACCATCCTCAAGATTGAAGAGTTGTAGAATGGATGTTTTGCCTTCTTTTATGTGCTTCCCAACACTCAAGTGCAGTAATGGCAACGAGAATCAAGCATGTCTCTAGACTAAATTGCAATGCTAAAAGAACTAACGGTTAGACATTTTTCTTTTGGGAGAGGGGTTTAGTATTGGTTAAGGGGCACCCAAAATTTAAGTTCGCTTGCCAACATCAAAATATTTGCGGAAAAACATAGTCTACTAATCTAGGTAGAATTAAAGGGAAACAAGATGTGGATCGCTTGCATAGACTGAGGCTCAAGGCTTGCAATTGGTAGCTTGACCATAAAATCGACAAATTTAAGACCAAGAAAAGTCACTAAGATATTAACACATATTTGAGTACATAAATATGTGTTTTTGTGTTTTTATAGATTTTTTTTCACTTCAACAACTTTGAATTCAAAAAATAAACAAAACTGGCATTTTTTACTTTGTGTAGAAATTTTAGTAAAATATAACAACCTCTCATTTTTTATTTTACACATATTCTAGGCTTTTTCACTTAAACAACTTTAAATTCAAGAAATCAACAAAACTGTTATTTTTACCATGTGTAGGAATTGTAGTAAAATACAACAACCTCCTCCTCTATAATTTTCCACATATGGTATATTCTTTTCATTGGATATAAAGGAAAACAATTATGTGATGTAGTACATTTTTTAACATCCTTGTGTTTCAAAAATATTAACAACGAAAAAAGATAACAATTGTAATTTGATTAATGTAACAGGTTATCTCAATCAATATGAATGATTGTTTTAAAATAGAGCTAGTAATGACATCTTTGGTTCTAGTCTCATTGAGATTTTATTCAAGAACATTCCATCTAAGTTGAGCCATTGTTTATCTAAATAATGCAGGGAAAAAGGGGGAATGGGATTATCCTTTTTTCCCTACCAACATCTGAAAGGGATTGATCAACATGATCATTCAATATCCCCGGTCTTCAATATCGCAGGTCTTACTACACTAGTTTAACAAGACAAGGTGCACAATAACATTTGTGTAAAAAAAATTATATGAGAAAAACATAGACAAAAATGAATATTCCGCCAAGTTCCAAGGATATAGGAACATTAGGCGAGTTCTCAAGGGCATACACAGTGTTCCCCCAAATTTTGAGGATGTAACAGGTGAGCATACCCCAAGTAATAATTGACAATTATAAAAATTGATAATCAAAACAAAATACATCAACATGATCCAATTGACAATTACATAAGTGATATTTGAAATAAGATAATCATTTTATTTGTCACTGTAAAATTATCAATATCTTATACGATTAGATCCACTATTATTTAAAAAGAAGTCTGTTTATGAGTAGATGGGTCCTTCTCACTCTATGTAGAAATCCACCTCTATAGAAAGTTGTCATTTATTTATGGACATAAAATTTTTAGCAAATAAAGCCAAATCATTTCTCGAATTTCCAGAATGTTTCCTGTGCCAGATCGATTTAATGTTAAGACTAGTTTCTTCAATGTCATTCCATCTGCACTAGAGAAATTCCATAATGTACTTATTATTGAAGGTTGTGATAAATTATCTTTAGTCCTATATCTAGGAACAAGTGTCAACCCTTTATGAAGACCAATGCATCTTCCTTTACATAGTACTAAATGGAATCCTAGTCACACTATCTCCTCTTTTGTTTGGAATGCAAGACTAAGAAACTCAACAATTTTTAATTGCAAAGAATCATTTTCCTTCCATAGTTCATGCAACCATCATTGCCAATAGATGATTTTGGTTGGTAGTTGCACTTGTGCAATTGATCCATGGTTATCGAGAGAAATGGGTGATGTGGCATGCGAGGATGGGGAGTGAGAGTTCATGCTGAGATGCAAAGTGAGGGGGAAGGAGAGGTGGGTGCTTCGCACTCTGCTTTCCTCCACAATTTCAAACTAATGCAAAGTGTGACACTATTTTCTTCCTCCACATCTAAGGAAAAGAGCATGGCCATGTGCTACTTGTTCCATTTGTACTTTTTCTTCCTCCACATTTTAAAATTGCTAAATACTCCTCCAAAAACTAAACGAGGACTTGTATAAGGGATTTCAAGCCTACTTTGAAGACTTGGCATGGGTACTTTTATTCAAGATACTTGGCAAGATTTTCAACCCAATATTTAAGACCTAAATACAAACTTGATCTTGGACATAGGGGAACCTTATGAATATAGGAGAAAAATTATGAATTTTGAAGCTTATGGTCCCCAAAGACTTTCACTTTCTTTGGAGAAGACTTTGCTATCTCAATTGTTGGCTACAGATAATTTAATTCATATGCCATGCCTTAATTCTTCACATAGAAGAGGCATGCATTCCTTAAAAATATTTTGTACCCTTTCAGACATTTGCATCACTGTCTATTCTCCTTGCACATGATTTGGATGATTTCTTCCCTTGTCTTTAGCTCCAGCCTGTTGTTGTGCATTATTCTAATTCCCATGAGTTGTTGTCTAATGCAACTTGGAAACTCAATACTTCCTTTGGATAGATTTATTCTCTTATGTCTTCAACTCCAATATTTTGTTGTCCATCATTCCAGTTCACACAAGTTGTTTTCTAATGCACCTTTTGCTATTTTCTTTTCTAACCCATTATCTTTTGTATCAAGATGGCTTGAAGCTTCCAAATTCTAAACATCTCAATGTCAGTCTCATAATATATTTCTACTAGCCTTGCAAAAACTCAATCTAGGATTGTAGAGAATATATTTTACCATGATCTACTTGAAGTTCGTTGATCCAAGATTTTTTTCTTATAGATGCACCAGAATTACATGTAACTGAACTTATTAAAAATCATGAAACATAATCTTATAAACGAAGAGTAAAAACATAATCATGCCTGAGATCAAGACACAAAGATTTAATTACGGATTTCGTCCAATTTGGAATACGTCTTCGGGCTCATCTCAACAGTGGGGAGGCCTTCATTTATTAAGTGGCATGAAAAGAGAAGAAGTACAAGTAGATTTTACATAAACACCCTTATACCTCCAATCTGAAATATAGATGAAAAATGGAGAGCCTAGCTCTAAAAATAGACAACATCACTGAAATCCTGGTGAAAAATCGTGCAGAAATGCTTGTCCAAACGCCCAATTTTGATAATTTGGCTCCCTGCACCTCTCAGAACCTTTATATACCTGAGGCAAGGTTCTGACCACCTGCGAGGAGCAGGTACCACTGCTCTACAATGGTATTTTGAGAAATTCCATAGTTGCTCTCCCCCTTTCTACGATGCGAATAATCCTTTATATATGTTGGCAATAAATCTCTTAATTCCCTGGAAGTTCTAAACCAACGACAAGTTTAGAAGGCAGGTCTATTTTCTTTAATACAGAGGATCTCGGGTTTGACATAATATGCAGCAACAAACCTTATAAATATGGAAAAACTCTTAACCGCATATTTAACCCGGCGGCCTTTTACTATCGGCATTTTTCCCATCGGTGGACAGACTAAAAGCCCATACATCAAGCACCCTACGATAACCACAGACCCGATGAACTATTAACCATGATATATAATATATCGGGTTTGGGAGTCCATGTCGCAAATCGCAATATGCAGAAACCAAAATTAGTACAACATGCAATTGCTTCCCCTTTGCGAAACACAATTGTGATATCTCAAATCGCAACATAATTCTGCGATTGTGATATATCGCATCATAGCCAGGACTTGCTTTGGGGGCTGATTCTTTCACCTTCTCCATTTGTGATGGGTGATTTGTTGGAAATAATACTGAGAGGGGGGGTGAATCAGTATTATCAGATCAATCAAACTTTTTCAATTTCATGCTCAGAAACATATACGCTACTTCAATTAAGTGAACCCGCGTGTACACGCTACTGCGTCTAATGAAACTCGCGTATATCCAGAGATCTTATAATTCAGTTAGCTTAATCTTCAGTAAATGCATCAGATCATTATTAAGCATATTAACAGTAAACAGGTGCAGAATAACAGAACAGAACATCACACAAGAGCCACACACATAAACACCATGATATAAGGTGGAAACCCAATGTGGGTGAAAACCACCTGCTGCAATTCGTCTCTTTCTCTTTAATAAGAAACTTCTTTTACAATGTACTGGTGCAGTCCTTTACCAGCACGCAGGCTGCAACCTGCAGAGGGCTACAACCCTCATAGCTCTTGTACTAGCCGATCCATTTACTAGTACGTAGGTGCCAACCCTACAGAAGGCTACAACCTTCACTCGTTTTCCAGCTGCTCCTGGAAGGGAGCTACAACCCCCTTGGCTCTTGTACTGGCTGATATGTTTACCAGTACGTAGGTGCCGGCCTACGATCTTCCCGGGACCACGTTTCATACATTTTCATACTGGATCCATGAAACAATCACCATTGTAGAACAACCTGCATCATCAATCACTGAAACACCCAATTCTGAATCACTGTAACCCTGTCAACAACAACCAGACAACATAACAACAACCAGATCCAACTTCATCTTCAAATATCATACTTCACATTGTATACGCTACTTGGATGAACCCAACCTGCGTGTATACGCTCTTTTACCAAAGCCAACCCGCGTACATATCTGCAAATTCTAACTTATAACTCTGCAGCTATATCAGACATCAAAACATACCCAGATCATAATAATAAACATGCGTCAGTAGATCTGATCTATCCACAGTCAAACAATATGAAGATAATCATTCCAAGCCTTGAGATCTCGTTCCATCATTCATCATCCTCCACATGAGTGAAACCTTGGTTCAGATCACCAACCCATAACCAGCACTTGGATCTCACACTTCCTCAGATCTTCATCACTCACACACTCTTGCACATTGGCCTAATGATGTTTCTCCTTATATAGCTTTAGGCCTTGCTCAATACCAAGGGCCAAAACCATAGAAATCCAATACCATCAACTCAATGCTAGGGATCGACACGTCCGTCGAGACACCATGGTCCGAAACCATAGGCACAACTTCCAAGGAATAACCGCCACGGACCAAAATTCGTTTTCCACATACACGCGCTTTTAATGAAGCCAACCTGCGTGTACACGCGACTTGGGCTTAACGAACCTGCGTGTATGAACTGTCTTGGCCTGCTGTACTCAGATCTGTCCTCTGATTAAGTTGCCATCACCTGTACCAACCTCTGAGTACCTGTACCAACCTCTGAGTGAGTTGCCATCAAGGACAACACTTGAATCATAATGCCAACATGATTGTGATTTGATCGCATCGCAACCATGTCTTGCTTGGGGGCGATTTTCTTTAAACCGTGGCCTCTTCCTTCTGCGATCTACGATATGTGGGACCACTGGTAGCCTACCACTTGGTGCTTCCCCATTCGCTGAGAGTGTCTGCCACGTCATCTCCTCCTGCCACCTGTCCAAGTCAAACATAAAATTTAACTTTCTCTTACTTCATATGAACTCAGATTTGAGTGTCGTTTGGACCGTTGGAATTGGGATGATGAGCACTTCAATCCGATGCTAAATTTATCCAAATTCTTCCACTTTGAATTTTTGAGCCTTTTACCATGCCACTAGTACCTTTTGAAGATCCACTTGGATCAATCCTCCCCATTGAGAAGCTTTTGGCCCTCCAAAACCATTAAAATAATCTGCATCTTCTATGTACATTGTCTACACCACAAGTGTCCTAACAGGTCCATCCTTCCTTCTCCTTCACCTTTGTCCTTCAGAGCCATAAGCAATGAGTTGACACCTGCATCCCCTACAAACCTGTAGTACAATAATCTTGCAAATTACATGCTTAATTCTATGACCAATAACGAGCCAAGCATCCCATACTTGCCACGAGTTTATAACACATACTTTGTGGTCAAGTTTACATAAAAATGGAAACAATACCCCAACTATCAATACAAGGCCAAACATCATGGTTTCTTCAACAAGTGATGGAAAACACATCATCACTGCAACACATGATTTACAAAATAAGGCCAAACACCATTGCTGCTTTAACAAGTGATGGAAAACACATCATCACTGCAACATATGATTTACAAAAATAAGGCCAAACATCATTGTTGCTACAACAAGTGATGGAAAACACATCATCACTGCAACATATGATTTACAAAAATAAGGCCAAACATCATTGTTGCTACAACAAGTGATGGAAAACACATCATCACTTTTACAATTTAACACGCAACACATGATTTTAAAAACAAGGCCATGACATTCTACCACACCTAGAAAAACCATATTTCACCTTCAAAGTGAATGGGTCGTCTCCCTGTGGTGCATTTGTTGGTCGAACAATTGTTTCACCTGGTTTGTGCACAGACACTTTGTCCTTGTGACGTTGCTCTGGATGGAGCCTCTGACACATGGCTCTTTGATGACCACCTATGTCGCAATGACTACAATAAGTCTTCTTCCTCCAGATTTGCTTTACCTTCTGCTTTTCATGTTTTTGAGAGGGTCTTTCACGCCTCATCCTCTTTCGTGTTGTTATTCTCCTCCAAAACTCAGCAAACACATGGTTATGTAATCCGCAAAAACTGCAAGTTCTTCTATGCCATGATTTTCGTTCATTATTAACAATATGGTTGTAATCAAAATGAACATTAGAATACCGAGACTTGTTATACCTTTCATGTTGGTCTTTGGTACGATCATGGGAATGAGAGCTTGCCTTAGCTCTTTTTCTACAATGCATACTGCCATAGGTTGATGGTGATGTATTCCCATCATCCTCTTTCCTTGACGAGTTCAACAATGTCGTGGAAGCTTCTGACACCTTTGAGCATTGTGCTTCATTGTACCCCAAACTTGCAAATTGATGTTTTTGCTCAACCTCCAATGGCTGAGTTATGCCTTGGCCATTAACACCAAGTCCTTCTCCTTTGTACCTCATCTTGGTAAGGAGTCTCATGCTTGTCCCTGTAATGGGTATCTCCACATTTCCAATAGAAATTGTATTATGTGAAGATGAAACTGAAGATAAATCAACATTGTTTACCTCCATGGCTGATTTGAAAAGAATTGGTGAGGGATTCTCCAAATCTATTGTTGATGGTTCATTGGTTGTTTTAGCACATTCCCCAATCTCCTTCCTGACATACCCAATTCCTATATGTCGGGGTAATTCTGCTACTTTGATGGGGTTTATGGTGCCCTTGCCATTGATGTCGAGGCGTTTCCCCTCATACTTTATTCTCTTTAACAATTTAGAGCTGATACATGTGGTATGTTCTTCAAAAGCAGCGAAATCATTATCAAGAAAAATACATGGAGTCGAAGAATTGCTCTTTACCTCACAGGAGTTATGCTGCAGCTTTTCCAAAGCCTTGTCCTTAGATTGCAGCTGGCGAAGCAACCTCTATTTCTCCTCTTTCTCTTCTCGTAGTAGCCTCTTTAATTTGATATTCTCTTCTTGAAGCCTTTGGTTAATATCCTCATTCGAGGGATGAGAAGACGAGGAAGGAGGTGAATAAGATGCATAAGCATCGGAAGATGTGGATAAAGAATCACTTTCAGATCTTCCTTTCTCCTCCTATCTTCTTTTCTCATACGCGGCATACATGATGTACACCATTCGGGACATCCTCGGGAAGGCTTCGTGCATTTCTTTATCATCCTCTATGGTTGCACATTCAGTCATTCACACACACAATTTCCTATCAGCAAAAGACCACTTCTCTTCCCATTGCGCTTCAACATCTACCATGTCTCCTCTTCGTAGCGCACATCCTTTGAAGCTTGTTTTTGGTTAGCGTACTCATGCAACTCACATCAACTAAGACTTGCTCTGATACCACTTGATCCATGATTTTTTTTCTTATAGATGCATCGTAATTACATGTAACTGAGCTTATTGAAAATCATGAAACGTAAGCTTATAAGAAAAGAGTAAAAACATAATCATGCATGAGATCAATACACAAAGATTTTATTATGGAGTTTGTCCAATTTGGACTACATCTCTAGGCCTGACTCAGTAGTGGGGAGGCCTTCATTTATTAAGTGGCATGAAAAGAGAAGAAGTACAAGTAGATTTTACATAAAAACCCTTATACCTCCAATCTGGAAGATAAATGACAAATTGAGAGCCCCACTCTAGAAATAGATAGCATCACTGAAATCTTGCACCTCTTGGAACCTTTATATACTTAAGGCAAGGTTCTGGCCACCTGCCAGGAGTAGGTGTTTCCTCTCTGCAATGATATCCTGACAAATCATGCAACTTCTCTCCCCCTTTCTCCGGCATGGATAGTCCTTTATATATGTTGGTGGTAAATATCTCAATTCCCAGGCAGTTCTAAACCAATGACAAGTTTAGCAGGCGGGTTTTTTTCTTTAATACAGAGGATCTCGGGTTCCACATAATATGTGGCAACAAACCTCATAAATATGGAAAAAACCTTAACCACGCATTTAACCTAGTGACCTTTTACTATCGACGTTTCCAACCGACAGACAAACTAAAATCCCATACATCAGGCACCTTGCGATAACCGCAGACTCGGCGAACTATTAACCATGATATATAATATATCAGGTTCAGGAGTCCATATCGCAAATCGCAATTGGCGGAAATCAAAATTAGTAAAACATGCAACTACTTTCCCTTTACAAAACATGATTGTGATATTGAAAATCACAACATAATTATGCAATTGCAATATATCGCATCGCAACCCGGACTTGCTTCAGGGGCCGATTCTTTCACCTTCTCCTTTTGCGATGGCCAATTGCGATTGATTGCATCGCAACCATGGCTTGCTTGGGGCCAAATTTCTTTAAGCCACGTGCTCTTCCTTCTGTGATCTGTGATATGTGAGACCAATGGAAACCTGCCACTTGGCGCTTCCCCATTCGCTGAGAATGTTTGCCACGTCATCTCCTCCTGCCACCTGTCTAAGTCAAAAATAAAATTTGGCTTGCTCTAACTTCTTCATATGAACTCGGATTTGATTTTCGTTCACACCATTGGAATCAGGATGACGAGCACTTCGATCCAATGCTAAGTTTATCCAAATTCTTCCACTTTGAATTTTTTAGCCTCTTACCATGCCGCTAGTACTTTTGGAAGATCCACCTGATCAGTCGTCTATATAGGCATATTGCTTCATGCTGAGTTCAATTTGATGCTCTTAACTTATGCAATCGAAGTAATGCAAACCTTGTTTTGCGAGGTCTACATGACTGCAAGTAAACAGGACACGGGTGAATGTAATGCAATTTGGCTTTATGCATGTTTGTTGGATTTGGGAAAATAGTGTAAGGGAATATTTACCATGGCCATGTAGACGATAACCTGTGATGATTGCAGTCCCAAAAATATAGGACATAAAATGCACATATAGGACAATACATACTTATCGTGTTTTCTACATTCCAAAACACTACGTAATACTACATACATTTCTAATTCCTTGTGAAACTAGTGTGATAAATTATATCAAGTTTTTCCATATCGTACTTGAAATATACTATGAGTTTTATGTTGGTGACAAACTATCATTGAACCAAGATAAGTAATTTATATCACTCAACACTATGATAGACATACTCATATGAATTACCTACAAAATTTCAACCCCAGTTGTGTGCCAGCTAGCTAGAAGTCAACCCAATCCACTCCAACCCAACTAGATAATTATGAATCCTCGACATGCAATGTAGCCCTAAAATTCACCCATTTAGCTTATTGGGCTCCAATTCTCTTGTAACAACTTTGGTCAAAAATCCATGTAATAAAGTTAATAAAGGAAAAATAATAACCAAGGTCATGGGACACGTATTCCAAGCTTAATGTTGGGCAAAACATCCTAGTGGGTGTTCATTTGGTTTATTATGGCTAAAGAAATTGGCAAAGGAAATGGAAAAGACTTTGGAAAGGCAAGAGGCATTAATTGGAATTTTATTTATGAAAATAATGGAAATTAGGAGAAAAAGAAGGTGAAAGGTCACAGGTTTCATGTGAGGAGTAAAATGAAGGAAAATAATGGAAAATGAAGAAAATAGAGGCCTCGTTAATAAAAAGGCTTCTGAGGATTAGTTGGTACATTTTGTCAATTCAGTTATGGAGCTCTCTTGATCTGAATTTAAATAGGAATGCAATAAATTACATATATAACCATAAATATAAAGATTCAAAAAAAATAACACTTCATTTCCTTAATATCAAATACTAAAATATGCTTACAAACATAATGGAAATAAGACTAGCTCGGGTGATGGTAGCTTATCTCTGAGTTGAGATGTGGCGGTTACATGCCTCTGAATTGTGTTATAATGAGGCTTGAAGGCCTATTTATTATTGAGAAAAAATGGAAAACTCTAAACATCCAAAAACCTAACCCTAGGAGATGAAACACCAAAACTACGAGCCTCGTTTGGGTAAATTGGTACATCAACTTCCCAGGGTCGTAAATTTGGCATATGATCTTCGTTTGATGTGCACAATACCTCGTTAGAAAGATCTATCCGAGGAATAAAAATTTCAGGTGGAAAACATTGGTGAAAGACCCATGTTTTCCCTAGTTTTCCTAAAAAAAATGTAATTTAGGGCCTTAAAACAACTCTAGAAGTTCAAAACCCAAAAAACTGCCAAAAATAGTAAAATGTGCTACAATTAAGGAAACTGAAAAAGTGAAAGAGATAGTGGTGGGGGTCCAAGTGGAATAGACAAGTGGCCACCTACATCCACTTGGATCAGTCCTCCCCCCTTAGGAAACAATGGTCCCCATTGCGTTGAGTGCCTCCATGAGATGGGGAAACTTTTGCTGAACTTGGTCCCTGATGAGCCACTTGCCTTGGTGCAAGAGTTGGACAACTTTGACAACCCGATATAGTTGGATCTTATGCTAGCGAGTGTTCTTGATTTGTGTGTCCATAATCCGATCAGTTGTGTCATGTTTCATGCAGTCTGGGTTTAATTCTTTTGGTGTGAGTTGTTCTGCAATGTTTAATGTGTTCAGTAATGGTGGGAAGTATGGTCGAAGGTGGTCCACATTGAACACCAGTTGCAAGCCAAGGAATAGGGGAATCCTGAGCTCAAAATCATTATCTCCCATAGCCTTAGTAATGGTGTAAGGACCATATCAGAGTGGTCTAAGCTTCCGATGGGCTCCTGTAAGGCGTTCTTTCTGCAAATGCAACCAAACTTTTTCGTCCACTTGAAACTTGTGTGGCACCCAATGTTGATCATGTCGCTGCTTGTACTTGGAATTTGACTTCTCCAAGATGTCGTGAACCTGCTAGTGGATGTGTTGGATGCGTTCAATAATTCAGGTTGCTTTATCAGCCTCGGAAAATACATGTGTGGATTCTGTCTGTGTAGTCACATGAGGCATGACAACATCAATCAAACACAATGGTTGAAATCCTAGACCCACTTGAAAGGGACTACAACCAGTCGAGCTATGGAGAGATCTGTTATAATTGTGCTGCACATAGGGAAGACTCTCCCAGGTTTGTGGATGCTTGGAGTTGTACATGTGGAGTATGTGCATTATCATCCTATTGACGACCTCTGTCTGGCCATTAGTATGGGGATGGAAGGTAGTCGACTTGGTGAGCTTGGTGTCCGATAGTGTCCAGAGGCTTGACTAGAATGTGCTAAAGAACCTGCTATCCTGATATGATATAATGGTCTACAAGAAACTGTACCCACACTCATTCAAAGAAGAGTTTGGTAGTGTCCATTGCTGTGATACTCTTCATGCAGGCTATCAATATAGTCATCTTAGAAAATATGTCCACCACCACAAATACACAGTCATTACCATGCTTGGTAGAAGGGAGGCCAAAGATATAGTCCATGGATATGGATTCCCACAACTAGATGGGAGTAGGAAGAGGAGTGTACAGGGCTTGCTTCTTGATGGTTGGCTTGGAAATGGTGCAGGCAGTGCAGGATCTAATATATTTCCCAACATCGAGTCAGAGTTTTGGCTAATAAAAGTACTTTTGTAGTACAAACATTGTTTTCTCCACACCAAAGTGTCTTACGACCCGGTTGTAGTTCGCTTCCCAAATAAGCTTGGCACGCTTGCTTGTGTTGAAATTTTGAATAATAAACACTTATTCAATAGAGATTATCCCGATTATACACTATTGTGGAATACATGCATAATACATAACCTCCTCTATGTTGATCATCAATTTAGCAGCATCAAAAACAATGAAACATCAATTGCATGCACACATTAACACAACCGGGGAAAGCTTATAGCTGAAAACCCCACAGTATCTGTATATTAATGATTGAGAACATGTAACAATACATAGTGCAATACTCCTCTCAAGTATCCAGCACTATCTCCACCTGTTACACACAAAACTAGCTCAGATCCGAACAAGTCATAGGTTCAAATCTCCTCCACTGCTTTGCATGCCTCTATTGCACAATACCAAGTGAAAATCACTCACCCTGGAAATCATGTGAGCACAGGCTATTTCACTGGGCATATACTGAGCAATCCTCATGCCATACTCAATCCATTGATTTTGCAAGATCTCATGCACAACTATAGTCACAACTGATAGCAATCTCAACCTCTAACACCTGTCTCCACTGAACTGTACATGCACTGAGTTAACTGATGTATTCTTCAGTTGCATTATGAGTTAATAATTAGTGAATTAATTTAATCAATTAATTCACATCACTCATCACTAGTCTATTTGCAGTTGACTAATTACAACTAGTTTAACCAAGTCAAACTAAACACAACTCCATCAACTCCACATCCAACTCCACAGAACTCACATGCATGAGTTCTAACTGATGTCCTGCATGCAATAGCTCAACTGACTCATAAGAAAATCACATTTCCTTCTGACAGCTGCATGTGCCACATCTGTAGCTCAAACTGAAGTGCTCCAAGAGGATAAGATAAAGTTTATAGTCTAAATATTATTATGAGACAATAATATTTGACTTTTCTATTTTTAACCTGGCAGTCTAAAAATAGACTTTGATCACTTCGCTGTGAACCAGAAATAGAAATCCATCTATTTTTCCCAACATGACCAATCATCCATAAAAAACATCCTGCAACTCATAGACCATGATCCATATGTCTAAAAATAGACTTTGCGCCAAAAATACCCTACGGGCCCACTTAGTGAAGGCGACTTCTTTCCACTAAGCTCCATCATCTTGTTGCATTCTCAACAGCTTGAAGGAACACAAAGGTGGCCCAGGTAGCATAATAATGTGTACTAGAGGTGGAAATTAGGAACTTGCTTTCCATCTACTAGCATATGGTATGTCAAGGCAAACTCTAGATCATTTTTGTATAGTTGTGTCCATCCATACATCTCGTGGATGCGAGAGTTGAGAATAGTAGTTATTGCTGCAATTGGGGGTTGGCTAAGGCAGTCTGCAACATGACTGGTGCTCCCTTTTTGTATTTAATTTTCAAGTGGAATTTTTGCAGATATGTATACCACTTCTAATGGCGATCATTCTACAACTTCCCTCGTGTCCATATAAATTGAAGAGGTCAGTCGTCGATGTGGATGACTCTCTCCTTCCCCAGAATGTAATGCTTCCATTGTCGACAAGCTTGCATGATGGAATACATCTCTTTATCATAGGTGGGGTACTTTTGAATTGTATCGGAAAGTGTCTCACTATGATAGGCCATTGGATGCCTGTGCTGGGTGAGGACTGCACCAATAGCATAGTCAGAGGTGTTTGTCTCAATTTCAAATGGTTGTTGTAGGTCTGGCAGCATGAGTACTGATGCAGAGCAGAGGCGGTTCTTCAACTCGATGAATGCCTTTTTTTGGGACTCAGACCAGGAAAAAATTTATTTCGCCCCACCCTTAGTAATCTAACTCAAGGGCCAAGTGATATGGGAGAATCCCAATACGAACCTTCGACAAAAGTTGTGAAGCTCTGTTAGAGTGGTCAGGTCTGGTCAATCTCGAACGACTTGGTTCTTGGTCGGATCCACATGCACACCATGCTCATCTATGATGTAACCCAGATATTGGACCTAGCTCATGCCAAAGGTGCATTTCTCCAAGTTGGAACATCGTTTGTGTTGTTGAAGGGGTTGAAGGACTTGTCGAATGTGTTGCAAGTGTTCTTCCCAACTCTTGTTGAAGATGCGGATGTCTTCCAAATAAACAACCAGGAATGAGTTGGTGAAGGGCCGCAAGGTTTCATCCATTAGCCTCATAAAAGTAGCAGGGGAATTTGTTAACCCGAAGGGCATAACCAACCATTTAGAAATGCCTTCCTTGGATTTGAAGGTGATCTTCCATACATCTGTTGGTTCTATTGGAACCTGGTGATAGCTAGAATTTAGATCAATCTTGCTAAAATACTTGGCCCCCTTGAGTTGGTCCAGAAGGTCATCAATCTGTGGGATTGGATCCCTGTTCCTGATAGTGATTTTTTTTAGTGCCCAATGTTACACAACATTTTGTCACTGTCCCTGTACTCCCCGTTCCCTGATCCTGGAAGACCTCTACAGTGAACCCCAAATGCTTTTCCTTCATGAAGAAACTCCCATTGTGTCCCTCTTCATGATTAGATCATTTCCCTTTTGCACCATTTCCCCTGAAACTTCTGTTTTTCCCAGTTTACAATACTAGCACTAATGTTAGGGTCCCACCCTAACCCCCTTATTTATGTAGTTGGATCGAGTCATAGTGAAGAGTCAATAAAGCCCATATTAATAATTGTAAGTGGTTAACCTGCAATTAATGACGGGACCACAGTTAGTTGCAAATGGGCCATGGTACTAGATAGATGGTATTAATAAAACCCATGGTACTGATCCATGGTATTGCATGTATGAATCATATATAAAGGATAGAGACTCCCTGCGAGGAGCATCATGTCTTATTTCTGTATCGAGCTCTGCTTTATTGGAGGTTGCCACCCGAAGAGGCCAGTGAACATTGCTTTCTGAATAATAAAATATTTGCTGATTGTCTCTCACTATTCTATGTTCTGGGTATATTTCTTCACATATTCTGTATTTGGGTATCTTTTGCAGGTTAAGAGCATAACAAGTGGTATCAGAGCGCTTTCCAGGGCCAGAGGGATCTCCATTTCTTAGCAAAAAAAATTTTGGCTAGAGACGTGTTCCGGCATCTTTAAACCATGGGATCTGTCGTTGAGCACATAAACCTGCGGATTTGGGGAGGCATGCACGCAGGAAATACAAGAGGTGGTCACGCTTGTTGGACTCCCTTGTAACCCCTGTGGGTACCCCTTCGAGTAGTAGCGCATTAGACAGAACCGCGTACAGACTGTCTTCCAAGTACCTTCTGGGTATATCGGAAGCCCCTTAGCTCCTCTGCAACCTCGCCATAGATAAACCGTCAGCCGTCTTGCTGCTACAGTACATCGAGAACAGCACTCGAAGAGATTACTCGACCGTACGATAGGGTAGTCGAGTTGTACGGTTAAGGGTACAGTTGATCCTCCTTAGTTAGAGCCCTGAAACATTGGGCCGAGTACTACTATCAGACCCTTATGTATATTGCGATCTGTAGCACTTGACACTCCTTGAGACCATAGTTCCCTTTTATATCTGGGGATCACGCATCATCTCTGCCAGATCCGCTCGCGCAAAGGGGTGCAGCAGTAGCAGACATCAGTCCTGCAGTTCCGAGTTAGCAGACCAGCAATTTCGATCTATTAGATCCATCAGATCCGCAGCAGCAATCTGTTCCGCTGCTTAGAGCTATCTGATCCGCCATTCAGATCTCTCAGATCCACCTGATCTGAGTAGTTGTGTGGGGTTCCTATACCGGGGCATGATTTTCGCAGGACTTTTGGTAGCATTGACATTTTGAGGATTCAGCTACTGCAGTATTCCTAAGGAAGGAGTAAAACTCCGTTAGGAGTTTTCAGAAAAAAATAAATAAATAAAAATGCAACATCTTTGGGTACAATGGTTACCTCTGGCTAAATGGTGGTATAACACCAACTATCATGCCACCACCAAAATGACTCCCTATGAAGCAGTATATGGTCAACTCCCTCCTTCCCCTACTTCTTATATCAAAGGGGGCTCAAAGGTACAAGTAGTGGATCAACTCCTACAAAACCGCGCAACCATGCTCGCCCATCTTAGAGAGAATCTTCATCAAGCTCAAAACCGCATGAAGCAACAAGTAGACTAGCATCGCTCAGAGCGCCAATTTCAAGAAGGGGATCAGGTCTTTTTGAGGCTGCAACCATATAAGCAAACATCACTCAAAGACAAGGGTTGTCAGAAACTATCTCCAAAATTCTACGGACCATATCAATTACTTCAGTGCATTGGAGAAGTCGCCTACAAGTTGGCTTTGCCGCCTACTACAAAAATCCATCCAGTTTTCCATGTCTCATGCCTCAAGAAAGTGATTGGGAACAATTGCAGAATTCAAACCAGTCTACCTGAATTGGACGAGGAAGGGTCCATCTGGCTCCAACCTGAACAGGTCCTAGACACACGAGAAAGGCATCCGCGTGGCCGCATGATTAGGGAAGTTCTCGTCAAGTGGAAAGACACCTCGCCAGAAGATGCAACTTGGGAACCGGCCACTATTCTTCCACAGCTTCAGCCTTGAGGACAAGGCTATTCTTAAGGGGGAGGGCATGTTAGGGTCCCACCCTAACCCCCTTATTTATGTAGTGGGATCGAGTCATAGTAAAGAGTCAATAAAGCCCATATTAATAATTGTAAGTGGTTAACCCATAATTAATGACGGGACCACAGTTAGTTGCAAATGGGCCATGGTATTAGATAGATGGTATTAATAAAACCCATGGTATTGATCCATGGTATTGCATGTATGAATCATATATAAAGGATAGAGACTCCCTGCAAGGAGCATCGTGTCTTATTTTTGTATCGAGCTCTGCTCTATTGGAGGTTGCCCCCTCGAAGAGGCCAGTGAACATTGCTTTCTGAATAATAAAATATTTGCTGATTGTCTCTCACTATTCTATGTTCTGGGTATCTTTCTTCGCATATTCTATATTTGGGTATCTTTTGCAGGTTAAGATCATAACATCTAATGGTCTTTGTCTTCCCCGCACCGATGTGCAGAGATTAGCACTACTCCTCGTGCCGACTGGAGCGACTGAGCTATCTTTTAGTTGCGCCGGTCATGTTATGGAAATTTTTTTAAATTAGATCCGAAGCTTCCAGCTCTAGAAGCTCCGTAACGGAAGTCTGGTAAATGGTTTGGCCGGATGGGGTTGAGGATGACAGTTTGGGATCCTTTCCCCTATAATGATGGAACTACCTCAAGGGATAAGTCCTTCTCCCATGAGAAGAGGATCCATCTCCCATCCATATTTCCTATATAAACCTCCCTTCTTCCCAAGCACAAACTAGTGTGAGTGTTATAGTTGCAGAGTTTTGGTTGAGTGTTGATGCTATTTTGGTTTGGAGTAGACAAGCAAGCTATTACTAGTTGTAGCTATCTAGTTGTGTGAGGGAGAAGTGTGTTTTGGTTTGGAGTGAAGCCTAAAGGGAAGAGATTTAAAACTATTGTTGTTTGAATCCATTGTAGAATGCTAGCATAAGTGTGTGGGAACCTAGTCTTGTCAGAGGAAGACTGCAGCGTCAAGACGAATGGTTGTAATCTCTCTTTGATATTAATATATGCAATTATCAATTGGTTTCCTACATGTTTTGTAATATTACATATTCATGTCTTAATGTTTTTTGACTTGTTAAGTAGGTTTAATTGCAATTTTTTTATTAATATGTTTATTGTCTGTTGTTGTTTACTCATTTCAAGAGCTTGAAGAAGGAAGCGAGAGATAGCTGGAGTAAGCAAGCGAGTACATAATCAAGCAGGGTAAGCGACCAAGAGGTAGGCCCTCTTGATTGATTCTAACCTAATGAAATCTTCCATAGAATGTATCTGTTATGGCTAGACCCATCATCAGGCTAGAGGAATTCGTTCATGTCCAAACTTATAATTTTACTTCACCACACCCGATAATCAATTGAAAGCCTCCAGGTCCTGTCCTTCTTCTATACAAGTACAATTGGACTTCCACAAGGCAAGGAACTTGGTTGGATGTGCCCTTTCTCTAGAAACTCCTGGATTTTCCACTTGATCTCTTCATTTTCCAGAATGTAGCGGCGATATGTCAACCCGTTGGGTAGAGGTGCTCCAAGAGTTAGATTGATCAAATTCTTGACCTGACATTGCAAGGGTAACCTTGTGGGTGAGGAGAAGATGTCCCTATATTCTTCCACGATTGTATCCACCTTCTTCTATTGCATGGAGGAACCCTTCCCAGGGGCCATGGATGTGGCTAAAATATTCCCCTGACTTTGAGAGAGAATTAGAAAGAAAACAAATTTCCTAGTCTGGGAGATGATCTTACTACATTGCTTAGCATATATCAAAGAGATGGTGGTAGGCGGTGCTATCTTTGGTATCTTGTATAACTTATTACCCAAAGAAGTAATAAAAGAGCAAGGTCTAGACTCATATACAACATTCCGCTTCCACAAGTGTGGTTGTCCTAATAATACATCACAAACTTCAAGAGGAGAAACATCACACAGTACCACATCCGTGAAGGGATTGATGTTGTAGGGAAGGTGAAATCGTTGGCTGATGCGGAGATATCGTCCGTGAAGCTACCTGATGGTGTATGATTACTGATGTGCTACAATCGGTAGGCCCAATCACTTCACATCCTCTATTGAAATGAGGTTATGTTGGCTCTCGATGTCAACAATGAACTGCAGTGAGAACCCTTCACCCACATATGTGAGTGGAAGAGGTGTTCCCCCTCCTCTGTATCTTCAGGCTCAATCCTCTGGATCTTGGTGGTGGCCATAGTGGCATTGGGCTCTGTGTCAATGATCTGCTTCCCTTTGTTATTCCCCTTGTCGGGTTCTGACTTGGAGTCAGAACATGCGTCTAATTTGAAAGCCTTCATCTCGGCCACCAGTGACTGCTTGGCCCAACACTCACTTGTGTTGTGAGTGGAGATCTTATGGAACTCACACCACTTTGCTGTGTCCTTCTTTGTCTTCATGGTGTTTTTCTTTGCTTGTGGCTTTGATGGGTTATCCTGGCCACCCTTCCTTGGCTTTTCCCTTTGCTTTGTGGTTTGGGGGTGCCTATCCCTTGCTTCGGATTTACAGATACAAAGTCTCACTTTTTTTGTTTAAACTTCTGCTCAATCTTGATAGCATTCAATACGCAGTGCTGAGCAAGGAGATGTCTAGGAACTCCATCTCATCATGGATGTACCTGTGTAGGTAGCCGCGGTACTTGAGTACCAAATGTTGCTCAAAATCCTTGATACCCAAATTCATGGGAAGGGTATGAAAAGCATTGGTAAACTACGGCTCGTCTTGGTCCCTTCCCTATCGTATCGTGGTCCACTTTATGTATTTATCCTCATAGCTCCTAACAGGGTAGTATTTCTCCTTGATGGCATCCCAGAACGAATTCCAAGTGGGTGCCTCTGTAAATAGTGAGGGTGTACTTTCGTCCTTCTTCTCACAGTAGGTTTCCCACCAATCCTTGACATGGGGGGTGACTTTGAGAAGTGAAAAAGTAATAATTTCCCAGTTGGAAAAATCATGAACAGAAAAATATCCTTTTAGCATATTTAACCATTTATCTATGGCTTCCGCATCTATCTGACCCTCAAATATAGGGATGTCAAAACTTGTACCTTAAAGGGTGTGGCACTTCCAAAGTAGCTGTTGTAAGGAGATGTGTTGCCCTTAGGTAGCCGTTGAAGGATCTGGGCAAAGTTGTCCATCATTGTGTTTCTTTGTCGCTGGAGGGCTTCTTCAAGAAATATTTTGAAAGGATCTCCTGGCCCCTTGTATTTCTTATCTTCTACCATGGGATGCCGTCAGGATTTGTGAGGCTGGCCTTGCATAGGTTCGACCAGTTCGAGCCCTAACTCCTTATATCCCGACCTCGTTGGGGACATGCAAAGAAAAACATAGAAAGAGAAAACCACTCTAATATCATTGATCCAAATTTAAACAGGAATGCAATAAATTACAGATATAATCATAAATACAGAAATGAATCAGAAATAACACTTCATTTCATTAATATCAAATACTGAAATATGCTTACAAACAGAATGGAAATAAGACTAGCTCAGGCGATGGTAGCTTATCTCTGAGAAGAGATGTCGTGGCTACATGCTTCTGAATTGTATTACAATGAGGCTTGAAGGCCTCTTTGTTATTGAGAAATAATGGAAAACCCCAAACATCCAAAAACCTAACCCTAGGAGATGAAGCGCCAAAACTATAGGCCTTGTTTAGGTAACTTGGTACACCAACTTCCCGGAGTCGTAACTTTGGCATACGATCTTCATTTGAAGTGCACAATACCTCATTAGAAATATCTATTAGAGGAATACAACTTTCAAGTGGATTCCACCCACATTTTCCTTGGTTTTCCCAAACAAAACCTCGTTTAGGGCCTCAAAACGACTCTAGAAGTTCAGGACCCGAAAAAAGCCAAAAATAGTAAATTGTGCTACAATTAAGGAAACTAAAAAACTTAAGGAGACAGTGGTGGGGGTCCAAGTGGAATAGGCGGGTAGCCACCTACATCCACTTAGATCATCTCTCTCTCTCTCACTCTTGGTCATTTAGAGCATTCTTGGAGCACTCTAGCATTGGATCAAGGAAAGCGAAGGAAGGAGAAGAAGGAAAAGGGAAGCAAAGATCAAGAAAGGAAGAGCAGGATCAAGTGGCTACAATGCATTTAATTGCAGGTACTGAGTTGCATGTATGATTTCCTTGCTAGTTTTGACATGCATGGTACATGCATGTGTGTTTTTGGCTCCCTTTCTGTCGTTGGCATGGGTTTTGCCAGGTGTGATAGTGTTCTTCAGCCTTGCCTTTCCATTTCCGGAAAGCCATGTTGTGGTGGGTTCTCTTGTATTTGGTTGAGTTGGATTTTTGGAAAGACTTGAAGCTAAGTGGGCTGGTCTCAGGATTATTCACAAGGCCTAGGAATCCCGGGATGGGATACATGAAAATTCTGGTTGTGAACACCTCGATTGAGCCTAAGAATCCTCGACCGGTGAATGGAGGGATACATGGAAAAGCTCAGTGGTGAATACCCTTGATTGGGCCTAGGAATCCATTGACTGGTGATGGCGAGATACATGGTAAATCCTAGAGGGTGGTGACCTCATAGGCCTAGGAATCCCTTGTCCAATAATGGCGGGATACACGGTCAAGCCAAGAGGTTGAGATGAACAAATTCCTCAAGATTTAGGTAGAGATATCTTGAGTCATCCATGCTTGTTTAGGGCCTAGTGATCCGGTGGGGATTGCAGTAAAGCCTAGTTGTATTGATGAGGGTTTGGGCCTAGGAATCGCTTGGTGGGATATACAGTAAAACCCAAGGAAGCCCTAGTTGGTTTTGTTGTGAGTCCCACATTCATGCTTGGAATATGGAATGGGGATAATTGGCTGAAAACCCTCATTTCCTAGGTCAAGGTCAAGTCTTGTAGCAGCAGGTGCAAAACCCTCATGTCCTAGGTCAACAAGTCCAGAATCCTATTGGCCAAGGGCACCAGGTACAAAATCCCTATATCCAAGGGAAACAAGTGTATCAACCTTATGCCAAAGGACTATAGGACAACAGGTTCATCAGCCGTATGTTCAAGGACAATAGGTCCCATATCCATATGTCCAAGGTCAACAGGCTCAACAACCTTTTAACCCATACGTTGCTTATCAACAACCTATGCCTGGACAATTTCAAGGTATTCAAGGTCAAAATCCTCCCTATGGTCAAGGTAATCCGCAATGGGGGCAACCTCAGATGCCATATGGCCAAAATTCCCCACTATGGAGCCAAAATCCTTACCAACAGGGATGGGCTCCTCCCTATGGGCCCGCTTATCAACCTCCCATGCCTTTTAACACTTAATTAACTTTCTTGGCTACACTTGAGTTTCCAGATGTATCGTGCCTTACGAATGATCCGATCCTTCATTCGCTGTACTGGCCTCCAGTGCCGTCTAGGATACCAAGTGATTGCCCAAAGTTCGATGGAAAAGCTAAAGAAGATCCTTAGGCCCATGTGATGACATATCACCTCTGGTGCTTGTTGAAGTCGTACGTGGACGATTCCATTTGTCTTCATCTTTTCCAATGAACCCTCACGGGTGCTGCAGTGAAATGGTACATCGAGCTACCTTGAAGTACTTACCATGACTTTAACTCTTTATCCATGCATTTCCATACGCATTTTCAGTTGCCGGTTCGCTATGAAACTGGCACCTATTTGCTCACATCGCTTAAACAAGATATTGCAACACATGTCTCTGATCACATCCATGAATGGAGACATAGACGTCGCCTGATCAAATTTGAAATTGCTGATCAGTTGCTCACTGAATGGTTTACCAAATCATTCGTAGCCCCAATTGCTCACGATATAGCTATGGGTGGATGCGTCATTGAAGAGCAGGCCATCGCTCGTGCCTAGTACTTGGATTTAGTTTACTCTAAGTCTGGCACTTGATATGAGTTATTACTGAATGCTCCGCGGCTATCATCCGATCCTGCAACATCAAAGTCACTAGTTGTTCCTCTCGTTGATGGAGTTATTGGTTCAGTATCCCAGACCCCTGCTAAAACTTCTTCCAAACAGAAGTCGGTCTCGAACGCTACTCCTAATATTTCATCTCAGAATCCACCTAGCCTTGGTAAAACCTCAGAGGTCCATGATGTCCAGCCTACTGCAGCGGACAAATCATCGAGAGGAAAAAAGAAAGGCAAAGGAAAATCTAAAGTCGATGCCCTAAAACAGGGTCCTCCCAAATCGTCTGTTAACAAATCTTTGCAACGGAAACCTAAGTATCCCTGCCTCATTTTCGAGGAGGATCACTACACTAAGGATTGTCCTCGATGATCTAAAGTTAGTCGCCTGCTCAAAGGGACCCCGACTGTCCTCAAAGAGCTATTTCTGTCTTAGCAGACCCAAATGGTAGACCAACCCCGATCTGCTTCCTCCAGATCTCAAGTGTTCATGATGAGTACACCCATTAATGTGGCTACCCGATCAAAAGACTATCAAACTCCAACTTCGACAGCTGGGAAAGAGAAAGAAGTTACACCTTCTTCTTTTACCCCGAGTTCTGGCCCTCTACAAATCGAGCACCCTAACCCTGATTCCGCTACACAGCCACCCTCTCAAGGTGTACTGCAGAAATCCTCGTATAATCCCAATGGCCAGGCTGCTCAACACTACAATATTGTTGAGGATTTGGCTCAGGCACCGTTAGCCAAGTCGGCTCTCGAACTACTCCAAAGCTGCCCATCGCAATGGAAATCTTTGTTGTTAGCTATCGGGGGCATCAATCCCACCGATTCCAATTTGATATGTTTTGATCTAGAGAACCATGTTCCACGGCTCCCTCATCAGATTTCCTTTCTTATTCAGGTAATCATCAATGAGAAGACCATCCACTACACTATCATCGATGAAGGTGCTTCCACTTGCATCATGTCAACTACATGTTGGAAGGCTATTGGTTCCCCTACACTAAACCAGTCTCCAAACACTTTGGAAGCCTTCGATGGGCGCGATTTGCGACCCTTCGATGCCTTACCTAACCTTGCCATCACCCTGGAAGGCAAGACAGCGCAAGTCGAAGTAGAAATTGTAGACACCAATCTCAATTATAATCTTACGCTCAACCGAAGTTAGACTCATGCCATGCATGCTGTGGCCTCCTCTTTGTTTCGCGTGATCCGTTTTCCCCATCAAGGGAAAATTTTCATCATCACTTAATTGTCTTTCTTTGCCTCTCCCTCCTTGGATGGCAATGTTCCATACATCAAGCACTCTGGTGCTCCCTATGAGAGTGTGGGGGCAAGTCTCTTCAAATATTTTTCCTTAATGGGAATTTTTCAACTCCCACCTCCTCATGTTTCCTCTGTCAACATGATCTCAGTCAAATCTGATCCCTGGGTCATACCTGCACCAGATCTTGTTGATACATGGGGCGAGGTTATGCCACTTAGTCCCACTGAAGTCAATTACGTGGAAATTATTTCGGCTTCAAACTCTGCATCCTCTGATTCTCATATGTCAAAGACCTCTCTTGATATGTACTCTCAATCCCCTTGGCTTGGCACTTTGGAATCGTTTGATCCCTTAGACGAGACCTTCCTTGCTGATGAAGGTATCATGGAAATCATGTATCTCGAGGAACCACCATGGATCAATACTCATCATCGCTCCTCGTTCATGCCTTGCCCGGTGGTCATGTCTACCGTTTTTGAAGATTCCTCTTCTCCATTGCCTATTGACATGTTAGTTCATCCTGAGACGTGGTCAAGATATTTCAACTGAGGGCACCTTTATCCCTTCATGGATTCAGGATTTTTTACCCTCCCTGAGTCTTCACCGATTGTCCTCTAACTCGTAACCCTCCCTCACCCAGGGGGCATGGGGGCAAAGCCTTATATGAGCTCTACTTTATTATTTGGCCGAGTCGATGCTTACTTGTCATGGCAACGGTAAAACTCCCGCATCCTCATGAGTTGATTGATTACCCGAGTCCCAACATGGACTCCCACCTCAAAAAGTACTATGCCTAGGTCATCTTGCATGGTTACTTATGTACATTAGTGTGTGATTCATTTTTGTACAGCATGGTTTTGTGTGATAGTTTTCAAGAAGCTTTCCTATTTACTATTATTTTCTTGCTTTGCAGATATTTGCTACTCCTCATGTTGGTTTCGCTGATGGTGCTTCCCATAGTACCCAAAACCTATCATCCACAGCATGGGCTATCTATGACCCTAACAATGAGTTGATTAACCTTCAAGGTATCTGCCTAGGTCACACAACCAAAAACATTGTTGAATACAGTGCAGTCATCGAATTGTTGTCAGAAGCCATCACTCTGGGCATTAGAGAATTGGTTGTCAACCTGGATTCACAGCTTGTCTTCCTTCAACTCAACGGGAAATATTTCGTCAGGAACCCTCAAATATTGAGAATGTATCTCCGTATCCGTCTATTGGAAATGCATTTTGATTATATTACATATCATCATATTCCTAGATGCATGAATACATTGACAGATGCATTGGCTAATTATGTGTTGGATAGACATTTACGAAACATGTAAAAGATAAGACAAACCATTTGTACCATAATAGACAGGAAAATAAAACATATATATATGGTGAGAATGTTTGATACATCAAAACCCCAAAAAATAATATGTGTGTCCAAAATAACATCGGCGACTCGCAGGCCTCATACATCCATGGTACGCAGGCCTCAAAAAATATGTAAGTGTTGGACCTAGGAACTAATTATCATGGTGGTCATGGTAGCATAAGAGGACTCGTGCAAAACGAATCAACAATCAGCGGATCTGATCTAAGACTCCCACCATGTGTCTCTGGTACTGACGGGGCATGTCTCCTATTCGAGCATACTCTGGGATACCATGAGTTAACCCCTCAAGGTTCCTCGCGATCTCCTCCTCGTTATCGCTCCCTTCCTGATAAGGGGCAACAACATCAATAAGGCGAGGGATGCTCCTGGTTATCGGGGACATCCCAGCTAGTTGCTCTGGTCCAACATCTGCATTAACAAGAGAAATGTTATAAGCACATATATAACAAAACCAATTAAAAAATCTCAAAATTAAAAATTTGATTTTTTACCTTCATCATCGAAGTCCTCTCCATCTAGTAAGGGCATATCTGGATCTCCACGGAAATTAGTGTTGCTATATGGCCAGTCCTCCACGACGATCTTCTGTCGTTGTAGCCATGAAAAGAATGTAGGTCGGTATGACATATGCTGACCCCCAGTGATCCTGGCCATCAAACGAATCCAACGGGCCATTCGCAGATCACGTGGCATAGGATTATCTACGTCTGTCAGCTGATACTGGAACATGGGTACTTGTTCTAGGAAGAAGGTCACAAGTACAGATCCGAAGCCAAATTTCTTCAGATTCCCTGCCTTAGCTTTGGACAACTGGTGCTTGATGTTCATCTTCATGGCCTCTACCCAGTTGAAGATCGTAGGAGCTGTGCAGTCAATAGCATAAGGAACTTAGACTTGTTAGTCTCATGTTCCACCTGGGACCTCGCCAGTTTGTTGATAGTCAATAGAAGCACCCTCAGTGTCATATCCCGAACACTGGAAATCTCTATCTTCCCACTCTTGGATTTCAGGGCCTCAAGGCAGTGCTTGGAAATCAAGTAAGATATGCTTGCCCCACTCGGACATGACCCATACAAGTTCACTGGCTCACCTCTGTGAGACAGTCCAATGATGAAGTATATATCTAAAGTTGTCAACTCCAGCTCCTAGTCGCCAATGACAAAAATCTCCTAATTAATGACCCAAAGGCTTATCAAGTATCGAAGCAACTTAGGCTGGGTCCGCATCCCTGGTGTAGGGAAGAATTTGAGGAGCCCGCAAGCCCTCAAAGCCTCCAGGAAATTTGGTTCATTCATTGCCTAGATGTCAACATCTTCATGTTCCTGTTCCTTCCAGTCCACCATTTTCGGCGATTCTCTCTTGCAAAAGCCATTAATTTGAGTCAATAATCATCATTGGCACATTAAATTCAAATTTAAACGTTTAGTTTTTTAGAACATAGGGTTTTTCCCAATCCACAGCGCAGGCACGCCTGTTTTAAAAATAGTTGTGCCAATCGGCGCAAATGGCTTTGTTAATCGCCCTTGACTAGCACGATTCCGTGCCCAAAAATCGCGTCGACCGAGGGTGAAAAAGATTTTCAAAAACCTCCCTAAAAATTCAAAAAAATGGCTAAAAGCATAAATAAATAGCATGAAAATGGAGCTCAGGGCTTCGGCTATTCCCTGGAACTGGAGGCTCGTCGCTTGACCTCTCGGATCTCTCGCAATATACTCCATAACAACTAGGGCAAAAGTGGGTAAAAAGTCTTCACAGCAAAGGTTAAATGGTAAATGGTAAAAATATATTTACTTTTCCCCTTTTTATTCATTTTTTCATGAAATATCAGGTTTTGTAAATATTTTGACCTATTTTGCCTCAAGGACTCGATAAAACACTTTACCTTACTTGTGCAACGATAGGTGATGGATATTCGATGATGATAGTGAGTCACATTTCAGCTCTTTTCTTGACTCGTTAAACTTACATGAAAAGATTGCCGAGTATTTTTTCCCTTTTTGACTCGTTAAAGAGAATAAAAACAGGGGGTCTACTTTCAGCTCTTTTCTGAGCCTTTAAAAACAAAAAGATAGCCAAGCCCTTGTCGTTTCTAACTCATTAATGGATGCGAAATGTCATGCGCCCAGTATAAGTTTACCCCTTTTCGGGCTGGGAGGAACTATTTATGAAAAAGGTACTCCTTGATTGAAATGGTCAAGCGATTCTCTCAAGTATTTTTTCTACCTTTTTGAGCTCGAGAGATAGAAATGTACGAAAAGGGACCATGTGAAGTTTTCTTTTACGTGTCTTTTTCAAACTCTCTAAACATGAAAAAGATACCGAGTTACACCTTTGTCGGACTCGTTAAACTATTAAATGACATCGGATTCGTCATCATGACAGATGGGAGCTTCTCCTTCCTAGGGCTTGTTAAACTCACTAGGTCAGATTCGTCCGAAGGATGAACTTACAATGCAAGCATATCTATCCCCTTCAAGATTGCGATTAAAAAATAAATAGGGTACCTGCTAGAAATGGTGGGGGAAAATTTGGAAATCTATCATTCGTGTCGGCAACTGACTCTTGAACATGACACTCTTTGCTTCGTGTCGGATTGGGACATCCTCCTTTGTATCGTTGACCTTCCTGGGTTTTGGGCCGTTCATTTTGCCTTCTATCTGATCTTTGCACATCATCATGACCACCAATCCTATGGATCCGAAAGCTGCCAAACTTCTAGTTGTGTCGCCGATATGTTCCAGATTTGTCCTTTTGCAGTTACACTTACCTCTGATTCTCTGTATCATCCAAAATCATTTCGCATCCTCTCGTCTCGTGTCAATGATGTGGGATTCATTATGGCCCTCCTTCGACATGGTCGCTTTCCATTGACTTCAACTCATTATCCGGGAAGTTGATCAAGAGACTCCCTTCCAGTACCTTAGAGCTTGCATGCCCTAATGGAAATTTCGTCACACTCGATGATAAGTTCACATCATTGGATTTTGATCAAGTGATTTCGTGGATGTTCAACTTCAGTTCCTGTATTCACATTCCATGGATTATGCTGATAGTACCTTGAGGACCATTGTCATTATTGGTGGTTTCTCTCGTGCTTGTTAACAGTTTACATCATTGACTGGTAATCAAGCGACTTTCTAGCGTGTTCGACGTCAACACATCTATTTGCATGCTAGGATCTGTACTTTGATCAGGTCGTGTTGGAGCACAAGACCCTGGACTCAGATCACAAAAGTCCAAGTTGCGAAGTGGTGTGACATGGTTGTGATGATATGCATGTCTCTTTTAGATGGCTAGCTGCGACTAGACCATGAGTTATCATATGTGACCTTTCTCATTATTGGATGGTTGTGACCATACCTTGGTTTCATTATGATCCTCTTTGACGAATGGTTGTGCCCATACCTGGATCCATTTACATGATCATTATTTGGATGGCTGCGTCCATCCCATGATTCATGTATCATTTGACAGAGATCTTAGTTTATGTATATGTATTTGTACTTTCTTGCAGGTTTTCCGATGGCAGACCGGTTCCCTGCACTGATTTATAAAGCATTTCATCCCTCACTCCAATTCGACCTTCACACTTTAGGGGGAATCTGTTACACAACATTTTGTCACTGTCCCTGTACTCCCCATTCCCTGATCCTGGAGGACCTCTACAATGAACCCCACATGCTTTTCCTTCATGAATAAACTCCCATTGTGTCCCTCTTCATGAGCAGATCATTTCCCTTTTGCACCATTTCCCCTGAAACTTCTGTTTTTCCCAGTTTACAAGACCGACATTGATGGCCTTTGTCTTCCCCATGCCTATGTGTAGAAATTAGCACTACTCCTCGTGCCGACTGGAGCAATTGAGCTTTGTTTTAGTCATGTCGGTCCTGTTATGGAAAGTTTTTTAAATTAGAGCTGAAGCTTCCAGCTCTAGAAGCTTCGTAACGGAATTCTGGTAAATGGTTTGGCCAGATGGGGTTAAGGATGACAGTTGGGGCTCCTTTCCCCTATAATGATGGAACTACCTCAAGGGATAAGTCCTTCTCCCATGAGAAGAGTATCCATCTCCCATCCATATTTCCTATATAAACCTTCCTTCCTCCCAAGCACAAACTAGTGTGACCATTATAGTTGCAGAGTTTTGGTTGAGTGTTGATGCTATTTTGGTTTGAGTAGATAAGCAAGCTATTACTAGTTGTAGCTATCTAGTTGTGTGAGGGAGAAGTGTGTTTTGGTTTGGAGTGAAGCCTAAAGGGAAGAGCTTTAAAACTATTGTTCTTTGAAGCCATCATGGAATGCTAGCAGAAGTGTGTGGGAACCTAGTCTTATCAGAGGAAGACTGCAACGTCAAGACGAATGGTTGTAATCTCTCTTTGATATTAATATATGCAACTATCAATTGATTTCCTACATGTTTTGTAATATTACATATTCATGTCTTAATGTTTCTTGACTTGTTAAGTAGGTTGAATTGCAATTTGTCTATTATTATGTTTGTTGTCTGTTGTTTACTCGTTTCAGGAGCTTGAAGAAGGAAGCGAGAGATAGCTGGAGCGAGAAAGCGAGGACATCATCAAGCAGGATAAGCAACCAAGAGGTAGGCCCTATTGATTGATTCTAACCCAAGGAAATATTCCATAGAATGTATCTATTGTGGCTAGACCCATCATTGGGCTAGAGGAATTCGTTCATGTCCGCACTTATAATTTTACTTCATCACACCCGATAATCAATTGAAAGCCTCCAGGTCCTGTCCTTCTTCTGTATAAGTACAATTGGGCTTCCAAAAGGCGAGGAACTTGGTCAGATGTGCCATTTCTGTAGCAACTCCTGGATTTTCCACTTGATCTCTTCATTTTCCAGAATGGAGCGACAATATGTCAGCCCGTTGGGTAGAGGTGCTTCGGGAGTTAGATCAATCGAATTCTTGACCTAACAGTGCAAGGGTAACCCTGTGGGTGAGGAGAAGATGTCCCTATATCATTCCATGATTGTATCCATCTGCTTCTCCTGCATGGAGGAACCCTTCCCAGGGGCCATGGATGTCGCTACAATATTCCCCTAACTTTGAGAGAGAATTAGAAAGAAAAAAAATCCTAGTCTGGGAGATGATCTTACTACATTTCTTAGCATAGATCAAAGAGATGGTGGTAGGTGGTGCTACCTTTGGTATCTTGTATAAATTATTACCCAAAGAAATGATAAAAGAGTAAGGTCTAGACTCATATACAACATGTCGCTTCCACAAGTATGGTTGTCCTAATAATACATCACAAACTTCAAGAGGAGAAACATCACACAGTACCACATCTGTGAAGGGATTGATGTTGTATGGAAGGTGACATTGTTGGCTGACATGGAGATATCGTCCTTGGTGAAGCCACCTGATGGTGTATGATTACGGATGTGCTACAGTTGGTAGGCCCAATCGCTTCACTTTCTCTATTGATATGAGGTTATTTTGGCTCTTGTTGTCAACAATGAACTGCAGTGGAGAACCCTTCACCCACATATGTGACTGGAAGAGGTGTTCCCCCTCCTCTGGATCTTTAGGCTCAATCCTCTGGATATTGGTGGTGGCGATAGTGGCATTGGGCTCCATGTCAATGATCTGCTTCCCTTTGTCATTCCCCTTGTTGGGTTCTAACTTAGAGTCAGAACATACGTCTAATTCGAAAGCCTTCAGCTCAGCCACCAGTGACTGCTTGGCCCGACACTCACTTGTGTTGTGAATGGAGATCTTATGGAACTCACACCACTTTCCTATGTCCTTCTTTGTCTTCATGGTTTTTTTCTTTGCTTGTGGCTTCGAGGTGTTATCCTGGGTCACCCCACCTTGGCTTTGCCCTTTGCTCTGTGGTTTGGGGGCGCCTTTCCCTTGCTTCGGATTTATAGATACAAAGTCTCACTTTTTTTTTAAACTTCTGCTCAATCTTGACAGCATGTCGGTACGTAGTGCAGAGCAAGGAGATGTCTAGGAACTCCATCTCATCATGGATGTACCTGTGTAGGTAGCCGCGGTACTTGAGGACCAAATGTTGCTAAGAATCCTTGATACCCAACTTCATGGGAAGGGCATGAAAAGCATTGGTAAACTACGGCTCGTCTTGGTCCCTTCCCTACCATAGCGTGGTCCACTTTATGAATTTATCCTCATAGCTCCTGACAGGGTAGTACTGCTCCTTGATGGCATCCCAGAACGAATTCCAAGTGGGTGGCGCTGTAAATAGTGAGGATGTACTTTCATCCTTCTTCTCACAGTAGGTTTCCCACTAGTCCTTGACATGGGGGGTGACTTTGAGAAGTGAAAAAGTAATTGTTTCCCAGCTGGAAAAATCATGAACATAGAAATGTCCTTCTAGTAGATTTAACCATTTATCTATGGCTTCCACATCTATTTGACCCTCAAATATGGGGATGTCAAAACTTGTACCTTAAAGGGTGTGGCGCTTCCAAAGTAGCTGTTGTAAGGAGATGTGTTGCCCTTAAGTAGCCGTTGAAGGATCTAGGCAAAGTTGTCCATCATTGTGTTTCTTTGTTGCTCGAGGGCTTCTTCAAGAAAGATTTTGAGAGGATCTCCTGGCCCCTCGTATTTCTTCTCTTCTGCCATGGGAGGCCGTCGAGATTTGTGAGGCTTGTCTTGCAAAGGTTCAACCAGTACGAGCCCTAACTCCTTATATCCTGACCTCGTTGGGGACATGCAAAGAAAAACATAGAAAGAGAAAACCACTCTAATATCACTCATCCAAACTTAAACAGGAATACAATAAATTACAGATATAATCGTAAATACATAGATGAATAAGAAATAACACTTCATTTCGTTAATATCAAATACTGAAATATGCTTACAAATAGAATGGAAATAAGACTAGCTCAGGCGATGGTAGCTTATCTATGAGAAGAGATGTGGTGGCTACATGATTTTGAACTATGTTATGATGAGGCTCGAAGGCCTCTTTATTATTGAGAAATAATGGAAAACCCTGAACATCCAAAAACCTAACCCTAGGAGATGAAGTGCCAAAACTCTAGGCCCTGTTTAGGTAAATTGGTACATCAACTTCCTGGAGTCGTAACTTTGGCATACGATCTTCATTTGAAGTGCACAATACCTCGTTAGAAAGATTTATCAGAGGACTACAACTTTCAAGTGGATTCTACGCAAGTTTTCCTTGGCTTTCCGAAAAAAACCTCGTTTAGGGCCTCAAAATGACTCTCGAAGTTCATGACCCGAAAAAAAAAAAAAAAAATAGTAAATTGCGCTGCAATTAAGGAAACTAAAAAACTGAAAGAGACAATGGTGGGGGTCCAAGTGGAATAGGTGGGTAGCCACCTACATCCACCTAGATCATCTCTCTCTCTACTCTCTCTCTCTCTCACTCTTGGTCACTTAGAGCATTCTTGGAGCACTCTAGCATTGGATCAAGGAAAGCGAAGGAAGGACAAGAAGGAAAAGGGAAGCAAAGATCAAGAAAGGAAGAGCAGGATCAAGTGGCTACAATGGATTTACTTGTAGGTATCGAGTTGCATGTATGATTTCCTTGCTAGTTTTGACATGCATGGTACGTGGATGTGTGTTTTTGGTTCTCTTTCTGTTGTTGGCATGGGTTTTGCCAGGTGTGACAGTGTTCTTCAGCCTTGCCTTTCCATTTTCGGAAAGCCATAGTGTGGTGGGTTCTCTTGTATATGGTTGAGTTGGATTTCTAGAAAGACTCGAAGCTGAGTGGGCTGGTCTCAGGATTATTCACAAGGCCTAGGATTCCTGGGATGGGATACATGAAAAGTCTGGTTGTGAACACCTCGATTGAGCCTAAGAATCCTCGACCAGTGAATGGAGGGATACACGGAAAAGCTCAGTGGTGAATACCCTTGATTTGGCCTAGGAATCCCTTGACTGGTAATGGCAGGATACATGGTAAATCCTAGAGGGTGGTGACCTCATAGGCCTAGGAATCCCTTGACCAATAATGGTGGGATACACGGTAAAACCAAGAGGTTGAGACGAAAAAATTCCTCAAGATTTAGGTGGAGATATCCTGAGTCTTCCATGCTTGTTTATGGCCTAGTGATCCGGTGGGGATTGCGGTAAAGCCTGGTTGTATTGATGAGGGTTTGGGCCCAGGAATCCCTTGGTGGGATATACAGTAAAGCCTGAGGAAGCCCTGGTTGTTTTTGTTGTGAGTCCCACATTCATGCTTGGAATATGGCACGGGGGTAATTGGTTGAAAGAAAGATTTGGTTCAGCCTAATCTATGGTCGAGTGGTTCATGGAAGTCCCAGACCTAGTTGGCTTAGGCATTCATTAATAAGAGCTCCTGTAAATGTACTAGTTCATATGTGATACTTATGGTTGTTATATCCTTTTTATTTCTCTTGGTTATATGTTGGTTATGAGTATGTTATATGACATACTTGATGTATGACTCTCATCATGTTTTGATTAGAAAATGAATGTACAATGAATATATGACCTAATAGGTGATAATGCATATATTTTGATCAGGAAACAATGCTTCTTTACGAATCTCAGATAAGTATGAGACCCCTATGCTCAGATATGTTGTTATGACCTGTAGATTGCATATTTGTGACATGTTTGACGAAATGCTTATCATGGATAGTAGGGGTCATATCAATTAGTTGTACAAATTATTGCATTAGTAGCCTTATTCCATTGTTATTTACCATTTCTGAAGGTTGCATGAAGTTATGGGCAGTGGCCTGAGACCTAACCCTAAAAAAGTGGCTAAGAATCCGGGGACATTGGCTTAGAAATGGGTGAAAAAGTCCACAGTCTCTAGCATGCCTTGTTGTGGGAGCTACTGGAATGCCTTAGTCGCATGCATGGCTTGTCATGGGAGAATATGAGGGTCCAAATCAGTAAAATGTCAAGTTGTCTCAGGGGTTAAGCACTTGGAAGGGTTGGTTGCCTCCTGAAGGCTCTGTAACTCCTGAGGAATGTTAGATTAGTTTGGTTTTGTCATTTCCACTTCCTTAACTATACATGGGGAGTTGAAGCACATCATAGTAGCCTCTCATCACATGTTTACCCCAACGGACTAGTTAACTTGGGTAAATGTTGGAGGAGGGTGTTAAATCTATCTCCGCATCCAAAACCTCGACTTGGTGTACACCATCCTCAGTCTCCACCCCATTAGTCTTGTGCTTCCTCACATCAGTGATAACCACATCCCTTAACAACCCAATATCAACAACAACAGACACCATATGATACCCATGTCACTGAAGTTCATTGGGAAAATTGTGCGACATTGCAAATCCATCCAAGAAGGATCCATTCTTAAACCCCAAACAACCTTCCCTTCCATGTCCTTTGCCCTAAACTGCAACCAAATTAAACTACATTTTCTCTCACAATACTTCCTCACATGATAACAACTTACAGTGTTTAGTGATTCAAAATTGCAACACCACCATATTAAGAACATTATTATATCCCTTATTGAAGAGTTTGAATGAACATCCAAATATACTTTTACAATACATTGTCAGAGATACGTTTTTTTATAACTTCTCCTTTGGAGTTCAAACTGGAAATGTCTATCAGAATAGAGCTTTGAAGCTGCCCTGTCAGGGCTTTGGCACCCAAGCTTTGCTTCCCCCTTATCACATTCGGTACGTTGTGCCCTGTTTTCATTGCATTTAAATGTAATCCCTCAATTGAGAACACAGACAAACATGCAAGAATCTACAAGAAACTATTGAAGTTATATTTACAGTTGGTCTAGACATTTGAGGCCAAATTCTCAGCCTTCTTGGCCCATTTGTTGAAATCGTGCAACACCGAATCCAAGGGATCCGTGCATAGAAAATCTAATAAGAGAAAGAATAGATAAAACCAACAAATGCCTCCTTGATCAAAGATTTTTTTTTATGAGAGCATACTCTTTGAATGTTGTATTGGAGATGGTTTCACAATATATGGGCCTGGGGTCGAGTTCTCCATTGGGGCTGTCAAAATTGTAGCCTCTTGGTTGTGAGGATGGGCGGAGGGGTCCACGGGAGTGCCCATGATTTTCGTGCCCCATTTTTCACTCTCTTACTCCGAGACAATTGAATTGAATCCTCAATCTCCACTGCATGATAAACAATCTTCTTCATCGCTCTGATTATAGTATTGTCCTTGTATACGTAATCATATTACAAAAGTTACTCTATGTGGACTTCTTCTCTACCCATCCTTGAAATCCTATGGTCCAATAATGTCTTAACAATGGACAGACAATTCAAACATGAGTCACAATTGATAGAAATTCGGCTTACGCTTGGGAGTCTGTGAAGTGAATAAGATTACATATTTATATAAGGGGTTGCTTGCAGTGTAAGAAACGAGTGTCGACATACGTGGATAGATCAAGTAAAACTGGGAGAAGCTATGGAATGCATTGTCCGTCTTTCAACCTTCCATGAGATATAACCCAAAAGAAATAAGCACTTGAAGGGAACAAATATCGTTGTCAGAGCACGGGACAAATGTCAGCCCAAAGACAAAAAGGTAAATGAAGGTTGACCTAGCCATTTTCAAGAAGAGATGCCTATCGGCATAAATATAGTTTTCTTTTTCCTTGTCTAATTAAGTTGACCATAGGTTGGGGAAACTAAACTCCACAAAAACCAACTACTTTTCATAAATTAAAAAAATTGTCTAGAATTAATATTCTTTTATGAAAATATAAATTTGTAATAAATGTCATTAAATTTGGTAACATTAAATGAAGGGTACATTATGAAATATCTCTACAGGTTTGAAGTGGTCCATAATAGATTATTTTGTAAACAATTGAATAATAACCATAATGGATGATTTTGTAAACAATCCAGTAATAAGATTTTGTACTGAGTAGAAAGATTTTATTAGTGAAGTAAAAAACAAATTTAAAGTTAAATAATATAATACAAACATTTATATTTATTTAAACTTTAAGATAAAATAATTAAAATATATATATATATATATATTCCTAAATTAATATAAAATTATATTAATTTAGTTATTTATTTATTTTTATTAATGAATTTTTAAAATTAATTCTTATTTAATATAAATAAAATATATTTTACATAATAAAATAAAAATAAATATTTTTAAATCATATTTAATAATAAATTTATTTTATTAAATGTATATTTTTTTATAACAATAACTTATAAATTAACATAGATTCTAAAATAAATGTTCATTTGATCCTATACTGTTTTGAATCTTTATAAAGTTGTATGAAGTGAAATCGAGGGTCTTGCATGCCTGAAATCCCAATAATAATAGGAAACAATTGAAACAACATTAAAAATATGGCATGTGGACAATAACACAAAAGCTTTCATATCTTCACTGTCTTATAGAATTTGGTTACCTAAAAAACATAAAACATTTGAAAAATAATGATACCTTGCTTTTCAAATGTGCTTCCAAAAGTCTTGTTATCTTAAGCACCATCTCACAAATATCCTTGGTCTAAGCTTTGAAGCTATCAAATACCTTAGGCTTTCTATGATGGAGCCTATCTAGGAGACCGTCTCCTAAGGGAGGAGGGAGCATCATATACTTTTCTCATCGCCATTTCCTCATGAATGGCCCATAAATAATTATGGTTAGCTCATTGCTTTCAAGTTGGTTTTAATCCTAGTTATTGAAAAGGGAATTATTCAAATTCAAGTTAATTTTTCTTATGGAAAAGGGAATTATTCAATTCAAGTTAATTTTAGTTATTGAAAAGGGAATGATTCAAATTCAAGTTTGTATGGATTTACTTTGGGTGATTAGAGTTATAAAATGCAATATTTGTTTAAAAAAAATATTCTTCCGTTTTATTGTTTGTTTCATGATATTAAGGATCTACAATTTTTTTCGTAATATTATTTTGCGGAAAAAATATGTAAGTTAATAGACTCTCTAAAGACATTTTGGAGTTGCAAGAAGGCACTTGGGAAATAATATAGTTACTGACTTAATGAGAACCATGACCTTAACGAGAACTTTGGCCCAAAAAACTTGTTGTGGACAATACATCTCACAAGGACTACAGGAAGGCAAAGTATGAGGGCGACGATGTGACGATGGAGCGAGGGCGATTATGTGACGAGGGAGCGAGGGTGAGAGTGGTGGTAAGGGGCAAGGTAAGAAACAAAAATGGATGTTGGTTACAACATTTATGAGGGTGTGGATTGGAAGGATGACCAATTCTAAGAATCACCATTCTCCACAAATTTGGGTTTTCTTTTTTATCTATATTATTTATTATTTATTTATTTTTTTAATTTTTTTAACATTTTTTTTTTTTTTTTTTTATTATTATTATTTTAGTTTTCAAATTGTGTTTCTTTTTTAATCAGCTAAATTAACTAGTGCTTTATTCACAAAAAGTGCCTTAACAATACACCTAAGTCCTTAACAATACACCTAAGTCCAAATCCCTATAGACTTTATTTTTTTTAAGATTTAAAGATTTTTTTAATTAGTTATATTATAGGCTTTTAATTTATTATTTCATGGTTTTTTTAATTGTTATATATATAATCTAAATTTTAAGTAATATATAATTAATTAAGGAATAATTAAGAAAACATCATTTTCCGATTAAAAAATCAATTTTAAAGTTTTATCCATAATGGTGTCTTCCAATTTCAAATAAATTACAATTTTAACCGTCTAAAAAAAGGTGCTTTAGATAACTATGTTATGAAGTGAGCGAAAATTATCAAGTAAATGCGATCTAAAAAATAAAAGCTTTGTTAAATCAAAAAGTGTTTCCAAAAACAACCAACTTTTTATCAAAATGAATTTTACTTTAAAATTTCTCATATTTTAATAATGAATAAGTGATTTTTTTAATATTCTGAATTTTTAAGTTAATATATGAGATTTGAAAATACAGATGTTTCCATTTTTTTAACAAATATATAAAAGATATTATATAGAAGATCCAATGATTCCCAAAACTATATTACTTTGTCTAATGTTAATTATCATTTCTTTACTCGTAATTATTTATTTGGTAATATTTAGTTTTTTTTGTTTCCGTCCTTATTGATTCTAGTTTTTTTTTAAATAAAAGCAAACTTTTTGCTCTTTTAATTTATAATCAACTTTCCTAAAATATTAATCACTTTTTTAAAGAATACATTATTTGATCATTTAATTTATACTTTAAAAATATTTCTTAAAATATCAATAATGATTGTAATTTGGTTACCTCTGATCAAAATATTTATAATTTAGTACTCCTATTCAACTTACAGGTTCACTTTATTATTTCTGACGCGGAAGACGAAGATATACGAACTTTATTAAATGAAACTTTGACTACAATTTTGTTTTAATTAAATGATATTATAATGATAAGCGTGTTTTTAGTATATTAGAATCATGCCTATGATGATAATAATGATGTAGTTGGAGTATTATCAAATATGTCGAAAAGCACTGACTTTCCCACTGCCTGACTGGAAAATTCATACTGAATATAAAAATCGGAAATATACCTATTTTGATTTTTTAATTATGTTAATAGTTTGTTTATTTTAGGACAGTTGTTTTACAATTTTAATTAATTATTTGTAATTGTGAGGTGAGTGTAGAGATTTAAGCTTCATGAAATATTTAAAATATTTACAATACTTATCATAAATTAAGGGTTGAGATTTTTCTTTAGATTAGTTATGTTTTCTCAATAGCCCAATGAGGTAGCTTAGTAAGTGACTTCAGTGAGCCAGGATGTCCGGGGTTCAAGTCCTCCTCGATTAAAAAATAAATGTAATCAAAAGTAATGAAAAGGTAAATAATGTAACAAAAAAGAGAGAATTGCTAGATTAAATAAAAAAAAAAATTATGCTCTTTCAATTAAATTATCTCAAATTAATTAATTAAAAAAAAGTCATATCAACACATGGCATAGTGGGCTTTATCTAAAATTAATTAATTTAAAAAAAGTCATATCAACACATGTCATATTGGGCATGTGGTATTGATGGTATTACCCATAGTATTGTTAATCTCTATAATTAATAATAATAATAATAATTTTATCTTAAATTAATTAATTAAAAAAAGTCATATCAACACATGGCATATTGGGCATGTGGTATCCATGGTATTAACCCATAATATTGTTAATCTCCTTAATAAACCTATAGTATTGTTAATCTCCGTAATTAAAATAATTATTAATTCATAATTAAATTTTTTTTTTAATTAATAATAATAATTTTGAAAAGTTATAATTACCTTAATTTTATGATATTTTTAATCTAAACAATGTGAGATATATGATATTTTTAATCTAAACAATGTGAGATGTCGGATGGAATAAATGTTTGATGCTTATCATTAATGGATGGGTTATACTTATTGTTTTGATGCTTATTATTGATGAATGAGTTATACTTATTGTTTACCATGGATCATATTTTTAAAATTTACTATTTTACTATTGTCATTAATTTGTCGTAATTTATGTCCGAAATATATTTGCCATCAACTAATTTGACATAGTTGATGTCCTAAATATATCTACCATCAACTAATTTGACATAGTTGATGTCCTAAATATATCTACCATCAACATGATGGATATCTATCAATATTGGAGTTGTCTATAATGGGACTTTTTGAATCCGGCGGAAGATATTGAGGTTAAATCTTGATTTGTTGCAGTTAAAATGGTTTTTTAACTGCATATTTGGATTCAGCACCCTCGAAAACCCCTGGGACGCTTTCATTGTGCAGAAACTAGCTATCAAACTTGAGATTCCAATAAATTCCTGCCGGATTTCGACCGGAAAAACCCGCCGAAAAAGCTTTCAAAAAATCGGGTTATAGACTATTTCATCCATATTTACCCAGCCTCAATCTATATGAATACACTAATTTATCACCGACCTAAATATACAAATTCAATATTTACAGTGAACAAAACCCAACCAACAAAATCCTATTGCAATTTTATGTATATAAAAACAAAAATTTATATATTATAACGACATGTAATTTGACATGATATATGTAATATATATATAATATATATATATATAACAACCCACTCAGCATAGTCAAAAAATCCGAAAGACATTGCCACTTGAACCAAGGAAAACGTGACATCAGGAATGCACTTGCTACAGGCCTCCCTCCTCAATTTGCAGAGACGACAAGATTTGAAGGCTGGGTGACCACTGCGAGGATGTCGACATATGAAACAATTCCGACCAGGGATTCGTATTCCTCTTCATCTTCCTCCCCTTTCTTATGCTCTGTAACCCAGACATGCGTGGCGCGATGTGCGAGCATCTGTGTCATCACGGCGGCCAAAGAATTCCATGGCCTGCATGTTAACGGGGCGCATCGGCCTCTGTACGACCGGGAACTTATGCCTTTCTCGGAGTGACCGCCATTTTCGTAGTAAAGATTCATGAAATCCCGACATTTTGTCGAGAACTTCCTTGTCAGGCCTGTCGGTTTCTCCGGAGGCGCCGGTGGTGGAAAGCCCTCTTCTTTCACCGGGGTCAGAGAGAGCCCGGCTTGCCTCAAAGAATTCAATTTCTTGGACTGCTCAGAAGGCCTGACTAGGGCGCGCGTGTCGACAGGTACAATGTCTTCGATATCCATGGCGAATTGGCCGGCGGTGAGAGTCGAGAAACCCCAGGCGGCCCACATGTGATCGCATTTCCAGAGCTTGAATGCCGAAATGTCACCGACGATCCGTCGGCTTCCGGTTCCTCCGTTGTCGTGGCTCCGTTCGATCACGGCCACGGCCGCAGGGTCGTGGCCGAGGGCTCTGAGGGCGTGGCGGGCAGGTGATCGGCTGTCGATGGTAAGAACCTGCCTGTTTACGGCTCCTAGGGTTTCAATCGATGTGAGGGGAAGAGGCGCCAGGGCTCCCAAGCACCCGATCAGGAATCTCACCATATCTTCTCTGGAAAGGCAACAGAGCTTTTCGCTGGGGACCATGGACGGTTCCTCGCCATCGCCAAATGAGGGTTTGAGCCATTTGCCATTGTAAATAATGGAAAATTTCTTGCTCACACCTTTCCACCCGGCCGGCAGTGGCACCAGAAGCCGCTTTACCCCCTGCTTCATCATTTCCAGGGCGTCCACCAGTCTGTCACAGGCCAAGAAATAAAATCAAGAAAATTCCCAAATGATCAAGAAACCCAAGGGCAAAACAAAATTGTGGGTTTCATTTTGCTTTGGTTTTACCTGGTCGCCGGATCGATCTGTCTCAGAAGAGAATTGTCAGGTACGAGGATTTGCGAGACCGGGGTCTTCAATGCGGCGTCGGGGTCCATTAAGCTCGATTCAGTGGAGAGATGAGCGACGATGTCGAGGGCATTCAGAATGCCGAGAAAACGGTCCTGCCGGGCCTCGGCCGATTCGGGGGTTTTCTGGAGATGCGGTGGCCGTCGCTTCCAGACGGTGATTCCACATTCCGTGCAGTCGTGCAGAGCTACGATGGCCTCAGCTACGCTCGCGCTGTCCGGGAACTCGATCAGCTCAGGCTTGCCTACCGTCAGATCTCCAGCGACGTGGTAGAAAAACACTGCGGCCATGGGAGAGAAAGGAATAAAACGTCCTTGGCTGGGTGCCCCTTTATGCATCTATTGGAATTTTTTTAGGGATAATTTTGTTTTCGAGACGAGAATCTTCAGGCCTTTTTTCCTGTAGCCTTTTTCCATTAAAAAAAAAAATTGCTTATTTGATTGGTGTATTAAGAGTTAATTAGGGTAATTTTATTTTAAATTGAAAGTTATTAAATATAGAAAATATCAATTTATTCTGAAGTCAGAGGTCTTTTCAGCCCATGTGTAGGTGGGGTTTGAACATACGTTGTCTTAATAAGGTGGCTCATTAATTAAAATATTTTTTATTTTACTAAAAATGATAATTATATTAGTTTCAAAATGTTTTTTAATAAAAATAATAAATAAATAGATTATTAATTTATTAAATAATAAATTATTTATTTTAATTTTTTTTAGGTTCATTATAACTTATCTTTTTATTATTATATTATTTATTTTAGTGATTGTTAGGATTTCACGGTTACATCTCTACAAGTATTTGATCTTTTTTGATGATTATAATTATTTATTTACTCTATATAAAAAATAGTTTTTTTTTTATTATAAGAAATTAGCTTCTCTTATAGTAAAGGGATTTGAACTTAGGTAGGAAAGATGCTAAACATTCTAGCCAACCATCCAAAATAACTACAATAGATTATATTTTACATTTTTTTAAAGATAGACATATAAGAGATTTGAATTTGAAACTCATTATTAGTGGAAGCAGTGATCAAATTTGAAGGGCAGGTCTTAATTTCATTTAGAAGGGCACATATTCAGGTCGCACTTCTATAATGAAAAGCATAAAAAAAAAGAGCAATTCAATTGACAACAGTAAATTATTTTCAAATTTCTTTTTATTTTTTCACAGGAAAATGGTGGAACAACAACCCCATGGATGTTGTATATAAGGCAGGTCTGATATGAGCCACAGGAAAATGGTGGAACAACAACCCCATGGATGTTGTATATAAGGCAGGTCTGATATGAGCCACAACTAATATATCGAATGCATTTACCATTAATGGATAAAAAGGAGACCTATATTCCTGCTCCAGTTTAGATAAGGATTAATTTTGTAGGAAATTTTTGTGACCAAAACGTTCAAGCCAATATACAAGTAGCTCAATCAAATTTAAGTTTATTGCATGAACGAAAAAATTTAGTAAAATTCTAAACAGGTTTAGGATTCAACAAACGAATGTACAAATGTGTATATGTTTTTGGTATCTCCTTTTTTAATATGAAAACATACCAGGAATTGGGAATCCGCAAACAAATCAAATCCAGTATGTTAGGAAGCTTGTTGAATGCGCTCCTCTCCAAGCATAAATCGTGCTTAAACCTTGCTTGAAAGTCGTTCGCTGAATGATGAATCTATGCTCCTCTCCAACTTAAATCGTCATCAAACCTTGCTTTAGGCAACCTTCAAGCACAACCCAGTGAAATTACAGACCTAATACATGACCCATATTGACATCTAGTCTCTCTCAATTGAAACTACCAAATGTAATGGTATCAAGGGGTAGTTGTGACATAATAATTAATAAGAACTTCTATCATATGCACAATTAAAAAAAACAACTCGAAAAGAAACTGTTGTTTTTGAAATGGGAACAACTGCCAAATGTAATGGTATCAAAAGGTAATTGTGACATAATAATTAACTAGCATTTGCATCAGATGTTGCAAAGGAAACGCTGTAAGGCATAAATTGAAGAACACAAATACAACACAAGATTACTTTGATAAATAATAAAAATATATTGACCACTCAAATCAATGCCCCCATTAACTGGAACCACTTAGTAGACATATCTATCAACATTAGGATTATACACAATGATCAAGAAATTTCCTATATACAAACAACACCTTCCACAACAACCTTTTGTCACGTCCACATTTTAAAAAATGCCTTGGAACATGATTGGAATCTCCCATATTGTCTTTTTCATTATGCAGATAAATCTTCCCTATTGCTATTTTCATCATGAATATTGTTAGTTCATTGTTGTAAAGTGTTAGTGTGTTAAAATATACAAACAACACGTTCCACAACAACCTTTTGTCACATCCACATTTTAAAAAATGCCTTGGAACGTGATTGGAATCTCCCATATTGCCTTTTTCATTACGCAGAAAATCCTTCGATCAAGTCTTGTGTAATGTGCAAGACTAATCTTTGTGGGGAAGTCACCGTTGTACACTATGATCCTTTAGAGCCTTTCAGGATTTTAGACTCTCTTTCCAAATGTTGGTATTTATATCGGGGCCTACCTTCTAAAGAGTGGTTGTTACTGATGGAGTCACAGATGAGGCTTTATTTAATGAGCAAGGAATATTTTCCCTTGTACTCCAACTTTAGAGTACAAGACACTAAAAAAATTATGCAGCTGAAAGTGATCCATCTTCAAGATATTTTTCCTGTCAGTTACGAACAAAATGTTTAAAACCTCAGTTCTGCGAAGAACTCTGTTAAGCTGGAATGTAAGAGTTTGCCTTGTATTTGACAAGAGCTTGAGAAAAACTTCGCAGAGGAAATCGTTCAATAGGAGGGTTTCCTTTTCCCTTTTTCAGTTATATCTGTGATCATGAGTTTCCATTAACCCACAAGTTTCTTCGGATCAAGGTCTGATCCGTGAGTATTGAAAACTGTTTTCAGCACAAATTCACCTTAACATAAGCAGGTTTCAGTCTTTTAACATACATCTCATAAGTCCTGACTAATGAGACAACCGACTAGGCTAAACTGCTAAAACCTATGTGATTCCATTCTAACTAACTTCAATGCATGCTGAGACGAATTGATTCAAGGTAAAATATTTGCAAAAACAATAGTTCCCAGAAGAAAAGGTTTCAAACATGTTGAAGAAAATAAATATGAAGAGATCGAAAAAACATAACTAATTCATATTGAAACGCCTGTCTGCTTAAAGTATTGCTTGCAAAGAAAAATCGAAGATGATTCGTCCTTTTAACTAAAAAGGAAAAATTCCTCCATTTGCTCATACAATGCAAATGTACCTATACTGTTTGTTGAGAAATCGCTGCCATCCATGCTCTAAATGCCTTTAAAGAAGGTAATCTTGGGGAGCAAATAAACAATAGCAGGGATATATGCCTTCAAGATTAAAATTGATGAACAGGAAGATTGCATCGAGAGTCTTATTCTTTCTGGTGAAACACATCAGAGTGAATCTATTCCATTCACTCAAGTCGACTGGAGGAGGCCATGCCCTTGGTTCGATTCTCACAACAGAAGAATCCACTTTAGGGCATGGCGTAAAATGCCTCTTGCTCACATCCATAAGGAGCTTGGTACTGGCCAGAAGATCCACATTGACAGCCAGGCGATTGAAAAGGGAATCACCAGGCTTTGCCACGAGGCGGTGGCCAAATTCCTTCTGAAGCATGAGGGTGGCACTTCGAAACTTGGGCATGGTGGACAAAAGCTTGAAGATGAGCGCAGATGATATCTGGTAAGGTATATTGGCTACACATATGTCAAAAGTTGGCAAGTCTGTTCGTAGTATGTCCCCTCGCACCAACTGTCCATAACATAAAAGAAAAAGGAGATAGTCATATTAGAGAAGAGCAACTTTGATTTATCGTAATCCCAAAAATTAATAAGGTATCACCAAAGACAGCAATCACAAGGAACAAAAAAGGAATTGCAAGAGACAATTACGAAGACATCACAAGGGAACCTGCAAAGCACATAGCTTAGGCTAACCTTGCAGTAAACAGAATCTCTTTCCAGTGCATTTTCCTTGTAAATCTGGCAGAAATTTTGCCAGAATCTTGGAATTACAGGTTTGAATTGCATAAATTTAATACTGAGGTGCCCAATTGGACATAAGGGGGTAGGGAATCCATCTGCAACATCAAATTTGCAAAAAGAAGAAGTGTTTTATTGCCAAAATTGGCATTTTTCATTGCCAGACAGAAAGTGCAGTACGTTACAAGATTATGGCTTCCCAAAGCACACAGGTACTTCTAAGCATCATTAGATTGGAGAAAGGTAGTAACTGAAGAAAAGAAGGCTGCTATCACATAAGCATGAGGACTTCACCCCATAGCCAGTTTTCATCGCATAGGCATGAGAAATTCACCCTAAACCCAGTTTTCAGATTGGCAAAGATTTGAAAAAGTTTTAATGTATGTGGTATTTCACAAATAAACCTTCTTCAGTATTGTTGTCAATGTAGGATTTTTTTTTGGTTGATGTTTCCAGTTTACAAATGCAGCAAGCGCACCCTTCTCCATTATGGGATTATCACGATGAACTGAAGTCAGGTCATGCAGAAAGCATGCCCATTTCCATTATGTGAATATCACAACGAACTATAGCAGGCTGACAACAGATATTCGAAAACATATGTCTCAGTGATTGTGGCAGAAGACCTACACCTTGCCCCATCCACATGGAGTCGGAGCCTGAGCCGTTGCTTACACAGGTGCATAGAAGCAACAGCTCATGAAGGGAAAACATGTCTCTGAGGATTTGAAACTTGGGGTGGGCATGAAGAGTCACAATCCATGTGGAATTGACATATTGTTAATGAGGTAAATAAGGTGAATGAATGTAAAAACAAGATGCAAAGGAAATTGGAACTCACCTCCAATCTCTGAGCCATTTCGGTCCCCTTTATGCGTTTGTGAACTACTTCGATCATCTGGGGATCGATCTCGACTGCGATGACTCTGTGGGCGGCCTGCAGCAACTCTAGGGTTAGATTTCCAGTACCCGGGCCGATTTCCAGGACGGTATCGCTTTCTCTCATGTCCGCTTTCTCAATGATGGACTTGAGAACACCGGGATTTGTGAGAATGTGCTGCCTGCTCAGTACAGCCTTGGGATCAATCAACTCCACCCACAGACAGTACAAGAAAAGCCCGCCAACAGGGTTAGTGGGACGCATGTAGCACTAGAGAGCTCGGTTCAGCTGCCCTGATGAAACTATTCGATCCGCCAAATGAAACGCCCAAACCGTTTGGGCAACCCTTTTGAATCAACGATCAACGACTGAAATTGTTGCAATCGTCTAACATATAATCGTGTGGCTTACACGATGACAGGTAAGCAGAGAGGGAAGTAGATTTCAGAGGGAAACGCCTTACGGCATAATAAGAACTTGCATCATATGCACAATTAGAAAAAACAACTCAAAAGGAAACTGTTGTTTTTCAAATGGGAGTTTCTAAAATGGGACTTAAGTTTTAACATGAAAAGAAATTTACAAATTCAACATTCCTAAAATTCTAATTTTTTCATTCCTAAAATTCTAATTTCAGGAAAAATGAAATTTAAAAAAAAATTGACAATTTGACAGCACTTCTTAAAAAATTTTAAGATATTATTCCAATTTTTTTTTTAAATGACAAAAATCAATTTTTAAATTTTTTTTGACTGGTAAAATTTTCTTCTTACTTCTCTGACTTGCCAGAGACCCTTTGAAGGGCTCTGACGTGTTCAATTTTGATCCCTGAGTGGAAGGTTTCCTATTTCAACTTAAGGTGGATGAGGATTTGTTGATTTTTTTTAATTGATGACCTAGATTGATTCTCAAGAGAATATGCTTACCATATGTGATTGGTTCTCAAGAGAATATGCTTACTATATGCTTATCAACAGTTGTAGTGTGTTAGAGAGTTATTTCAACTTAAGGTGGATGAGGATCTCTTGACTCTTTTTTTTAATTGACAATCTATATTGATTCTCAAAAGAATATGCTTACCATATGTTTATCAACAGTTGTAGTGTGTTAGAAAGTTTCTTAGGTTGCATTCACTGTTAATAAATTTAAAAAATTTGATGTGTGAACACCCACCAATTTTCTAGGGATTTTCAAATCCTTAAATTCTTAAGGGTTAAGTAAAATCAAAGTTAATAATAATATTTTTGTTACAATAATTTCTTTTGTTATATATTTATCAATGGTAGATGCAAGTGAAACCTTAGGTTATATCAACCACATTAATATTTTTAATGTGGTTGTACTAGTTTACATAATACTCTATAACATGGGATTGTCCATTAAACTATTCAATAAAAATATTTTATATAAAAAATAGTTGTCAAAAACATCTATTTCTTTTTTATGCGGATTTGACAAAAACATCTATTTCTTTTTAAATAAATTTGATATTTAATAGCACCGATTTCCTCTTTTAAAAAATAATTAGAAAAAATATAAATATTTATATATATATATATATTTTATAAAAAAAATAGTTATCAAAAATATGTATTTTTTATTTATAAATAGATTTATTGTTTAACCATATATTTCCTCTTAAGCTATAATAGCTAGAAAGAAAAATACATATATGTATATATTTATTTATTTATTTTATTACATAAAATAGTTATGAGGAAAATGTTTAATAATAGTTGTGTTTTCTAAGAAGAAAATAGAAAATGTTTAATAATAAATATGTTCTCTAAAAATAGAATAGAGTATAAATACTTCTATAAAATTTTAATAATCAAATTTTATTTAAAAAAATTCAAAATTGTATTAAGCTGTAATTTTAAAATTACCTTATTATTATTTAATTTTCTTAATATAATATATAACGTAATCTATGTTATAATATTTCATTTATACTAAATTATACAATATTATTATTTACTCATTTTCTTTAATTAATGGGTTTAATGGTTAAGAGTATGTGTTTCCTTCTAAAAGGTCACAGGTTCAAAACAAAAGAGGTAGAATATGTATGCCTTGGTAATCGTTATGCGGAAATGCATCCCTTGTCCCACAAACAAAAAGATTTCATACACAAATTTAATATCTAATTTAAGTATAACCTTAAAAATAAATAATAATAATAATAAATTATTTTATTAAATTAATATTCTCAATAACAAAGAGCCAATTGCAAAGTTCCTTTTAGCTCAAGTTTTTTAAAATAGTTTTTAATAGCATACAAAGACAAATAACCATTTAAGAAAATGATTTATATCTTCGTACACTCTTTCTCAATCATTTTGAAAATTCCATACATCATTCATTCCTTATATTTATCATTATTTTTCTTAATTTTGTCGTTCTCTTTACATGTATAATAGTTAATTTTATTTTGTCTTTATATTATAAAAAACAATATATATCATATGATTCTACTTATGACCTAGTGATTAAATTTTCTTTGGTGGGTTGGATTTGAGAAGGTAGTGAATTTATCACATTTAAAACTTATTACGAAAGTCAAACTATATTTTCACAAGATCATTTCTATAGTGTACTGTCTTTATTTTTATTGTAATGCTTTAGTGTCATATCAATAGTTATGGTCATGGTCATGTATGTTATGTTTTAATGAAGGTTTTTTCATCATGCCATCGTTATGCATTCACTATCATTATGTGCCTTATAAGTTTGTAGCCACATTGTTTCATTAATGTTTCATGCTATTTTATAAATGTTTTATTAACCTCCTCATCATAGTGTGAAATTAAGAAACCAAACAAAAATTTATTACTTTGAAGTATAGTTGAACTTAGAGACTTAACTAGGTTGTCATTCGGAATAAATAAATCTCTTAAGAATTTGAGTAAGTTATTATCATACAAGGATCTTTTTACATATGTGTCACAAAGTTAATAGATTTTTCTTTCATTCTCTAGAAGACACAGTTTGCATTATGGCTAATGTGTTGTCTTTGATGGCAACCTACTTGATAAAGATATCAAAATTGTGATAATAGGATGGTTATACAGAGTTATACAAATGCTACAAGTGATATGGACAAAAGAATGTCAGTTTAGAGATAGATGGATGGTAAAGTTTGAGAAAGTATATACGGGTCCTAGAAAGAAAGGTCGCGTACATACATAGGTATTGAGAAGAAAAGTCGTGTACAAAATCTGCACCATGGTAATCTGAATACCAGGGATCTTTACCATGGTATTGAACCATAACAATGGAAGCGACAATGGTTATTTGATCCCTTCAAAAAATACCAATGACATTACTAAGGGATTGGCCTAAGGTATTGGCTAAGGCTAAAATTATATAAGGAGATGGAGATCAAAGTGTTAAGTGTGCAAGTAATGAGTTATACATGTGTCTAGAATAGGTGTGCACCAGGGAGCAAGGAGAAGACTCAAATATGAAAGATCTGAAATATGTTGACATATATGTTTGATTGAAAATGTCTAAGTAACTAATAATGATAGATATGTGGTTATAATGATGTTGTGATCTAAATGAAGTATTCAGAAGTCTAGAATTCTGACACCAAATGTTGCAGAGAGTGAAATTGTGGTTGCAATGAAAATTTTCAAATTTGTACGCATATATGTTTGGGAATAGTCGCGTACATATGTGGATCCATCTCTGTAAGGTTGCGTATATATTTTTAGATAAAGTTTGTAGTGTGTTGAGATTTGTACGCAGGTGTTGTGCATGGTAAGTATGTACATACGCTGATATATTTTGTGGAAGTCACGTATATATAATAGGGTTTTGCAGTATGGCTTGTTGATAACATTTGATCAGTTTTGTTCTGATTGTTGTTGTCTGTTGATAATGTCTCTATTATGATTATCTAAAAGTGTTGATTGGGTTAAATGTGGAATGGCATATTGATTGATAATGATGCTACAGTATGGTGATCTGTGTTTGATTCAGTAATCTGTGATTGGTTCAAGTGATCTGTGACTGATGGGATGATCTTTGATGGTTTTGTGATTGATGATTCAATATTTTGAGATTTGTACACTTGTGTGATACAAAGGAAACACGTACATACGAGAGTGTGCTTCATATCAATAGCAGATATATTCTAATGTATTTCTGATTAGCGTTTGCAAGAACAACACTTTGTTTTTGCGATGAACAAACTATGGCTTGGTATATTTATGAATGATTGTGCAATGGTATGATCTGGTTATGATTAGTTTGATTTGGTTGCAATAGTTGGTTGAGATTCAGTTGGTTCAGTAATCAGATGATTTGATTCAGTGTTGGGTTTTAGAATTATTACTTGGTATTGGGCTTAATGATGGAAGTGTGTCTAGTCTGAAAATATGATTAAACGTGACCTACATGTTTGATGTTTTGAGTTAGGTCGATCCAATATGAAATATTATGAAACGTGGTCCACAAGAGGTGTTGAGGGTTGGATCCTTCAGTGAGGGATTCAAATCTTCCTTCTAGTGCTAGTTGGCAAATTTGTGTAGGGGGTAGGTTCTCCCTTCCAGTAGCAGCTGGTAAACGAGATTAGGGGGTTGGAGCTCCCTTCCAGTGAGGGCTAGAGAATGAGAGAAGGTTGTAGCCTTTTGCAGGTGGGTGCCTGTGTGTTGGTAAGAGCCCATGCCAGTACAAGATTGTAATAATTTTTCTTAATAATAAAAGAAGAAGAAAGATTACAACAACAGTGGTTTTCTCTCACATTGGGTTTCCACCTAAAAATCTCAGTGTCATCATGTGTTGTTGTGTTTCTTATGTGTGATGGTTTATTCTACTCTTACTGCTCATGGTTACTGTTTAATTAATGAATAATGAAGTAATGATGCACTAGTTAAGGATGAAAAAATGATGAAATATATGAAAAGTTAGTTAACTGGATACACGTTGTTTTCCTTTACTGAAGTCACATACATACATTGGTTCCATGAATGACAATAGAATATAGAAATTGGGATATGAAATGAGAAGTTTAAAGTGAATTAAAATATTGATTCAGCCCCCCCTCCCTCAGTATTTTTCCCAATAATTGGTATAAGAGCATGTTAGGTCCCTATACTACTAGTGTAACCCCTTATTGTTATTAGTACAACCCCCTTATTATATTGTTGTGCCCATGTAGTCCCCATATTGTTATTTTTGTGCCCCATAGAAGCCCACTATTGTTATTATTATGCCCTTATATTATTATTGTTATGTCGGCTCTGATTATATTTTGACCCCTTACACTCCTATATATATAAAGGAGGTCTTGTCATTTGTATCATCCAATAATTGTTCATTTGTATAATGTAAAGGAGGTTGCCCCCTCGAAGAGGCTGATTTATAAGGCGTTCATCTATCTTTTCTATCTTTTTGTGAGTTGGCTTCATAACATTTGGTATTAGGACTGGATTCTAGGGTTTCATTGCTCCAAAGAGGTCATCATGGAATTTTCTCTATAATGTTTGTTTTGTGACGTTTCAGAAGCTAAAAAAAATCCCATTTGAGAGGACATCCCACGAAACTCGGGTCTGAATTTCAGATATTGTACCACTAGATTTTTGGAGATCTGATCTACGGAAGTTAGGGTTTTTGCAAGCTCCAGAATTCCATCTCAAACAAGTCATCGTGGCATTTGCGATGTAATCTGTTTTCTCCGAAGTTTTAGATTTTGAAATTAAAACCCATTTGAGACGAAATATAGGTGAAGCTTGGACCCAAATTTCAAATCTTTTTTCACTATATTTTCGGAGATACAGTCCAAGACATTTATGGTTTCTGTAGGCTTCTGAATTACATCCCAAACAGGTGACCTTGGGAAAATCATCATCACTTTCTCTCTGAGCATCAAATTGAATTTCGTAAGAAGTTACAGAAAGAAGACGAAATGTAGTTTTTTTGAATCAATTTCAGGTCCCAAGGTCGAAACGATGACACGTGGCACTTCGTACAAGTTCGCTCTACTGAACCAGTCTATAATCAAGCCATCGTGGATTTGACATAACTCTTGCTTGGAGAATCCAATCTTGATTAGACTTGTGGGGTTAGAAAGAGGACTCAGAGGGCTACTGCAAGATGCAATTTCAAACCTTTGAGATCCAAAATTGCATCTTGTGGTAGGCCTCTAAGTCCTCTTTCTAACCCCACAAGTCTAATCAAGATTGGATTCTCCAAGGAAGAGTTATTTCAAATCTCCTACGATGACCTGATTATAGACTGGTTCAGTAGAGAAAACTTGTACAAAGTGCCACATGTCATTGTTTCGACCTTAGGACTTGAAACTGATAAAAAAACTATAGTCCATATTCTTTCTGTAAATTCTTACGAAATTTGAATAAAATGCTCAGAGAGAGAGAGTTATGATGATTTTACCAAGGTCATCTGTTTGGGGTGTAATTCAGGAGCCTGAAAAAACCCTAAATGTCTTGGACCATATCTATGAAAATGTAGCGAAACAAGATCTGAAATTTAGGCCCGAGCTTCACCAAGATTTCGGCTCAAATGGGTTTTAATTCTAGAATCTAAAACCTTGTAGAAACAAAATTAGAGCGAAAATTCCATGATGACCTGTTTGAGATGGAATTCTGGAGCTTGCAAAAACCCTAACTTCCTCAGGTCGTATCTCTGAAAATATAGCGAGACAAGATCTAAAATTTGGACTCGAGGTTCAATGAGATTTCGATTCCAATGGGTTTTTTTCAGCTTCTAAAACATTGCAGAAAAAAATTTATAGCGAAAATTCCATGATGACCTGTTTGGAGCAGCGAAACCCTAGAATCCAAAGCTCTGATTCCAAATGTTATGAAACTAGCTCACAAAAAGATAGAAAAGACAGATCAACGACTTAGAAATCATCCTATTTGAGGGGGAAACCTCCTTTACATTACACAAATGAACAATTCTTGGATGATACAAATGAAAAGACCTCCTTTCTATATATAGGAGTCTAAGGGGTCATAATATAATTAGAGCCGATATAACAATAATAATGTAAGGGCACAATAATAACAATAGTGGGATTCTATGGGGCACAATAATAACAATATGGAGACTACATGGGCACAACAATATAACAAAGGGGTTGTACTAATAACAATAAGGGGTTACACTAATAGTATAGGGACCTAACAACGCAGGTCACTTCAGTTGATGTTTAATGGCTTGGAGTGGATCATGGATGATGGGAAAGAAGCAAAAGAAGAAGGCAACTCAAATGAAGAATTCAATTTAGGAGAACAATGATAGTGATGCATCTGATTCTATAGCAATATTTTCATTTATGGGTCAAGGAAAATCTATAGTGGAAGAAAAACGCAAGTCCAAAATTATGGACAATAAAGGTATGTCTATGCTAAGTGATGATAACTTTCAGGAATGGAAAGAAAAGATGAAGTCTAAATTAATAAACCTGGGATGTGATTTTTGGAATTTAGTATGTAATGGTTGCACTAAAACTCCTCCATCAAGTGAAGAATTACAAAAGAATAATGTAGCATTAGATGAAATCACTGGTAACATACCTAATTCAACATTAGGAAAGGTTATGCATTATAAAATTGGAAAATAAGTATGGGATAATCTGCTAGTGATTCGTGAAGGAAAATCAAAGGAAGATTGTTCATTAGGAGAACCATCAAGTAATATTATTTCTAAAGATGTGTCGAAATATGAGTATGATGATAAAACAACCTTTGTTATGTTAGATGGAGTTATTGATTCAGAAGAATACAATTTAGAGGAAGTTCTTAATCTTAGAAGAAGACTTGATTTTGCTTTGAAAAGGATTAACAATATTAAGGATAAGTTGCAGGCACATGATAACAAGGATAATGTTAAATCAGTAAATGTTGCAGTAGAATCTAAATAATATTATGAAGGACTTGACACTGAGATCGTCTCTCTAAGAGAAGATTTTGAAAAGTCAAACAAGTGAAATGAAGAGCTACTTCAAGTATTTGAAGAATAAGAGAATGGCTTGAAGACAAATATTACTGAATTAAAGGAACAAATGGAAGAAATAAGAAAGGTTAAAGAAGGAATGAGGAAGCAAAGGTAAACATTCTAAAAGGTAAATTAGAAGAAAATGATAAACACATGAGATTTCAAGATAGTACTAAGATTATGGATGATATTCTTAGTAGTCAAAGGTCTCCTTCCATTAAATCTGGTCTTGGTTTTCATGAAATTGTAAAATGAGAATCTAGTTCACAAGCTTGTGCAAGGATCTTAAAGGATAACAATACAAAATCTGAAATTCCTGTTAAGAGATAAGAAGTCAACCAGATCAACTTCCAAGGAAGATGAATTTTCAAAAGAAATAATTTTCCATCAATAATAGAAACATTAATCGATTCTGTCCTCCGATCAATAATATTCAATGCTTTATATGTCATAACTATGGACATGTTGCAGCCAATTGCAGAAGTAGATTGTTTCAATCTCAAGCAAATAGCCACTTCACAAGAAGGTCATCAGCTCCCAGGTACTTAGATTTCTTTAAGGGATATTGTTTTTCTTGCAACATATTTGGTCACAAAGCTATTGAGTGTAATAGAAGGAATATGAAATAGGTATATTATGATTCCTTAGCTCCATTTTTTGGTCATATAATATGTTATGATTGTAACAAGTTTGGGCATGTAACAAAAGAATGCAGGAACAAATAAATGGCTCTTCACAGACAACATGGAAAGCAACCAAATAAGAACATTGTTACCAAAAGACCTAAGAAAGATGGATCCACCAACATTTCTCATATTAAGCAAAAGGAAGAAGAACAAATAAGGTGTGGTCTTGATCTTTGCTCATTTGAAGATGAAGATGAATGGTACATAGATAGTAGATGCTCTCATCACATGACTGGAGATAAGGACAAGTTTGAGTTTCTTAAGAAAAACAAAGATGGTAAGGTGATTCTTGGAAATAGTGTTCCAACAAAAGTTATGGGAAAAGGTAGAATCAAACTTGAGAAGTATGCAAAAGTAATTGATGCATTATTAATTCAAGGGCTAAAGAAGAATATTCTAAGTGTAGGTCAAATAGCTGACAAAGGATGTATAATTGTATTTACATCAACTAAATGCAAAATTATAGATGAAGAAATTGGAAAGGTTATAGCAAGAGGATACATAAATCCAGACAAATTATATGTGCTAGAAAAGAAGAATTCAGGTAGAAATAAGAGGTATAGTTCCTATTCTTCTTCAGATTCAAAATAAAAGAAGATAGTTCACATTGCAGTCTATTTGTTTAAAGAATACTTCTAGTAGTGATTGAAAAAGTGATGTGAGGTACATGACCTCATGAAGAGTAGGTGATGATTATCAGGTCCACAGGATCACTAATGTATGATCTCAGGGAGAGCCATGCATGAGTATCTTGGTGATGGTTCACTATTTTTTTCGATATTCCCTTTGATGATGTTTTGGTATTACTAACATTATATATGATGAAGTAACAATGAACATGAATAGGCATTACAGGTTTAGGGGGATCTGTCACTATAAAGGATCAACAATTTACTTTATGTACACGGATCTGATGAAGAATAATCACATATACACGAGTTTTAATCTAAATAGTTGCATATATTTCCCAGTAATGAATAAACATTAGAATAGATTTATGGGGATCTTCTCATATGTTTTTATCAATTAGTTATTGGCATTCTGGCACTGACAATGATTTACTGCATATTGTTAATAATGCCCATATGTTGCTTAAAAATGATGTTGTTTCATGATGGTTCATGAGTTGTTGCAAAATGTTATTGTTGCTATGGTTCTTTGATGGATTTGTGATTGATGAGGTGGATATGATAATATTTGATAGTAAATAGGTGGCATAGGTTCAGGGGGAGCATCTACTGCGGCTTCTAAATGGTCTATTATTGGCATTCCTTGTTGCATAATGATGTTTATGGTGAAGTACATATCGTTGCTAATGTATAGTTGTTGTTGTTGTTGTTGAAGATACAAATATTGTTTTCATTATGTCAATGATACATGAGTTGCATATGGTGAATATGTGGATAATGCCTATATGTTGCTTAAGCTACATTTGAATTTTTTTTGCTATCAAGCATTGATAAGGAAGATACATATAAGATTTTGGTTGATGATGTTGTTGATAAATTTTGTGATGACTGAAGGTTTGCACACATATTTTTTATGCATATGCTCCCTATATGCTACAAATGATGAAGTATATGCTACTTGAGGATTGTGGCTCTTCTTATGTGTGAAGAGAGCTTATCGATCTTAATGATATGAGATCAAAGAAATAAGTTACTAACAAAGATTGACCGCAAAATCTTATGCTACAATTGGTTGATGATGATGAGTTCATGATTTACTCATTCTTGTTGGCATCTCTCATTGATGAGAAGATATATACATATTGTTGTCACTATGTCATGGTTATAAATGATGGATGAATTGCATATAGTGATATTATGGATGTTAAGGCTATGGTCATTGTTGGCATTGGTTGATAATGATGAGTTGAGTTTATGATTCACTCACTTCTTGTTGACATTGATATATTGTTGTCATTATGTCATTGCTCAAGTTTGGTAAAGTTGTGTTAAATTTGAAGTTATGTATATTGAAGATGTGATGTTGCTGATCAGTTCTATGGCTTATGATGTTAGAGCTACTTTTGGTTTTCACATATATTATTGATACATGTTCATGGTATTTTTGCTTAAGGATTGTGACTCTTCATACTTATGGAGAGAGTTTATTGACCTTGATGTCATAAGGTTAAGAGAATGAGTTGCTCACAGAGCTTGATTGCACTATCTTATGATTCTACTTCAGTTTCTTGGTGATGCTTGGAAAAATTTCACATTTGGTCACATGTTGATAATATTGAAGAATTTGATGATACACTAACCTATCATACATTACTTGTTGATGATGATGATGTTCATGCTATTGTCCATGTTGCAGCTATCAAAAGTTTATGTTATAGATATCTATATGGAGAATGATGTTTACTGATGGCTATCATGGTCTTGCTACCTCACTAATTGAGGTCTTTGGTTTTGGTTATAAATGTTATATCTTTCTCTTGATGTAATGGTCATGTAAAGACCCATGTTGTAAATCATTCTAAAATTCTATCATGGGCTATTGGGGTCAAGTCATTCAAGCATGTAATCCCATTATGTTGGGAAATTGATGTAATGTTGGGTCAAATATGTAACCCCTCTGTGTTGGGTGATTGATGTAACCATGAGTCATTGATGATAAGAAAGGTCATATTTGGTTGAGTCATAAATTCTTGTGTTTTTATTGTATATATTTAGAGGTTACAACATATGCTCAGGGGGAGAATGGTCAATATGCAATTTTCATGCACAATAGATCAGACCTACAATGATCCTATCTATAAAGGGGGAGAGAAGTCTTCACTCAACAATGGTCAACCATTTTCCCTTGAAGCCAAAGGGGGATAGAATCTTGGTGTTTGGAGAAGAATGCTTGGTAAGAAGTCTTGATATTTATAGGTCTTTTTGCAGGTGTTTATAGATGTTGACCAAACACCAAAGTGGTTGTCATAAAGTCCAAAGGGGTAGATTGTTGGCATTATGGATAATGTGTTGTCCTTGATGGAAACCTACTTGATAAAGATGTCAACATTATGATAACATGATGGTTATGCAGAGTGATACAGATGCTACAGGTGATATGGACAAAGGAATGTTAGTTCAAAGACAAATGGATGGTAAAGGTAAAGTTTGAGAAAGTATACATGGGTCCTGAGAAGAAAGGTTGCATACATACGCAGGTATTGTGAAGAAAAGTCACATACAGAATCCGCACCATGGTAATCTAGATACCAGGGGTATTTACCATGGTATTGGCCCATAGTAATGGAAGCGACAATGGTTATTTGATCTCGTTAAAGAATACCAACGACATTACTAAGGGATTTTCCTAAGGTATTAACTAAGGCTAAAGCTATATAAGGAGATAGAGATCAAAGTTTTAAGTGTGCAAGTAATGAGTTGCACATGTGTCTGGAACAAGTGTGCACCAGGGAGCGAGGAGAAGACTTAGATCTGAAAGATCTAAAGCATGTTGACATATATGCTTGTTTGATTTACTTATTGAAAATGTCTAAGTAACTAACAATGATAGAAATGTGCTTATAATGATGTTGTGATTTGAATGAAGTATTCAGAAGTCTGTAATTCTGACAGTGAAGGTTGTAGAGAGTGAAATTATGGTTTCAGTGAAAGTTTTCAGATCTGTAAGCAAGTATGTTTGGGCATAGTCACGTATATATGCATATCCATCTTTGTAGGGTCGCGTATATATTTTGAGATAAAGTTTGCAGTGTGTTGAGATTTGTACACAAGTGTTGTGCATGGTAAGCACACACATACATTGATATGTTTTGTGGAAGTCACACACACACACACACACACACATGGCTTGTTGATGACATTTGATCAATTTTGTTCTGATTGCTGTTGTTTGTCGATGATGTCTCTATTATGATGATCTGACAGTGTTGAATGGGTTGAATGTGGAATGGTATATTGATTGGTAATGATGCTAAAATATGGTGATTTGTGTTTGGTTCAATAATATGTGATTGGTTCAAGTGATTTGTGACAGATGGGATCATATATGTATGGTTCAACGATTGATGATTCAGTATTCTAAGATCTGTACGTAGGTGTGATATAGAGGAAGCGCATACATATGTGGGTGTGATTTAGATCAGTAGTGTATACATTGTAATGTATCTCTGATCAGGGTTTGCAGGAACAACACCGTGTTTCTATGATGAACATAGTATGGATTGGTATATTTATGAATGGTTGTGCAATGGTATGATTTGGTTATGATTGGTTTGAATTGGTTGCAATAGTTGGTTAAGATTCAGTGACTGGTTTGATTCAGTTGGTTCAGTAATTAGATGATTTGATTCAGTGTTTGGTTTCAGAACTATTACTTGGTATTGGGCTTAATGATGGAAGTGGGTCCAGTATGAAAATACGATGAAAGGTTCCCTACATGTTTGATTTTTTGAGTCAAGTGGATCCATTATGAAATATTATGAAACATGGTCCATAAGAGGTGTTGAGGGTTAGATCATTCAATGAGGGAGTTAGAGCTTCCTTCTAGTGTTAGCTAGTAAATTTGTGTAGGGGGTAGGTGCTCCCTTCCGGTAGTAGTCGGTAAATGAGATTAGGGGGTTGGAGCTCCCTTCCAGTGGAGGCTACAGAAAGAGAGAAGGTTGTAGCCTTCTGCAGGTGGGTGCCCGTGTGCTGGTAAGAGTTTGCACTGGTAAAATATTGTAAGAAGTTTTCTTAATAATAAAAGAAGAAGACAAAGATGATGTTGACGATTTTTTCCACATTGGGTTTCCACCAAAAAATCTAGTTGTTCTCATGTGTTTTTTTGTTGCTTATGTGTGATGGTTTATTCTACTCTTACTACTCATGGTTAGTATTTAATTAATGAATAATGAAGTAATGATGCATTGGTTAAGGATGAAAAGATGATGAAATATATGAAAAGTTAGTTAACTGGATATACGTTGTTTACCTTTACTGCAGTCACCTGCATACGTTGGTTGCATGGATGATAGTAGCATATAGAAATCATAATATGAAATGAAAAGTTTAAATTGAATTAAAACACTGATTCACTCCCCCCCCCCCTTAGTATTTTTCCCAACAAACATAAAATCTCTTAGTGGAGCTTAAGATTATAATATGAATACCTCTCAAGCTCTTAATATAAATATCTTTGTATATTCTTATCAAGCAATCACTAGTTGAAGCATTTACTTTTGAAATGTATCACTTGAATCTTTGTGCATATATTTTAATTATCATAGGTGCCTACATGTTACAGCCATATTTTCCACCTTAGTTGTCAATTTGAGAGAACCTTTCACCTACTAGGTTGACACCATTTTTTTGCCTTGGAAAACTAAAACTAGTTGTTTCATCACTCCTTGCACATTGGCAAGGAGTGGTGCATCACCTTTTGCTAGTTTGCAAAAGGAAATGGTTTCTTCATTCTCCTTATAACATAAGTATGACCAACCTAAGATTTTAGAATTTCTCATTCACAAGGAGATCACTTTGAGAAAGTTTGATTTTCCTCTTCTAATGGCTTGGGAATTTGTATTATTCTCTAAATTATCTAGGACCTAGGGGTCTTGATTCATCCTTCCCCTCCTCATCAACTCTATATAATGAAGACATTCCTAAGGAAACAATGAGCATGAGAAATACATGTAACTAAATGATGTTGAAATTCTCAAAGAGAATTCTTCATCTCATAAGGTTACCTTACATGTGAGCATAAGTTAGGAAGAAGTTGGAGCCAAGGAGCCATGTAGTGTCTTCACACACTCAAGGTAAAATTCTATTGAAATTATTTTATATTCAAATATATATTTCATGATTTCTTCCCCATTTCATATTGTTGATTATATATATTGAATATATCTTGTTTATCTTGAGTAGTCTAGGTTAGAGCTAGTAAATCACTAATCATATATTTTATTGGAAAGGTAGATATGGGGCTTTTCTTGTTTATGTGCAAGGTATTGTAACACCCTCCTCCCACATCCACCCAAGCAATCGGCCAACTGGGGTAAACATGTGACCAAGAGTTACTATGATATTATTAAACTCCCTATGTAACAGTTGAGGAAGTGGAACTAATGGAACACAACCAAACTAACCTTTTGCACATGCAACAAAACCCCCAAGAGCCATCCAACCCATCCAGGTGCACAACCCTTGAGATAAACTGACATTTTGTTGCATTAAAGCCTCATTCTCTCCCTTCACATGGGCATGAATGCGAATGGGAACCTCAAATCTCTCCCACAACAAGCTGGCATGCCTGCGACTAGGGACTTTTCCAAGTAGTTCAATGTCATCAACTCTAGATTTTGTGCCACTTTTCAGGGCTAGGACTCAAGCCACTTCCCAGAACTCCATGAAACTTCCATAAATGAAAAGCAACATCAAAAAAATGATACAAGTGAAAGTACTTGAATAAGGACTTGACTGGACCCATACTAGCCATGAGTGACATTTTTTCAAACATGTCACAAATATGCATTCTACAGGTTTAAACAATAGATTTGAGCATAAGGGTCTCACACTTATATGAGGATAACTAAGAATCATTTTGTCCTCATCACATTAATGGAATTACCATCTATTAAGCCATATATCCATTATACATTCAATGATTAACCAAAACATGATGGGAGCCATACATTTTCATTGTCATAGAACTCATTCATAACTAAGATATAACCAAAAAAAATATCAAGGATATAGCAACCATATAAGCACATATAAACAAGTATATTTACCCATAAAATACCAAGGAGAAAGAGAGCTCTTATTGATGATTGCATAAGCTGACTAGGTATGGGACTTCCACGAACCACCCAACTATAGACTAGGCTGAACCAAATCTTTCTTTTAGCCAACCACTCCCATGCCATATTCTAAGCATGAATGTGGGATCTCATAAAATAAATCAATCAAAACCATCCAGGGCTTCCAGAGGCCAAACCACCTCAACCATCAACTAGTGATTCCACCTCATGGTCGAACATCACTAACCATCACCAGATTGGTCTCTACCCAAGTTGTCTAGGGCTCCAGAGCGTTCGTTCCAACCAAGGCTTCCAGGACTAGTAACTTAATCCACAGCTGCTGTCGGGCTTCCAGGACTAGTAACTCAACCCACCAAGGGATTCCAAATAATTTTTGCAACCAAGGATTCGAAGAGTAGTGACTCAACCCAAGCTGTTACAGGGATTCTAGAGCATTTGTCTAATCAAGGCTTCCAAGAATTATTAACTTGACCCATAGCCAAAAGCACAAGAAACCAACTAGAAAACAAAAGTAAAATTCACAACACCATGGCTATCCAGGAAATGGAAAGGCTAGGTAAAACACTGTCAATCCAGGCAATCCTTCATGCCAATGATAGATCATAACCAAATAACGACATGCATATTCCATGCATGCCAAAACTAGCAAGGAAATCATAAATGCAACTCGGTACCTGCAAGAAAGATCCGATGTAGATGCATATCCCGAATTTCTCTTGCATTTTCCTGCTTTTCCTTTTCCTTCTTACTCCAAATCCCAAGTATGTGACACTCCTCAAAGAGTGCTCCAAGAAAACTATAATTGTCCAAGAGTATGAGAGAGAGATAGAGAAAATGAGAGCTTCAAAACTGAACTGATCAAAAGCCATGAACTAATCCTTAGAAGCATTTTTATTAATTAGGCCTCTATTTTCTTCATATTTCCATTATTTTCATCCATTTTCCTCCTCACATGCAACCTGTGACCTTTCACCTTCCTTTTATCCTAATTTCCATTATTTTCATAAATAAATGTCAATAAATTCCATTTTGCCTTTCCAAAACCTTAACCATTTCATTTGTCAATTTCCATAGCCATTAATTAATCACAAGTGATCCCCATCACTATGTTTCTTCCCAACATTTATCTTAGAATATGTGTCCCATAACCAAGGTCTTATTTTAACTTTATTAATTTTACACATATTCTTTACTAGGGTTATTATAGAACCCTCCACCTTGGGGGAACACCGTCCTCGGTGTTCAATGACACCTACAACTAGAAAAACTATTGAAAGCAAAACATAGTGCCCATGGATCTTTATAACTTAGCTCTTTGCATTATTTACAATGGTCAACTTGCTGAGAAGCAAATCAACATGAAAACCATAATGACATGATGCCCGTTCTACTTATTGGAGCTTTATAACACAACTCGTGGAGGTACTTACTTCCATATACATATGTGCGTATACCAAAACATCATACCAAGCATATACCAAAGACATATATCAAGGACAATCGCTCAAACAACGAATAGAGAAGGATACATAGCCCGCATATGATCTACCATCTCCCATGTAGCTTCATCAGGCCCAAAGTGCTTCCACTGCACTTTAACCTGATTGATTGCTTGGTTCTGGAGCATGAGCATATTTCTTTGCAAAATGCATTGAGGTTTCGCCTGGAATTCTCCTTTTGGTTCCACTAGCTGCATACAGACTAGTCAATTATATGATCAACATCTTTAACACATTTCTTAACCAATGAAACATGGAAAACATCATGGACTTGCACTGTCAGAGGTAGTGTAAGTCGATAGGCTATTGGTCCAATCCTTTCAAGGATCTTGAAAGATCTACAAAACTGAGGTGCCAACTTGGCACATGATCCAATCCTCAAGGAGCTATTCTTAGGCTTGATGCGCAAGTACACATGTTCCCCAACCTAAAACTCCTTAAACAATCTATTCTGACTCTGCATAGCTTTCTATCTATCTTGCGCTGCCTTTAGATTCTTCTTTACTACCTACATTTCCTATAATATTTTTGCCAACGTGTCTGGTCCAATCAACACCCTTTTCATTGGATCACTCCAACTGATGGGAGTATTCAAACTCTGCCCATTCAATGCCTCAAATAAACTCATCCTAAAAAAGTCCTGATACCCATTGTTGTAACTAAACTCAACCAATGGAAGGTAATCTTCCCACTTTTGTTTTTGATGCATAACATACAGCCTAAACATATCCTCTAATATCTTGCGGACCCTCTTTGTTTGTCCGTGTTTATGTGGATTATAACCTATGTTGAAGGCCAACTATGTACCCAAACCTATAGATAACTCTTTCTAGAACCTAGAAGTGAACTTGGCATCCCTGTATGATATGATCTTCTTTGGTACACCATGCAACCTCACTATATCCCTGATGAATAATTGTTCTACATCATTAGCTGAATAAGCAAACTTCACTGGAAGGAAGTGTGCTACCTTAGTCAACCTGTCCACAACAACCATGATAGAATCATGTTGTCTAACCATCCTCGAAAAACCTGTAATGAAGTCCATGGAAATGACCTCCCATTTCCACTCTGGAATTGGAATAAGTTGAAGTAATCCACCTGGATGCTTACAATTTGCTTTTACCTGTTGACAATTCAAGCATCTAGCCACAAACTCTGCCACCTCTTTCTTCAAGTTCGACTAGTAGTAGAACTTCTTCACCGCTGTCAATGTCTTATGATATCCCAGGTGACCTGAATATAGTTTTGCATGAAACTCTCTCAAGATAAGCTTCTTGAGCTCACTGACATCTGAAACATATATCCTATCCCTAAATCTGACCAAGCCATCTAATGTGAGATGATAGTCTTCATCATGTCCATCTATACCTACACCTGTACCTATACCTGTACTTGTGCATGTACATTTACTTTGTTGTAACATGTGCCTAAGCTCCATGTACTTGTTATCCTGCTAACCTTCCTATAAGATTCGAGCCTGTAAATCTATGCCTTAAGAACTCATAACTGATATGTGGTTCACATGTATCTACCTACTAAGAGAATTTGCAACCCTATTCTCTTTACCTTTAATGTGATCTCAAAGTCGAACTCATTGATCGTCGCCAACCATCTAGCTTGCTTAGAATTCAATTTCAGTTGGTCCATTAGATACCTCAATCCATTGTTATTTCTCATTAGTACAAATATCCTGCCAAGAGGATAGTTCCTCCACATCTTCAATGCATGGATGATCGTTTCCAACACAAGATCATGTGTCAGATAATTCTTCTCATGCTCATTCAGTTTTTGTTATTCATAGCATACTACCTATCCTTCCCGCATAAGAACTCCACCATGTCCTTTTGCAAGTATCTATGCATACCACAAACTCTTTGTCTGGATCTGTAATCTTTACCACTGGATCATTTGTCAACAACTTTTTCAACTGCTCAAAACTTGTTGTAGATTCTTCTATCCATTCAAACTTCTTACTTTTTTGTTGCAACGAAGTGATATGATATGCAATGCGAGAGAAGTTCCTAATGAACCTCCTATAGTAACTTTCTAACCCAATACATGACCTTACCTGATCCACATTCCTAGGAGCTTCCCAATCCATGATAACCCTTGTCTTCTCTAGGTCTATTGCTATGCCTTCCTTGGAAACAACATGTCTTAAGTAATGTACCTTTATCTAAAAGAAACTACATTTTCTAGGCTTAGCATACAATTGATTCTCTCTTAGCAATATCAACATTGCTGCTAAATGTTCGACATGTTCTTCCTCATTTTTGAAATATATCAAGATGTCATCAATTAACATAATAACAAACTTGTCCAGATAAGGATGCAACACACTATTCATCAAGCACATAAAGGTAGCTGGAGAATGATTCAAATCAAATGGAACTACAACAAAATCATAATGTTTGTACCTCATCTGGAAAGTTGTCTTGTGAATGCCATCTTCTTTAATGTGTACCCGATGATATCATGATCTTAGATCGATCTTCGAGAACATTGTTTCTCCCTTCAACTGATCGAACAAATAATCAATCCTCGACAATAAGTACTTGTTCTTAATGGTCACCTTGTTCAACTGCCTGTAATCAATGCATAACCTGAGAGTACCATCCTTCTTCTTCACAAACTATACCGATTTCCACCATGGTGATACACTTGGCCTAATGTATCCCTTGTCAAGCATTTCCTTCAACTGCAACTTCAGCTCTACCAATGTTGGAGTGCTCATCCTATATGGTGCTTTTGATGCTGGTGTTGCCCCTAGTACCAACTCAATAGAAAAATCCACTTCCCTGTGAGGTGGAAACTCTAAAATCTCTGCGGGAAATGCATCTTGAAATTGTTGTAAAACCGGGTACGTACTCAAAACATCTATATCCTCAACTTCCTTCTCTTTTCCACTAGAAATAAGTACCACAAATAACACACCCTTTCTTGCGACTACGCTTTGCCTGCATATCTATAACCATTCTAATTGATGTTGTCTTCTTCTTACCCCGTAAGACTCTCTGTTCTCCATTATCATCCAAGAACTCAATAACTTTGTCATAACAGTCCATCTTGGTCCTATGCAGATACAACTAGGCCATACCCAAAAGCATGCTATACTGTTTTGGAGAATTTAGCATCTACGGATAAATACTAATTCCCTAGATAAGTAGCTGTATCTAGAACAACATTTTAAATTGTTTTAGACTTTTCCTATAAGCAATGGATAAGATGAGAAGATAGAAGGCCTACCTGTAGTTCCGCTTTCCTCTCGTCTCCCTTGTATCGACTCCATCGCTCCTTCTTGTGCTTAATCCATTTGAGAAGTACCCTGTAAACACAATAGAAGACAAAAATCGATCAAAGTATATGATCTATTGAATACAAGTGAAAGGAATCAAATACAATTCACACACATAAGCATTATGAAACAATACAAACATATGGGAAAAAGGTTCAAACACTTTATTAGATATAAGAAGGAATTACAACCAGTGGTGTCTGGTTCAAAACCATTCCTCTAGCTTGGATCCCATCCACATCACATCAAAAGCATGACAAACTTGTAGCATCACTATACTTGCTTCAAAGCCAAATCTCATTGCAGCATTATCTCCTTACAATTCAACATAATCTAGCCCCTAATCACTTAGATGAGTGGTCAATTTATAGGAAGATGAAGGAGGTTTTGTCATAAATGGTGGCATTTAATGGCCTTCCCTACTTAGAATTAGTTCCATGGAGGAAGGGATGAGAGGATAGGATGCACCTTAACTCATTCCTCATCCATTTTCGAGCTCATAGGAGTTGATAAGTGAGGGAAACTTCTAGATGACTCCAAAAGATAATAATATTCCCCAAACCCTATGTGAATTTTGCTCATTCTTGCCTAGCGCAGGTGAAAGGAAGCCTAAGTGCTTTGCAGAGAACCTTGGAAGTGGATTTAAATGCTCTGCAGCGCACCTTCATAAGGGCTTACCTGCGCTGGTCCCTCTAGAGGCTATTTCTGGATGTCATCAAGTCATGAAACTGTCTGGGAAGGAGGCATTCAAAGGGGTGGCTTGTTTAGGGCATGAATCAACTGAAATTAGGGTTTGATGAGCCCTAAAACACTGATCTGGATGTTGGGGTTTGATGTGCTGAAATGGATCTATAACAGCTGCCCCCTAAAGCATGAAGTCGAAAAAATTCCAATGTCGAATGAAATTCTTTATGATGTGATCAGGAGGTATCAAAGTGGAAGGTGACCTACATCAATTACAATACATATAACATGATATTTGATTTACTTGAATTGCTGAGGGAAGGCGTACCCATGCTCAACTTACAAACTTTCATAACATGTACATAAACAGTCGTCTACAGATATAGACCCATGATCGGAATGACCATCAATGTAAAGCCATTGTACATATGATTTTGTACTCCTGAAATCGCAACTCGGATGGATGAAACTAGATCCGGGGTCTTCAATCTCGTTCAACCGTTTGCTCAAGTACGAGTCTAACCATGTGAATATGTGATCTGAAGTCAAACATGGGAAGACACCATCTGATTACCAGCCAATGATGTGAGTTGTTAACATATGTGAGAGAAATCACTGATAATGATAATGAACCTCAAGGTACTGCAGTACATTTTTCATGGTGTGAATGGATGATTTGATGTCAAACACCATACAAAGTCTTTCAATCGAAGGCCATTGATGTATGCCTATTGCTGGAAGCAAGAAACCTACCATTGATGCATGCAAGCCTCAAGGTACTGAATGGGTGTTTCTAAGTCAACTTCTTGGATAATGTGCCGATGTCGACAAGAAGTGACTTGTCGCAGGAGGGCCTTGATGTATCTCAGATCAATGAAACGAAACGAGTGTAGTGATTTTAGAGATGGAATTTAATTGGAGACACAAGATTTAGGAATGACGGTCATGAAAATGAAGGTTTATGGTATTGTAAAAGATGAATTTTGACTGAATGACTTATCTTGAACATGTCGGTCACACTAAAGTGAATTGGTAGCATTGACCCAAAAAAAAGTGATGGATGGTATGATAGACCAACGGTGTGATAACCATCAAGCTAATAACCCAACCCAAATAGTCACGGTGATGGAGTGAAAGTGTCATGTTCAAGAGTGACCTGCTACCATAAAGTGGTTTCCCCCTTTTCCCATTTTCCCCAGTCATTGTTGACCAATACCTCTTTATTTTTATCAAGCTTGAGGAGGATAACATATGCTTGTTGTATAATTTCACCCTTCGGGCGAATCCATCACTATTTGATGTTTTAACGAGTCTAGCGAAGGTGAAACTCGGTCTTGTCTAGATGGACAAGTTTGTCGCTATTTGATGTTTTAATGAGTTTAACGACAAATATAACTCAGTCCTTTTCATGTTTAGAGAGTTTGAAAAGGGACAAAAAGAAAACTCCACAAGTTCTTTTTCGTAAATTAATCTCTCAAGCCCGAAAAAGCGTAAAATAATATAAGAGAGATATCATTTCCAATCCGTTAATGAGCTAGAAAGGACAAGCGCTCGACAATCTTTTCATATTTAGAGAGTCTGAAAAGAGCTTAAAGAGGACTCTAGGGGGGTTCCTTTTTTGTTTTTAACAGAGCTCGAAAAAGAGATAAAAGTGTGCTCTGTGGTCAAAGGTACAACTTACAATCGAGCACGTTGAATTCTGTAGATCAGTTGCAAAACCTGCTCAAGGCATCATCAAATGGATTAAAAATATTTGTTTCATAGGAAAAAATAGGTAAGTACTAATGTTTAATCGATTAATGAACATGAAATAAACATAAAACAAGTTTTTACCATGACATTTTTACCATTTGGAACTTACCATTCAGTTTTGTGCTTTGAGCTTAGTTTTTACCTCAACTTTAACCAGCTGATTGCGAGAGATTTTGTGGACCATTTCTCAAGCCGTCCAGACCAGGTAGGAACTAAACCTCTCTTCTTTCTTTTCAAGTCATTCTTTTATCATTTCATGCAAGTTTTAGGGTTTTTTGGGGCCCCTGGGGTTTCATTTTTTTGCCTTGGGATCAGCGCAGGCTTTCACATCGAAAACTACACTGAAGAGCACCCAGATAGAAGGCTGCATGCTCTGCAACACACTGTCTCTGTGTCTAGGTTGTGCTGGGTGCATTTCCCAAGTTTGTTTTAGCTGTTTGCTCCAAAATTTGTCTTGTTTTTTGCATGGAAAGGATCCTAATTTAGCTTATGATTGTGTTTCAGGCTTTCGTCGGATCAGAATGTCGATTACATGGCGTGAAAAGAGAGAATGAAGAACAAGACATGGTTGCCCTAAACAATTTGGGTACAGTTGAGGCCCTAAAAAATTGTGGGTTACTCAAATACTTTAAGTTGTCCGGAATGAGGCAACAAATAGAACTACTGCAGTTCCTTGTTCGTGCATGGGATCCGACATATCAGAATTTTCACATTAGGGACAAGATGGTCCCTATTACCATTGAGGATATTTACTTTCTTATTGGATTGTTAAGGAGAGGTGCCCCCATCTCACTTTCTGGATTTTCCCATGGAGGCCAATTGGTGAGAGATTATATCAGATAGTTTTGTCGGCCAGGTACATAGCCTAGCAAGGATGGGAAAATAAATATCAAGGATGTAGGTGATTTTCCTTTAAGAATGATCCTCTTCACAATCGCAAAATTGGCTGGCAGTGTGACACTCCATCTAGCGAATAGATCTTATATGCAGTATGCACAGGAGTGTCTAGAACAAAAAGTTTTCAACTGGTGTGAGGCTGTGCTTTCTTTGCTGAAAGAACAACTGGCTAAGGTAAAAAGCGGTAAGATGAATATTTTCTGCTATGGTTCGATCTCAATGTCTTTTTCCTTAGAAATAATCCCATTGATGCAACCATATCACTGGGTGTGGCTGGTCCTAGAGATCCACGTATGCAGAGGTGGGTAGAATTGATGGCTCGACATGCGGGTCAGTCAACAATCATTTTTTCCCCTACATTTTTTAGCTAGATTGAGTGACAACATCTTGTTATCAAGAAGCATCCATACTCAGGGATGGATTTTCGTGGAGATACATATTTGATTTTACCAGTTGGAGCACAATGGGGTGTTATGGGTAAGTTGTTTGACCAAAGTGTTTTTTGATTTTTCCAAGTTTCTACATGTTTTTTTGTGTTTTTAATGTTTTCAAGACTAAACTAAACTTACTCTTATGCATATAGATGTCGGTACTGTTCGACTTGTGGGACACCAACAGGTTGCAAGTGGACCAGCGCAAAGAAACATCGGGAGAGCAGTTCTCTAGAACTTGGATTTGGATGAAACCTTAGTAGAGTTGCAGGATCACATAGAGGGGTGAACCCTTGGTATTCCTGATATCCGGATCGAGGAGTTACCTATGAGGCTGCAGTGCCACACTATTGGTATTCCTAACTGTTGGACTAGGCTTTTGCGCATGATAACACAGGCTGTGACCTATTACCATGAGCACCACTAGATCTACTTAGGATGTTTTGTATGCATTTTTGAGTTTTTGGGTCAGATGACCAAATGTGTCTTGGGCACAATTTTTGTAAAAGCTTTTAAAACACCTATTTATTTTTACTTTCAGATTTTTTCTATGGTTATATGCAATCCTATTCAATTGATGATGTGAATTGAAAATACTACGTTTACATGTATCGCAAATGTCTATTTAACACATAATTTGCTAGAGAATCAGTTAATGTGTTAAGATTTCTGGGAATATGTTGATACTGAATGTGTTTAAAACGTCTTTCAAAATACGAACTCTAAGAACATACGAAAAATTGTTGTATATCGGCCAGTATAAATGTTTGTTAGTTGTAGCACAATGAGTTGCGAGTCCAATCTAATGATGATTCGACGAATGCTAAGTGAAATGTCGTCAGAGAGTAGTTCAATCAACACACTATACTCAGCGATATTGTTTGTCGATCGACCGATACAAATCCCTTGGAAACTCACTAACTCACCACTTGGAGCGAAAATAACCCATGCTGCAGAAGACAAATTCTGCGTACTACGACTAGCACCATCGGCGTAACCAACAAAAGGTTCCGAAGACTCCAACATCTGCAACAAATGTAAAGAGGATTACTAACCAAATAAAAATCTCTAAAAGAAACACACACACACATGAAATGAAAGCATATATACAATGAGTTTTACTACATTTAATCAAGCATAGTGATGTTTGAGGTACAACCCATTTCAGGGCTGCGATAATGGAATCCCATCATAATCTACTAACTCGTAGGCACCTTTTGCCAAAACACGCTTGACAACATAAGGGCCCATCCACATTGGTTCAAATTTTCCTGCTCCAAGTTTATCAACTTCCTGATCGTAAAGCAAGACCAGGTCTCCTTCTAAGAAGATACGAGACTTGACATTTCTATCATATTGCACCTTAATACATTTCTTATGCGCTTCATTAGCTAATGCAGCATCACAACGGGTTTCATCCAGATGGATTAATTCCAAGAAATGCACTTCTTCTTCAGAAGTGTCAGGTAACATGTCAATTGTGAGTTTGAGCGATGAAATTTCACATTGTATGAGTAAGATTTCTTCCAAACCATACACCAACTGAGAGGGTGTGAATCCAGTTGCATTTCTCACCGAGGTTTGATATTCCCACAAGGCAGAGTATAGGATTAAATGTTAGTTTCTTTTTAGAACCCTTATCATTCTTTGCAACATCCGCTTCAGGACTTTGTTGATGGCCTTAACTTGTCCATTTTCTTGCGGGTAATACGGGGTAGAACTATCATGTGACAGTCCTAACTTAGCAGTCAATTCAGCCAACATGTGATTGCCAAAATGCGACCCATGATCTGTAAATATGGCTTGTGGTACACCAAACCAAGCAACCACATGGTTAAAGAAGAAAAGAGCAGTCGTTTCACCATTTTTGTTCAATGTTGGCATCGCCTTGGCCCATTTGGTAAAATAGTCAACAAGAACTATAATATACCCATGCCCTCCGGTCGAGGTGGGGTTACATGTCATAAAGTCAATGCCCCATTTGGCAAATGGGCCAATAGAAATGACTGGATGTAGTGGTGCAGGTGGTAATCTGGTTTTTCGGTCATATATCTGGCATGCATGACAACTTCTGACAACAATAATACAATATTTAAATATAGTTGGCCAGAAGTAACCAGCACGGAGAATTCTCTGTGCGGTTGCATATCTTGATAAGTGTCCACCACAGGCACCATAATGGCAATCATTCAATGCTTTCTTGGCTTCCTCATGCATGAGGCACCTTTGTAAAACCATATCGATACCACGACGGTAAAGTGTGTCACCAATGATTAGATAATATTTGGCTTGGTAACGAATACATTGTTGTTGCGAGCGAGAGGTATCTTGCTGGAAAGTCTGGGTCTGGAGATAGATTAGTATATCTCCATACCATGCGTCAGATGACGAAATTAGAAACAAAGACTTATCAAATATTGATGGTTCAAATCTTGAATCAATGGAGGTCGAAGGAAGGTCACATAGTAACTCGGCGCAAACTAGAGATTTCTTTGATTTGGACTTGATGAATTCCAAATCAAACTTTTGTAAAATATGTAGAATTTTCTCTACAAATCAGCTAGCTCAATGATATCATGTAGAAATTTCACCTGCAGATCAAACTGATATATGCAATGTACTAAAGCATAATACTAGATCTACATCTACCATAAACTTTGTAGAAGCTAATCAACCATGAGCATCATCAAGCATGAACACATATAACTGATAAGAAGGAATCAATCACACATAACACAGAATATATCACTGGGGAAAGCACCAACATAAAACCCCAACACTGTATTATCAATCAAGTGGAGATCCTCAACAACATACAAAAAGAATCAGCTCAATAGCTATCCTACTCTCTCTATAATTAGAAGAAGAAAATCATGGACTGCCTAGGCCTCAATATATAGGCTGTAAATTGGCCTAATCATACCTGCTGTCACCTCAGGTCCAACTACGTAGTCATAGAAGAAAATATATTCCTTCCTCATGCAAGGAATACTTACTAGAAATATCCTAGCATCTGATAGTACACTGTCCCTCATCTGATCTCAACTGGGTCTTTGTCTGAACTGCCATGCATTAGTTATTCATGAGAGAATACTCAGTTATCTGAAAATAATAGTTGTCACATGCATGCAAGCATCAACAAACTATATCTCATTAATTTAACAACTTGTTAAATTAATCTAACTGGACTTGACTAAGTTAAACTAAGTCAACTGATCCTCTCAATATAGAATTGAACCTTATCTCCTTTAATCAAGGGATAAATTCCTAAATCAAGAGAGAGAATAATTGCATGATCTCACAAAGACTTCAAGTTTAATTTTCCATAACTAATTAACTCATGGAGATTAATTAATTAATATTTTAAACTGCTGTTAAGACCAAATTCGTTTTTAATTCCTATAGTTAGACCAGGGATTGCTAAAAATAGGAAGGTCCAACCCAGAAATGCTATTTTTAGAAGTTTCTATTTTTAGCAGTTTCACCTCTCACCCAAGGTGGCTAAAATGCTCATTGACCAAACTGCTATTTTTAGACATGCTATTTTTAGCAGATCTATTTTTAGCACTTTCTAAATTTATCATTTATTGTTGCATATTTTTCAACAAAATAAATATCCATTTTGAGTATTTCTTCGCCAACAATTGACGTGACAAAACATATGTCATAGAGTTGCAATTTGAAATGACAATTGTTTTCCATAATAGGATATAATGGCAAAATCTTTGAACAACTTGCACAACTGCCAAAGCTAGTTTTTCGACATAAGAGTACTTACTTTCTGTCTCATTGAGATTATGGCTCAAGTAATAGATTGGATGTTCAATCCCATTTTCATCCTGGACTAAAACCATGCCAATGGTTGTATCTGCAGTGGCGAGATATAGATAATAGTTATTTTGGTAATTTGGAGAATACATTAATGAAGCTCTAATCAAGGTATCTTTAAGAGCATCAAAGGAAGCTTGCACAACCTGATCCTAATGAAAGGGTATCCCCTTTTTCAAAAGATGGGTAAAACCTTTAGCCATCTTAGCGTAATTAGGAATGGACCTCCTCAGAAAGTTTTCTTTCCCTTGGAGTCTCTGTAACTGTAAAAGATTTGAAGGTGGAGGAAAATCCAGAATTGCCTAAACCTTTAATGGATCGAGTCAAATCCCCTCTCTAGACACTACAAATCCAAGAAATCGAACAAAACCAACACAAAACACACACTTGTGCTGATTGAGTCGTATCTTGTAGTGTCAGCACCGTAAAAATATTTCTCTCAAATGTTGCGAGTGATCAATCCACTTTCGTGAATGAGCTGGTAAATCGTCAAGGAAAGTTTGAACAATGTGCTTGATGTCCTGGAAGGCATAATGCATTGCCCTCTAAAAAGTGGCCC